>MU270012.1:42447320-43047320 GCA_021432705.1 Caranx ignobilis
AGGCACGTGTGTGTGTGTGTGTGTGTGTGTGTGTGTGTGTGTGCGTGTGTGTGTGTGTATGCATGTTTCCATGTTAACGTGTGTTTTAACAGCTTCATGTGCTTGTGCTCATTAACGTCTGCTGTTTTACTTGTGAGTGTACTGCAGGTCACAGCACAAGCTGCAGCCGTGTCTACCAGCTTAAATACCAAACACACAATATTAATCAAAAACTATTTGAAACTCATTAAACTTCAGTTTAACTTATGGTAATTACAGACTGTGCTCCAGGAAACCACTTATAAATCCAGGAATAAAGGGGGGTAGAGGATTGCTTTTTCATTGTTACTGACATTAATGCTCATTCAGTTGTAGATTTTGTACATGAGCATTATGTGCTTGTCCTGCTTTATTCACAGCTTTACATTGGGGAGCCTAAAGGTTTTTTTTATAACAATGATAACAAAAGCTAATATATAAAATATATATACATATATATATGTATATATATCTTATCTCAATAATCTTTAAAGGGACTTGGGGCAGGATCAAGAAATAAGACTCAATACTGACACGACAGCCGTTGCGGGTAATTGCGCTGATGCAAGATGCCGCTGATAAAATTTTCGTTTTCATCTTTGTGGGACTTTTCAGTGGACTTTGTGTGGTGGTGGGTCATTTGTTTACTGTAGCAGAGTCCATTACTACAGCGCTTGTCTTCTTCCGGTATCCAAGTCGAAAGCCGTCGAGAACGTGCATTCAGCGTCATCTGACGTCACGTCCGCGGTACTGCGCGGGAAATTCGGACTCCAAATTGCAGTACATTATGCAGCACACGGCCTGTTCAAGGCAATGGAGAGATACATGGGTGGGCTCATTCTTTTTGGTTTTGAACGCTTCATCACCCATTAGCATTAAAAAAAAACTTAAAATGCATGTTTAATTTGTCACAAATCCTGCCCCAAGTCCCTTTAAGGATATATTTTCCCCTCCCTCATTATTTTAAATGCTCTCCACTAAGCAAAATATCATCATGCAGCTAAAGTATGAAAAAATAACTCTAGACAAGTGGATCACCGAGTCTTATTTAAAGCAGGAAAAAGTAGGAAACCAATGGAGGCTGAGTTTTTTATTGATCCCTATAGAATCCAACCCACTGTCTGGTCCTGCATACTGATACATGCATTACACTCTATAGATCCAACCCTGTGTATTTGATTGTGTTTGTGTCTGAAGGTGTGCACATTTATGTGTAGGTTGCTGTGTTAACACATTTTACGTGAAATGTATTTTGTCCACACAGTATAATTTTATGTTTCACTTAAATTAATGTTTATGTGCATTCACACCTTTCTTATTTACAAAGGTACATTTTTGTTTTTGTGTTCAACACCTCGGCATGTGGATGGTGTGAGCGTGTTTGAGTACAATGCATGGTGTAAGAAGTGATGGGTGGATCACCCGATAATACAATATGAAAAAGGTCAGGCAGACAAACAATGCTAAGGTTTAAATGGGGTCATTTATAAATATAAGTTACATTCATGAACACACACATAGACCTGACCACTCTGACATGGTGCTACCATATTATACATGAAGACCATGTACAGTTTTTATATTGTGTGGATTGTATTATCATACTTTGTGTGCACATATGTGTGTTCATATGTGAAAAGCTGTAGCATTTTTGTGTGTGTTCATGTGAGAGATGTTTTGGGGGGTTGCCTATCAATAGTTGTCTTGTGATTATTATTTAACATGCATGTAGTCATTGATCGGAGACATTGATCGGAGGTTGGGAGCTAAAGGCCAGCTCACATTAAGACTTTGTCTCCCTAAGGGGCAATATGGAGCATTATTACTGAGGGACATTCTCAGCCTTTACAGCCACAAATGCTGAAACACACCTTACATGCCAGCTCAAAGAGAGATTACAGATGTTTGCTTCGTATACACACACACACACACACACACACACACTCTCTCTCAGGTGTTCCTGCATCTCTCCATCAAGTGCATTTCTTTTTTCTCCACCTACTCGTCTCTTCGTCTATCCATTCATCACACCCACAGATTCACACTTTAAAGGCAGACAACAGAGCTGATACTGAATTTAAAGCCCCATTCCTGGATAGATTCAACTGCAAGCTGTCAGTTTTAAATGTAAAAATGCACACAGGCATTTTGAAACAAAGCACTTAATTTATGACTGTACTTTTAGGGTTATTATTCTCCTCAATCTGCAGAATAAAACTCTGATGCAGTATTTAAGTAGTAAACATTTTGTATTTTTGTGATATACAGTGTTATAACTTAGCATGTAAATTCCAACCCTGTTTTCCATAGAGCCCTTTTTTTATGTTTGGATTCTGGCATGAGTCTATAGTCTGTTCTTTTTATTATATATTAATGTTTTTCTGCCCTCTTTCTCCAGACTCCATGCACATTGAAGATGTGGACGCGGTGCAGAAGCTCCAGGATGTGCTCCATGAGGCCCTGCAGGACTACGAGTCTTCCCAACACCAGGAGGATCCCCGCCGGGCGGGCAAGCTGCTCATGACCCTGCCCCTGCTCCGCCAGACCTCCACCAAGGCCGTGCAGCACTTCTACAGCATCAAGCAGGACGGCAAAGTCCCAATGCACAAACTCTTCCTGGAGCTGCTGGAAGCCAAGGTCTGAGGACAGGAGAGTAGATGGAGGACAGCCAGACGCCAGTCTGAACCACCTGAGCTTCACCTCAAATTCTAAACAGCAACTTTGAATGACCTCTTGCTCTTTTACACGCACACACTCTTACCCACACGCACACCCTCACAGAAATATGTTCCTGAAATAAGTCTGCTGACGCATCCCCCTTTGAATAAACAAGTAATCTAAACCTCTTACCTGAACCCCTAAAACTTCACTGTCTTTGAGAAAAAGGCGCTCACTTGACCTTCTGCTCTGGGGACAATGCTGACGGACTGACATGGCCCCTCTATTACCAAGGAAAGATGATATTTCCTTTTAAAACTATGAACAATCACATAACAGTTCCCACGGTGACTCCGAACACTGACGATGGCAAAACCGTCACTTATGCATTTAATAACAATTAAGATGTTATTAATGACAAACGCTGAGGACACATTTAAAAGAAACTGCAAACTCTTCATTTTAGTTCTGAGAGACTCTAAGACTGCACTCGTGTCTCCTTTTCCCCTCCCAATTTCCCCCAACAGAGTTTTTTAAGTGTTCAAGAAGAAAACGAGTGGGAAAAAAATGAACACGAAAGAAGTATTAACGTTATTAACGTTTGTTGTCAAATTATGTGTACAATGAAATTTGGATGGATGGACAGAAGGAAAAGAAGAGGAGATTTGCCCTGCCAAAGAATGGAGCTCATCCATTCAGAGGATGCCAGCAAACTTTATTGTCATAACCCAAAACTGTTTCTGGTTTGATCTACCAGTGGCTTTCAGTCCTGGGCTTAAGAGCACTGCTGGTTTTCTGCCCCATCAGTTCTTTAAAATTGTTGTGGTTAAAATAAAATCAGCAGACTCCCAAGGATCAGGATTGTAAACCACAGCTGTAAACTGTAAACACTCTCTGGTTCTCCCTAAATTCAGTTCCTAGTTACCCACAAATCCCCTACTTCAATTGCAACTTTGCTATTTGTTGTATTTGTTGAGGACCAGTGACCCTGGCCTCCCAAACCTGTCAGTTTCGCCACAGTATCACTTGACGTGGCTGAAAATAGTTTCAAACTGTCTAACCACTTGAGGAATGACAAACTGATATTGTTTATCAAATAACAGAACTTGATCTATATTCTCAAGAATGGATCCCTGCAAAGCTAAATGATAGATGAAGGCTCAGTTCACACGCTCTATGACGCTATATATTCAGTATATCAAACACTCCTCTTGTGTTTGGACTGTTCTGTTTGAGCCATTTTCAGCTGCTCAGTGGCCCCAGGTTTGTGGCTCTCCACGTACCAGTTAGTAGAGATTTCAGTCTGTCAATGAGAATAGTGCCATTAAGAAGAGTCCAGCCCATTGCTCGCTACTCAAACTCCAAAAACTTAAAAATGTCACTTCGGTACTTACTCTCCTCGCTCCGTTGCATTCACAACTTCCAGCTCATCTCTTGTGTCAGTAGGGAGATATTTTTGTGAGTCATTCAGCGAGTGATAAGGGAGCTTCAGTCACTCAACGCAATACAAACCAGAAGGGAAGGTGTGCTGACAAAACTGACTGAAAAACAACTATTGTTGCTTTCAAACTCCTTATTTTTTTTCTTAATTTATATCTTGAAAATAATCTTAGCGATGATACCAATATTAGGATTGTAAATAATTGTCATCCTGTATATGACATATACCACGGCTTTGTTTTTGTTATTGATATTGTCTTCTTAAAACTGAATCAATCAATATGTCTTTCCTTTTTTTCAGCTTGACCACTGTCAGCAGTTATCATATATATATGAATATAACAAGTAATAATGTATTAACAAATCAGCGTTTATCTTAGAAACTCTGAGCAATAGTGGTTTTTAAAGGAGGGGTTTGTGCATATGGACTAAGTCTGCAATATTAACATAATGTGCCAGTCTTAAATTTGGGAAAGAGAGGGTTGGGATTTGAAGAGAGTTTGTAGCTTCTCTTTCTCTCTGTGTAACTTGCCATAAGCTATTAGATGACAGTCAATATTTCCTTTGCTAATAACAGCTAGGCAGGAACAACATATGGACCAGGAATGTCAGTATGAGATTTTAATGCTGCTGTCACACGCGGTGTGAGTAATGGTCAGTATGAGGTTTAAAGCGGCAAAACAAGCAGCTAAAAACAAAAATGCACATCCAGATTGCAGTTATCTCATGGTTCTGTTTGCACCTTTTTTTTTTCTTTTTTTGTGACAAGGCACTTTTTTCTGTCATGTTTGATCTAATTAAAACAAGACAGCCACTCAAAATCAGCAGTGTAGTAAAACACACTTTTTTCAGTTTAAGATGAATGTTTTTTGTTTTTTGTCTGTTTTCTTTTGTTTTCTCTTCTTTGCAATGTGACAGAGTGTAGGGACCATCAGAGACACCAGATGAAATCTAGAGTTGTACTGAGGGAAATAGTGCTAGCATAAACCAAACATTATCTAAACCTTAAAAAAAAAAAAAAAAAAAAAGGAAGAAGAACAAAAGACATGACAACGACAGTTTCTTGTTTGCTCTTGATCTTGTTTGACAGTGTGTTTTAAAGTTACAGAGAAAGTACAGTTTAGTAATGGTAAACATTATTAATAATCAATTAATAGAATTCATTAAAAGGCCTATCAACTGAATTGCCTTGCGAAATTCATCTCAGTTTAAATCAGCTTGTGCCCTAGCAGAAGAAGATGAAAATAGAGATACTATTGTAAAGGACAAAACTATTTTCTGTTAAACTGAAATGTCTAGAAACAAGAAATGAGAAGTGAGAGCTAACAGCAAACTGTCCTACATTTACAGTCAAGTAAAGAGGCATTGATTTCATTGTCATAGCAAGAATGCACATGGTTGACTGATAACAGCTTTAACAGCTGAAGACGGTCCGTTTTTTTTTTTTTTTTTTTTAAATATCATTATTTATATAATTTCTAAAGACGAATAAGAATGCCAAAATATGTAATTTAGATGGTGGTGTAATCTAATAATAAATGGCAACTTATCACAGCTGAGAAGTGCTGCAGTTTAAGTGTAGTTATCTCTAACATCACACGCTCTGTATCAAACATCAGCATTATTAGTAAGGGGTATTTTCTCAGCCTTCTTAAACATTGTATATTGTAAATTATACAGATTATAATTCTAACATAAGACATTTTATTGGAAACAAAATCGAGAAAAAAAGAAAAAAAAATGTAGTTCAGCCTCGATGTGTGTTTCATGTTTGCTGTTTTTCTATCAAGAAAAGAACTTTTTTGTTGTTTTTATTTTCTTTCTTTTTTTGTTTGTTTTATCTGTTTTTGTTTCTAAAGTCCTCTTTCTGTTCGATCCCTTCTTCTTCCTCTGTTGATTCCTCTACGGCGATGCTGTGTGCTTTTTCTTGTGGTGATTCCCGTTCTTGTGCTGTGTGCTTCTTCTTTAGACAACACAGAGTAGACTAGAGGCAACGTTGTCTGACAGTCGGATCAGTCTGCTGGGGGTCTGGGTACCGGATTCTCTCACAATGAACCGAACCGGATATAAGACTCTTCTTCTAGAAACTTAACTAGACCACCAGGATCAAATTACAGTATTCATCTTCACCAAACTATACATTAATAATTAAATATTTAGTATCTAAATGAGGAAACACCTTACAAGTATTTAAAAAGGGATCATTTGTGTAACTTTCCTGTAGAGTAAACAATATACTGTATATCTTTAGGTTTAAATAAAGATGAAATGAAAAGGACATTTGAGTAATACAGAACTGTAGGTGACTCTTTTTTGATAAACTTGCTGTACATATCTGCCTTCCATTCAGCTCGGCTCAGTCATTATCTTTACTGTTTCAGCAGGCAAAAGGAGAAAAAACCAAGATGAAACTTTTTTTTCTTAAAATATTTCCATCATTTCTTACTTTTCAGCTTATATCCAGGTCTATATCTTGCTTTAAAAAGTGACTCTGACAGCAGAAGGACAGAACAAGCTTTGGTTTGGGTTGCAATCTTAAAGAAAAAGTTTGACCCTTGCTCTTGCTGTTTCTCTTCGCCGTAGATTCATTACACTGTGGTGACACGTTCCTGCACTCTGCTCGAATTAAACCACAAAATCCAGATTTAAACTCAAAAGTTTCCACAACATGTAATAAGCAAGTTATTAAACTCATGGTACCTCTTGATACAAGTGTATAAGATTCATATTCTGCACTGCAAATAGCATAAATTCAAAGGTCTTAAACATTTAGAAAAGTTTTTAGAGAGGAAATATGCAGAAAAATATATTTCACACCTGCATACAAGATATTTGTAGGCAAATTCCCTGGTAACAGAAGTGAATTTCATGGATTTCATATTCTGATTTGAAACCGCTGTCTCATTATCAGAAAGGTGGATATATAAATATTTTTTTTTTTACCATCTACTGTACATTAATCTACATACAGTTTATGGAAGAAGGGTGCTCTTGTCTTACTATTGTTTTCCTCTATTATTGTTTTTATTTATTTGTCAGTTGTCAAACCAATTCTGTGCTCTCCTGAACAATTCAACACAATGAAAGATGTTACACATCTCCCTGAGGTGATTAAAGCTGAGCTGGATGTGGTTTTAAAATGTGAAGCAGTTACATTTCTAATGAGTAAATACTGATATGTTGTTTTTTCCCAAAAAAAAATGTCAATCAAGTTTTGCAAATTGTGTCCTGTGAATATGCAGCTCTGTTTGAAGCTGAATATCAGCAGGAATGCAGCTACCAGCTGAAATCAGAAGGGAGACTGTGTGTTTCTTTCAGAGGTTTTTGTATAACTTGCTGCTTATAGCCAAGATATTATTTAGATGTACAGGAGGGGATGTTTTTCCTCTTTTTTTTCCTTGTTAAAAAGCAATATTTTAATGACTGTACAACGATGAGGCAAGAGTTGCACTTGTTTGTGTAGGGTTAAAGATCCAAATGCTGATGTATCTATTGAAATTATTCTGCTGTAAGTGTTAAACCCATAAAAATAACAACAAACCAAACTGGTATTTTCTATGAGCAGCAGTGGAAGGACTGTCTAGGTTTTCACAGAGCCATTGATAGAAAGAGTTTGACCTGGTTGCACTTTGGGCACTGTGTTATCACCCTCATCTGGAACTTAATTCCATTAGCTGCAAATACTTAGAACAGGGTTAGGGTTCGGGTTAGGGGGACAAGTTGTCTAGCCATATAGTGACAAAGCAGGACTGTCCATCTTCCATGGCTGCCCCTAAAAACTGCTAAGGCCAAACTGTGTCTATCTACAGCTCTACAGTGTTTAGTCATTTAGTTGTATTTAATCCCCAAATGTAACTGCCACTTGTGCTGCAGCAAACCCTGCAGTCTGAAATTGCAAACATGACGCAAAATATTTAAGGGAGAGAGAAAGTTGACACATTTGGATAAAAAGGATATTTAAGGGTAAAACAGACCGTTGCATAGTGGAAAAGAGTTGTGGATGAGAGAAGACCCTGTAGTGTTATTAAAAACATGTCCGTAGATTTTAGATGTGCTTCACATCAGTAAATTAAAGAAAAGAAAAAAAAAAGAAAAACAATTACCTGTATATTTTTGTGACGTGTATCATACAAGTGTGCTCCAACAATAATGTCCATTTGTGTAAATGTATTTATTTCACATTGTATATATTGTTCAATGCAAAAAGAGAGACCTATGATTCTGTAACTTAAACTACTATGGGTTGAAACATTACATGTGTTACTCCAGACTATGCCTTTCAGGATTATTACAGTAGAGCAATATCAATTAAAACCAGGCTTCCAGTTTTGAAATCTGTCTTGTTTTTCTGATTCTTTTCTCACATTTCCTTTAGACATACCACCCAAACAAACACTGATGCAAAGCAGTATAAAGTGAAGACAGACACTGTCAGCAATTTCCTCTCCAGTGCCAATGTTGTCCATGTCATTTGAATAGCAGATACAATCATGCCACACTCATGCCATCTGAGCACCTATGGGCAGGCAAGTTTTAAAATTAAGTGTGGACAGTTGCATTGGTGATGCATTGGTACAACAGCAGAAAGGGACTGCATGGCTGACAAACAAATATCTGGGTCTAAAGTCAATTTAGAGTTATTTTAAAGACACAGCTTGATAATTGTGTGGCAATTCCAGAACGTTGTACCATTACACAACATCATTCACTGTGTTTACCTTCATTTAATCACCTGAAAATGGCACCAGGCTGCACCATAAACATACACATCTCTACGGTAACCTACATCAGAATGTTAGGTTATAACTCCTTATAACTACATGGAGACACCCACAATGCTTTTGACACCATAGATGGCCACCTCCTTAATACATGGCAAATCTGCCATTATAAGGAGAGGGCACTCTGATTGGTTTATTGCACATTACACCTAAAACACATACAATTAATGAATGGACTACAACTCAAAAAAAATTACAAATTTTTATGAGCACCCACCAAAGTCGACTAAAAAACCAATGTGAACATTTGTGTTTCAGCGACCATCCCCTTGTACAATGAAAGACAGGAAAGAATGAATGGAAAGAGGGAGGGGAAGAGAGGGGGAGGATGAGTGGAGGGAAGAGGAAGTGGAACAGCTTGCTCCAGTGGGTGGCTAACTACTGTCCACTCTGAATGGTCCGATCTCCCGCTCTTGCCAAGGGCACTAAACACACACACAAACACACATAAATGCATACACACACTGATGTAGCCTACACATGCGAAACAACATTAAAGAGATCCAACAAAAGTATAACATGAGATGAAAGACTTAATTCATTTTCAACTGTTTTTATTGTCTCTCTATATGTAATGTATGTGATCTAACTATCTTCTCTTCTCTTTTAGCCCTTTCTTTTCATTTACTCTTATTCCCCCTCTCTCACCCTCACACCTTCCTCTCTCTTTCTTTCTTTCTTTCTTTCTCTCTTCCTCTCTCGCTCTCTCCTAATAGCCAGAAGCAGTAAATGGGATGCAGAGGCCAGATATTTAATGTAGCAGAGAGCTGTGAAGCGTTTTAAGAAGCCTTTTTCAAACAGGGGGAGCCCTGACCCGCAGGCAAATATTTTTCAACCAGATGACATAAGAAGATATTAGCTGAAAGAGAGCAAGATTTTTATTCCATTTTCCCCCTTCTCTCTTTCAGCAAGATCTCTCTCTCTTTTCTATTTGGGTTGTTGCCTGGTCACACCCCCCCCCCCCCCTTACCCCACACACACACGCATATGTTTTATTTTACTTGCTTGCCTTTTGGAGTTCATTTATTTTATTTTATCTTTGATTCATTATTATGATACGATAAAAGCTACTTGAGCATTTCAGCTGCTGAGGGGCTCTTATCGTTAACCTTGTGGAACGCATGTAAGAGTGGGCTCCACACGCCGCATCGCTAATGGCCAACTTAACTCCTCTCTTCTCCTCCTCCACCTTCTGGCTTAATCTACATCTCTCCTTCCTCCTCTGTCTCTCTCTGAAAATCTTTCATCCCTCTATCCCGCTCCACTGCCATCTCGTCTTTTCTCTCATAATCTCCTCCTATGATAGTTTTATTTTTATTTTTTTTCACATATTTCACATTCAAAATTCATAACTCAAATTACTTGTGTTTCATAATGGGATAAAACCAAACACAGCTCTCTTCTACTCTACTCAGCATTACAGACTAATGAATGACACAGCTTTTTGTGACTGTTTCACTTCAGCACTAACAAAAAGGATATAACCCTGATCTGTCACTGCTGATAACTGTGATGAGCTGGGTTTTTCAATGGTTTAAAACTCAGCCGTCTGACAAGGCATTTAAAGTCACCACTGGCAATTCATCCATAGCAGACATTATTTTTGGGGTCCCACAGGGTTAATTTTTCAGCCCCATTTCATTCTCCATTTACATGCATAAAGTTTCACTGTTATACCAGTGACACACAGTTATAGCTGCCCATAACACCTAATGACGCCATTAGTCCAGACAGTCGTAGAAGCTGCCTTGCAGATATGAAGTGTTGAATGTTACCGATATTTCCACAACTTAATGAAACCAAATCCAGAGGATAAAATCCCTTTCTATTCACATCGCTCCCACCACATTCACACTGTTAATGAGGTACAAATTCAGAGAAAATTCATCTGAGAAAAAGGTAAACAATTTGGTCACCATTTGAGCTTTAATGTAGTCATGAGGTAATCAATGTGCAACAAGTCAATGTTTATTTTATTTATTTGGCTAAAGCATCATTTTCTTTGATTTCCAAAGGGTCTAATATTATCCCTAATAACATAGGTGACACTTAGGTTAATTTATTTGTTCATATATAGAAAGGAGAAAGGGTTAAAGTCAACAGTATACAGGTGGGAACTTTTGGCTCAGGAACAGATTCCCTCCAGGTGTTGCAGGGGGAAACGTATAGGACACATCCGACCTGCGTCCTGTCTTCTTTGCTGCTAAAGGTGATCTGTACATTGCAGGTAAGTAGTCTGTGAAAATCACCAGTGTCAGCGTCTTAAACCCCCGCTTTCTTTGGGCGAGTGATGAAACGTGTGTGTATATCGTTGTGAGCATTTTTGTCGGACTTTAAACACGTTTAAATCTCGTGACAATCTCAGGCCGCAGGTTGGAGCTTGGCCACGGATCAGGGCTACACATTAGTTTTTGTTGTCTTGCAGGCAGGTCGCCAGGGATTTTGTTGAATTATGCATTGAGTTTACACAGTGGTTTACTTAGGTTCTTACACACTGTTCGTGAGATATGCTATTAAAATGGTTAAATTTTCAGTTAAAGTGAGTATTTTTCATTGAATATGGCCTGTAAACCTCGAAGAGTGGAGTTTAAGTGTGCAAGTCCATCACTGCAACCTAGAATATGATTGTTTCAGTGCAGTGGCCTAGGCTGTTATTGTTATTTTTTCAGGTATCTGTAAATTTAAAAATGTCAGAGTGGGTTATCTTTTAGACTAGAGTTTGATTTCATTTCACAAGGCTTCTTTTGAGGCTTGAAAGAAAATCTGGATGTGATTTTCTTTTTTCCCCTTTCTAATATGGTGTCAAACAGGGTCTGTCTCTAAGGGTGACCATATCTGTTTTGTGACCTGTAAAGTGCTAATGTGTGGCAGCTTCACACTGATGGTGCTTCAATGGCCTGTTTTGGCAAAAGGCTGGTTTCACAAAGGCCGCTCTTATGTCTGTGTAAAGGGTTAAGGTAAATATATACATGCACATATATGTGTGTGTGCATTGGCAGTTGTGTGTTCATTCTGGCATCTGTGATTTAGAATTTTCCAATCTTGTAGGATGCACATGTGGTCATGTGTAAGCAGTATTTGTATGTATCAAAATTTCTATCTGCCCGTCTGTGTGTGTGTGTGCGTGTGCGTGCATGCAAGTGTGTGTGTGTGTGTGTGTGTGTATGTGTGTGTGTCTTATCCTCATATCCCCTTGTATCAGTGGTGGAGTTCCCTTGGGTTTCACAGGCCTTGTGACATGGACTCACGGTGGTAATGGCCTTTCACAGCATCCAGCTCCCCTGACACACACACAGTGCAGATAAGAAGAATAACACAGAGCACAGTGACATACCAACTAGTGCACAAATATAGGCACAGAAAGAGGAATATACAGAAAAAACGATGTGAGCACACACACACAGTTCTTATTTTCAAAATAAATGAACAGAATTACAGAAAATACAAATTAATAAGTAAAACAAATAAATGTGATAATGTGATTTGTGTCTAAATCCCACCGAGGATCTTATTAAAGGACTTATTATAAATCAACCTTGACCTTTTTTCCATAGTTTCTGTTTCCATCTTCCCATTTGTTTTTATGTCAGCAAGTAATATTTGCTGACTTCTTGCTGATTTGAGAAAACGTGAGAGCTGTGGCAAAATGAAATTCTGAGTAATTTTCCTTTCTTTTACATCCCTCCTCCTTATTTTCTTTTTTATGTTATGTTGACATTTCTTTCTTCTTCCATCGTCATTTTCACCCCATCAAATTGCACATGACCTAATCAGCTCACATGCTAGTACATCTCTCTCTTTGTAATGTATAGTCACTTGTTTGTGCAAACCTTCCAAGACTTACTTGTGCAATGTTGCAACAAACTGTGTCAACTGTCGGAAGAAAAAATGACAAGATGGCAAAATAACCAAAACTTCACTCTGTGGAAATTTCATGGACTTGTGACTCGGTTAAACATGGCATAATCTGCCATCAGACATTCAGCCAGTGCGTGTTCATACCATGACTATCAGTCCAACTATCAACAGGTCTTTTCTGTCTTTTTTTTGCTGGGCGATGCACACACCATGCATGAACAGCAGTCTCTTTGTTGGCAGCTTCACTGCATGAAAATTGCCTTCCACACAGACAGTATCTCTTCCTCTCTAACCTGCTAACATGCGCACTTAAATGAAAACCAAGACGATGTTCAGCTGCAATGCACACTTAACTTATCCAGTGTGTTCCAGGCCAAGAGAGCGTTATGTTGCGGCATTTCAGCGGACTGGAAAGGGACAGGAAGAGGGATGTGAGAGAAATATTAATAAATTACCCTGAGTTGACAAAACATAGTGTTGCTTTTTCCATTCATAATACTGCAGTGTAAGATGTCACTGTGGTTTTGATGTTGTCTTTGCACTAAGAACTGAGGGGAATACTGTTATTGGATGACGATTTGTGAGTGTCCTCTGCATTATCAGCGATGTAGCCTTCATCATGGCTCCCCTGTCATTGTATTTTTCTCAATACACGTCATTTTCCCATTGTTTGAGCCTTCCTTTATTTTCTTGCTCAGTCTTTTATCTTACTCACTATAATTACAAATCACCTTTGTTCACTTACTTAATTTCTGTCTTTCACCTCCTTCCATTTTGCCAACATCCCATCCACTTGTCATCCTATTCTCCATCATTGCAGCCCTCTTTTCCCATTCTGTCCCCCATCCCTCTCTCTCACAGGGTGTAAAGTGGCTCAGGTGACTGCGTGCATCTGAGCTGCATGTGCATGCTATAAGAGGGTCAGCTGTCTATTTGCACTTTTAACGTCTTAACTCTATACGATGGGCCATTTATTCTCACTCCCCACCCCCATCCCCCCTCCCTCGCTACCCTTCCCATCCTCTCTCTGTGTCTATTGCTCTCTATCTCTCTCCTAGGACAGTAAATGTTTTAACTCTCCATTCTATGGGCCATTCATTAAGTTAGTGTACTTTAATAAATAGTGTGATGTGTCACTGTCCAGTGAATTAGTGGCACTTTAAATCCCCCACTAGTGGCCAATAGATAGCCTGAAGGTTTGATATGCAGCGGTCACTTTTCCTCAGAAAGCCAATTAGGGTTGATATGCCTGTGGATAACATGTCACTAAGTAATTGTTTACATTTACGTTTTACATTGCATTTGCATTCTTATAAACATTTATTTTGAATCCTAAACATAGGCTACACAAATTAAAGAAATGATTAAGACTGCATAGCTTACATAGTCTAAATCAACAATTACTCCAAATGAAATGAGGAGTTATCTGCTCTGATGGCTCTATCAGCAGGGCATTATTTGTTTGTGATGTGACAGCACTATGTTTAAGGTTTGAATAGACTGCTAAAAGACTGGTTAAGACTGTTAAGATAATGGTTGGGGTTAGAATAACCTGTCTGTTAAAGTTAAGGTAGCCCAGTGTAGAGAGGACTGAAACTGCCAAAATGTACCAAATAAACTAACTAACAGAGCACTATTATGCCACAGCAGCAAGACAGCTACATGTATCAGGAAGAGGCTTAATACAGTGCACTGGTGCATAGGAATATTGTAGAGTAGAGCAGCAGCTTGGCTTTCAATTTATAGTAAGATTTCTTTTTCAGGCTCTATACTTTCTGCCCTCTCATGGTCAGAAATCAAACAAAGAAGCAACACATTTTTGCCTGGCATTTATTATTCAAAGTTTTTCTTTTAAACTGTAACTTATATTATTATTCTCTCTAAAAAGAAATTAATCAAAAACATTATGTGAATTTTTTGGGTTGATGTGAATTCAAGTGATGATAGTTGCTGAAGGGCCCCAAGCTAATAATATAGCTTTGACAGGGGAAAGGTGATTGGCATAGACAAAGTGTGTGTGAGAGAGAGACTGGATGATTATGTGTATGTGCATTGTCAAGAGAGGCAGGAGGTTAATTCAATCCTATAGAAACGCAGCGTGGAGGGGATTGGACAGCACAGCCCTGAGGGTGTCACTGGCCTCAACCCCAATAGGGGGCAGAAAGTGTGCGTGTGCACACACACACTCATACAAACACACACACACACACACAATATGGACACTCTGACTTCAGGGTATGAATTCTGAAAAGCCCAGGAAAAGCCAAATTGTTTTTATATCTAGTTTCTGGTGCATTTCATTTAGAGCCAAGGAGGATAAATGATGAACATGGATTAAAATACATATCTATTTATAGAAAATACTGCATAAAACAAGGACAAGAAAGAAGAGGACATTTAGAGAAGAGTGGTGATGGAGGACAGTAAGAGGGATTGAGGGCACGAGGAGGAGAGAAGGGAATGGAATGAATGAAAGAAAGAATGAGAGGTGTCTTCGGAGAGTAGGATCTGTGAGAGAGGTGCGTGAGCACTGGACAGAAGTGACTGAAATAGAGAGTAGGATATACATACAGAGCAGGACTGCCCAAGCGGTAGAGAAAAATAAAAAAGATAGCTTAAACAAGCCAAGAAGGTCAAAATCTAGACAAAATGACCAAACACATAAATGGGGCAAGGACTTGCAAATGCCATTTGCTCCACCAGGTGATCATAGTTGGTAAGAAACTTTGTGACTGATGACCTCCCTCCCTCTCTCCTGCTGTCTATGCTCAGTGTTTTTTATGTTTATATATTCTTTTGGCTCCTTTAGTTATAATGGTAATTAGGTCTGCAATATATCAGCAAAATGTGCGATGATGATATGACTTGCGATAAATAAGCAAATATTCAGGTGTATGTATTAACTGAGTCTTTCTGAAAAAGACTCAATAAGCTGTAGTACATATGCCAGGCCTGTAGTGGCGCTGTAACAAATACACCCAACCATAACCCTCTCACCAGCAAAGTGGAAAGCTTGCGTCGACATAAGTTGACTAAACACAAGAAGTCGTGGCTGTGCAAATATGCTAATCGATGTCGCATGGACGTGTTTCAAGGATGGTATCTGAGGAACCTGATGGAAGTCTGCTGTTGTTGTGGTTGCATTAGTGGTGTAGCTCAGGTTATGAGGTGTATGAGGGTAAACTGAGTGTGAAAGCATGGAAATGAAACGTACTCATCGCATTTCAGGCAACATTTGTTTATCCTGCGTTGTTGATATTGCGATGATGATGAAAATAAGATTAATCGGTCAGCCCTAATGGTAATGAAAATTGTATATTTGGTGTAATGGAGACAAGGCTCAGTGTATTGAAAGTGCTCCTCTGCTTTGCTGCAGTTCTCAAGCAGTCAAACCAGAATGGCTCAATAGACTGCAGCTTGCCTGTCAGTCATTCAGCGACATTAGTGACCCAGCATAACAAGAACATTCACTTACCATTGAAGCACTTGATATTCTTGAGATTTTTTGTGTATGCATATTTGTTTGAAGCTACTGTAATTTTGACAAATAGACAACAAAGGAAGGTGGAACATTTGGACAAGAATTTAGTCAGTTTCCTTCTCCCCTACAAGGTTGACAGAAAAGAGCCACTGGTGCTGAATTTCTCCTGAGCCTGAAATGATTTCGGTGCTAGCATATCATTTCCAAATAGTTTCAGCTTTTAGTTATGGTGTCACTTGATTAGAATCTGTGACCCTAATTTGGTGAATATTGTCAGTGTTTAAAGACACTCTGTAGATCCTGACCACTAGTAGTGCTATGGAGCAATGTTTTTAAAAGTGAGTCCTGTTTTGTTTTGTCATGAACATGCAGAACAATACTGTATGGGTCACTTTTTTTTATGTAGAAAACTCCACAGCGCAGCTTTAACCTATACCCCTTTGAATGTGTGTTGTACATGCTAATATACCATGTGTACACATACTGGGAAAAAACAAAAAACTAAATCTGAATTCAGCCAAAATCAGAATGATGAGCTTGCACTCAAGAGTTCCTGCATGTACCACACCTCAAATAAATGTGCACATGCTATTTCCATATGAACAACCCACTGTATTTTGTTAAACACGCACCTACACACAGACACACATAAACACGCAGCCCAGCCTTCAATTTATTCCACTTTGCCTAATCATCAGTGAGGCCAAGGATGTCTCCATACATATTCATGCTGCTCTGGAGACTCAGAGAGACCATACATTTACAGCCTACATTTACCATATTATCCTTAATGTTATTAGACCAGCAAACACAATTTACCCAAATATAAGTCATACATAAGTAATTTAGAAAATGAGACAATATTAATTGTGTGATCGTCATCCGCTTTTAATCCCGTTTGTGTGATAGCACTCTAGTCTCTGGAATTGAATGCGCCTGGCTGAATAAAATTAGTACAATCAATGTATGACTACATTCTTTGTCATGTGGACACACTCTGTGCAAATCTATGCAAATGTCTTATGAGAAGAGGATAAGAGAAACTCTTCTTGGCTAACAGAGCTCTTGATGATCACAGCCAATCTGACACAGTGGTGTGATGTCATTTTCAGCCTCTCAGAGGAAAATATTATCAGGAGAGCCAAAAGAGAAAAGGAGAGGAAATGCTGATGACATGTATATGAATGTTTGCTTCTGGAGACACACAGACTACCTCTGTCTGTCACAAGCAAAACAAAACAAAACAAAAAACAAAACATCCTTTTGTTGGCTTTCTGTTTACTCTTCTTTATGACCATTTGGTTTTCATCTGCTCCCTCCACCTAGCTTCATTCTACTTTTCTTTCCTTCCCTTCTTTGCTTTCTCCTTTTATTTCCCCCTCTCAATGCCTTTGCTCCCTACCTCCATCCTAGCCCCTAGCCACCTCCCCTCTCCTCCTCTCCCCTCCCTTTGCTCCTCTCTGCCTGGTATTGATTAGAAGGCGAACCTCTAATCTCCTTAAGGTCATTAGGAACACTTAATTAAAACCTAGTTAGAATGCCTTTGTTCAACCAAAGCAAATTGCAGCTGTTCAAACGCGATTAGTATGATAACGTAAAAACTTGTCGGCAGGGAAAAATATAAGAGAGGGTCTTTTTTTTTGGTAGAAATGTTTACACAATTTAAATGCGGAGCGCTTGAGCACACAGTGCACAAAGTCTACAATACGGTATACTTGAGCTAGTGCTTCAGCCTCTGCTGTGTGTGTTTTTGTATGTTAAGGGAATTATATTTTACTATTGGATGTTGAGCTTTATGAAACCATTGGAACCAGAAATGTAATTTAGATCAAATGTGGTTGTTTTATAGGGCTCAAGTAAAGAGACAAAGATGGATTTGTTATTGATGTATGTGTACAATGTCAATATTATACATCATTACTTTCTATTCCAGTTATCATACATACACTGATTAAAAGAAAGGGAAAAATCAGATTAGCTCTGTAGTTTGGTGTATGTTTTTTCATTTGATTAGTTAAATCTACAGAGTTGGATACCCACAAATGTGTTATCCACCATATATCACTGGTTAGTCACAGCAACTTGACAGTAGCTACACAGAGCAGTCATGTTTCCATATGGGGCTTCATCACTGGTACACACTGCAATTAATAATTCACTGTTAATTGTTACCAAGGCCCAATTAATAGCACAAATAGCAGTGCACCCCTGGTGACTTCCGTTAGATTGCACACACGCGCGCACACACACACACACACCCAACACACACACACACAGACACAGAAGGAGAGACAGAGAATTTTGTTACCCCTGCTATCTGAAAAAGGCAAAATAAGATAAGAATGACTTCATTAACAGGCTTCACATATGTGCCAAACGATTTTGATTGTTGAATCACTGAAATTTGAAATAGATAGTTATTTGAAACTGAAAACATGTATTCATTTTTCTGTCTTGGAGTGTTTGTAAAGCATTAAACCTTCAAGTTTGTGTATTGTTTGTTGTCAGTAGGATTTCATGTAGGCCTAGTTATAAATACCTTAAATGATTTGTTCTATTCCTTCATCCTGTTCTTGGTTCCATTTCTGTTCTTTTTTGTTTTTGTTTACTTTTCTCAGCAGTGACATGATGTATCTCATCCTTTGTTTATAATATTGTATTTTCATAATAAACAAGCTTGACTGATATAACGAACCACAAAATAATTTCCTATCTACTTGGGCTCTTAGTGGCCAGAGCAGATCACCGTTGCCTAGCGACGGCGGTAGCGTTCCTCTGTTTTCCTGAGAGCCACTTGTCTGAAACCCAGACTCATCCTACGTATGTGGGGGGTAAAGCATTACAACCAGGCAGGGGGTAATTATTTGAACCGCATATTAATGCTTTGCTGTCACGGACAATCTTTGCCGTTGTGTAAGATGCAAAATGGATATGTTGCACTGTTTATTCTCCCACCGCCCCCTGGGTTCTCAAGTTTCCGTTACTCGGTTCTCAACTGTGTAACGTTTTTTTTTTTTTTTTTTTCCCCTATCGCCGTTACTTTGTCACCCAGTATCCTGCCGCCTCGAGCGCTGCTGGCCAGATGGCGGCTCGGGGTAATCTCTTTAGCACCGCGCGCCGCATGTTCTGAATGAGAGAGGGAAGACAGAGAGAGAGAGAAAAAAGGAGCTTTGTCAAGTTCAGTTGCACTGTCATTCAGCTTTTCTGTCGAAGTGGGTGCTGTAAAGACGGACAAAATAATTCAAGTCATGTTTGTGAAGGATTATTTTTCCTCCTGGAGCGGTGTCTGCCATGGCTGACAGACAGGTGTGTGGAGAAATAGGCTACAGGTAGCGTGTTTGGTCCGACTCATACCAGAGCAACAAGTTGAATGTTTGTTGACGCAGCACATGAGATGGGGACAGAGCTAGAGCTTCGTGCTGGGAATCCACAACGACAGGTAGGCTAAAGCACGAGGAGTTATCTGATATTCTAGTATCTTACAATATCTGCATACATTTACAAATTTGTAGACGTGGGGTGGCCATTATCAGATTCACTGTAAGCTTTCCTATTTTTATAGAGGACATTGTTGGCAAGGAGTAATTCAACGCTGCAGATGACCACACTGCTGGCCTCTTTTGTGTGTCAAAATGTGAAATTGATGCTGATAAGTATTGTAACGAAGAGAGCTTTGGCCTAAGCCTCAATTTCCAAGAAACTCAAGTGAAAACCCGTTGAGTTGGATATAAACCTGGAGGCCACATGCCAGAGGAAAAGGGGCATGTTTAATTCAATAGAAAATGAAGAAAAGAGGAAAGCAATGTAGCAGTATCAGTTGAGCTGTGCCTCCATCAAGCTGTACATGATAGTGTAGGCTTTGGCTAGGGAATAGCCTGCATGGCATTTCACTCTCCTCAGATTTGTCTCGTGTTGGATTTTGGTCTGACCACGTCTCTCTTTCCTTCCCTCCCTCTCTCTTTTCCATCTCTAGATTGTGAAATCCTACCTATCATATGAAGGCTTTGGTTGTGGTTTGTGTGTGAGTGTGTATGTGTGAGGGACAGAGAGCTAAGCTTGGTAGCCTCACCCTAGGGGCACTGGCCTGTAAAAAAATGTCCCTGTAACCCTGAAACCATGAAACCATGACAGTCATCACTTATTCAAGCACTGCTGGAAGGCTTCCGAAAGAAATCCAGGTTCTTGAACAACCCTCTGCCTCCGGGAATGCTCCAGAACCCTTGTCCGAGATTGAAAAACCTCGGACCATGCAAGACCCCTCAGAGAGTCCCATACCAGGATTTTGTGGGGCCAAAGGCCAAAGTAGGACTAAGGAGAAGGGAGACCTGAAAATAGGAGGAGTGAAGAGAGGAAATTGGCAAAGGAAGGGGCAAACATGGGGGAGAGGAGATGGGACAGAGAGGATGAAGAGAGGAGGGAGAGAGGACCTGTGCAACTTACAGAAGAGGGTAATTAGAAATGATTCAAAAGCAAGTGGGCAAAGCAGGAGAAAAGCAAAGGACAAGAGCCGGACAGATGTCTCAGGGATTCTGTCAGCCGCAGAAACAGAAGGTGAGATCAACCAGTGGGCGATGAGGAGAGGAAAGAGCTGGCCTGTTTTTCAGTGGCTGTTCCTCCTGAAGAAGAGGACTGAAGAAAAGATGAATCGAGAGACAAACATGAACATGAAGCGATATTATTTCTTCCTCTGGCTGACTGTCCTTTTCAGCCTCTGTCTACAACCTGCTTCATCACAGGTAAGAGTGGCTATCAAGAGTCCATTGTAATTTGTGATTCAAAGCTAGTGGGCTGTTAACAGACAATATACTGTATTCATTATGGGTCTTGAACAGAATTTTCCAGATGTTTTAACTTGTCATAGTAGGACAAGCACAGGTGTTACTAATCACAGTAACGATAGCTCTGCTGTAATCAAGATTCCCAGTGAGTGCCACTATAAACAACACCAGGACGCCGCCACAGCTGAATGAGATTCACTCAGAATTAATGTCATTATTCACCTCTCTACTTTTCCACTTGTCATTTGTCAAAAGGTCTTGTATAAATATTGTGTCTGCCTTTTTGATTGATATTATTGTTATTTGATTTATTTATTTAAAATTCCTGTCCTAATATATTTTCATTTTGCTGTGTACGGTATCTGTAATTGTAAGAGATTCTTTGTGCTTTATCGTAACAGTTACACACACTTAGAGCCTGGTATCAAATAGAATGATCACATTTCCATCTCTTACGTTCTTAGGGTAATTTCCCGCAAATGGAGAACATCGCTGCCTTCAAACCTGTGTTCACCTCTCCACCTCGATCCACCTGTGGAGTTCCAGAGCGGAGCAGCTACTGTCAGACATCATCCTCCCAGACTGACCTACTGTCATGTCATCAGGCCTTCTGTATCCAAGAGTGTCCCTATAGATCTTCCACACCACCATATGCCCCACTGCTGTTACGTGCACACAGGTAAGTCAAAATCATATTAATATTTTTAAGATACTTGAGAAGTCTCTATAATTTATTGTAATCTCAATAGATGTATTTGAATTTTACAAGTCATAAGGTCTCCTTGAAGCAAAACATGAACATATTTTAATGTCGTTCCATCAGGGGAACCTGTGTGACTGAAGACAGAAATGACACTCGTCCTGGGACTGAGACAGACACTGGAACATCTACAGGTTCAGAGGAGCCTTCTGGTGGATCCAGTAGTGTGTTGTTTTGGCCAGCCCCGAACAGCTGTCTGGTCTCTCCCCCCTCACAGAAACTAGGAGCATTGGGTTCCCTCACCTTGGCAGTGTGGATAAAACTGAGCTCTTCTGAAGAGATGTGAGTTACATTTTTGTAAGTTTTACGAGATTAGAATCATAGTCGGAGGGCCATCTTTTATCAGAAACATCCATTAAAAATGATAGACTGCAAAGATCAGTGTTTCAAAAACTTTTTGGGGAATCTATATTCCCTATGAATAACTGGAAGACTGAGGTTAGTATTTAAAATGCAAAGATGGATCAGATGATCAAGAGGCAGAAGAGGAAAATTAGGATGGAGCAGCTGTCGCCATCACAGACCCTGCAAAAAGTGTTCATGGTTACAAATCAAACTATTAGGCACACATGTTATGCTATAGAGTGTCATTATTTATTTCGGCCCATTTCGTTGTCCATTGGCCTTAGTGTGACATTAACAGATTGGCTCAGTTAGGATACTTTTCTATAGTACTATGGTTTTTTTCAATACATTTCATGTTGTCTCCATCACTGGTGAAAGTGTAGTAAAACTTTGAACTTTGTTTCTCAACAATTCTAACCGTCATTTCTTTTCGAAAGTTTACGTCAGAAGATGGAGTGACTGAGAGGAAATAATAGAAATGCAGGAAAACATATAGTTGTTTCAGTTTTATAGTATTGTATATGATATACTGTGCTGCTTGATGTTAAACAAAACATCTGTTCAGATATGATATTGAATATGATTTTATTTGATTTCAGAAAGACCTGTGATTTTAACCCTTATAACAGGAAGCAGATCAGGTCTGATCAGGTCATTATGACTGTCAGGAGCCAACAGCAACAACTGCCGGTCATGTCCTACTTACACATGTTGTTTGTGTGTGTGTATGTGAGGGGATGTGGCAGTAGGTTCCAGGGCTGAGATGGTAGAGTTACACACTCTCAGATCAGCTTTCTATCACACTCACACAGACACTCTTTAACACACATGCACACACACAAGGCACACACACACACACACACACACACACACACACACTGAAAGAGATCAGTTGACTTTGATTGGCACCCTCTCTCTTCCTCTGTGCAGCAACACTTAGAGTGGATTGCTTTAACAAGGTGCTTTCTCATGAAACGAAATCAGCAACACACTTGTTGTAGTAAACTATATTTAGTAAAGTGATATTCCGCCAATTCACTGTTGCACTAGCAGAATTGCTCGACTCATTATGACAGTTTTAAAATAAAAGTGCAGCTGAAGAGAGATACTGTCTTTTTTTAATTTCATGTGTATGTCTTCCTTGTCATAACAACCATCTACATTACCCACAAGGCAACTCAATAACTGTCAATTCAGTTAGGGGTTTGAGTATGGGATGCTAGTAAGTGCTAATACAACATTGACCTTCTAACCTCTAGCATAGATGAGGGCAGGCTTCGAAGTTCTGATAAATTCACTTAACTCCAGACTCACAATTTACCAGTATAATTCACATAGGTCCCTGAAGAGACATACAAGGTTTTATAAGTCCTTTAACACACACTGAAGTCCTGGAAACAGAACTCTGAGTTGTCTTTTATAATGACGATTATGAAGAGAGAGGGAAAGAGACAGGAAGATCAGGGGACAGAGAGGAGAGAGAGAGAGAGAGAGAGAGAGAGATGACATGCAGCAAAAGTACCGGGCCAGATTTGAATTACACTTTGACGTTATCTTAATGAATTAAACTTACCTTGATATCTTAAGTTAAGCAGTGAAATTTTATCAGACTGCCATTTTATATATTGGGAATGCTTTCATGATGGTAAAAACAAGAAAAGATTTAGGTCAGTGAGGAAATGATTTAATGTTTGTGGATAAAGATTTTCTTCTTTTTTCTTTTTTTCAAATGAGATGTTAGACTAACCCTACCCTCCCTAAGCCTAGGTTTGTCGAAATTCATATATTCAGAGCTCAAAAGACAAGTGTCTGGTGCTGGTAACTCAGCACCAGACAGATTGCATGTTTATTCTAGTACCTCATTGGATGTTCTGTTTAAATGCTGTCACTTAAGTTTAACTCTGAGAAGACAAATCTAACAGAGATCAAGCCTCTCCTTTATATTTCATGCTGTGATTTGTTTGTGAAGTTGTCTGTCTGGGGATTCAGATGACAGACAAGTCTTGTTGTCTTGGTCTGCCGAACATGACACCTGTATGGCTGAATGCATTTGAATGGAAGTAATATCTCTCCCTCTCTCTTTTTCTCGTGCTGTCACTGGCTATCAGTCTTTTGTTGTAGAGACAATCATGGCTGCCATCAAAGAAGCCAGATGAAAGGAGGTCTCTATCCTCACCTCTGTCCATCTCTCCTCACCCCTCTCTCTTTGTCTCTCCCCCTCACTGTGATTTCACAACCCTCCCCTCCCCATTTGAACAATGAACAGAGCCATCCACCTGTTCCCTACAAACATTAGTATGGCTGCATTTCCAGTTAAGTTAAAGATAAGTTAACATTATTGGAGTATCATCATGAAAATAGATTTCTTTTATGTATGGTTAACCCATGTAAGCAACATGTACTAAATGTCCATGTATACATTTGAATGATCCAATATCGACTCATAAACCTCTGTAGATCAATAAAGATTTTTTTACACTGTGGATGTCTAAAGCTGATGCGAGATCTGGACATGTGATCGTAGGTTTAGCCTGCCAGAGCCACCGGAACGATGCTCTGCTTGTTCTGTTCTCTGCTTTTTCTAAGTGTTGAAACATCCACAGAGAAGAGTTGTTCATGGTTTTAAGTGCAGTAATTACAGCATTTGCTTGCTTGAGACAAGTTGGTAAATTCATGTAAACTTGAGCATACCCTTTACTGAACGTGCACTAAACAAACAAACAGTCTGCACGTTAAAGGCTAACAGCAAACCTATATGTGAGATAACACAATGTAGACAGAGTACTATTGTAACTGCTTTGGGGTCCTATTGAAAACATGAATATTTTCAATAATGCACCAGGTAGATATTGTAATGGAGCACTGATTCAGAAAATCAGTGTAAATGTCCAGCCATATTTTACAATGATTTCAAACTGGATTTTTACTAAAATAAAGGCACTTTTGAAAAGAGAAGCATTTAAAGGCCAACTCATCCCAATGTTTTACTCGTAACTTATGAACTCTCTTCTTTCATTCATCCATCCATCTTCCCCTCGACCTCTTCCCACAAGCACACACACTCACATGCATGTGCCAATGTATATACATTCTCATGCATATATCTCTATGATTTACAGGGTATACTACACTGGGTTCATAAAAGCCATGATTTCCCATAAAATGTCAGTGATGGAGGTTAATATGACACGTGGCGGGTGGAGGGTGTCTGTCTGCACCCAGCGTAGCAGCAAACCCTGGCAGTCATGTAAAATATTGATATTCTGTGTGTAAATGTCAGAATGAGAGACTGTGTGTAGTGTAGTGGGGTCCACTCTACCCTCTGTTTTCTGAGTTAAGTTATAACAGCTCCTCACTGCACAATATGTATGTGCTCTTGTTTCCCTTAGGATGTTGCTGGAGAAGAGTTTAAGAGAGTGGCTGGTTTTTTCTGTGACTGTGTCCGAGCAGGCTGTCACCCTTCGGTATGCTCAGACGAGAAGTCAAACTACCCTGACAGTCAGCTTCAGAACAGAGGGCAGGGTTGCACTAGAGAGGTGGACACATCTTGTTTTACAGGTAAGAAATCTCAATTGTTTGGGGGCAACCATGGTGGTATGAAAGGTTCATCATTATAAGATATATTATAAGTTTATATGCAGCTGTGTGTGTGTTTTAGGGCATTAGTCATTCTACCGTAGAAACACCACACCCTCAGACTTTGTTTTACTGTTGCCATCAAGGTGTGAAAGTGGAATAATCTCTTTTTTATAACAGACTGTTTCCCCAGCTTTTTCTGCCTGTGTTTCTCTTTCATTTTCTGTCCATCTTTTTCTTCTCTCAGCAAGCAAGTGGTAATTATGCTGGCAAACATCTGCCTTGCCACAGCTGCTGGGGCCAGAGGCACAAACACACAAGCATACACACACACACACACACACACACACACACACACACACACACATCACTACTACATCAGACACTCACACATACACAGACTGGGCCTTGTGCTTTCAACACAAAATTTCAAGCACATGTATGTCCTGTTAGAAAACTAGCTGTGAAATCAGTGGGACTTTTACTTATTTTATTTTATTTACATTTTAGGGTCTGTGTGAAGGACAGTATTTTTTGAGTATTTGGTGTTCCCTTTAGGATTTTGGCATTTAACAGTACTTAGTAATCTTTCTTCTGGGTCAGAATGTAAGGGTGGATAAGTTTTATTAGGTTCTCTAACAGATAAAGTCTGCATGTGTTTGTTATTATGGCAAACCTTGTTCTGTATTTAATGGCTGACTAAATACAACAACAAAAATGAAAACTGTGAAATAAACCTTCAGTTTTCTTATCATATTCACAAAATCTGTTATCACACTAATCTGTGGAAGATATTTATATCTCTTAGTGGTGTATGTAACATAACAATGTCTGTATTCATTCTATTTCTTTTGTGTGCCCTATTTTTCCTTTTTTTCTCAGAAGCAGTTGACCCAAGTGGTACATGAACTAGAAGTTTTAGAGGGTGTCAGAAATAAGAAATGTACTGTCACTGCAGACAAAAACAGGTTTTCATTAGCTCTGATAATTCCAAAATGGCAGCTAGTGAAGTGGGGAGAGGCCCTAAGTCAATCTCTGTTTGTGTGTGTGCATGTGTGCAGTCTGTTGAAAAGTATCATTTTACAAATTGCTCCACTGGACAATCTCCCTCTTTCAACATCCCTGAATAATACCAGGGCAACTAGGGGAGAAGACATGGTCATCATGTCAAGCTTTATCACTAGTGCAGGTAGCTTAAGTTGCCTATGTGTTTACTTTTTGTCTGTATAACATTTTAGCGCAAATTGTGATTAGGCCTGGCATGGGTTTTAATGGGCCTAATTAGATTTTGTCCTACATTAAATGGGATGGTAAATAAATTCACCTTGTAAAAATCCTAAAAGGTTAACATCTACAAACTGTTCCATATGTTGATATTTGTGCAGTTTTACATAACGGATAAACTCCACTTTGCTCTTCTAGTTAAGACTTGACATTCAGGGAAATGCAAAGTGAGCTGAGACAGGGCTAGCTGGTTCGCAGGGGCTGACCTTTCTATCCAAAGTACACTGTACACTGCTGTCCAAACAAACACTTCATATGAACTACACAAAACAGTTGGATTGGTTGATGACAGCACTAACTGCAAATAGTGGCAGTATGAAAGCACAAGGCACAACTTCCTGTCAGGACTTTGAGAATAATATCAGAGTAGGAAAAGAGGATGCAGAGATGTGAGAATTCGGCCTTTAGCCTTGATTTTTAGTGACATAATTATGTGATCACGAGTTCAACTAAATCTTTAGTGAAGCTATGTGCAATTCAGATCTTGGATTGCACTTCTACCGTTTTTGTTATTTGTTTTTTGCCTAGTGTTTTGTTGTTTTTGAATTGTTATATAGTCTTTATTGGTCCCTCCCCGTCCAATGACCAGTTCTTTGAAGGAAAATCATCGTACCTATCCAGAAAATTGGACTTGACAGTTAAGTCTACAGGCTTGCTGATTGGTGTTGATGTCTGGTACAGCAGTTTGGCAGTGCAACGTGTTGTTGGCTAAATGTAGTGTTGCTGATGGGTCAGTTGCTGGTGAGTGTGTGTATACGGCATATGTTTATGCCCTGTGGGAATTACAGTTTTATATATGTCTATGTACAGTGTTTATGTGTGATCTATATGTCCATCTAGGCATGGAAAAAGGCCTATCGGCAGTGTGCTAAAAGTGTGTTGCGTTGGTGTGGCTTGGAGGTATTGTGAAACTTTGTGTGTTTGTGCATTATTGTGAATCAGCCTGTCTTTTGTTTAATGGTATGGTGATGTGATCTGTTTTGACCATCCAGAAGAATAACATAATCATCCTTGACAGTCAAACACCATTCGCAGACTTCCATTCTCAGGCATGCACACACACTTATGTACTCGCTCACTTACACACAGACACACGCAGTTCAGTGGTAATTTGTAGCAACCTGTCAGCCACAATACAGACATTACCCTATAGGAGCTGGGTAATTTAGAAACCTTTCCTACACACATACAGTACACACACACACACACACACACACACACACACATACACACACACACCAGTCATCTGTCAGTTTGAAAAGATCAAAACACCAAAAAAGACGGTCAAAAGGAATACGGGTTTCCAAGTGCCAGGAGCAATTCACACTCACACACACACACATGCACGCACACATGTACACACATGGTGCCAGGAGCAAGGTGCTGTAGGGATGCTGGTGCTCCCTAGGTAGTTGTCTTATCTGATTATGGTAACGATGTAGAGAATAGCGGAGGAAAAGGTTGCCTGGGGGAGGGAGGGACTGAGAGAGGAGAGGAGATGGGGGAAGTGAGGAATGTGGCTCACTGAAGTTAAGTGATAGCTCTGAAGTCAGTCTAAAACGGGACTCATCTTTCATTACATTTCTGCAGAAGTTGTTACCAATCTGTAGCTCTCCTACATAGGAAAGCATCAGGTGTTATGGTGGCTGATGATCTGTGTGTAATTAACAGAACATGTTGGTCCTGGGTTGGGACACCGTGGTCCCTAGCTTCATAGTAGTGCGTAATGGCAAAAAAAAACAGCAGTGGTATTTGCAAAACAAGGGTAATAAGGCTGAGAAGGTGGCACTCATTAAAATCAATGAGCTGCATGTGTAACCCATCAGATCACCTATTGATTAAATATGAGCATTTCAGGTCATGCTCTGATCAGCCTTTAGACCCAAATTGTATATTGTGTTCTCTCAGCTCTTGACACATATCTAAGAGGAAACACTTTAATACACCATTAAATTTGTATTTTGTTTAAAGGGATCATGATTTGGTATGATTTTTTTTATATATCGGTCATGAAAGCTGTAGGATATATATTGCATTATGCAGACTGCATGGAAATGTAAGCTGAAATGCCATCAACAAGAGCAACAGTCCCACGGGACTTAGAAGATACTGTATCTTTTGTGTTTTATGACAATAAGTACAGACTATAGGAATGATAAAAACATAGCAACAATTACTTATGTTTCTCTGCAATTATTGTTAAATTTGCACCTGATTGGACTCAAAATGATAATTTGGGTCATTTGGCAGAGGGTTGTGTGAGGTTCTTATCTATAGTCAGTATAGTTTGATTAGCCCTCTCCCAGTTTAAATAAGCAGCCATGGAGCACTGGTAGACAGGACACCAGTGACTGTGTATGGGGCCTGCTACAAGAACATATTTGAGTCACCAGAAAAGCCAGTATTACTTTAACTGTATGCATTATTTGAAATGTATTCTGTTTTGTCAGTGGTCACCTATACAGTGCACATGTACATATTTTTCTGTTTGTACTGTCAGACAACTGAACAAGTATGAATAAACTTGAAGATACTTTCATCTTCAAGTTTTGATCATTGTAATAGTTGTTGCATTTCTATGTAATGGATCTTACAATCTTGTACTTTACTCTGTGCGTTTTTATGATTTTTGAAGGAGAAGTGGACGAAGTTTTCAACTTAAAAATGTGCTGTGAAATGAGAAATGTAGAAGTAGGTGTCAGAAGAGGACAAGAAGTGAGATAAATAGTAAAAAGAAGTGTTTGAGAAGGACAGAGCAATGTAGAGCAGTGGTGAAAGACAGAATGAAGAGAAAGTAAGAGAGTTAACAATTGAAATAGCTTTGGCGTACTATCTTTTAGAGTACCAGGGAGTGACTGTGTGCCTGGAGGACCCCCAGAGGGGTCCTTCTGTTAGTGCCTGAGCAAATCACAACTGCTGGATGTTAAAGTGTCAGGGACAACCAGTCACACTTGTCCCATCATGACCAAGCATGACTGCATGAATATTTAACACTTATGTGAACATGTACACACTCTCTTTCTCTTACTGTTGCTACCTGGCTCACACTACCCAAATTCACTGTTATTAACAGTAATAGGAGGAATCTGATCCTGGACCTTGGTTAGTACTGTTGTTTGACCCAGATGATCGGGTAATGTTAGGGCTTTTCAGATATGGTCTTCCTGAAACTTCCTGAATCTCTCAAATCAAGGCCACCAGGACAATTGTTGTCAATTAATTTACCTCTGCTTCTCTGTGAGATCATCTGAGGTTTGATCACGTTAGGTTGTGCACCGCCCCCCCCCCCCCCACTTTATGCTGCACTAATATCATGCAGTGCCATTGTTTTCAAAACTTGTAGTGTGTGCATGTTTGAGAGATTTTTTTGAGGATTTCAAAGCTCCTGCAGTCTGAGTCAGGCTGTGTGATGACCAAACACACACAAATGGATGGTTGCTTTTTCAGAGGGCTCGTACCTGTTGGCAAAGACAGAGAAAAGAAAGAAGAAACAGCATCATCGAGAAAAGATGGAAATGGGATAAGTGGGTCAGTATCTGAGAGTCACAGTGAGTTAAGGTCAAGTCAAGATTACAAGGGCAGAGACACACACACATCTATCTATGTATTTATTGCAGGGAGTGAACAAGTTGTTCCCATCTAATATACAATTTGTTCTCTAGACCCTGACAGCTCATCTGCTTCACTACTCTGCTCTTATACAGTTTGGCTGCTAAAGCTTCTACTGCATGCCATAATGACCTTAATGAATGTTTTCACGCACAATTACACTGGAAGACTCTGGCTGTGTGTATGTGTCTATATGGACTGGTGTGGTCTTGGCAGAAGGCTGCTATTTTGCACCAACTAAACTGATACTATAGTCACAGTGTCTGTCTTTTTGCATTTATGCACATGCCTCATCAGCCCACTCTTGCCGAGACTGGTTTTGCCTTTTTGCATCCTGTCTTTTTGCATTATAAAAGTAAAAAAAAAAACATTTTCACTTTTTTGTCCTTGGTGTCTCTCCTGAATGCTCTGCTTCCTGCCGTCATTGTTCTCTTTGTTTAAGGCAACACTATGCCACAGGTTACATGGTTTTGGCCTGGGTCGTGTTTAATATGGCAGCACATAGTTGGGAATTGTTGAACAAGTAAACCAGTTTGTTAGACTTCACAAAGGAGGAGGATAGCACAAGAGCTTCAAATGGCCACAGAACATAAGCTGAGGTTGTAGTACTGGTTGGAAGGTGCAGTGATCATGCTCAAAAAATTATGCCACTGTGGAAAATGGTGATTTCAGTGACTTATCAGACAGTGCAAATGACACTGCATGAAGTCCAAGAAGTTGCTTGTGAAACTGCCCACAAGTGCAAAACTACTTTTTGTCAAATGACGAGGTCTGAAGAATATTTGCAGCACATTCTTTGGTTAGATTAAACCAAAATTAATTGAAAGTTTGCCATTGACCCGACTAGGACCATACAAGTGACAGAATAGAGCCCTGTATGAAATGTGAGCTGTGGCTACATCTTGGGGCTACTGTGGCTATTGTAGACTGAAAAGGTGGAGTGAAATGAAATGATCTGTTCTTTGGAAAACTTGGGGTTTAAGCAACCTCATTTTTTTCCTAACAAATACATGATGTTTGAAAGGCCCTTGGTTTTTTAACAGCTGTACTGTTAGTTGTTCAACTGTGCCCAAACCTGATACTTACATTTAAAAATGTAATCCTTCATGTCAGTGTTGTTTGCTGCAATATTATTTTCATTACTGGCATGCAATGAATCTTGGAGATAGGTTGAAGAACCCAAGGCTTGATTTGAAGGAGCCTTTGAAATATGACAGCCAAGTTGCGCTGCTGTGAACACAGTTATGGAGGTGGGAGTGCACTAATATGAGCCTGCATGAATGTTGAAGGTGTAGGGGAGATTTATAGATGGCAATATGAATGCATGCTTGTACCCACTAAAAATTGAATGAAAAGATGACTCCCAGTCTCGAGAAGCTTGGCAGGAGAGGGATTTTCCAACATGACAGTGACCCCAAACACAGGACAAAAATCAGCTTTTAAATGAGTAAATATTGATGTGTGCTTCTGCACGGAGGCACTTTTTATGTTTGTTTCCATGGGATGTATGAGTGTGTTTGTGCAAATGTGTGCGCACTAAATACAGTATATTTCTGTGTACCTGTGTGCATCTGTGTGGTTGTGTACATGTGTGTGTGAAGGTGAGGCAAGGTTGTTATGTAGGGGTGAAACGGACACCTCTATGGTAGCCCTCTGCCCGCTGGCACAGGAGGCGAAAGGGCACGAGACTGGCATCAATTACATAGTGAGAGAGAGGGGGAGAAAGTGTGTGAATGTGTGTGTGCATGTGTGGTGGGGTTTGAGATTTACTGTCTTTTAATTCATTTCATTATTTATTTTACATGAGTATTTTGTGCCAATGTGCAGTGTGGACCAGCTTAATAGTGAGACATCACAACACAGCCAGGGTTAGGGGTTGCGTTCCCACTAGGCTTTGAGATACAAGCACAAGAAATGTATGCAGCAAGGGTGCTGCAAGGTGCTTTGGATAAAAGGATCCACCAAAGAGCATATGTTATGTTAACCTGTCCTTTGTAGAAATATCCACACTGAAGTAGAAGTTTCAAAATGCAGGTTAAGAACCCCATTAAAAGAAGAAACCAACCAGAATAAAATTGAGGATGCTATTGGATTCTGGTACTGGAGTTAGAAACTGGCCACAATCTGAGACCCAAACTTGCTATTACCAAATTGGAGATACAGTCGTGACACCTGAAATTATCACTTTGGTGTTGTACTCTCTTCCCACTGAGAATTTACTAAATATCGACTCAAAACACAAAACATGCATGGGGCTGACAGTGAAAGCGGTAAGGATGCTCTGATCTGTGCGCTGATATTTCTGATTGGAAACGGTTCCACCAATGTTGTGTCCGATCCACATTAAACAAAGTTTTTGTCTACATGCCAATATTGAAATTCTGTTTCCTCCTTCTGGCACCAGATCGGTACTCTGTGACAGCAGATACTCAAAGGTGTCAGAATGAGGAGGGCAACTGATAAAGATGAATTGGTAATTGGATTACATTGATAACGAAGATGCACTTAATATTACATTACACTTGAAAATAACCAAATCCAGAGCAAATCCAAGCAATAAAGAAAACTTCATTCTTTGTCAGGGTCCATTATATTGCATCCTGGCTTTGTTACTCAACCTTTCTCGTGCATATTACTCTCTCTTTGCAGTAGGTAACTGTGTGTGACTCTCCTTCCTTCTATGCTCTCATGAATGTTTCTCTTTGCTTTCTGCTCAGAAAGAAAAAGTCTTAGAGACTTATGGTCTTTATTAAAAGGTTGGTATGTCACCTTATATATGTCCCCCCCCCCCGTCTCTCTGTTTTTCTCTCTTTATCTTTTCTCTTTGCTTTTTTCCTGAAGATGATTTTCTCTTTCTCCCCTTCTCCCTTCCTCTCCACCTCATCTATCTCTCATTCTCTCCCCCTTTCATTGCCCCCCCACCCCACCCCCACCTTCTTTGTCCTTCCCTCCTTTCCTCTCATTTTCCTTACACACACACTCTCTCTCTCCCTCTCCATCTCCCTGGGGACAATTTTCTTTTCTTAAATAAACTGTCATAGCTAGTGTTAAAATATGGGCCTTACACGGGGTGAGCACGGCAAGGCAAAGGCATGGGGCCCTGGGCTGGTATAAAACATGGATAATATGCTGTGAGAGGTAATTGTATCTTTTAGCGCTGAGATGAGTAGAACAAATGTGTCTCCTCTCCATCCTCTCTCTCTCTCTTTCTCCTCTCCCCCTCTCTCTCCCTCTCTCTCTCTCTCACACACATACACACATACACTCTCACACTCTCACTCTCTTTATATTCCTCCTTCTCCTCTCTTCCTCTTCCTATCTCTTCCTTTACACACTGCAGCCGTGCTAATATGATAGAGAGAATATTGGCTGTACATCAGAGCTGCTAACAGTTCATAGTGGGTAAGGGCAAGTATAGAGGCGGGAGAGGACTAAAGTTGGTGGGAGAGGCCTGGAGGGTGAATAACAAGGAGAGGCAGCATGATAGGGGAGCGAGAGAGTGACAGAAAGAGAAAAGGAAAGGTGGCAAAGCGCCTTGGGATGCAGAGGGGGAGAGCTTGGGATGCGTTCAGTCATAATTTACTTTTTCCGTTCACTCCACTCACTTCAGTTCTGGATTTTGGTTACATTTGGCAACCTGAATGTGACACCAGTGTGATCTAATTGATGTGGGTGCCATTTGGTTTTTTTTTTTTGGTACTTTTTGGCCCAAAGTTGACAAAAACTATTGACTTTTTAATTTGCAAAATTGTTCATCTGTCAGGGGCAATTGAAAGTGGTGGCAAGGGTTTGTTGTGTACGGTAAGAGAATAGAGCTAAAAGTTTCAAGTACTTTTTTTAGGGACTGAAATGTTCTTGTGACCCATTGTTGTCTGAGTTTCCACTGCAGCCTAAAGTCCCAGAAGGATTATGCAAATCTGCATTCAGGGGGGAAAAATGCAGTTGGTGGACTGTAGTAAAATATACACTTTGTATAACATATACAAATTTTACTGAACATGATGCACATCGCCTCTGTTCGTATTCATTTATGTATATTGACTTCTATTAAAATGTGTTGGCGCATTCGTACAGAAGCTCATAACACTTTTTCTTTTGGGATGATGGTGCACGCTGACTAGCTGGGCGGATGGGCCCCCAAATTGATGACGTTGAGAGTCCTAACAGTTACTTTCTCACCTGAAAAACCATCAAACCTTCATGAGGTGATATAAAAACAGTGTGAAATTTGTTTCTAGTCTAGTTTGCAACTGCAGCTTATGGGGCTGCTTGGTCTCTAATGTACCATTATGAGGCTACGTGATTTTGTTTAATATCAGCCACTTGTTTGATGTTAAAATTTGACAGGGCCCACTGGCCAAATATCACTTCAACTAGCACCCTTTCTGTTATTGATGTGACTCAACCTTATACTGTTCAATTACCCCCAAACTGTAGAAAAACCCTAACTGTTCAAATACAAGATATTCTTAAACACTCATATTACTGTAGAGCACCAAACACTTATTGATTATTAATTCAACTCAATTTCTCTCTTTCATTCTCATTCTTTATCTGATGTATAGTACTTTACAGTCTCTAGCCAGTACTTTATAGTCTCTACTTTTTCCATTTAATTTACTTGACAGTTGATAGTTTAGAGGAAATCATGTGAGAGAAATGGTAGTTAAATTAAATGTGGGATCTTGTGGTCATTGGCTTATTAACCACCGGACCTCCACAACAGCCTCTTTTTGCATTTTTTTTTTACAAAGTCACTGCTTCATTCCCTTCCTTTCCAAAGGACCTTGCTACTTTTTACTCATTATATACATTGACAACAAATCTTTCTGTATCGCTGTATTCTGTATCGCTTTTCCTGTTTTTTTTAGTGTAAACAGTAGTGTCTCTCAGTCATCTAACAAGCTCTAGACTCCACTCATCATGTTTTCATTCATCATTCATTCATCATTATTTCTCTCTTTATGCCCACCCACCCCCCCCTCTCTCTCTCATTTGCTGCCTCTTTTTCCCCCATTGACAGCTTCACTTGCTGTGGAATGAGGTGTGTTATCAGTGAGTTGTATGTCAGTCAGTCACAGGGCAGTACAGCCCAAAGCAGACAGGCTGGGTGGAGAGAGGTTGGCAAGGTGGGATGTGTGGGGGCAGAGACAGGCAGTCAGGGATTAGAGGCAGAGATAGGTGAGGGAGAGCAGACAAGCATGAGAGGCGCAACAAGAGAGGGGAAGATCTCAGAAAAGAAAACAAAAGCCGGGGAGCTCCAAAGGAAGGGGTTTCCGCCTGCAAGATGGACAGACATGCACTGTGTGCTCTGTGTGCAAAAACAGCAGAAAAGCGAGTGATGGAATAACGAGGCATGTGTACGGAGATGGGAATTCATTGAGGGAAGTACCCAACCATGGGGAGGAAGAGAAAAACAAGAAAGTGGAGATAGGAGGTGGGAATTAGGGATGAACGGCTGAGAGGAATGGATGGTTGTGTTTGTAGAATGAGGAGAGGAGAAGAGCAGAAGAGAGGGAGGTAAAGAAGGGATTTCAGAGGGAGATGGACTGAGTGGTTGTGGGAAAGGCCAGGTGAAATGAGATCTTCCATGACAAAGGTCAAACAGGGGCAGTGGAGTGAGTGTAAACTGGTGTCTTGCGATGGGAACATACCGACTGCGTTGTGTAGGTGTGGAATCTACCGTCACTGAGCTACTGCGAAGAAGCATGTGTGCCTTTTCACACCGGTTTTGTGTGTGCTGCTTTGCTGCAACTGCCAGCTCTGTACACTGGAGTTTGTAGGTTACTGGAATATTGAGTTCTCTTTTTACCCATTGAGAACCTCAGTAAAGTGCCACCGTTACCAGCAGTTGAAAGGATCAAAATGTATTTTATCATATCTGTGTCTTATTCATATCCACATATCCAGCCTAGACACTGGCCACTATAGTGTAAGGTCTCTGTTTTTATGGGATCATGCTGGTATGATGTCAATACGACTGGCAACCTGTGTTTTCTCTCTGTTTATTTTGGCTGGGACAGGCACACGCTCAGTGTGAAAAATCAGCGAGACACAGAATCTCCAGATCAGCTGCAGGGCATGAGAAGCACATGCAGCATGTGCATTCAAAACTGTTAACATGAGCGCTGAAATGAAAACCAAGACATTTTGCAGCACTTTCTGGCTACACATCCACTGTGCTCCAGGCATCACACGGATGCAAACAACTAGGCAATATAGAGACACATTTCTCAGTAGATAAGGACCACCAAGTACTCAGACAAGCCATTGTAAAAATGATATTTCATTTGAAAATGTATTAAAGGAAATATGGTGGAGCCCGTTTGAATGGACCTGTTGGAGTTGCTAAAATTATAGTATTGTTGTCTATGACTTACAGGTGCTGTGTTCATGTTTGTTAGTAAAGACCTCAGACTGACAGATGATGCAAACTGTTTTAAAGGAGGAAGAATTATAGTGGGGACTTTTACTTTTTATTCCTTTTTGACAGTGTTTATTTCTCTCTTTTGCATCCATCTAATCATGTTCGCATTTAAAAAGGGCATCTCTTCCACTTGTTAATCATAGTTTTCACTCACATTCAAGCTCATGCATACACTTCCACTTCTCTAGCTTTCATAAAATAATCAGACTGTGTTCAAATATGTTTGCAGGAGTGGTTTCTAGTGTTTTAATTTATTTGACCACGTTGTCACCTCTGACATTCTCAAATGAGCAGCCATGTTCCACATGTAAATAAAATGCTATTTTTAAGCCTTTCACTATGTGCAGTACATCAGATATTTAGATGTGTGGCTCGTGTCCAGAATCGAAGATTTATTCATTTATTCAGCTAAACTGAACTGCTTCATTAAGAAACTGCATTATGACAGCTGTCTGTCTGAAACGCCCCACACCACACAACAAGTCCCAGCCTATCTACATTTCATTATGATGATAAAGAGTTATTCATTCTCCAGTTGAGTTTTTGAAGTCAAATCTAATAGCCAAACATGAGCTGAATGTGTATTTGGAAGTAGACTTGCTTATGTGCCTGAGTGGTTTAACATCAAAGTACTTCTGTGAACATGACAGTTACGTGAATAAAATAATCTCTTGTGTCGACACTGGTGAAGTGTAGGTCTGTGCAGGTTTGGATAGAAGTCATGGAAAATGACCCTGGTCATCAGGAAGTGTTAATGCATACCACAGGCACTGTCTCTTCATCTGTCATATGATTAGCTGTTAGTTAGCCATGTGTCCTTTTCATATACAAACAAGCCCACATTTCACCATTTGGAAAACAAACAAAATATAGGTAATAAATAAGATAACCTGCACAAATGTGTGCATAGCTTTGTATTGTAGCATGTGATGTGTGTAAGATTTTCAATTCCTAAACAAATCAAGCTTTTATTCTGTAAATCCGTAAGAGTAAAATACATGGAGGTGATTTTCTGTCCCATGCTGGTCAAAAATATTCAGTGTATATAAGAAATGATATTTTATACATCACAGTGCATTATTAGCCATCCATTATCATATATCCATTTTCCTTACCTCTTTTACTTTTGTAGCCCACAGCTACGAAGTGGGCTTAGAAGAACACTGCTGTCCACACACTGTACTGAGCCATGGCTTGGCAGGAGTGTGAAAATCGAGAAGAGCTTTAGTCAAAATGCCAGCCTACAGATCACTAAAAGCTTTCCACTAAGGGTTTTCCTGGGCTTTTAGAGAGGCTTAGGTGGTAACATTGCCAGCGGGGTGGGTTTTGCACAGGGAAAGGGTGTCTCAAACTCCCTAAGAGCACAGAAACCTTTAGAAATGAAGGAAATGTTTTAATAAGGGAAGGGAAATAATGAAACTGGTCTTTGAGGAGGAGAGATACAGTAAAGTATGGTGCATTTCATTGATGGCCTTGTGAAACAGTAGATGGCGATACACTACATGGGCAATATTATGGCCACCAGTCAGAGAATAGAGAAGAAGTTATAAAATAACTGTAGCTAAAATTCATATAGTGTGACATAATATGAAAATATATAAGGTAAGAATGCTGTTAGTGCATGTTGTTAGGTTTAATGTGAATTGTAGCTTTGCAGGAGAAATCACTAATGTTAGGCAACCAGGCCAAATGCTAATGGAGCCATGAATGGTGGCAGAGACCACAGGTGGTGCAGGGGTTAAGATTCAATATCCGAGCTGGCCCAGGATTGAACTCTGGTGAACCCATCTCGCCTTCCAGTTTCAGCTTCAATCTTAATGTGATGGAGAGTTTGAGTTTACAGGAAACAAGGCCATACCACTGGGAGGAAAAGAGAAACCAAAACAAAGCAGTACACAACTGGTGTGTATCAAATTCTTCAGCTGTAGCGTTGACATGATTATGATTTGATCTTAGATACTGAATTGATGACAGATGTTAGAGGAAGATTTAACAGCCATTTGTCTTGAGGGAGAAAAATTGCACATTGCATGGTTGTTATTGTCAGGTTTGCAACAGCAGGACATTACATTTAACAAAAGATGAAACACACACTGAACACAGTACGATAAATAGCACAATAATTAATCCTCTGAATGCATAATTACATTTAACAATCACCATTTATGGGCTGTATTGGATTTCAGTGGACATTACTACAGTGCACGACCTGCTGTGATCCAGGTGTTCCCACACAGGTAGTGTTTATCTGAAAAATCCCTACAAAGATGTTGTCTTTAAGTGGTTTATTTAAAAAGGCATCACATCATAAATACTCTCAGTATAAATGTGAGAGGATAGGTAGAATTTGAAGCAGTCATTTCCTTTCCTCTAGACTTAGTGGACACAGTCCAAATGAGACTAGTTATCAACACAAAAGAATCCTGACTACTTTCCTCTTTTTTCCTCTGTTCTCCAAAAACTCTGAAGTTACACTGGCTAAAAGAGACAAAGAGAGGTAAAGGAAAGAAGGAGGTAAAAAATACAGATGGACAGGGAAAAGGAAAAAACGGAGGGAAAGTGTTTGTGAAAGCTAACAAAGGGGAGTTGGCTGTGTTTCAAAAGGGCGCGTGGCGGCTAAGGAGGATGAAGCGCTTCAGGATTCATTTACATCAGGCCTGACAACTGCCTCACATCTCCCCAAGAGCCACACTGCTCTGGCTTAGAGATTCCTAAAGAGGGCCCTTCTTCTAGCTCCCTCTCTTACACCCACTCTCTGACTTTTCTTTTTCTCCCTCCTGTCTCTTTTTTCCTCTTGGCTTTTTTCAGTCTTATTCTCTCCCGCTCTCTCTCTTGTGCTCTCATACGCTTGCCAGTCTTCAATCAGCCATCATGAAAGTGTCTGTCTGGGCGTCTTAACTATCCTCTGAGAGGCAGACACTTGTCTGGGCCTGCCTTCATCCCCTAAACGCGTTTTTTGACTTGGACTTATTTCCCTCCTCACACCTTTTCAACTTCCCTAAAGAGCTGACAACAAGTGAGAGCGACAGGGCAAGATAAACATGAGGGAAAGAGACAGGAAGGAAGATGAGAGGGGGAGTCTGAGAGGGAAAGTAAAGTAAAGATGGATATGAAAAATAGGAGGAAAGAGGGAGCAAATGAATATGAGGTAAGGGAACTCAAAAACAGGAAAAGGTGAGGGAATCAAATGACCTCGTGGAAAGGAGAAAGGACAAAGCTAGAAGGACCAGAGTGGGAGAGAGACGAGAAAGATGAAGAAGTAGAGGGGGGACTCTGGTAAGACAGGGAGAGTCACGTTTATCAGTAGTCCCACAGTGTGTTTCCCAGGCGCAGGATTTGGAGATGGGGTAAAAGGAGAGAGTGGGACAGGGCACATTAAAGTTTTTTGGTTTGATGTAAGAGGGAGCCGCTCCTGCTTTGACGGTGTTGTCTGCCGTGCAGTTTTTAATATTCATGCAGCAGATCGGGAAAGGAGAGAGGAGCGGAGTGGAGAGGAGATATTGGTCAAACAGAAAGCTAATTTGCAGCTGAGGCAGTTTAGCCTGAGGCTCTTTCTGCTACTGGGGAAATGAGCTGGAAGATTAGCTGTATGTATAATTCACACACGCCATGGTCACACACACACACATGCATAGTGTGTGCATATAGTTTGTAAAAAAAAATGCACATATTCACACTCAGAGCAGCTGCAGCTCTCTCTCTCTCCTTCTGAGATGTTGTGTGTTTTAACAGTATAAGTGGCTGCTGGGCCTCTACTGCTGCATCTGCCCCATGGGGCGCTCCATAACTTGCACTTAGGTTTTCACTGTTGCACTGTGGATTGTTAATGATATCTGCTGATGTGCCAGTGTGGCAGCCCCCACTCTTTAAAACTCTCTCCCTCCTGAAATCCGTCACACCGCAACTCTGGACACTTTTAAATCAGCCCTTAAAGCCCACTTTTTCACCATGCCCTTTCCCAACCAGTTGTTTAGTTCTTTCCCTTTGTTTGTTTGTTGTTACCCCATAAAGCGACCCTGGGTTTTTTAAAAGGCTGCATAAATTTGAGCTATAATAATAATTATTATTGTATCATTATTATTATTAAGATTATTATTATTAAATGCAGAATTTTTGGTTGATCATCTTTTGTCTCTGACGATTTGTTGATATAGTGTAACAATTGTGTGTTCTGGTTTGCTTGTACAAAAAAAGAAAAAATATATATAGAGATGGAAATACACCCAGCAAGTGCACTGACTTTCATCTGATGCTGATTTATTTCCAGGTCCACAACAGGCGTGTGAGTCTGTTCCTGGACGGGCTTGAGGAGGATGGGACACCATTTGACACGCGACCTCTGACAGTGAGACTCTCAGATATCAGCGAGGATGGTGCCATGTGGGTTGGACTCAGCTCGAACGGTAAAAATTAATTATTGTTTTTTATAAGTGAAATTAGTGTTATATGAGTTTGAGATTCCTCAGATCACTACTGTACACTGTATTTAGTTATAAATGTATCTGTTCAGTTATGTTTTCATATTATTATTTTTAAAACTACAGAAGAAACCTTGAATAGCAAAGCAAGAATATTGTTGGCTCCACCTAGAGCCTCCTCAGCAGGGACCTCCATCTGTTTTTTTTTCCTCCAGGTGGAGAAAAATTACCTCTTAGTTTATCATGTCTGTATATCTTAATATGGTGTCAATGACTACTCCACCTTTATTTTTCTCCCAGCCTTTACCCCCCTTCAACTACACATCTGTGATTGATTGGTGGTGCCTGGGAGCCGTCTTAGAGTCAATAGGAGAGAAATTGAGAGAAAAATGATATCCGTTCATCTCCAGGGTGATAAACGAGTGTTTTTCTTCTCGTTTATCAGGCATTGATCCTTAGTTCACTGCAGGTAGCATCTGATCAGCTGAAGATCACATCAGAGGGGGTGATCAATACAAGCGATTGGCTCGGGGGAGAGGGAGAGACAGTGTGTGTGTGTTGGCAGGTGGGTGGGTCTGTGTAGGTGTGTGTAGTTGTTGAACCTTTGGTTGTGTTTGGAATTCTGATCAGTGGACTGATTATGCGAATGCTGATCAGATGTATTGATTAACAACAATGTGTGTTTTTGGAGAGGATCCTGCTAACTAAAAACTGTGTGTATGATAAATACAATGAGAAGCTGACAAGAGAAAAAACTTGTCAGCCACTTTTGTAAAGTGATCGATAAGGACAGCAGTTTTATCAAAAGATAGAACTGTCCTGAATCAGTTTCTAATAACAGATCAATAATTACTTTTAAGAGAACCAACACAGTACAATAAAATATTTGGAATATACAGCGTGGTCATGGAAACCTATTGAAGGTGTAGGTGACAGTACAGGTTCAAGTGCCCTTTCACATGCATTGGCAATTCACAGGAAACTAATGTTATCAAACGACTGTTATCATTACTGTCTGTATTTGGCCTCACTGAATGAAGTACTGCAAGCAATCATTAAAACAGATTTGCAAAACAAGACATTTATTATTTTTTGGCAGGTTTAATGCATGTAGTGAGGAGAGTGAAGAGAGTTGCAAGCAAGTTGACAGAAGTCGCAATCTCCTCTTACTGTACTGTTGTTATATGGAAAAGAAAAATTTGCTCATGGCTTGATGGAAACTGGTTCTGACTACTGACTGGTTCATTTATTCATTCATTTTTTGGTTGCGTATTTTCAGTGTAAAGCATTTTGGATAAAAGTACCATATGAATGCAGCCTATTACCTAATTACCATTTCTGACAAAGCTACCTGCTTAAGGATTGTTTTAGTAAAATCATCTTAAATGTTGAGAGTTGTGACAGGGCCAGAAAAAGGATTGAGATGGCGCATAACCCCTAGTTGCCTGTATTAGCTGTCATCATTTCTAAAAACATAAAAAACAAAGAAGAGGAGGCTGAGAGATGGATGGCAGAATGCGAAACACAGAGAGAAAAGCCAGAGACCTACAGAGAGAAGAGAGAATTAAGGCTTATACCTTGCATCATCCCAGTAACAATAGAGAGAATGCTTTTCAGAGGAAGGCATAATCCCATTTCCACACGCTAAAGAAATCCTGAGCCAAAGCCTAAGGCTGCACAACCACACACTGTTCTAACACACTTACATCCCATAACACTGTCTCGCTCGCGCTCTGTTTTACACACACGCGAAAACCCCCAACACACACGCACTATAGTTGGCTCAAACATGGCAAAGCCTCTCTCAAATGCAAATACACACATAGATGCACACACTTGTACACTCTCTTTCTCTAAAGTGAGAATGTTTTTTGGAGTACACACAGGAGAGCCTCAAACACACATGCATGCACTTCCACAGACAAAGCTAGACATGGCACGGGTTCTGTCGATGCTTAGACACGTTATCCGTTTTCTAAGAGTTGCTGTCAAACTACACAGAAGTTTGTTGGACAGATAAAAGACTCTGGCTCTCTTTGGACCAGCATCGTTGTCTGTGTGGGTCCCTTTATGTGGGTTTCTATCCAACATTGTCATGTATGTATGGTCGTCCGTTGAGATGTGTTAGGGGTTTGCCTGTGTTTGATAGTGTTTCTTCTCTGCAGTCAAGAACCCACACGCATCTGGACATGGAGCTCATGTGTTTAAAATATTCTAGTGCGTATCTGCTTGATAAACAGACTTTGGTATCTTGGCATATTTGATTTTTATATATTTTCATTTAGCATCTTTTGTCAAACATCTTTTCATTTACCCCTCAATTCTCAAGTTAAAACCTGTTGTTACTTTTTTCATCAATTGAAAGTATATTGCAGTTTAATTAATGGTGGAAATAATCCCATTTTTAACTACTGAATGCTCAGTAATCTGTTTGCCACAGCTTTAAAATGACTTGAATTAGGCCCAAACAGACAGTGGTGTAGACAGCTTTCCGCAGTAAGGAATGAGATTAGTTATAAACAGTAAATCCTCTAAAACACGATTTTCTTCAGTAGAGGAAATGGGTGAAGCCGGTGGGTAATACCTGTTATCCTTAGACAGGCCTGTTTTGGTCCTGGCCTCAAACCAAGCTAATGATTTTGCCCTTATAAGTCTCGTTGCTCTCAAGTGAAAGCAAATGTAGGCTGTGGCAGATCCTGTTCGGCTTTCTTTCATGAACTTGGCCATTATAAGCAGCTGTGGGCAGTCTCACTTAGCCGGTATCAAGAAACTGATAAGATAATCTACTAAATACTGTGAAATCCTCTCACTCACTTCCTTCAGTACAAACCCATTAACACCTTCTTGATGTTCTTTCCTCCTCTCTTTTCATCTCCCCAGGGTCTAATCAGTTCCATGGGTGGATGCAGGACTTTAGATTTTATCCAGCCACTCTGACCAACAGGTGAGTTGGATAAAGCGAGGTAGAGAGACAGGTAATGAGCAGCTATTTGCAGAGAAGCGGGGAGAAATCACAAAAGGACCAAAGGTAATACGAGTTGTAAAAGAAGAGGTTAAACAGAAGAAGGGGACCATGATTTACACAGGCAAAGGAGGGCAAATCATCATAGCTCTAGATAGATTGATTAAAGAGAAAAGGGGATAAAATGAAGAGAAATCGACAGAGATACTGTACAGGTGCGATAAAAGAGATGGTTAGAAGGGGGAAGCTAATCATTGCATCTTAAGATCCATACGACTTCCAGAGGATTTTCCTGAGAATTCAATACAAGGCAATTAGTGTTTTGCTCACCAGTAATGTGCACACAGTAAGGACTGGGAGCTTACAAGTTTGTCTCATCAAGATTGGGGTGAGACAAAATGAGGGATTTGAGTTTTCAAATTACGCCTTTGATTTTTCACTTTGCACTAAATGTTCAGTTAATAGACCCTTCAACAGGTTCTTTAAGATTTTATCTAAGAAGTCGAGCTGTTACAATGGTTTATGACAGCCTCACTGTCACTTCACATATTACATTATATTAACAGTCCATAGTTCACATTTTGGGAATTCTTGTGTTTTTCTTCTGGTGTTTCACAAATGTTTTTTTTCGTGTTATTTAATGTAAATCACAGCCATGTACAGTAGTTTGAGCCAAGTACATTTTCATTAAAACCAACTCATTAAGCACCATTTAAATTTAGATCTTAGTATAATACTCTATATGATGGTACATTGGTCCTTTTCTCATCCCTGTTTACTTTTCATATTGTGTTTTGTTCCAATGTTGTATTAAAGTCAAATAAACTCTACTGTGTCTTGTTTTAACAGAGAAATAGTGGAGTTGTACTCAGGAGTCCTGCCTGAGCTACACACCCAGTCAGTGTGTCGCTGTCCTCCCAGTCACCCCAGAGTGCATCCTTTAGTTGAGAGGTACAGTGTATATCTGAATATTTTAAGTCAAACTAAGCTTTATCCACAACTCTATAGCTTTACAGTGTAGTCATCCCTTTAGCTTTACCCAATGCAGTGATTATGGAAGTCTTAATTGTTAGAGTCCCTTTATTGAAAACCATTTTTATCATGCATTTAATTTAATATAACTTGTCCTGTTGCTTTCTTGAAAAACTGTCATTGTCTACAGATATTGCATTCCCAATGCTGTGGAAGACATCACCAATGACAGAGTCTTGAGACTAAACCTTAATGCCCACCCACTCAGTTATGTCAATGATCAGGACATGGGAACCTCATGGCTTTCAAAGATCATGACGACACAGGAATTGGAGGAAGGAGTCACAATTACAGTGGATTTGACTAATGGACAATTCCAGGTAATGGAATAAAATAACTAAAGAGTGTTTGTTCTAATTTCAATTTGCAAATCAGATTTATGAATTGATGTTGCTTTTCAGCACCAATCAATCAAATAGCAACAGCTTAGTCACTGCCTTGTTTCATGAAAGACAGAAATCAGTGCAGCAAGCACAAGATTTGACTTGCACTTCACAGGTTTATTATGTATTAAGTTTAATGTTTAATCCTCAAGAGGGTACTTCATTAAATTAGCAAAATGAAATGAACCAAAATAAAATAAAAAATTGATCTTCTGATGGACTTAGCTGAATGCCAATACGATACAACTGTTGTCAGGTAATACAGATTGACCCAGTCAAATGTGAGTCATTCTAGGTCATTGTGTTGTCGCATCCTCAGTGACTCATTTGTTCACTACTTTAGTTTAGACAGTGGACTAAATCCCATCATTATGGTCTGTGCATTTGAAACTGCACAATACAAACACTGTACTATATCTGTCTGCTTGCACCTGTGTGCTGTGGACAGTAGTTTCATCCTCTTTCTGTGGGCTGCAGTTAGAGACAGATGGGGCAAAAAGAGAGTGAAAGAGGGAGAGAGAGAGAGCCGGAGAGAGGGGGTGGGGGGAGATTGCTGGATTTGGGCGTTGTCGACACTGGGTTGTCAAAAGACTCATCCCTCTTCTCTCTGAAGTGTGTATGTGAGTGTGAGCAGGATTTTGGGAGCTGTCCTGATGTGGTCGCTCAACTCAAGTCCCCAGATAAAAGACACTTTCTGAAGTTCGGAAATGTGTGTTTGTGTGTGTGTGGGTTTGCGCAATGGTGCTGGCTTAATGCGCTCCCTGCTGTGTAACCCACTGTCCAAGCCCACACTGTAGAGGGGCAGATAACACTTAACACACACACACACACACCTAGGCACAGGCAGGCAGGTGATGTAGTAGGAAACAACCTGTGTGTATGTTTGTGTAATTATGTGTCTATATGTTGTGTGAGGGCTATTTGTTCTGAACAAAATCTCTGTCTATTCCGAAAGACAACTGATGATTTAATACCAATTGTACCTTGTGAACAAGACAAGACAGCACAGGACCTGTCATTAATATCATTTGGATCGCCACACAGTGACAGTTACTGACAGATTTGTGTAATGTTTTAGCTCTTAGCTCTGCCACTCTTCTGTGCATGTATTAAATTTATACCCCTTTCCTCCCCAGGTATTCTACGTTATAATTCAGTTTACCGGCCTCTTGCCTGAATCAGTTCTGATCCAGAGACGGACGCTTAACCTCACAGAACGAGAGAGTGGAACCACCTCAGAACAGCCGTGGTTGGACTGGCAGTACATGGCTAGAAACTGCAGTGTGTTTGAAATGCAGAACAATGGGCCTTTACTGAGACCAGACTCCGTCAACTGTCTGCAGCTGCCCAGGTAGGTGTGATATGTGCATGTGTGGGTGTGACAAATAGTCAGTCATGGAATATATTAATATTAACTATGAACTGGTTGAAATTGGATACATACTTCTCATGCACTGATGCTAAAGTACAAATATGAACACTGATGATTCAACAGTCTGTTATACACAGCTCAACCCCAAAAACAGACAAACAATATTCACGATGTTTTGATCTTTTGTAATTTGAAATTATACCCCTTTCCCAGTTATTCATAAAACCATCTGAAAGCCTAACTTCTGAAATACATATTGAAATATGAAATATGTCTCGAATAGGTTTTTGTTAGATAAAAATGAAGATGCCTCTGGCCACAGATTGATCATCCCATTTGAAATGGCCTCATCTTGAAAAGCTGCAAATAATCTCATCAGTCAGTCTTTTTCTGTTTCTTGACACTGTGTTGTTCTTTTGTCACTGCTATTTGGTGGTCATGGTCTCTTAAATGCACAGGAAATAGGAGATTACACAGAAAGTTCACTGGCAAGACTACATAAAGAAGTATATGAACACACAAATATATTTACACATACACATTTGTGTGCATATACTTACATATGCAAAACATACATCAAAAGAAATCAAAGGAAATCAAACATATACTCACTGCACACACACAGTAAACGCAGGCACACACACTGGCACTCTCACAGTGACTAGATTTATAACGCTAACCACCTACAGCGTTGGCCTTGGCACATGACTGGAAACAGGCGATTGGCACCAAATAGAGGATGGATTTGGAATGTGGTCTAACATACACACACACACAATCTCACACACTAAATCTTGGCATAGTTGCTTGTATCAAGGCCTTTGTTGGCACTAGATGGAACAGGTATGAATAGATCACAGATTATTTAGTCACTGCTTATTTTTCACTTGACTGACAAATGATATCACATACAACCTTTCCTGGCACAGTTATACGTATTAGTTAAATTGGCATGGGAGCAATTGAACCTCATATTGGCAAGATAAAAACACACTCTGTGACATTAATGGTTCAGACTTATATCAAAAAGAGCAATGTCCTAAATCTATAGGATTCATGTTTTTCATCTTGTAAAATGCATTTAATCCTGCAACAGTCCTCCCTTCCTCTGACATCATAAGAGTGTCTGGCAAGATGAAACTGCCTCAGTCATTTCAGGTGTTTGAATACAAGTTAAATACAGCTGTGTGGAAGGAATACTGTCAATGATTGATGTTGATCCTTTCTACAGAAAGAAAATAGAAATTGTGTCATTGTCAAAATATCACATTTTAATTGAAAAAAAAAATACAAAAACTATTGCTGGCATTTACAGAATGATTGCAGCTTGCTCAACAAGAGTGTGCAAACCCATGTGGCTGCTATTAGATGTATTGCAATATGTGAACACCCCCAACTCAAGCAGAAATGCATAGGGATGAAGCCAGACTAATATAAACCCACACAGACATACCGTACATGTACAAGAGAAGTGGCCTGAATAAGTCTTTCAGAATTACCTGAGGACAAAGATGAGGAGGCTGCAAAGGGCAGCCTAAGGAGGCCAGAACATGAGGAAGAACCCGATAGAGGTGACAACAGAGTTCTAGTACTTTGATCTTCTCTGTGGTATCTGTGTATTTGGTTGTTATGTACATTAAAGCCTGACCAGTGGTGGACTTTTGAGGTTGGGAGTTGAAAAAAAGACAATAAAGACTGAATATTTACATAAATATAAATTGCAGCCCTGTGCACCTTTGTATTTGTAAACTAAAGAACGGAAGAGCTTTAAAGAACTTTGACCAAGATGTGTACTAGGCAGAACAGTGTAAAGGTCAGTCTGTCAGTGGTGTTTGGCTTTCTCAGTTTCTCCAACTACAGTAGTTGTAGATCTGCATTAAGTTAGTAGAGTTAGACCTATATATCTGCCTTACTGATTTATCGGCCTAACTCAGTTGTGCACAATTACTACATCTGCAGATGTTACTACTGTACATCATGGCATTATTGCTAACTTGAAATATACATAGCATGTCCTCAAAGAAGTAAGTACTTTCCAACTTGGTCACCAGATAAACATTTTCTAAAATTTGATGTTTAAAAAAAAATAGTACTACTACTACTTTTTCCAGCATTTTTTCATGCTAGATTTGTGTCTGTTTATTTTCCCTGTTGTCTAGCGATGTGCCCTTCTCAGGAGGTAACATCACGTTCAGCCTACTGACCCCACAGCCAAACACGAGGCCAGGCTATAATGACTTCTACAACACGCCTGAACTGCAGAAGATGGTACACGCCACCCAGGTCAGGATGCATCTGAGTGGACAATACCACACCAAAGTAGCTGGGGTGAACCAGCGGCACAGATACTATGCTATCAATGAAATCACCATCAGTGGCAGGTGAGGAGTTAAAATTATCCATTTGTCCAAGTATCAGTCTCTTAAAGAGCTTAAATTATACAAGCAGAAGATCAGCCCTATCACTTGCGAAATTTTATTCAAGTTGAGTAACTGACAAAAACCAGTGTCTCTTCAGGGTTGATTTGTTCTAAATGTATGATCAAATTTCGACATGGAGAAAAATATTTTGCCACAGACTGTTGAGTTTGAGCAGAGGTTTTTGGAGAGTAATTGTGAACACATCTCTTCATTAGACTGACAGAGTGACTGTTTTTGTATGACTGTGGTAATTATAGGATTATGCAGGAGGCAATCATCTCTAACTCTGTCTCTCCCTCCCCCTCCCTCTAAGCTGTTTTAATTAGTAGCTTGTTACAGTGAAGTAGGAGAAACAGAGATTTAGAGCTGTTGAAATCTCATCTGTGCATTCTTCATCCGTCCTCGTCTCCCCTTCTTTCATTATACATCCATCTATTTCTCTGCCTCTTTATTCTTTATAAAGCATATAAATAAGCATGTGGGCACCGAAGTTGAGTATGTGTGTCTTTGTATATCCATGGACTTAGTTTGTCCTGTGTGTCACAACAAAGTTCTTCTTCTGTTGATGTGGTCTTTGTCTTTTTACAAATGCACAACTTTTTTCCCCAAGTACATTTTTCTTAGGACCTTTTTGTACATTGTGTCACACTGTTTCCTGTTACATGTATGTAATTACTTGAAATTACTTTTTTGTCAATTAACCTGATTAATAATCTACTGTATTGTTTGTATGAATGTTATACGTTCTATTTTTGCAGTTTTCGTGTCATCTTTCAGATTTATTTTACTTAACAGTGAATCTCATCATTGTTACACGTCAAATGAGATGAGGCAAAGACTTGTAGACTGACACAAAACAGTAATACTGCACAAAGACTTTTATTTGATGAGAAATCTTCAGTGCTTATGTGGTTCAGATTTGATTAATCTAGTCATTTTACACAGAGAGAAGAATGACAGAGAGAAAGCAACTGAATATCTGAATGAATAATTAAATGACTGTCGCACAGTCTGTGTGTGTGTGTGTGTGTGAGAGAGAGAGAGAGAGAGAAAGAGAGAGAGACAGGACCGTCTGCTACCTGTTATGTTGCTCTGATAATTCTCAGGATGGCATTTATAAATGTTGAATGGGAACTTCCTAATGGCACTACTGCTGCTCCATGGACAACGGACAAGTGGGTGGGAGCACCAAACCACACTTTGAAGTGGGGAGAGCTTTTGTCATGTTGTTTTCTTGCCCCTTTGTTGCCATGTGTGTGTAATACAGTGTCAAGTTTTGATGATCAAAGATGTACAACATAGTTTTGAGGTCTTGCTGATGTGTTTAACCTTCTCTCCGTCTTATCTCTTTTCCTTTTCTCTGTCATCTGGCCAGATGTGAGTGTCATGGCCATGCAGACCACTGTGATACAAGTGTTACACCTTACCACTGTCTGTGCCTGCCTGAGAGCCACACAGAGGGAAACAATGTGAGTAATGTGTGATCACAAAAATAAAAACACATTTCTGTTCCCAATAATCAATGTCAGTGTTAGACCCAGATATTCAGAATCAGATGGCTTATATTTTGTTCAAGCATATAATCTCTCTCTCTCTCTCTCTCTCTCACACACACACTCACACACTCACACTCACACTCACACTCACACACACACACACACTGAGCACAGAGGAATTCCCCTGGGGAAAATCTCCTCATGGTCTTAATTAAGCACTTTCCTTCGTAACGACATAGAGGGTACTTCTCTAATAAATTGCACACATACACATACAAACACATTTATCAGAACCCCTCCTTCAAATATATTGCTCCTTCTTTTTGTCTAGTATAAAGATGGAGTTAACTACCATGGTTTTAAATGCATGCTATACCAACAGTTCCAGGTTCTGCTTTGAACATAACATTTGGGTTAATGCACAGCGCAGCAGAGTGTAGCCAGGCAATGAGTTTCTGCTTTGGACATTTTCAGTTAGATACTGCAATAAAAAGAATAATAATTCATGTGAATTTTATTTTTATTTTTTTTATTTTTCCAATAATATGTGTCAATCCTCCATGGGTCAGCTGATGTGTGACAGCTTACTACTGTTACTGCTACTTACTGTTGGGCTAGAATTACTTCTAAGTCAAAAACATTTTATTTTTTTAATTAATAATTTTTTTTTTACAGTTGATATTACTGAATGTTTGTGTTTAGTTCCTACTTAGGTGTCATTTGGGTACAATTGGATTTCACACTAGATTGATCTAAAGCAGCACTTGGCTTGTAACAAAGCTAATACAAGTTGCCAGGTCAAAAAAGCTGCTGGTTGGTCAGAAGTGAAAAGTTCAGTATGACTGCTCTGCCTCACAGTACCACAGGATGGCCTGCATTATTCACGACTTATGTATCATTCATACATGCATGTGCATGCATTAGTGTGTGTGGATTGTAAGACAGAGGTAACAGAGGACCTCTGTGGAGAAGTTCAGCTGTCAACCAACAGCTGTGCAAATGCATCGTGTTAATCTCAAACTCACAAACACTTTAAGTTAATAGATTTTTTGTCCTACCTGAACATATTAAAATAAAAGCAGGTAAACACAAACACACAACATCTTCCCACATTGGAGACTTAAAAGTGCTTGGTGGGTCTACAGCAGGCATCACCAAATATTCCACAAAGGGCCGGTGTGGCTGCAGGTTTTTGTTCCAACCAAGCAGCAGCACACCAGACTTGACTCATTTAATCAACTGATCTCAGTCTTCAGAGAGTTGACTGGTCAAACTGTGTGCTCTTGGTTGGTTGGAACAAAAACCTGCAGCCACTCTGGCCCTTTGTGGAATATTTGGGGATGCCTGATCTACAGTCTAAGAGTTATAATCTATCTTCAGCTATGTCATGTGACACACAGTCGGAAGACAACAAAACAAATGTGATGTTACATTAGTAGAGAGCTCAACAGTCTGCAGCTGCAGTGGTGGCAGTGGGTTTGTGGTTTCAGTCTCAGTTTAAGAATCATTACACCCCCTACTCATTGACATAATGCTTTTCCCTACACTCCAAACCTTAACCATTACAACAAAGCTAAATAATGTTCTTCTTCCTCTTCTTTTTTTTAAGTATTATTTTGGGCTTTTTGCCTTTGATTGATAGGACAGTTGAGATAGACTGGAAATGGGGAGGCAGAGAGAGGGGGAACAACATGCAGCAAAGGGCCACCAGATTCGGTATTCGGACTGGGGCCGGCTGCAGCGAGGACTGTAGCTTCTGCATATGGGGCACCTGCTGAGCTATACAGCGCCCCAACTAAACCATATAATCTAACCAAAGACACATAAAACCATCACAGCCTTATTGTGTTAAGTTGTGTGTACCAGCTAAAATATTGTACAGTACCAAAGGGTGCTCACAACGAAGGCAATGAACAAAACCATCTGCTTTTCACACACACAAATGAACTGGACATTGAGGACTGTCAGGTAGATGCCATCATCCAGACTTATGCAACCTCTATACACACATGAACACTTGAATTTTTCTCTTTACACACCACTATTCTCTTCTCTCTGTCTTGGTCCCTGTCCTACCTCCATCCTCTTCCCTTTGTTGATCTCTTGCTCTCTCCTCTCTCTCATACTCTTCCTGTCTCTCCTGGGTCTCAGTTTAAATAATGTCTCAAATCGACTAGAACAATGACATTCCCTCAGCATGCATCTCTAATCAGCTCTCTTTCTCTCTCTGTTTGTCTTTCGCTTCATTTCACTCAGCCGTTTTCTCGTCTCCCCCTCACTCTTTATTGGCTCGCTCTCTAAGTATTTCATTCATTCCTGTTTGACTCGGTTCTTCACGTTGCGTTCCTGTATTTCCTCCATTTTTTTCTGATGGTCTCAGGTCTTTCCATCCTCGTGCTCTGTCTTTCATTTTCACTTCTACATGCAGTAATTCTTTTGTTTCAGAGAGATGCAATGGAAATAAGCAATATGGATATATTTGTGTGTATTTGTGAATGCTTATGTAAATGAATCTCTACAGCAGCTATGCTTCTGTGAAAGAAATCAGTGTGTAAAGGAGTGTGTGCAGGATACAGAGTCCTCCTGTGTGTGATCATCCTTGTGTGTGTGTGCCTGTGTGCACTCCTCTCCCAGACCTGTCCATGTCATCACTCTGAGTAAAAAACCTTTCTTCTGTCTCCATAATATTGGAGCATAAAAGGCTGTGGGGAATATTAGCCTTTAATATTGCATGCGTTCTGTTGACTTGGATCGGCCTAGCACCATGACGGATGTTGTACTAATCTGCAGAATTTCCACAGTGACATTAAAGTGACAGAAATGCTCAGACATGTGTCAAGATGATCAACGGGTTCCTTGGAAGACACACACTTAAACTCTCTCTCACACAGAGAAACACACACACACACACACATGCGCACAAAAGCGCACACTCTTGTCCACTTTCTCACTCTGCCTTTTGATTCTTTCTTATGTGCACTCTGTGTCAGACTTGATCTCTCATTCTGTCACTCTGTCTCTGCACCTCTCTCCACAGCTGATGGATTCAGTCATGTCTGAAAGCTATATCATATATTGTATTGTACATCACATCGTACACTCTATTTTATGTTGTACAATGTCTTTGTCATTTGATGGTTCAAAATAGCATTTGGGGGGAGATTTAATGTTGTCCAATATTAGCGTTACAGGAGTGAAAATATGTCATCTTGGGAGGATGCAAAAACACTCCGCGCTACCTTTCTTTTGCGCAGACTTGTGTGTGTCTCAGTCTCCATTGTAAGACATGAGAGAGAGTTACATCAGGCTGCTTGAAGCTTTAGGCTGATTTGAGTGTCGACTACAAATCTGTGTGAATGTATTGTGAGAGTGTTAAATTATGTGAGTCATCACAAGAGTTTAAGATGATGGGAGGTTTTGGACCTAAAGTTTAGGTCTAGAATAAGGTAGGTGAAGATTAGGATTATGTAAAGGTATTCAGTTTACATAGGTTGTTTTGGTTCTATGTTGTTTATCAGATCTGAGATGTCCACTGTGTGTGAGTCTCTGTTTCCATCTGTGTGTGTGTGTGTGTGTGTGTGTGTGTGTGTGTGATAGATATTGATGGCGAGTGACGTTAAGTAGCATCAGCCAGGGTCTCTGTTGCCAAAGTCTGCCTCAGCAGCAGATTTTCACCTAGGCTGGGGTTAACCGGGTTAACTTCAGATACACACAACACGAGCGTGTACACACAAACATGCTCATGAGCACACACACCAGTGGCACGACCTTTCCAGGGAGAGCGTGAAATTGGTCATGGCATTTAGGATAAGATGAGTTGCCCTAGCAGATTAACACATTGGAAACACACATAAACACACACATACACACATGTACACACACACAGAGATGCTCGTGACATGCCATCTGAATGTCCACATATCCATTAAAGTAGTCGCCTCACTCAGCAGATTTTGTCGAAACATTCAGAGTGAAAATAAAATGTTATCCTTTCCTCTGGTTTGCAGTTTACAATACGTACCACACAGACACACACATATACACACCTCTGTCATCTTTTTTTCTGTATTACACCAGACTTGAAACTAGTACAAACAAGTAACCACATACCTAACAATAACAGCTGTTAGAAACAAAAGCAAAGTGTTGAATTAAGAGCGAGGCTGTCAGTAACATCTGTCAGAAGTGCTACAGCTTCAGCCGAACAAACTTTTCCAGTGTTCTTTTGACGGATAATGTAAGAGTGAACTGACCATGTGCACAAAGATAAAAGCAATAGAATTAAAACCATGTCAACTAAGTCGTCAGTCCTTTTTTCCTGCTGGTCCTGTGAGCAGATGATGGAGTGCCATCAAAACCTTTTGTATGAAGAAGAGAATGAACGTGTGCACTTTTCTTTTAACTCCCAAACACTACTCCCTCGACTAATTAGCAGGCTGGGAGAGAGGGAAGGTAACGCAGCGTTGAATGAAAAGAAAGGAGAAGAAAGAAAAAATTCCCTCTCTTTCATTTGGTATGGTAATATTTCCTGCTCACATACGCAACGTGGCTATGAGAACAAGCAGTTGGGGGATGGTAGAGACAAGGGGAACCAAGTGTGGAAGGGGAGAGGTGGGAAACCAGGAGAGATGTAGAGAGTGATTTGTTTTTGAGAAGGAGGGGAGATGGAAGAAGAAGGAAGGGTGGGAAGATGGAGGAGACACAGAGGTGGAGGAGACGAAAGAGGAATGAAAAGAAAGATATGGGAGAGGAGAACTCACTACATCTCACTCTTCAACTCATCCCCGGCGGATGAGACAAAGGGTGAGATGTAGTGAGGGCTTTCTGTTACAGAAAGAAAAGTACCCTTTGATAAGTGAAACATTTTCGGACACAAAGCGGCAGATAGTCAGGTAGGCAAACAGAAAGACAGGGCGTGAGGGGAGAAGAAGCACGTACAGAGAGAGGCAGGATGTTACTGTACAACAGATAGACTGGAGGCCAAGCAGCATGACAGATAGAGGAGCAGGCAGACACACAGAACAAACAGAAACATGCAAACAGCCCAGCTCTCCTGTGAAATTACATGTCCCGAGACACACTCTCCTCTGTGTCTGTGTGTGTGTGTGTGTGTGTTGGGCTCCACTGGCCTTTTTTTCTCATGTGTTGGTGCATGTGTGTATATCATGTCTCTAGAGAATCTCATGCTGCTTCGTTAGATCCTGTTAATAATCACCCAACAGGGAACAACGCTCTAGACTCAGTTCACACACACACACACACACACACACACATACACCCTTTAGATCTTGTTCATTGAGTGGTGAGGAAGCATATTTCTCTCAATCTTAAATCTTTGCAAATGAGCAGACAGTCCACTGCATCCTCGTTTTCAGTATTTCCCTTGCCATTTAATCACGCTTGACCAACTCGTCAACAAAAAAGAGTCATGATATAAGGAGATTGTGACCCACAAACACAAAAATTAGAAATATTTTACGTGGGAAAATAGTTCAAATGCAAACATTTTAATGTACTTAGGAATTAAAGTCAACAGAAAATTCACAAGTATTTTGTTCATCAGCTGCTTTTCTGTCCTGCATTAGGACTAATCATTAGATTTTGGACATGTTAATGACATTTATTGACATTTGTTGATGTCTCCTTAAGAAACACCTACTAGTGTTTTTTCTAGTATTTCAGGGAAACAAGTAGTTGATTGAAATAGCAATTAATAAATGCATTAAACATTTGTTAGACCTCAGAGAAACTCTGAATATAACATAACTCCAAAGTGCGCATCTAACAGTAAACATTTACATTTTACGTATGGCTGTTTGTGTGTGTGTCTCGTCATGGGCCTTGTGTCATTCTGTAGCTACACTTGGGGCCTTTTGTTTTCCTCACATACTAACATTGATTTTATTGTCCTCGCCCCCTCTTTGTGTTCTTCTTTTTCTGCCCACATCTTGCTCACACACTTGTGGATTGTTTTCTCCATCCGTCTCTTCTCTTTGTGTCCCTCTTGTTTGAAACTTTAAAACACAAAGGGATTTTTTTTTCTCTCATTTCTGTTCACATCAGTTTCCTGCATTTTTCCCGACCTCCACTCCCTTTTCTCCTGTATACAAATTGGAGCCTCTTCCCCCATTTCCATCTACACTCTCCCCCCTTCTTTCCCTTCCCCCAGCCTTCCCCCTCCTCTGTGTGTCATACATAATAGGCCCAGTGCAGGTCTGCATGTGTCACACATGGGAGGAACTCCTGTGTTTTTTAATACATTTTTAATCCCGCCATTTGATGCCCCCCTTGTCCACCATAATTTGTACTGACTGCTGAACAAAATCAAAGGGCTTGTACTTGCTGGTTCTCTACTCTGCTGCTCTCTGCTACAGAAAAATGCATTTTTTATATCATTTCCCCCCCCCCCCTCCCCCACTACACACACCTTGGTATGTTTATTTTGACATGAAAGTGGGCCTGTGTGAGAGCTCTGGCTGTTGCAAGTCACTCCTCATTAGCAGTCTGATTTCCCTATGCTGTGTGTGTGTGTGTATGTGTGTGTGAGAATGTACTCGCTCTTATTATATAGTACAGAATGCCTCTGTGTTTTCTATTCAGTTATGTGTATTCTTCTTCTCTCTCTTTAGATTTAGATTTACATGGGCCACTGATTTCTCTTTCTTTATGTTTCCCCTCCTCTCTCATTCTATTTCTGTTTCTCATTGTGTCTGTGTCAGTCTTTGTTCTGTAAAAGCAAGTATTTCACTTGTCATGGGACCATTTTTCTATACACACGTGCACAGTTATTTTCAGTACATTACAGTTTATGACACTTTAATGCAATTGCTAAACTCAAATGGTTTTATTTGTTCCTGATCTCTTGTCAGGGGATGTTTTTTGTTTTTACCACAAAGTCTGTGATTCATTTGAATGTATGTTGTATTCTCACAGTTGGCAAAGTGATTTTAGATTATTGTCTGAACCTCCCTGACTGAGAGATTACAGTAACTAAATGCTAAGGTATTAAAAGATATACAACCTGCCTGAGTAAATGGGTTAAATTTTCTCTGAATTGAATGAACATGCAAACAGTACAGGGCAGTACATTAAAAAAGTATATGTATGTATGTATGTATGTATCTGTCTTCTACAGTGTCAGCGTTGTGCACCCCTCTACAATGACAAGCCATTCAGGTCAGGTAACCAGCTCCAGCGGATGAACTGCCGGCCTTGTCACTGTCACGGCCACGCCCTCTCGTGTCATTATGATGTCCAAGCTGATGACCAACCAGATGAGCACTATCGAGGAGGAGGAGGCGTCTGTGACAAGTGCATGCACAACACCACTGGTACAGTATTTTTTACAGTTGCAGTTTTTCCTATTGTTATCCTCTCACATTTTATAACAACTACAAAATCTGCAATAAAAAATTAGTTTTAGGTGCTTAATCACCATCAGTATTAAAGCACTTTGAAACAGACAGACTAGATACCATAAACTTCAAATGTCACCTCTGCCAAGATTTTGAACAAAAGACAGGAAACTAAGGTGTGGGCAATGACAGTATCATTAGACAGACATCTAAAGAAACATCATTATAACTCTAGAGAAGAGTGTAATTCAAGGTATTCAGTTTTATACAAAATGAGTTCTGAGAAACTGCACATATAATCTACAGTGTATGGACTTTATTGGAATATTGAGCAGCATCACATGTTGTCATGACACTGTTAAAAAAAAAAAAAAACCCTCACACCAATCAGACAAATAAGGTTAAAGTCTTGACTTTGGAACATCAATATCTGTTTTCATCTGTTTCCTTTTTCTATCCTTTCCCTTGTCATTTCATTCTCCCTGTCTCATCCTGTTTATGTCTCTCACTGCCAGGTAAGAACTGTGAGCTGTGTGTAAGTGGATTTTTCAGGCTTCAGGAATCTGATCCCACTTCAGTTGATGTGTGTCGGCCGTGTAACTGTCATACTGCTGGGACAGTCAACGGCAGCATGGAGTGTGCCCAGGTACACAACACAAAAAGCACATTTTTGATGAAAAGTTAATCCCATGTAACTCCAGATTTGTTGAATGAAATAGATAAATTGAGTTAGGAAAGGAAATTTGAAACTAACAAATCATACCCACCTCATCAGGTTGTTTCAGTTTCTTCTATCTTCCCTACTGCCCTTATTTCTTTTAACCAACCTATTTTTTTCCTCACTTCCCCACACCTCCCTCTCTCCGTTCTGCATGTCTCACCCACAGGTTGGAGGTCAGTGTCAGTGTAAGGTTGCAGCAACGGGCCGTCGCTGCGCAGACTGCTTGCCTGGTTGGTACGGTCTTAAAGCCTCCAATCCAAATGGCTGCATCCCCTGTAACTGCAGTGATATTGGCATCATCAGCATGTCAACAGCAGCGGTTCCAGGCTGCAACCAGGACACGGGACAGTGCCAGTGTAAACCCCATGTTACAGGTAAGGAGATTGCGGGTGCCCATTGGAGGAAACTAGGTTTTTACATCTGAAATATTTGTGTGTCTTATCTTGATGATGTGATGGTGGGTTGCCAGTAGTGTAGTGGTTTGCACTGTACTTCTTAGAGACTGGTGATGTGTGTTGGAGGAGTCACATGATTGACAGTGTTGCCTCTTGCCCCCTAGATCTCAGCCATTCTAGCCAGGCGGTCTCATTGTGGGTGAGGGTTCAATTAAGATAAGGGAAGATAAAAGTAATTTAAAGGTAATATCAGCAATCTCTTCAGACCTTGGTATTTTACCACAGCAGTACACCTCTCAACCACAAAATGTCTGGTCCCTAAAACAGGTTCTTTTACACAGTGTCCCAAGGTACTATGATAACTTTCCATTAATGGTGTCTTAATTAATACATAGGCTCAGCTGCTCATGGTGTGCACACACAAGCAAAAGTGGATATACTCGATGCACACAAAAACAGGCACGGGTATACACACAGGCATAAACATGTATCCCAAAGTGTTTTGCCAGCCAAAATAAACAGGCTTTTCTGCTGGCGGTGCTTCCAGCCGTTGTGCTTCTCTTTGTGATAAATGGTTTCACTCTCTCCCCTGTGTGTCTTTGAAGAGCAGGCTCGTATGAAATGCAAAACCGGCCAACGCTCCTCAACTCAACGCATCATGGTTATTGCTAAGCCTTGCTATCAAGGGCCCACGGTTGTGCGTGTGAGTGCAGGCATGTGTATGTGAACTTGTAAATGTGTGTCAGAGTGTCTTTTTATGTTAATGTATATGCATAAGGAAAATGTCTAAAATGTGGCCATGTGTTTATGCACGTTGGCCTATGAATGTATGTATTAAATGTAGGAGTTTCCTCTTACATTGAGTGTAAGAGTGTTCAGTGTGTGCTGTAAATGAACGTGTGTGCATGTGTGTGTGTACTTGCCATCAAGGACTAAGCTGGTATTTAATTCTCTAATTCAATGCCAAGTTGATTAAAACAAACTGCTGCAGCCCCTTGTATTTTTCACACTCCTTCTTACAAGGCCCACTTTCGTTTTTTTTTTTTTTTTTTTCCGCTCCCTGTTTGTTTGGTTGCTCCCACAGGTATTTTTCAGAAATTAGATTTGATTATGGCAATTTATTACCGCCGAGCTGATACTTTGAGTAGAGCAATGGCAGGCACGCTTCAGAAGGACGGAATTGAAATGTGTGCACAGAGACACAGATACACACATGCAGACACACATGTACACTCATAACAAGGTGCCAGAGTGCAGTGTGTACATAATAGTGTTTGAAATGGTGATGCATGAGCCTGTTAACCAGCTGGCTACTGATAAAAGGGCTGGGCCATGTCCCGGAAATACACGCACACACATGCACAAGTGCGCTCCCCAACACAAAATTACTTTCTTCCTGTACTGATCTGATATCTTCCAACACATTATATTATCTAATGCTCTCACTTTTCTTTTTATTGTATTATTTTCCTTTATCCTACATTAATCTCTTTTGTCACTGTTAATACATTTGTTTGTATTCACAAGATGAGCAACACTGATAGCATTTGCAAACTTCAACAGAAAATACAAAACCTTTCAATATAATTTTTATAACTTATATATCACTTATAACTTATATAACTATTGGGAAAAGTACAGTATATCATGGCATTGTAAGAGACCACACTTCGAGTGTGGTCTGATGCCCACTTTGGGGAAGTGTGCATGAAGGGCGCAAGACGGCACCCTTGGTGAACCACACTGGGGAATTGGGACACCCTATGGTCTTGCACCCCTCAGTGTGAACACGCAGTTGAGGGGCACAAGGGCGGGTATTGCGACAGGGCCCAGCATGTCATGGCATTGTAAGAGCTGTGCGCATCAGTGTGTCAGCATGCATGTTTACCACTAATACACTCAAATGTTCTCCCACGCACACACACAGACGCACACACACAGACACACACACACACCTCGACACAGAGAAATATCCTCACTGCTATTATGAAATATGATCTATGGAGAGAAATACATTCATATCTATAAAATCATTAAAGTGGGCAGACCAGGGGAAATGCCAAGTGTCTGCTAGACAGAGCAGGACACACACTCACACAGACATGCACACACATGTTCATGTGCACTAACACAGACGTACAGGTATGTTCTCATTGATGTATGTGCGTGCACACATTCACACCCACCCACATATGAGCACTCGTTCGCTCATAAACGGCTGTGGTGACTGCGTTGCCCCCAGGCATCCATTTAGGGACAGATTGCCTGTCATGGAATACGTATGGCATATTCAAATAAGCCCTGCTCGCACACACTGCATATCATAGTTTAACTAGCCATGTAGCCGAGCGCTGCTGCTGCAGCCGTAAAACCTCCTACAGTGTGGAGTTGGTGTTTGTTACAGTCCAGCAATTATAAACAGAACAAAAATGACTAAAGGAATCATTTGCCAATATCAGAATAAACTGCTGGGCTGACAGACCCAAACTCAGATTCAAGATAAAGAAATGGATGCATAAAGGAAAATAAATTAAAGTTGCTTAATAACTGAAACTGTTCATTTCAGTTGCTTAATTTCACATGCCAACTATTGACAAAAAAATACTTAAACTAAAACTACTAAATAATTTAAGGATGAGATTAAGTGTTCACAATTAATTTGTGTCATTGTTTCATTGCAGAATTTTCTTCTGCTTTAATGGACAAATTGTGTGAAACCTGTTAACAAAGGATAATTTGACAACAACAAACAGGAATAAAACTAAACACTTTAAAACCCAGCTTTGTGGGTAGAATTAATACTTTCTTGTTTTTACAGCACCTGGTAATTTACCATTATTTTTATGTTTCTCTATTCATCTTTTCATCCCTCCATCTCCTCCTTTTCTTCCCCTCCATTCTTTTCTTGTAGCTGCTTAATTTATTTATTTTCTCGCTCAGTGAAATTAAGTGTTTGGCCTTAGGTAAGTGATCCATCATATGTAGAGGGCCCCGGCCCTAATGATGGCAGTTTTATACACTCACCCGCCATTTCTCTCACACTCGCTCATACACACACATGCACGCCTCAAAACAGAGAGAGGCTAAACGCTTGTTGGTGAACAAGCAAGCATCAATTTGCTTTTTTTCCCCCCTACTCCTTTATTCTGTTACTCTCAGGTGGCCACACTCTGCCCTCTCAACATTTCTGTAAATTCTCTTTCTCCCTCTCTTTTCCTCACTCTCCTCCCAGGTCTTTCTTGTGACCGCTGTGAGTTTGGATATTGGAACCTGTCCCACCCAGATGGCTGTGTCCCATGTGACTGTGACCCCATGGGTTCTCTCAGCCAGTTCTGCGAGCCTGAGGGGGGGCAGTGCGAGTGTAAGCCCGGGGTGGGGGGAAAGCGCTGCGACTCATGCGCCAGTGGTTCATATGGTTTGAGACTGGAGGGATCTTGTGCTCCCTGCAACTGCTCATACGAGGGGACGGTACCTGGGACAGACTGTGATGCTCACACTGGACAGTGTGTGTGTAAGGCAAGTTAACAAATTCATGACACCTCAAAACATCCATCTGTCCATCACCTACACGTCTTATCCATGCACGGTTGTAAGGGGGCTGGAGCCACTCGCTGCTGAATAAAATAAAGTTAACCTTTCCTTATCACATGGCAATGGCACCTGAGACTATTTACCAATGAACAGAATAGATCACTGGACTTTGGTTCTGGTTTTGTGTGAAGATTAAAGACAAAAAGATGCAGCAGATGGAGGTAAAGCCAGTGAATGAGGGGTGGAGAGCATTTTTTTTTTACTGGATATGGCTTAGTCAGGTCGTGACAGGACAGACTTATCATTGAGTTAAAACCACAGTTGACACAGTTTTTGCCAAACTGGTGTGACTGGCAGTGATTGGCATCACTTTGACAGTTGGAGTTAATTTTAGCATGACAGCAATACATTGTTTCCCATCTCCCATCTCATCATGATTTCTTTCACAGAAATACGTGAAAGGCCGCCACTGTGACTCTTGTCATCATGGTTACCACACCCTGGAGCATCGAAACTCCCTGGGCTGTCTGCCGTGTGTATGTGACATCAGTGGCACCGTGCCAGGACGTACATGTGATATGCACACTGGACAATGTCCATGCCAAGAGGGGGTGGAGGGAGCGCAGTGCACCAACTGTGCCCACAACTACTACAACAGGAGTTCAGACTTGCAGGGTAAGAGTGCGAATGATTAGAGTTGCATTGAACCTTGGTTACACCCCTTTAGCCCAGTCCAACTTTAAAACAAATCATGCTTTTAAACATTAACAAATATCATACTTTATGTAATTTGAGAGCTTTATTCAGGTTATATTGTTTTCGATGCTACATGAGGAAATGTATATTCTAAGTATATTCTGGTGTCTGATGCTGTTTTTTGTCCTGTCAGGGGGGTTGTCCCAGGGCTGTGTACCATGTATCTGTGACCCCAGAGGAACACTGGCAGGGACCATCTGTGACAGCACCACAGGGCAATGTGTCTGTGTCCCTACTCGCTATGGACAGGACTGCAGTAGTTGCCGCCCAGGTGAGTGTGCATAGATGGATAGATGGATGGATGGATGCTACAAACAAAAAAAGGTATAAATAAATAAGGTGATAGTGTCCTGATGTTGACCTAATATTTGGGTGCATGGATGTGAATGCCCTGAGTGGTGAGTCCCCAGTTTGAGTTCCTAGAGTGTTGAGAGTGTAGTGTTGCATACCATTATTTCTGCTCCCTGTCCTTACGTTTCCTGTCAATCAAGTAAAGGCTTAAAAATGTCCAAAAAATATAATGCTTGTATTTTGGCATGTGTTCTCTGCCAGATCTGCACTCAGTGATTGTCCCGCATGTGCCAGCTCTCAACAACAGTGCAATAGAGAGTAGATTAGAAGATTGCTTTTTTTCACTGATCTCATTTTTTGCATGTGTGTGTGCATTAGCTCGTGAATTGGAGTGTGTTTGGTTGTGTGTGTCACTTTGTCTTATCCAGCAAATGGTAACAGATGTTGTGTTGTGGCAGTTATGGAGAAGGACCAACAGCATTGTCAGGTTTCCTGTAACACAAGTTGTGAATAGTTGCGTTGATGGAAGGATGTTATAAAGTGGAACAGAGGACACATGATCATAGATATTATCCTACAAATATCCACAGAATAAGGTAAAGCTGATACAGTGGCACAGTCTCTATCATGTCTGATTTAGTTTTGTTTTTGTTTTTCATTCCACTTTTACATAGCAAATGGAAAGCTCAGTTCCTACAAATTGTCCACCTTAATTTCCCCAGTTGCAGGTTTATGTCATTGTGAGTTCCTTGCTGAAGTGGCTAAATAGAATATGTAATTTGTTTATTAGCTGCCGGGCTTGGAGAAAAATAAACCAAATTGATTTATACTTTAGAACCCAGATTGCTTAATGTAACCTCAGCCACACTTATTGGCTTTGTGCTAAATTTTATTACAAATGAATCGCAAACAACACCACATAATGCTTATTAGGACAGCAAGGAAACGATGCAGGCTGTGTCCAAAGTCAGACTCTCAATCAAGATTTAAAGGTAATTATACAGAACACTATCACTCTATTTAAATTAGGCAGCAGCGTATCTTTCAGCTCACTACATAGTACATGATTTATTTTAAATACAGAATTGTTGTGTAGAAAACACTATTAATCATTTTATTCATTTTGTGACAATAAGTTGAGACTTTTGCAAACCATCTGCAGAAAATACAGGTGAAGGAAGAAAAAGAAAGAAGCAGAGAGAGAAGAAACTGAGAGTAATACACCTGTGACTCACAAGCAATGAGATTCATAATTTTTTTTTTTTTTTATCTTTGTGTCTGTCCAGGTTTCTACCTCTCTTCAGATCACAGTGTGTGTGTGGAGTGTGACTGCCATCCCATGGGAGCATCGCAGCGTGGTTGTGAGAGCCAGACCGGACAGTGTGTGTGTGCCCATCCATCAGTGGGAGGGCGGCGCTGTGACCAGTGTCGCGAGATGTTCTTTGGATTCAACCCTGGCCTGGGCAGGTATGGTTACCTCAGGTCATGAGTACCACATCTGTGGATTCTACATCCTGTAAATATCCATTAATTGCACCACTTCTACAAATATATATATATATATATATATATACACACACATTCACATGTGCAGTACACAAGCCAGCAGGTGCAGTCTCTGTAAAGACAGTCCGCAGATAGGTAGCCAGACATATGACTTACATGAGTTAAGAGCTGCTTTGACCTTTACCACTCATGTCTCTACCTGCGGGCTATCTCACATATGACAGACACACACAAACAACTTAAAACACACATACACAAATGTTACTACACATCACACCCTGTGCAATGTTGGTATGCACACACACACATACGTCCCTCTCAACAGGACGTCATACCAGATAGATGGTCCACAAACTGTTTGGCTAGTGGTCTAGTGCATGTGTGAGTGTGAGAGAGAGAGAGATCCGACTGTGGCTGAGATCTCCTCATCCTAGAGAGGGATGGTACGATGAAAAGCAACAGAGTGATTAAAAATTACTCTATAAAGATGTTAAGGAAGGGCAGAACTGTGAGGAAAAGAGCAGAATAACACAAGAGAAAGGGTTAAAGGGACATTGTTCTGGAATCTTCAGTAATATTTTGTGCTTCAGGGGCGTTTCATCTCTGAAAATAATTCATATATTTACGTAATTATTACATGACATTATATCATATCGTACAATTTTGTTCATTTACAAACACGTTACTGCACATCACTGTTAAACACTTTTTAGATACTGTGTGTGATATGACCATAAGACTGTGATATCTCAAATTTGTACTCACTCACACACACACACACATGCACAAACACATACTGTATTTTGAGGCTGATGAAAAAGGAGAATGGGTGTGATGTTGGTGTTTTATTTCTCCTTGGGAACGGAGTGAAGGTCAAGTCACTATGGCATTTCTAAGTGTGTGTTTGTGTGAGTGGGAGAGAGCGAGCGGCAGTTGACAGGACAAATTTGCGGCTCGTTATGAGACTGTGGCTTTTCACACAGTAATAAAGAAGGTGTAGCAGTGTGTGAGGGAGAGAGACAGAGCATGTGAGTACAGTATGTGTTGGAAGGAAAAACACATATGGGCTGTGAGTGTATGTGTGTGTATATAAAGGTGTGAGGTAGCTGGCCGGATGATCACCCACTGCCCAGCCCCAGTGAGGCTAACACCACACTGGTGACCCAGACGCATACACTGTCAGAGACACACACACACATGTGCACACACATACACAACACTCTTTGACAACTCTGAGGGGGAAAACAGCTTCTGTGAAGTTGGTTTCACAGCTCAAGGAGAGTGTCTGGGGTGGATGGCAGTGAGGGTCTCCCTCGCAGTGTTAAGGTGAAGACCCAACACCTCTCAGACACACATGCTGATCTGGTTGACGTTATCTTTGAACATTTGCACACTAAGTGCATTTTCATTCTCTATTTTTGGCCGACTATCCACACCCACACAGTTGAATTCACTCCAAGACTCTCAGTCAATGAAGTATTTACCACTGAGCAATTATCAATTTATGGAAAAATACAGTATGTGATTGACAATATTGGTGTGATGGCTGGTTTGAAAAACTTTACTCAAAGTGAAGCTAGCTAACGGTTAGCTATTTAGAAAACTTGCAATGTCAAATATCTGTATTCTGTAAGGCTGGCAGTACTCCATGTGAATTTTATCAGTGTTTAACTGGTAATGATTTTAATTGTTCCATCTTTATGTCTTTATGTTTTTTTCCCCTTTGCTTGGCCAGGTGCCAGCCTTGTGCATGTGACCCAGTGGGCAGTGTCAATGGCTCATGTCATCCAGACTCAGGGGTATGTGTGTGTAAACTGCTGGTAACAGGAGACAAGTGTGATATATGTCAACCTGGAGCAAGTCATTTTAACCCCGAGAACCACTTTGGCTGCAGTAAAGGTGTGGTTTGTCAATAAACACACACACTCGCACACACACAAACCCAACATCACACATACACGCACACACCAACCTAAGCTAAGATTCAATTTATGAATTACCTGATTACCTGACTGAAATTGTCTCTCTGCAGTCCTCATGCTGTACTACTGCTGACACTGATGACACATTTACACATAATCAGAATCAGTATGTTCTATGCCACGTTTTTCATTTTCTTTTTGTACAGCACCTTCTCAGCAGCCTGCACCAGTTGGTTTTGCTTCCAGTTATTCTTCAATTCATGTCTCCTGGCATCCACCTGACTCCCCCAATTCAAATATGCTCAACTACACACTAATCAGAGATGGACGTTCAGTACATAGCATCCAAAGTCACTATCCTTTCAGTGAGTATTGTACAGATTTTTGCGCAACTCTCTCTCTTTCTTGTTGTTTCAAATACCTCTTCTTCTTTTCTTAAGGCCCAGAATCATATGAAGACACTGGCTTGTCTCCCTATACCGACTACTCTTACTGGCTCATAACAGCTAATGTGGCCGGTGTGACAATAAGTGCATCAGCCTCATACCAAACCTTAGGTGCACCACCTGAAGCAGACCAGCTCCATTTAAACCTTGTGGGACGACCTGGTGCAACCACTGCAAGTTTTAACTGGAGCACACCGCGAAACGATACCGGCCCAGTGGAAAGGTAAGGAGGGAAAATGAAGAGGAGATGCGATTAAGTGTTTAGCAAAAGAGCTCTCAGGACAATGGAGTAAAGGCAACATTGCAGAGTTGACTGCAGATTTAGGAATACAAACTCTGGATTGGCCACTGTGACATCCCAGCACTAGTCTTAAGTAAACTAAATAACAAAAGCATGAAGCCCAGTAGAGCTACTGGGACGGATGGAAAAATAAAGCAAAGAGGAACTGATTGCCACAATTTTTTGTGTCCCACAGGTTTGTGTTATCCTCCACTGAGTCATCTGGGGCAGAGCCCATCATTCACTACACAGGCTTATCTACAGAGGCGATGGCGAGTGATCTAAAGCCCTTCACCCAATATATTATAATACTGGAGGTAAGTGGCAAACTGCCAGCTTTTTTAGTACCTACATCTCTTTGCAGGGAGATGTAGGAACCAGTCAAATTTTAAAGACATAATACTTATGCCCACTAAAAAGACAGACATGTGAAGCAGCTCTATCTTCAAAAGAATATAGCAAATATGCTTCAATCACAATTTTTAAACCAGTGCTCATTTTTATCATCTAGAACCTACAAAATGAAAATGACAAAATCATAACCTTGTCTACAGGCGTGCTCTTCTGGAGGGTGCACTTCTACTGCACCGCTGTTTTTTCTGACAGCCTCGGCTCCTCCACAAAACCAACCTCTACCCAGAGTCACTGCTACAGGACCTCATACACTGCATGTGTCCTGGGAGCCCCCCAGTCAGCCAAATGGTAGGATCTCAGACATACACACATACTGAATAGCATGTACACACATTCATGCAATTAAGAATAGACATGTTTTTGTGTGTTTATTAGAAGTGTGTTACAACTACATGACACAAAAATGTAGAAATTATGTCAGAATGAATAAAAGAGTAAAATAATCACACACGTACAACACAGTTATTTTTTATAGTGCATGAAACACTAGCTTAGTGCTGTGGCTTCTAGGCTTGTGTCACTCAAGAAGTATGAGAATCCACTAACACCTCTACACACACTACACACACACACACACACACAAATGCACTCTGAATTGGAACTGCCTTTGGTAAATCCAAAGAGCTTTGTAACGGCTCTAAGGCTCAGTGTCATACAAAGCCCTGTAACCTGGGTTTCTCTCTCTGTTTGTGTCTCTTGTTTTTTTTCTCCGTCTGTTAATCTGTTCCCCAGTGTCACTAATCCCTGTTACATGGTTTTTCTCTATGTCTCCTTACTTCATTTTCCCTGTCATCAATTCAATATTTAAAGTATCAGTTCGTCCTGATGCCTTTGGTTACTAGAAATGGATTTAACAGAGGGCAACAGGGGTGACGACAGTGATGACACTTTCAATTTTGGAATTGAAAGATAGCTTTAAGAGTAAGAGATATGTCAGTGAAATGCATACATAATTGAATAAGGTGAAGCCCTTCATTTATGGTTTATTTTCCAACAACACAGGATTGTCAGTAGTTTAGTGATATATTTTGGGGGCAGAAAGCTTATGGGCAATACGTGCTGATTCACATGAACACATTTTGTTGTTGTTCCGATGGTTCCACACAGTGTTGTTGATAGGTTTTCAATGTCGTGAGTCCCCGGGACCCACAGGTGGTGATTCGAGTGTTCGAGTGTTCACGATGTATTGTTTTGCATGGGAAAAATGAGGTGCGTCCCGGGGATGCATGGATAGTGAGTTTACTGCGTCCTTTCAGGTTTTAATGCGTCAGGGATGCAGGGCGCATACCTAGCAACATCACTGTCCACATATGCCTCTCTATATTATTACATCTATACATTTAGCATACTTTGGATACTCACTTTTTCCAAATTGGGTTTCTAAGTCTCTTATTGTATTTTGCTGCTACTCTGTCCTCAGCAGCTCAGATCTGTCATTTGAGGTCAGGCCAGTCCACCAAAGCGTTAACAGGAATTAGCTTGTTTTTTACAAGCGCACCAAACGAAGGCCACAGATTTCTTCTCTCTCTTCTTCTCTCATCATTAATCCTAATAAGTAGTTTTGTATGTTTTAAGAATAGGAGCTAATCTCTATCACACTAATTTTGCTTTCTGTCCAGGTGTTATCACAAAGTATGAGGTCTTTTTACGTGGACCACTGGAAACTCAAAACCTGTCTGGCATGGCTGTTGAGAAGAAAGTGTTTATCAGCTCTGGTTGGTTGGATCCAAGTTCTGCCCCAGATGCACAGCTAACCAACAGGAGCGCTCTGTCACCCCCTGAGAACAGTACAATTGTATCAGGCCTGGAAGCATTTTCCACCTATCAGATGAGGGTTGCAAGTATCAATGTTGCAGGAAGAGTCACATCAGAGTGGACCACAACACGCACCATGGAGGGAGGTTTGTATCATTTGTGATCATGGTTAGGCTTTGTCATTAATGGCGTTTATGTACACAGATGTGCCCTCTAGTCATGGGGTATGCCTGTGTATTTGTTTGTAGGAACAAGATCTTACTACCACCGTGGTATTCTTCTTAGTGTATGTATATGTGTCTGTATATTTTTTATTTTGACCGGGCAAGCACTGCATGCTCTCCCCTCATGCCACGGCATTGTGAGCAAGATTAGGTTAAAATGTTTAAATCATGTAATACAACGACCAAACATAACAAAGTGATGTTTTGGTGGAAATCTGTTCACCAGAGAATTCTTGGGAAAACAAACTAGGACGTATTTGTCAGAAGAAATGTGGAGAAGGGAAGTCGGGAGGAAATAAAAAATTGTGCGTGGGGGAGGGGAAACTCATTAAGGTATTTGAATTTCAAAGAGATGATATGGCTCATTAGGACTAAACGATTGCCTCCAACATCAGTCTAAGCTATGTGTCTGGATAACAAGCATATGATAACACCATTTTAAATGTGGAGTGTATGTGTCCATGTTTGCGTGTGCACATGTGCTGTGTTAGAGAGAAAGAATATGACTGTGGTTATGTCTTCCATGAATCACATTTCACAGCATATTTCACACCAAGATGCCATCAACAGTGGAATAAAAGCATCCTTCTCTCTAATCTGTCATGTAATAGTGGCTGTCACAACCATACAATTATGGAATACTTAAATCCATTAAGTTCACATAATATCCATTAAGTCTGATTTTAAATGTATGTCTTTTATCTAAATTCCTGTTTTGTTTTTGATAAACCCATATTACAAATGCTCATTTTTAATATGTTAAGCAGCAGTGAAAGGTATTTGAATTCACCAGAATTAGGAATCGGCACAGTTAGTAGTGTAATCCTCTACACCTCAGAGACTGGGGGCAAATCTCATCCCTTAATGTCAACTCAAACATAATCTAAAAGAAAATGAATCTTTTTACTTTATTTCACGCTGATGTTTGACAATAAGTAGAATATGCTGTAGAATCAAAATCATAACTGTTAATTACTGCTTTATGTACTCTTTGTCTACACATTGTACTTAATGCAGCCAACATCACTTTGGGAAATGGTGCAATTACTAACTGAAGTTGGAGACAGTGCAACTTTGATATGTACAGTATGATACAGAAGTGTGGGGAATTACAACTTAAGTTTTATCTTAAAAATACTTTGAGAATACAGTCCTTTACATGACAGTGATAAGGTTTCGTTCAACAGCAGGTTATTTAATGGTCACATAAAAAAAGTTTGTAAATGATTTAAGTTCCTTTTACTGTTCAAACTCAGAGAGAAAAATGACTTTTAAATGAATACTTAATAACCAGATTATTTGATGAATTTGTGACAGGCAGGGGAAATGGTATGTATGGTATGTAATAAACTGTTAATTAATGTTTCATTTCATTCATGTGTGGATATTTTCATATGCATTTTTCTCTGCCTGTGTTTAAAGTGCCAGAGTTGATGGCTCCTCCAGAAGTGTCTGCGCTGTCATCCAGCAGTCTCAAAGTTTTGTGGAACTCAACTGAGGGTCAAGGTGTCATCGCCAGAGGACGGGTGACAGAATATCGGGTCAACCTGCTCACTGAGCAGACAACCAATCCCTACGCCCCTCCAGTAGTTAGTCAGGCAAGACCCATACACACATGTGTTTGTAACTAATGAGTAGGACAACTGATACAGACTTAGACTTAGTTTTTTTCCCCCCTAAATGACACACTATATTGACATGACTGACTTTCACCATGTCTTCCTTTTTCAGGTCTTGCACAGAGTGGGCTCATTGTCAGAGCCAGTCTATATAGTGAAAGGACTGAAGCCTTACCATGTGTACAACTTCACTGTGACAGTCTGCACAAAGACAGGTTGCATTACCAGTCTGCCAAGCTCAGGACGGACCCTACCAGCAGGTGAAACAAACAGATTGTAACTATTTGTAACTATTAAAACTACTATAATGTCAGGGAAATGAAAACAGTCCCAGTGTGTTATCCACTTAAAGGCAGGAATATTACACCTTGGTTCCACCTTGCTGGTCTGTATAAAGCGTACAAACATGAAATGGAGGAAATGCTTACTATATAAAATCATACACTGGGACATTAATATGCAAGTTTGTTTGGTACAGAGTAAACAAGAGAGCACAGTGGTCTCCTTAATGACAGTAAAGTTTAAAAAATGCAATTGTCTGTTTGAAGGATAATGGCAGATCACTTACACACTGCATGTAATATTGAATTACTTAAGTGTGCGGTGTTGTCTTCATAACTACTATAACACAAGCTGCTGACATACTGTATGTGCACACACACATCCAGAAGCACATAGTCAGTCACTGGGTACTTGAGTGTCGACAGCATTTGTCGTGTTAACCAGAGGGGATATTCATGGCAAGCGGCAGTAAAAACAATTTACTGTTAATTACAAGGAGAAAAATGTGGCGTAGCTCACACTTCCTGCTGGCCATGAATCAAACACACACATATAACACACACATACACACAGTTACAGAAACACACATACGATGTCTCTCTCCTCTCTTCTCTCTCTCTCCCTTCCTTAGATTTATAACCGTTATGGAAGTAGGATGAATTAGCTGTGTTTAATAACTCAGGCACAAATCTCTGGGAATGAGATGAGCACTAATTGATCAGTGCAGGATGACATCGACACACACACACACACACACACAGATTTTTTTTTCATTTCCTTTATCTGTCTGCTTCTTTCTGACAGTCTATTGCGTTCTCGCTTTTTCACTCATTGCATCCATCACTTCAATCTCTGCTTCGTGCTTTCACTTAAACACAAAATAGCACATGGCAGATGAGAAACTTGAATCACTTTGCAATATACATATCGCACAGACACGCACACTTGACCCTTAAACACACTTTTCCATCTGTTCACTCATGGTCTCCACTCTTTCTGCGCATTTTATGTTTTTTTTATGTTTTGTTTTTGTTTTTATTCTTTCAGGTGAATAGACAATGAGTGTGCTGAGAGGATGTGAAAAAACCACCTTTCATGTAGAAATACTTGCTCAGGGATTTGTGCTTTTGAACATGCTCTAAACAGCTACATCTGTTGACATGCCGAATATTTTCATTTCATTCAGTTCTCAAAAAGTCCTTCCTTATCTTTATTGTGATGAATGATGCTTCATATTGTAATCGGTGGACTTTTTAAATGTATATTTAATGGCTACATCTGTTGACACAGCCATGCTGTTTATTTCAAGTAATTCCAAAGACTTCTCTTGACTGTAATACAGTACAATACAATATGGCTTATTGTACCCAGTTGACTTTTTGAATGTATTTTTAACAGCCACATCTGTTGCCACCGTTTTGTTTCATCCAATGCCAAAGATGTCCCTTGTTTCAGCTATAAGAAATGATAATGGCATATGCCGTTTGGCAGATTTTTCTTTTTTAATCTCAAAACAATTTGCATAGCATGTGCTTCTCCGCTGGGTGTTTTGCGTCTGTTGTTGCTCCACATCTCACATCACTTTTTTTCATTCGGCTTAAGACTATCATCTTGAGAGTTAACAAAATGCCAAAAAATAATCATTTTTAAAGAACAAGCTGAGAGAGGTATTGGGAGGTGTACACCTTCTGCCTCTCTGTTTATAAAAAGGGCATGAATGAGCTGTTATCATAAGATTTTTATTTTTATGAGCATTTACTCCATACCACCAGACATACCTGTTAGTACATTACAGGGAGAAATCCAAACCAAAAGTATGTCTGCATAGCAAGTTTCCACATTTGGCCTAATTTTTAATAAAGAATTATTGTCACTATCATTTCTCTTGCCTGAAAACTCTGGTTTGCCCACAAATATTTCCACAAGTTGGTGTCTACAGAAATGAAACAAACATTGTGATACAGTGATATATCCTGGAAGAAACTCAGTTTGTGGAGGGAATTATCCTCACATTAAGTGTACTCCTTGTAAGAGCTACTTGAGCGCAGTACTGATACGCTGATAAATCTACTGCACACAAGGCAGGGCCATTAGAGCCAGCTACCATCTGCTGTAAGTGAGCAGACAGCATCTGTGAAACCACTGGAGTTACACCAAAGCACATGACTAAACATTAGCGCGCACACTGAGACAGACATAACGACACAAGGAAAGAGCTTTCTGTCCATGTGTGTTGATGCATATGCAGTTGTTTCATTGTGTGTGTCTTCCACAAAGTTATCGATCACGACGTAAAGTGAGTGGCTAATCAGGGGCTGATGGTGATGTTTTATGTATCCTACATCCATAAAGGCTTGTTCTACAAGACATACACAAAGAGAGACATACACACATACACACTCACACTGTAACACCACTCAACAGAACAGGAACTTTATTGATTTACGCATAATTGGCCTGAGGCCCTTCTTGAGGAGAGAAATATGCATGGCAAGGGATCGCCATGTCAATAAGTGGTGTGCTTGTGTGCGTGGTGTAACTGTACGTTAAGAGGCTGTTAAGACATGTCAGTTGCTGTAAAAACAGAAAACACACACACACATGCACAATTGCTCCTGGGAGCTGGCCCATGATTTAGCTGCTTCATTACCATGTCGGCAGCTAAAATTAACCTTTCTGGTGGACTGTTAACCTTGTGTGTGCCTATGTGTGCGTATGCGTGTGTTTGAGCACATTTGTGATAAGGCAAGTGGCTTTCGTCAAACTGAATGTGTCAATGTGTGAATTAACAAGCAGCTACAACAAATGAATACATGACACACAGATAATACAGTACAGCACATAAGAAGGAATCACAAGAGAAGAAAGCCATCTGATATGACACAAAATATAATGTCATACATAAATACACACAGAAACTCACTCCACTGCACTTTCACTTCTGTCAAAGTTTGTAATCCTTTTGAAATGGATGTTCTGTGGATAGGATTGGATGTCCAGTTTTTATTATGTGATGAACTTACCCATGACACCTACCCAGATCATGTAGTGCTCCATGATTACAGAGAGTACACTTTATTCCCAAGAAGGCAGTAACTGATGAGTAAGTGAGGGAAGAAAATAAGGAGGCATGGCATTTTCTGTCATTGCACAAAGAATAAAGAGACAGGTACCAGAGTTTTTATATTCAGCTTCTTTCCATGATCTTTGCTCGCTTAAGAGTTCAACACATGATCTTGTCACAAATTCCATGTTTTGAGTATTTCAGACAACAGAGTTTCATTCCTGTCCAAAATCAACACACACAAAGCACACCTTTATGACATGATTAGATCACCCAACAAAACAAGAGCAGAGAGGTCACAATAACAGAAATGTAATTTTGAGGTGCTTAGATAAGTTGGTGATGGTTAAAATTTGTCCCTGCTATAAATGTCTCAAATCTTGCTGTGTTTTTTTCCCCTATCCTGGTGAACCTGTTGCTGCACTGATTTTCTAAATGTTGTCATTGTCTTTGTGTTTAACTATTGGTTCTTGGGACAACTGTATTTAAAACCAATTACATGGCTGTCCTGTCTGTGTCCTGCCCAGTGTCAGGCCTTTATCAATTTGCATCTCTCCTACTCTTTAATACAGCTGAATTCCCAATAAAGCTGTTCACGTGTACATGTTGTCATCATAGTGCATTTTGCTCCAGGGTTTCATTTAGATGTCCAGGAACCTTAATTTATTCTCATGTACAAATCCTGCAAGTTATAGTAATTCACAAGATAAATGTCTCCAAAGACTCACACGGGATTATTTTCTATTTTAAAGCCTCAATGTCATACCAACTTCTATAGCTGTTACATGTTTGCATGTTCATCTACCTGCCTACCTTCTAGTGCCCCTATCACCAAAAACAATAAAATTGTTTTCTAACAGATCATACATCAATATAGGACATCCATGTTTAAAGCAAGGCTGTTAGCTGCATTTGTGCCTGTGTGTGTGTTCTAAATGTCACCATAGCTCAATTTCAATAGACTGGTAAGCTATCGATTGGAAGTAATTTATGGTTTGATGTGCCAAGATGAGCCACCTTAGACAAGCTGTCCACCTCCCTTTTAAGAGCTCTATTAGAACTCACACTGGAGATGGTCCACATGTGTGTCACTGAGAGCTAATTTACTCCTACCATACACCATTTAGACGATTACTGAAACGTGCGCACACATATGTGGATACATGCCGATGGAATGACACTTAATACACACACATCTTTCCCATCTCTACACCAGTCCATCACTTGCCATGTTTCTCTCTCCATTCTTATATCTGCTCTCACCATATCAGCCAGTCTCTGCTTGATTTATTTATGATACATGTTGGGACTGCGGCTCCAGTAGCTCCCAGTGTGTTTCAAAGGGACATTTAATTTAACATCTAAAGCGAAAGAAGGAAATTAAATTGACCCTCTGTTAAAAGAAAATGGGGCATTTGTCCAGTCTGGCCATAAAATAGACATGAGAAATCCGCTAAAGTGATTCTATTAAAAAAAATAAAATAAAATCAACCTCACAAAGTCATTTAATTTTGATTATAAAGACAACATAAGATTGTGTATGTACTGCCATTTTAGACACACTGAATTAACAAAACATTGTGTTGAGAAAGAGGGAAACTCACAAATGTAGATATTTGCTATGTGATTAAAAATATTAAGAAACGTATTACTGTCATAAACTTGACATTCAGTCTTTAATTTTTCTCCTTTTCTGTCCTCAGCTCCAACAGGACTGTCTCCACCTCGATTACACCCAGTAAATGAAACCACCATTCAGATAGACTGGGACCCTCCAGTCCAACTCAATGGACCACACCCACTGTATCAGGTCAGTTTAATATTCATACCCATGCACAGCCTACATAGACCCGTGGTAGAGTTCTGTACAGATGTAATTAAGAGCACCATTTTATGTCAGCGTGAAATATCGCAACATGAATGAATTGACACAAAATTTGGTGCAGACATTCATGGTTCCCAGAGGATGAATCTTAATGACTTTTCTCCTGGTGCCACGATTAGGTTGACATTTGTGATTTTAATTGAAATGTTTCAACAGCTGTTGGATATACATATTCAACCCGCCCCCACCCCCCTTCCCATAGTCTCTTTGGCAGTCCCTTGACTTCTCAGTCAGTGCCACGTCACGTCAAAATTCTTTGGTTTATGACTGAATATCTAGCTAAATAGCTAGCTGTACTTTGCATTGATTGCTAAGTGGCAAATGTTAGCTTGGTATATGCTTTATAAACATCATACTTAACACCAGCATTTTAGCATTAATCTCTTTTATTATGATTCTGATATACATAGCTCAAGTGACACATGTGACACACATAAAGACATAGACATAATTATTCTCCATGTTTTTGTTGCACTATTTTTTTTCATTAAACAAATGACAGTCCTAAAACACGTGAGTGTTGTCTCTGCAAAATGTTATTCTTATTGTGTTTTGTTATATTTCCAGGTGGAGAGGACAGACGTCTCTCTCTCTGACCCACAAGTTCCTGTTGGGAGAGGAACCAGATTCCCCGGAAACAGTTACTACCAATTTCCCAGTGACACGCTCCCTGTCAACACTGACTTTACAGGTAGTATGTCTAGATATACCTAGGTGTGTGTTTCAGAAAATGAGCAGCATGTCTGTCCTTTTTGCTCTAAACTGTGCATGTGAGTCTGTGTGTACACGTACGAGCCTGAGTTTGCGGGTATGTTTTTGTGCTGTGCTGTGTTCGCGCTGCACTCTCAGTCATTCTCTCAGTCTCATTCCTTTAGAATGACTTCCCCAGTCATCTTAAAGGTCAATTATCTTTCTGTTTACCAGCATCATTAGAGGGTTGAGCAGCACAGCCAAACATGTTCTGCTTCATCTGAGAACATCACCCAGTCTGACGCTCATAATTAATGACTGCTGATACTAATCAGTGGGATTTGAGCAGGCAAAGCTCTTCGACTGTCCTGTGCAAACCTTGTATCACCAGGTTTGCACAGGACAGTCGACACAATATTTAAATAGTTCGGATCTTTACAAGTCATGTTGAAGGTCTGTGACCATGTTGAAATATACATTTGTGGGCAAACCATGGTTTTTATTTGTGTTATGTGGTTTTTATTTGTTTTATTTGAAAAAATCTTATCTTCATTCAGATCTGTAATCCTTATGTGACAGTGTTCAACTGTAATTGAGCCAACAAAGCTGTCTGTGTTTGTCACATAATTGTGTTCTATCCATAACACCCAAATATGTTTGCCCCCACAGAGAGGGGTCCATGTACAGTTCATTTTAAAGCTGAAGTGCTCACAGCTCACAGAGCAAAATGATGCTCTATTCAAAGTGGCCTGTGATGGGAAGTTATAGAGAAGGGGTTCTAAATCAAAACCGGAAGAAGTAAGTTGACAAAAATGGAGCAATAGGAGCAACCACTTCTTTTTTGTCTGTCTTGACCACAGGCAGTTTCCGTTAATACTGGTAAATGAGTGCTCAACTCTTCCATGGTTTCCCTTATCCACAAAGGATAACTGTGTTGTATCCATGCAAGTGTGTAAGTGTACAAATGTGCAAAAGGGTGCGGCTGAAATAGAGTAAAACAAATGTAAACAGTGTAGGTCGTCTTATTACAAATTAATACAACCCATTTTTGTTAAGATATTCCAGACATTTCTTATTAGTCTTTATCTTTGCACATGGATTCATTGCTCATTCATTGCTGTCTCTGAATGAAGTGTTTGTATCACAAATCAACAAATGATGATTTTTTGATCACATTCATGCCTCTTCAGCACAAAGGTAAATAGATCTGTCCGACTACAACCAGCAAATAGATGATGATTTTTGCTCTTGAGGGTTTGGTCTCATCTCCTCCACTCTCCTCCTTCATAAAGGGTAATGGATCAGACAATCACTTTCAGACCGGATCTATTCTGGACCATCAATGTGTCGGCAGTCCTCAAACCATCGCCCTTTTACAACCATCAATACTAATAGCATCATCTACAGACAATTATTCCCATCGAAGCGCACGGAACAGCGAACAAATCAAAGCCAAATTGGATTATGAATGTAATGCAGTGTAATGCCCCCTCGAGAGTCAATTGATCACTGAGGAAAGACTCGTCAATTGTTGATGTCTTGTGGAAATCTAGTAACTCCAGCAATAACAAATGTAAAATTTTTGAGTTGAATAGTCTTTGGTGTTTTAATACGACCTGATGATATTTCAGTCAAAACATATGACAATATTTAAGTCATGGATTGCTTTGAAATCAGGTTCTTTTGAATCTTCAGAAGACTTAACATACGTGAGTTGTAACAAATATTAATTTATCGTTTCTTTAAATGGTTATTTGAGGTTCTAAGTGTCGCTTTTTTTTTTTTTTATTTCTTAACAGGGCCAACGTTAGGTATGTTAAATCTAGTTAAGATCTAAGAGGTTTGCCATGTAAAATCACTTGATATTTGCCCTTTCACCTCTAATTTTATGGCCACTTTACTAAAATAATTTTAGGCCAAATAGGTTGTTTTCCATGTGCAATTATTGTGGTAGGAGCACATATTTCCATAAATGATAAGACTGCTCACTTGTGATGAACGATGCTTCTTAATGCTGAATGAATTTAGGGCACTTGAGGTCAATATTTACTACACTGAATCTTACTTTGGATAAAACAGGATTATAAGGATATGCAATCACGCTGTGATATGAATACCCTGTAAGTGCTTGTTTCCATAAATGCATGCTAGTCCATTTATCTTACCTGTAATGTCTCTGTATCCAAAGCCCTATGATGTGACTTCCTGCTCTTCATCTTTGGATTAAGGACTCTGTGCATTACAACTGAAGTGCGTCTTTGTAAAAAAAAAAAAAAAAAAAAAAAAAGAATTAACTGGATACTGGTTCAAAACAGATCATATAGTCCTCTATCCTCATTTGTAATTCCTCAGTATTTGAGCCTTAAATGGTCTGATTGTAATGAGGATGATGGCCTGCTCATTTTTTCACTAATCCAGATGTATTTCTTCAACACACACTAAATGAAGAGAGATGAAACATCACAAACATGTTTTAGAAAAAAGAACCGAAAAAAAGAAAAAATGAATGCAGGAACAAATAGACTTGGATAATTTCCAGACATATCTAATACAGTACATTGCTGCAGCCCCACTGCAGCAACTGAGCAGGAAAGAGGGAAATGTTAAATGATACAAATTATTTTTCCTTAATTAATATGATTGATTGCCAGGCATTGACGTTGAGAGGAGAGGGGGAGAAATGTGTGAAGGGAAAGTTTGCACAGACATCATTAGTTTTTCCCCATTTAAAGATTAATCAGAAGAGGCTGGGCTCTTTAATTCTGTCATTTGTATATTTAATGGGCTGCTGCAGAATCTATGGGTGTAATTAGCTAGCTGCCGCGCTCTCATTAATACGCCAGGCTCTGATTAATGCCAGCAGAGAGCTAACATGACTGGAGTTATTCAGGTTATGTTGTGTAGATGATTACACACAACCTCCACTGTTTACTGAGACAGAGAGAGGAGAAACAATAGAATAGCACATGAAACAATACCTTTCTAATAAATAAGATTCTTTTCAAAACTTAAAATAATTGAGTATTGCTATTAGTTAATGTTGGAATATGACAAAAATCCTCTCGCTGCAGCACAAAGAGAAGCAAACATTTGGTATTAACAACCAATTCCAATCAGAGCACTCTTTAACCATTTTTTATTTTCTAAAAACTAAATATCAACGATAATTCTCTCACTTAAATCTAGAGTTGATGGTGTAACGCTAATTGGTTTTATGTAGCCAACTTGTAGGTCATAAAATATATTCTTTACAGTACATTAAGTAATGTATCACTCATTAAAAAAGCCCTCAGACTTTGATACAAAAGTACTGTGAACAATTCATTGATGTGTTCATTGACTCTACAGCTTTTGGCCAGAGGAGAAGCTGAGCTGTAGGAAGACTTTCCATGTTTTCTGTCACTGGGTGGATGGATGTGAGTGCCAAGGATGATGTTACTTGGTTGGTTGGTTGCTCAGTCGGACTGTTCAACACTTTCCTCCAAATCAGGATGTCTTAGCATGAAATGCCATTAAATTTGCAGAAATATCAGAATGGGCGGATTGCCAGGAGAACACTGTGAACACATTTGTGCTCCTCAGAGGATGATCCTAATCAATTAGATTGTTGAGCACATTCATCCTCCTAAGGGGATGAACGATTGATTTTAACAGCCCCACAGTTGGTGCAACACTCTAGACAAACTTTCCAATTTAAGGCATGTCACTACTTTTTTTTAATTTAGGAAAATAATAGGCCAGTCGTTAAAGTAATTACTTTGGGGACAAAGTAAGGAAGACGAGTGGCAAATTGAAAGAACTTCATTATATAGTATATCAAACTTGATTAATGGTTGTCTTTGCTTTTTTTCACAATCATTGTTTAACATTAAGCATTAACTTGTGATGAATTAAGGTCAGTTGTAGAGTATTTGTGTACATGTATGCTGGTGTTTTGTGACTCTGTGTGTGTGTGTGTGTGACTCCAGTGTTCAGCGTGTGTGCATGTGTGTGTGTACCATGTACTCTGCATGTGCAACAGAGTCACCTGTCATAATGTGTGCTCAGGTTTGCCTGTTGATGGCTCCAAAGTGGTTGTCAGTGTGAAGTAGCACAAGTCCTGTGGGGGAATCCGAAGGAAGTAATGCTGAGCACAAGCAGTGTCACTTAGACGTTGTACATTTGGACCAAACACCGTGGCCAAGCATGTGTTGACAGTCTGTCCCTCCCCATCACACAGGCTCACGAAACATACTGCACAATAGTTATACACACACAGAAGGCAAAATAAAACAAAGATCAGTAATGCGGCAATGACTGTAATGCATCATAGCACAGTTGAGGATATTGTACATCATTTCTGTAAATGGAGATGGATCATTGTTTACCATTTTATGTATGTGACGATTGCACAGTTCTGTTTTGAACTGTATATAATGTATATGAAGAAGGACTATTAGTTCAGTGCTTCTCTGACCTCAGGTCATATGAGTGTGTGTTAGGGCCCTGTTGCTTCATGTTTCATGTCATCGGTTGCGAGCGTGTATAACTTGTGATCAATATGTACCTCCTATGTTAACGTTCACTATAGAAAACATAGTTTGATTTTGTCTATAGTCTGTTTTACCACATACAAAAAATATGTCTGAATTTGAGCAGTTAGAGAAGTGGGATTGGTAGGAAGGAGCAGAGTGGGGAGTAAAACAGATAAAAAGGGAATTGAAGATGCAAAGAGGGAAAACATTCAGGCAAGGCAATAGTTGGAGAAAAGAGGAATGAAAAGGTCACGAAAAAGAAGAAGGTTAAAAGCAGTGGGAGAAAGGAAGGGATGAGAGATGAAAGGAGGGTGGTAGAGAGAGAGAAGGTTAAAACGGGATAATGTAAGGTCAGGTATCTGTCATGACTTCACTCATCTTTGTGGTGACAAGGTCATGAATGTAAATGACACATGTCCACTTGATGTACAGAATGCAAGTCAATGCAATGTAAAGAACATTTTAGTCTTAGCTGTATGCTACAACCGCATTTACTGTACCATTGATTTCCCACGCTATTTGTGACCCATGAAAATGTGGACAAACCAGAACTGGTTAATTTTAAGAAGACATTTCTACATTTATTCCTTTATTTAGGTGTTTTTCAGTCTCTCATTTTTGAAAGGTTAAGTGTAGCATTTCTTTTCTTGGATTCTTTTACACTGTCCCACTGCCCACTGTGTCCCATAAAGCCCATGTGTCCTAGACAGAAATGGAAGTGGCGAATCTATGATTCCTTGTTAGCTACATACTAATTTATCAGGATTTAGTCCTCGTCTAACACAGCACTGGCTTTCTGCTTCTGACTTAGTCCAGAAGGATATTTTCAAATATATACATTCAAATACGGACATGTAACTGTTTCTGTGCTTGTTGCCAGTGCTTACTGTGGTACTTTTTGTAGGAACTACAGGCTGTATATTAAAAACTTAATGTGACTTTGTTCACACAAAATGTGACACAGATTGTTAAGTTGTCTCAGATAAATTATTGTTTTTGGTCTTTGCAGGTCACAAACCTTTGCTGTAAACCAACAACACCTGTTGCAAATAGACCCACATATTAGTGTAAAAACTGGGAGCTTTGAGACTTAACCTGTAGTCGGTATTCATCTTGAGCGTGCCATGTAACTGTTTGACTTCTCTCCTTCTTAAGTGAATTCACACACTAATTATTTTACACTGGCTTCTGATGAACCCTCCGTTCAACTCCTTAGATCTTCCCACACTTCTGTTTTCTACAGAGACAGAAAGAGCTGAGGAAACGCACGCATACTCATAGACACACATAAAACCGTATGGTCTGTGTTGCTGTGGATCTAGTCGTGGATTAAGATTCAATCTCTGATCCTAAGTAACATGACAAGACAGTACGCTGGATGAATTCTCTGCACTGTGGGTGTTTGACGCTCTCCTTTTCCCCCCAAGTTTCCCACATTGCCAAATCTTTGATTCAAAGTATGCATTCAAGAAATGAAGCACCTCACCACCTACGACAGGGGCAGGGCGGCTGTGTTGAATGTGATGCAGCAACAATCCCTTGCATAGAAGAGTCTTGTAACTTTGAAATGTTGATTAATGTGTGTCCTGTAATATCTCTCCTAAATCAACCACCACAAGTATGTTGATATTAAGGGAAGTCTGAGTGGACTTAAACAATGATTCCATTACTTCTATTTTCATCAAATTTGTATCTGTTGAGGCCCCACTCCGTCTTTTAATTACTTCATCTTTTCTAAATTATACAATGGAAGATTAAGGTTTTAAGAGATAAAAGCAAGAGCAAGTGAAAGCTGTTTAAGTCGCAGAAGCAGGTCTGCATGCTCAGGCTACTCTTCTGAAGTCCATGTTTTCCCTTAAGTATCTTAGTCGTAAGATTACCCTAGACAGTTGGCTTATAGAGGAAATGAAGTCGGCCTAGAACTTTGTTGGTGTTTGGGAAACACTGAACGTGGAAGATGTGTGAAGATATAAGTGGAAATACATTCACACATCCCTTGTTTTACACATCCCATTTCTTGTTCACTTGTACCAAACTTGAGTTTGAAGACAAGAATTGGCTTCCATATGTACTAACTATATGATGGCAATTGGCCAAAGATAAAAGTTGTGGCTGGCTGTTTAATTACACTCATGTTGTGCAAGTGGTATCAATTCAAAGTCCTAATTCAGAAGATTTGGATACATTCAACATATTTTGCATACTGTACAGAGATGATAAGACATTACATTTGTGCCCTGCCAACATCTTCCACAACTCGACCCATATGGGGCCTAAGTACTGTATCTCGAGTTTAGAGAGTTGCATCCTGCAAGTCTTAAAAGGAGCACATTACATGGTTCCTCAGCTTCAATGGATTCTTTCACAACAGTGCGATAAAATCGCAAAATAAGTGTTAGATGTTTGCACGCATGTTAACTTAATTCCTCTGAACAAATGAGAGTAAATTAAATATTTTTCCGCCCATCTCTCCCTCTCCATCTTTCTCTCTGTCTCCCCTCAAACACACTTGTTCCTCATCTTACTTTGTATCAGGTGTTGAGCTGAGTTTCAAGACTCGGTCCCTAGATGGCCTGCTGCTCTGTGCTTTCTCTCCTGGAAATCAAGAAGAGTTCCTGGCTGTTCAGTTAAAAAATGGACGCCCTTACTTTTTGTTTGATCCACAGGTATGTAAAGCTATTTTTATACTTTTAAGATAAAGAGTGAAAAAAAACTGCTACATCTGTAAATTCAATTTTCAAGATTAATTTCTCTAGGTATTTCAACCCCTGCATCTGTGCAGCATTAGATAAACACCAGAAGTTGTAGCAAGCATGATGCTGTTCCCCACTCCAGCAGAAGTTGCAAAAATTATGTATAGTTTGAGATGTACTGCAGTTTGAGTGGCTGTTTAACTCATTTTGTTATGCCATGTACTAAATCTGATCTCATTTGTTTTTATTTCTGACTAATTAATGCATTCTTCTCATTTTACTTCCTTGCTCACCTCCACCTGCATTTTCCTCTTTTTTCCTCTGATCCACCTCTGGCTCTCCATCTTTCTCTCTCTCAAGCTTCCTGCGCCTCCTATTTCCTTACTCACTAGCTCTCATCTAATAAATGTGATCTGTAGCCCCTCATTGGTTTCTGTCAGGGAGACAGGGAAAGGGGAAAAAACTTTGAAAGTGTGTCAACGTTTGAATTGGACTGCAATTAACTCATTCCCTGCAGTCACCACGCGTGAATACCAATTGCAAGCTAATTAAGCTTTGCACCCTGGCACACATACACACACACACATAGAAATACACAGCCTTGCTTCCCTTATCCATCCATACAGACACATGTAGAGGGGTTAAAGAGTCAACGACTTCAATGATGAAAGTGATGATGGGAGATGATTACACATGCTTCCATGAGGCCACCAACTAATTACACACTCAAACAAATAGACACACTTACGCTTTTGCTCCTATCACTGCTACTATCCAATCCTGTTATCATAACGTCTCCATTAAAATGAAACTATAGGATGTATCACCATGTGCAACGGGTTTTACGCCACTGAATGGGTCTTTGTTGATTTGCAGTGTTGATGTGCATGTCTGTGGTTATGTATGTTCCTGGAAGAGCAATTGAGTGTATGTGTGTCTTCTCCAACTGGGTTGATTCCTTTGTTTAGGTTAGTTTGGGGTAATTAACAGTGGGAGTGGTGTCATGGCTTATTAGTCTTCCCCTAGATACATATAGCTGGGCCCATTACTTTCCCCTATTAGCCTGTTGAGCTAGCCTAATGGGATTACCAGTGCAGGGGGGAGTAATTTAGCATGACACAGGCAAGTGATATGCTCATAAATATGTGCACATGCGAGTTGCCGCACACATACTTTGAAACACACAGTGAAACACTCTTTCACATGTTGAATAGATATACCAAATCACTGGAGCTTGATTACTGTACTACACAAGCACACAATTACACTCACACACATGAACATACAGTTTACACCCTAACGATAATTTACAGTCCTTCACTGTTTGATGAAAAAAAAGCATTGTAATTGTGGGTGAATGAAAGTCACCATGCTCAGGATCTTGAAGTCAGTGTCTCTTTATTCAGGTTGTGCACAGAATCTCCCACGACCGAGTCATGAGAGAGAAGCTCCCCGAACAGAGAAAGTCATCAGTATTTAAGCACAATGCAAGTGCTTAAATACAACAGCCACATTATCTCTCACATAGCAAGGAAGATGTTTTCCAAACTTAACCTCTCAAAGCTGTTTGCATACCTCCACTATCTTCAAGGCAGCTTTGCTAATTAAAATTGGACAGGTTCTCACAAAACTTTCCTGCAGGACAGGACATGTGATCAACATGGTAAATGAACACTCAGTATTTTTCCATCAGTAATCTTCAAAAGCATTTATACTAAAAGTTATTCATGTGAACCCGTGCATACACATTTATTGGTGCCAGCCCTTAGAAGCTACACCTCTAAATTTTATATTAGAGGGCTACCTGTTTCCTTGCCCTCTTAGCAAAACACACACAACATGTAAGGCGTTGCTCACTGACTGAGAGTTGAAGTTGCACCATTGCTCTACTGTCCAAATGTTGGATTTTCCCCACTGGTCTTTGGTCTCCCAAAATGAATTGGCAGTTTTGCCAACTTAACACCTTTGCTGCTAGATTCACTGACTTTTCAGATCTCTTTTCCAACATCTAGCACTAAATCTAGCAGCATTTTGAACAAATATGTAAAAGAGAGTTGCCAATATTGCTCTGCAAATATGAGTTGATACTTCCACTCTGCCGCCTTGCATTGAATGAGCTTGTTAACTTTCCCTCCGAGAGATCATCTTACAAATAAATTTTGTTAGATGTAGTTGCGGTTATAAAAAGAATTTTACCAGCAGCAGAGCAGTAGTTAGGAAAAAGCTCTGAAGTAAGTGCTGGTAACATACAGTCTTTTCATACTTGTCCTGTTTTTTGACAGAAAAACAAGTAAATGAGAGGAGCCTGGCAATAGCAAGTGGTCACAAAATGGGGAGCCACCTGATGACATAGAAAGGAAGATTCCAGGTAGTCTTGTGATCTCCTTAAACTAAAGTGAGACGACATAACAGTACACCTGCCAGGTGCCACTGGTACTCGGTGGAAGTTTTGTGGCAAGGTGGCATAAGGTCTCTTCAAATCTCTTAAATGAAAGGCTGTACAGATCAAAAGGTTTATCATCACCATCTGTACTCATCTCTTTCCTTAGTGCTGAACACTACAGAGGGTTGAATGGGCTGGTTTATAAAATTGGTCAAAATTTTGGACCAAAATTATGAATTTATCTGTAAGTAGATTTTTTTTTAATGGTGCTTGAAAATTATGAATTATGATGGGGAAATGGTCATGGTCAAGTATCAAAAAAGATTTAAATCTATCTTGACTGTCATGGACTGAGCAGTATGTTATACTGAAAACAGGTGGGAGACAAGAAAAAGAGAAAATGGAGAAAGCATAGTAATGTCAAGTATGGCAAGGAAAGACACCAGGATAGCACTTTTTAGTTTCTGTTCAGGGTCTCCTCAACCGATGCTTCTTAGTAAAACATCCAACAGTCTTCAGTCTATTAATCAAATCTATGGAGTAAATAAGTTCTTAATGCCTTGCTCAAGGACACCTCGTTTTTGTGCTTCCAGTCGCAGTACCTTCCCTATAGATTCAACTGTGTTTTTGTTGAGAAAGGAGGCAGCACAGAAACTCCTCCTGTGTTGTCTTGTTAAGCAGAGCTGTCTAACAAAGGTAGTAAAGATGTCAGAGGCTGATATACTCTGGCATTCATACATTTATTGATCTCATCATTAAATCTTCATCACTGTGTGTGTGTGTGTGTGTGTGTGTGTGTGTGTGTGTGTGTGTGTGTCTGGATGTATATGTTGGTGTGTTTAAGTGGGTGTGCACGTATCAGTTACTCTTGTTTTACTACATTACTCTTTGCCTACTTGCTAAAAGCTGATCACAACAATGATGTCATACTTAATAGGTGGCAAAAAGCCTTGTAACAACACTTTGATGATCATATGTGTATGTGGTACACGTTGATGTGTGTCATCAATTATTGCCTAACCTTGTTCGTGCAGCAGAGTGATAAAGAAGCAATAATTTAAAATGTTACAAAGTAAGCATGTTTGATTGCACTCTGATTTTAAAAGTGGTCTCTGTTGAGCCAGAGGTCACAGATTTACTTTAGCGATTACTGTAAAACACAGTTGCCAGACCTATGGTCAGAGTCAGGAAACAAGTATAAGTCAATTGGTCGTCGTCACAACACCATTAATGTGTATGTGTTTTAATTCTCGCCCGTGTGTGTGTGTGTGTAGGGCTCAGCGGTGGCTGTGAGTGTACAGGGTGATGGAAAGCGACACTACAATGATGGTCAGTGGCACAACATTATAGCAACAAGGCGAGGGGCCGTGGGAACACTCCTTGTTAATAATCAATACAAAGGTAACTCTTCTTGTGTTCACACCGACCACATCTATGTGTAATCTCTCTGTGAGAACATAAATAAGAGCAAATCTGTGTTCATCTGTTCATTTGAGGATTTGCACATGTGCTTGTGAATAGTGTGAGACAGACAAATTATGTGTGTGGATGTGAGTTTCTATGTATGTAAATCCCCCAGCTCTGCATGGATGTCTGAGCCAGGTTAATCCCAGCCACTGTGTGTCTGATGAGAAAAATACTGTTTCATACACAGAAACACACTAATGTGCCCCTTCTACTCCTAAAATGTCTCCCAATACTTTCTTTCGTTGTATGTAAATGTGGATAGTGACTAAAAAAGCAAAACCCTTCTCACACTAAGTCTTCCTCTTCTGTTCTGTTCTTTACCTCATCTCTCTTATGTTGTATTTCCCTTTATTCCCTTTATCCTTACCATCAGGAAGTGCTTCAGCTTCCAGCGGCAGCACCATCATTGGTGAGAACACGGGGGTATTTGTTGGAGGACTTCCTGAAAACTTTACAGTGCTTAGACAGGATTCAGGTAAATCCATTTCCACTCACTCCCCTTTTGATAATTAATATTTATAATCTGTAACTTAGATCGATTTGATCGTTTTTGGCTATTGAGCTTAGTTTAGCTGTTGCTTATTTCTTTCTACATACTTGTATCTATATACTTGCATCTCCCAAATCGCAATGGGGCTTGGCCAGAAATTCATGTTTATGGCATTAATTTTTGTCTGTCTTACCAGGTGATGCCCGACTGGTTCAACAGAGTTTCTCTGGTTGCCTCAAAGACGTGAGTTTTAAAGTGACTGACAGTCCCTCGGAACAATGGAGCTCTCTCGACTGGGCAAAAGCCACAAAGAAGGTGGCAGTGTATGAAAACTGGGAGGGATGTCCTGTTCAGACTGTGGATGGAGCCCATTTTCTTGGTCATGGTAGGATCTCATTGATTGTTGTTCATAAAGGTTGGATAATGTTTTTTGTTTGTTTTTTAAATTTCCGTCATTGTTTCAAAAGGACAAAACACCATTAACATAAGGTTCTTACTCGCTAACAAGATTTATATTTATTTATGCTGTGGTACAGAAACATGACTATAGAGTATTAACATTGCAGAGGAGAAGACAACCTTTGTGTGGTGGATTAGTCATAAGAAAGCTGTGTTCAGATACAACTTTAACTTAATTGTTAGTGCTCCTAATACACTGGCAACTCTGTATATCTTAATAAGATGCTTGCTGGAGGTGTTTGTGGTAATGAGGTTGTTACTTTATGTTGATAAATATGATTATGATAGGTTCATTGGTCTCAGTGTGAAATATCAAGTTCATCAGTGTAGGTTTCCTCCATTAGTGCTTTATAAAAGGGCCATCTCCTCAAATCTGTTATTTGGCTCTCACTTTGGAATAAATATGACTCCAAAAACATATTTTTACAGTTCCCAATAAAGCAAAAAAATTGACTTTCTTTTTTAAGCCTAGAGCCTGGTCATAAAATGGCATGTTGTTAGTAATTATTTCTTCCTTGTCTCAGGTTACCTGGAGCTGGCCAGAAAGGTATTCAGTGGAGGGCAGGACTTTCACATCTCAATGGATTTCAGAACAGACCAGCTGAATGCACTTTTATTCTTTTCATACAACACACAAACTGAAGACTACATACTGGTAAGGAGCAGAGACGTTGTTTAAAATCATTGATCAAATACTGAAAACACACAAATTGAAGTTGAGAAGCACATGACGAAGCATCAGCTTGTGATGTTCTGTTTATTGGCATATATCTTCAGGTGGAGCTGGAGGCTGGTCTCCTGTCCTTCATTCTTGCTTCTGAAGGTCATGTGACTGAACTGAGCATGTGGGTGGGGCTCAGCTACTGCGATGGAGAATGGAAACAGTTGTCTTTTGCAAAACACGGCTCACTCATCTCTGCTGCAGTCAATGACTGGGCAGAGGAGACAAGCGGGGGAGGAGTGGGGAGGTTGAGAGTTGACTCCCCCTTGTACTTGGGGGGCGTGCCAATGGACCTCGTGCATCCTGCTCTGGACAGCCGAAGTCACAAACATGGTGAGATGCATGTATGCACAGAGACAGTATCAACAGCAGAATATAAAACCAGTCCAAATGAATGGCAAACATCTACAATAAGCAATAATGACAATACTTTTCACACTTTCTTTTTCTTATTTCCCCTCTCCTTCTTTGACCATCTACCCACCCCTGTCCTTTTTCACAGGCCTAGGAGGTTGCATAAGGGATCTGAGTATAATAACTGAAAAAAACCCTTCTACCAGTCAAAGAATAAATCTCTCTGTTGCCTCCCACCGCTCAGTTAGAGTCTACTTAGATGGCTGCCCCACCACCGAAAGCCGGTTCAACTGCAGAGGAAATGATTCAGTATTGGTGTATAGTGGGAGAAAGACACAAGCCATAGATTACAGTCTACAGCCTTTCACAGGTAACTATACACAGTGTGCATGTACATAACTACTCTGACACAAAGACAACCTGGAAGGAAGTGTGAAACACAGTCTTCTATAAGTGATAGATTTTCAGTCACAGACCTTTGTCAGAGAGGTTTAATGTGTAAAATGTAGTGTTTGAAATGTCTTGATGAAAACATGAAAAATCTTTACACATCACTCAAATTCCAACACATTAATTCATAAATGCTGTAATAAGTAAATGTAATATCAGTGACATATCATAACTGCTAACATGCATCTCTTTATATGTCTCAAACACTTTTTCTCATTGTTTTTCTTCCCTATGCCACCCCCTCTTCTCATGTTCAAACACACATGTACACTTTTCAAGAGTACTTGTACAGGTTTGTGGCCTTGGCTGCAGGAGGCTGGGCAGCAGGACCTTGGCAGAGAGGACGCAGCCGAGGAAGAGGTAAGAACAGAACATGTGATGATGATGTTGATAATGATGATAATGGTGATATCATAACAATACACTCTCACATGCACACCTCCCTCACACAAGTCCAAATGATCCAGCATAGTACACATTTTATACAGTATCTTGTACAGTATCTTCCTCTCTTTCTATCCACCTTCTATCTCACACACTCTAATAGTATGAGATAATGATAAGACCCTTAAGCCCAAAGGAGAGTTAAAGCCCCTCATATTGTGTGTGCTCCTCTTTACATGTAATGTATGTTTGTGTGATCTGTTGTGTAATCTGTCCTGGAATTAGCATTTCATTTACAAAGGAACATACATATACAGTATAGTTAATTGTACTGATTAACTGTAAGTAGAAACTTCATTAACTCAGAAGCATTTTGGCACATTCAACAAGGGGGAAATATTCCCAGTGGTTGACAATATAGTGTTTCTCTTTGTTCCTAACAGACTTTGGATGTAAAAGTACTGCTATCTTGTACAGTATCTGAGACTTATCCAAAGCCAGTGATATTACATGTGCCTGACAGTATGAGAGATTGATAAGGCCTCTATAAAGGGCATCACAGTAAAAGGCTGTTAACCCAGAATGGCCTGTGTGGTCCCTTGTGTAATATAAAGCTGCTCGTTAGTAGTGAACGATACACTGGTAGGTCTCAGTACACCATGCTATGACCAGAGAGAGGAGAGCATCGCAGGGAGAAAGGAAGGAAGTGCTAAAAACATTAAGCACTGAGGAGAAAAGAGGTAGAGGAGGGACAAGGAGTGAGAGGAAATGGTGGGAAGTCAAAGAAATGGGAGAGGAAAACTAAAAGTGAGAGAGGAGGAAAGATGCAAGGTAGGTGGCAATGAAGAGGTAAAAGGGATGAAATCAGGACGATGTAATAATCACTGAAGTGGAGAAGGAAGGTGAGGAAGTCGTAGTGAAAAAAGAAGTTAATGACTGACAGAAGAACAAGGTGATAGATAGATGGAACATATAAACTGTTTTCTGTATGACAATATCTGCATTTCTAATTCCCCTTTGGCAATTTTAAGGATTTAATACTGACAACCAGTCGACTTCAGGGCTAAGTACAGGTTGAGTATGGTAGAGGTGGCTTTGAAGAGAGATGCAAGTATGGATGGAGACAAGATGGAAGTGGTTCTGAGGTAGTGAGACAGAGAGGGAGGGGGAAAGGAGATGGACCATCATGAACTACAGAGGGTGTCAAAGAGAGAAAGAAGGGGAGTGCTATAGAGAAGGAGGGAGGCTGATTGCTGTGAAATATTGCCCAGAATGAATGGCTGCCTGTATTAAATCAGTGCTGAAAAAGTTACTACTCTCATAAATACTATTTATGCTAATGGTGAGGTATGATTTACTGGGCCTATTAAAACACAGAGAGATGGGGGATGCTTTTTCTTTAACCTCATGTGCTCCCGACCTGTTGTTTTGCTTTTTTCTCTTATATTCTTTGGCTCTTCTCATTCTTTTTGTCTTTGATTCTCTCTTGCTTCATTATGTTTTGCCTTGTTCATTATTGTATGTGGTTGTTTATTTATTTTCCTTCTCATAGTTCTTTCTCGCTCTCTCTGTCTTGATTCACAGTAATCTCCTCCTGTCATGTTGACTCATTTTGCCCCTCTCTGACTCTAGTACCCAGGGTTATGGCACCTCCTACCTCGTTGCAGAGCTTCAATGGCTTCAGTGCCAGGGTGAGCTGGGTGCCACCCACTGGAGACATCAGAGGGCCGATTGACAGATATGAGTTGAAGGCCTACAACAGAGACCAGCCAGATGCACCACCCATCAAGGCCATTTACCTGGCCAATGGAAATTTCACAGGTGAAACAGAAAATCTTTTCATTTCTGTTATGTCTTTTTTAGATGCAAATTCGTATTAAATCTGAATCTTCCTTGGCAACAGCAAGATAAACATCACATGACAAATTTAACTTAACTTGCATTTGTTGTCATATTTAACTTATTGCAGCTGTTTTCCTGCACCAGCTTGAGGGACCTGTGTGGGCATGTTGGCCCTTAGTGAAAACACATTCACGCTGCCTTTTGCACTCACTTTACCTCTATTTCTCATACAAACACAAACACATACACACTGTCCCAGGCAACCCTGTTAATGTCTCCTTGGCAAGTCCCCAGCTTTAGGAGACTGTCTCCATTTGGAACAAGACACTCAGGACTACCCCAATGATGTCATACCCTGGCATCGCTCCTTTTCTCTCTCTCTCTCTGTTGCTCACTTTTCGATCTTTCCTCACTTCATCTTTTATGATGATGATGATGTGTGCGTCCGCTGCTGCTATTCGTCCCCCCTCTCATCTACTCTGCCATGTCTCCAGGCAAATATGAAGATGAGCTCTCCGTCTCCGTCTTTCTCAGTGTCTCTCTCGCTGCTCCCCATTCCCTCCCTCTCTCTTTGCCAGACATTAAGTCCACCGTGATAAGGCTTCTTGTTAATTTATGATGGCCTCGACACCTGACTGCAGAATTACACCAACGGCTAAAAAACACAGAAAGCAAATGAGGGTGTAATGGCAGCGGAGTGGGGCCCTGGCCCTTAATTGAATTAAAAGACATGGGTAGGAGAGAGAGAAAGAGAGAGAGAGAGAGAGAGGGAGGGAGAGAGAGAGCGAGCAAGGCAAGTACAGGGTGAGTGGACACAGAGCATGAGGAGAGTTGGAGGGGTGGAAGGGAAGAGAGGGGAGTGACTTAGGAAATATAGAAAGGAGTTGAGAGGGCCGAGACGGCTAGGACGAAAAACATCAGAGAGACGTCTGAAGCTTTACAATTAGAATGGACTCGCTTTGTTTGCCAGATGCAGTAAATTTGCTTAGCAACAGTGGAGCATAGAAACAAGTAAAGCATTTAAATCGCCCAATTGAAGCAGTTTGATATGGACTTCAATAACAACAGGTTCTAACACACAAAAGGAGACTGTAAAAGACATTTAGCCTGGCAGGTCACGGTTGTCATTAAGGAATGTGAAAGTATCACCTATATTGGAACTGTTGACTATTTATATTCTCAAGTACAGCTGAAGCAAAGATGATGTCTCAGTAGTTCAGTCAAGTGGGTATTGTCCACAGTTACTTTGTTTTGGGGACCAAGTTCCCTCTGTCTGTGTTTTCTGTGTCATTTCTTTGTCTCATTCCCTCTGCAACATTTCAATGCTCTCTTCCTCTCCAGGTGTGTTGTCAGGTCTTACACCAGCCACCAGATACATCGTCACTGTGAGCGCCTGCACTCCTATTGGCTGCACTGAGAGTCTTCGTCAAGACAGTGGTGACAATAATGATTTAAGCCTCACAACCCCGCAGGAAGGTAAGGCTGGAAGCACAAACAAAGACACACATTCATACACCCGAGCACAAAAGTTTTGTCCTTCTCTTTCCCTCAACAGGACCATTAATTTATGATTGATTCTGCATGTAGCAACACACTCAGACACTCTCATCCTGTCTACTCAGTGATGGAGAGTTTTAGCTCTTAAGAAGGGGGAAGTGGAGCAACAAGACAAGAAACAGGAATAAGTTTGATTGGGATAAATAGGAGGAGTGATAATGTTGGAGAAAAAAAGATGACTGTATAGGACAAGATGCAAAATGACAAAAGAATGAAGCATCTTGCAACTGAGTTAAAGGCAAATAGTAAGGAGTAACATTTTACAATTTTCGTGTCCAGGAGGTCATGGAAAGAAGAAGAGAAGAGGAAAAGAAAGATTTCTCTTCATATGTTAGTCACTACATTAATCTATGTTGGACTAACTGGCCTTGTTGGGAAGATAATGTGACGGCAGGGGTCAGTGCAGAGACAGCAAAAATCAATCTGAAGTAAAAGAGAAAAAAAAACAGATTACTGTATTGATTCTCACTGAGCGCAGAGTTAAGACACTGGACCGTGTTAGGAAGACTGGAGGTAGAACTTATTTGAAATTTATTTATTTAACACAAATGCATCGCTTCTTGAAAAGTACACCCACTTTCTTACCTTATGTTGGAGATCTATGAAAAAATATATATATATGATGTTCTGCTGGCTTTTCAACAGTAATTAAATTAAGATTTTAATAACATTAAGAATATCTCTGTGACATATCATGCAATAGGATGATGTTGTTTAATATAATAATATTTCAATGTTGATAATATCTGTTATATTTTTGTACTAGTATTGACTTTCCCTCCCTGATTCCACATATACAATAAAACAATAATTTAAACATTCATTGTCACTAGTTTTCCTTTGTTTGTACCAAACACTGTATTTATTATAACGTATGCCTTCACTGTATAATGGAATATTTTCCTTTCAGCTCCAGATGCTGTCTCTCCTCCAGCTGCAGTCTCATCCCCTTCAGCACTGTATGTAACCTGGGAACCTCCAGCAAGGTAAATACCACTTCTGCTCTCACATCAAGCGAAATGTCTATGTTGTTTCATTGTCATGTTGTTCATGTTTAAGTTGTAAGTTGCTAGTACACCTCTGATGTTCAGTTATAAGGCCTTGGACAACATGTTCAAGTACGAATAGATTCTTTTGTAACCTGCTGCTTTAAGAGAAAAGTAAAGGCAGTGGTTACATAAAATTATACATAAAATAAACATGTTATATAATAACTACAGTTCATTCTGCCTTTATTTCAGACCCATATTTTTTCATTCTGAATAAACATGTCATAAGTAAAGATCATAGATTTTCACATCAAAATGGTACATGTTGAATATAACATAATAATATTCCCCTTTTTTCCTTTTTGTTCCAATGATAGGCCCAATGGAGGCATTACAGAGTACCTCCTCTATCACAACAACCAAATGGTCTACAGGGGGCAAGACAGACAACACAACATCACTGGTAAAAAGGAGAGAGCGTTTGTATTAAGTGTGTGCGTGCTGCAGCGTAGCTGTGACTGTGGACGGATGGGGCCTCGGTGTAAAGAGAAGGGGAAGAGTGAAGAAAAGCAAAATGGAGTGGGGGATTAGCATTTGAAAGAGGAAAGAGCATCTCAGTCCTTACCAAGGGAATACCACTTTGAAAAAGAGCACTAAACACTCACACACTCGCACACGCACACCCGAACAAGAAAATGAAGCAGCAGAGAAACAAAGCACACTAAACGTCAGCGCACATGCATACACACAATTTGCTTTGAAAGCTTTCACTAAGGAGAGTTAAAGAAGGTATGAAGCAAATGTCACACCAGTGAGTCTACAGTGGTGCAGCACATTGCAAATAGATACACACTTACTAACATACACAAACACAAGCATGCAGTATACAGGGATGTACACGGTTGTATACACAGCAGAGTCATCCTTTAAGGCATTTTATATGCGCAGAATAGATTATCACTCATTTTGATTTCACACACACGCACACACACACACACACACACACACACACACACACACACATTTACATGGTTGGCAAAACATCACACTGCCCGACAGTGTATGTGTGTGTCTTTGTAAGTTAATGAAGGCATGAGAGCACATATCATCCATGCTGGGTTAATAATGCTAAGTGTCTGATGTTCACAGTGATTGGAAGGATTATGGATGTAGTAATTATACGGTATGTGCAAGAATAGATGGTGTTACAGGGAGTGAGACTGCAACAGTGGGACAGATGGAGAATAGTTTTGAAGCAGTGACAGATTTAGACACTGTAAGAGAGGAGGGTGGGGAGTTCAGGAGTCAGGCTGAAATGACATTAACAAGGTGTGAGAGTTAAGTTAATGATAAGATCCATGGGTTTGTTTGATAAATCTGAATTCTCATCTGTTTATTGATCCAGTGTTTTTGTTTCAGGTCTTGGTGTCTATTCCACTCATGTCTTGCAACTAAGGGCATGCACTTCAGTGGGCTGCACCAACAGTTCACAAGTTACAATGGTGACCTCTCAGCTTCCTCCCGGGCCACTCCAAGCACCAAATCTTACCCTGCTAGACTCGCGGACTATTCTGGTTGAGTAAGTACAGTGGATAGACATACTGTACTCCTTCACAGCTCTAATCAGTAGATTATTGTGTGAGGTCCATACAAAGTGGTAGGAGACACATGCATATGCAAACAGGACTTTCACTTAGTGTGTATAAAGCTGTGAGACACAACACATTGTTGTGAATGCTGTCTTATCACTACACAAAGATCCAACCTTGTTTTTAGGGACAAATTAAAAATGCAACTAAAAAGATGTGGATGGAAATGCACCCACCACTGTTTTATATTTAGTCACAGTTGTGCAAGAGAAAGTTAATTTGTGATTATCACCAAAAAGGACAAGGAAATATATATATATAAAAATCCAAGTATATTGTAGCTTTTCATTTGTATTTCATATGCAGTGTCTCTATAAAATGCAAAGAGAGAGACAGGTTGAGAGAGGAAAGGTGACCTTCTGCATAATATTTTCCTGCACTTGACCTTTCACCTGAAGTGGGAGGGGACAGAGGAAGATAAATCTCTGCACTTTTCCTATCAGGTTCATGTGCAAACGTTTCTCTGTTTTTGTGTGTGTGTGAGTTTGTGTGTGAAGCAAGAGTCAATCTGCGTGAAAGCCATTAGTGTCCTGACTGTCACTTACAGTGGGACTCACCACAGGAGGGCACAGTGCCACTCATAGATGCACACACACATACACACAAGCATAACCGCACACTTGAACAATGGACATGGACAGTGAGAGGATGGAGAAGGAGTAAATTGAAGTATGAGATGGGAATGATGATTTTGTTTGGTTAAGATGTGATGGTCATTGGTCATGCTTGGATCATCTTTGATCAGTGGTGTGCATCTACGCGCACACCCACACACAGTACATACTATGTATATGTGAGTGTATTGATATATGGAGAAAATGCATTTAGTATTTCTTTTCCTTTATAAATCTGTTCAGAATAATTGAAAATAGGAAATTAATAACAGCACTGATAAAAGAGCTCATTTATTCATTTGCAGTTAGGACTCATAACTACAGGCCTCTAGAACAACAAAGCACAGAATAATTTGAAGTGGATGCAGTGGTGAAATTTATTGAAAAATCAAACAGGTGGAAGAGCAACAATTTTGAACTAGCAGCTTTATTGGATTATCTTATTATTAATTAATAGTTAATAGTTAATAATTAATGAATTAATATTTTGGATGTACCCCGTGTGTGAGATTTCTTGGTTTTTTTTTTGTTTTTTTTTGTTTTTTTTTTTGTAATGTAATGTTGGAGTAGGCAATGTTCAATGACCACAACATAAACACAACAGGGTTCACCATGTAACACAAATGCTTTGTAAATATCAATGGCTAATTTCACCAATGTACAAATAGAAATTGGTCAGATTCAGGAACAAAGTTCCGGAGCTGAGACACTGATATGTATTAATGGTTTCACGTCAGAGGAGGCAACATGCAGAGGTAAACAGGAGCATTTTGTTCTCAGTTTCAGCCAAATGCATAAAAAGTCATTGGCTGATATTTCTCTAATCAGCCACATAATGAGCCAAAACCTCTGGGCATGGCAAACTTAAAACCTTTTTAGGATGACGAGGTTGAATATCCTTGACTGGCCAAATAAGTCACCTGATCAGTCTGACTGAGCTGTATTCATCTTACTGAAGTATAAAGATGCTACAATAAGCATAAGGGAGAGTATGACCAGGGAAGTGACTGCTGATTTCTGTGGGCCGACATCAGGCAGTCACTGAGCACAAAATATCAAATATGATCTGAATGTCCAGCTACTTTTGAAACTGTAAAAATTGGGCATGCTGTGTTAAAAGGCCTTTATCTTGCACACATTTTTTTCTATATTCATTAAAAAGACTTGGCACATTATTTAAAATTGAATGTGAAGAAGCTCAGAGCTTGTGGAATAAAAATGTGTAACTGTCTGAATGCTTTGAGTCTGGACTGCATATATTTACCAGGTGTGGGAAGGCTGCATATTGCCTTGTTAGCACATTGGTAATAGGCAGAGGTTGAGAGATCATACCTGGTCAATACCTCTCTATTTTATCTGTGAGAAAAGCTTAGAAAGACAGAAAGATGGAGAGAGAAGAGCTGTGAGAAAATGTGAAGACAGTTGGACCAGAGAGTGGAGGAGAGAAAGATGAAGAGCGAGTCTTAGAGGAAAGAAAAGAGGAAAATGTAGAAAATATTTAAAAGGGAAGTGAGACAGAGTATGTATGTGTATTGAGGATGAGAGACTGTGAGAAAGGTTGTGGTAGGCTGCAGCATCTGAACAAAACAATATCAGCAGATTTCCTCCCTGCCCTCACCAAACACCACCTGACACAAACACGTTCATACACACAGGCAGACTCAGCTGCAAAGGTACCACACTGTCAGACACGTGTACAGTCACAAATACAAAGAAAATCTCGTGGGAAATATGACATGCTCAAAACAGCTGCAGAATTCACTTTAGGACAACAGTCCAAACTAACTGTTTAAACGATTAAATTGGTCAATGTATAATAATGTGCTATTGGTAATCACTTGATGGTGCTAATGTCTTTTTATGAGTGTGCAATGTGGACAGTTTGACACTTCATAGGCGATGATTTGATTTGAACCCTGTGCATCTCAAAGAGCCTGGTTTTAAATTTAACATGCTGAAAAAGCCGCCGTCTCATTTCATAACACACTTTTAAACCAGTGGTATTCTAAAACCATTACCACATTGAATTATGACACAGATTATTACAACTCCCCTTTGATTTAGTTTTTCAAAAGTAGACATACATCACACTGCCAATCGACAGCATATAAATCTTATCATAAATGTGATAGATTAGCCACAGTGGCTAATTGTGTGCTAACACACACTCATCAGTCATTCAAAAGCTGGCTTTTAATGGGAGGAACCAAGAAAGGAATCCATCACTTTTTAAAATGGCCTCCCACTGCTACCCATGTCAGTAGGGCTGTGTTACTCTCTGGGATTTGAGAGAATTGCCGACTATTTTTGCTCATTTATTTATGAATTATTTATGTGCTATGTTATTCCCAAAATTTGGGAAAATGATCGGGATTTTGTATGAAAAGTTTCAAAACTTTGTTTCTACAGCATTGTGTTTTACTAAGTTAGGGTGAAATAAAATAAACTAAATTGTTGTATCACATGCATAAATATTCATTCAACAGTGCCAACAGATACAAATCAAAGCATTTTTAAAAGGACACATGTTGGTCATCAAGGCATTTTCATCAGCTCCTGTTATCCTTCATAAGAAAATTAGAAGAGATTTTTTTTTTTAAAATAAGGAATAGTTGAATAATAGTGAAGCATTAATGAACTGAGCAAGTTTTTTTTTATCTGATTCTGCTGCTTCTTCTCTTTTACATTTTGTAATGAATACTCTGCATGTTTCTTGTCCTCTCCCTCTCTCTCTGTCGGGGATGACCTTCCTGTTCTAAATATAGAAGAGGAGACACCTCTGTCTCACAAAGGAAACTGTGTGTGTGTTGTGTGTAAGAAATCTTAGCTCGGGATTGTGTTTCCATGTACTTGCAGATGGGAACACCGTGATAAAGTCACATGCACGTGAGCACACACTCACATGGAGATAAATAAACTCTCTGTCTCATCATCTTATTTAAATCCTTGTTGTATTGCTGCCGTTGTGCAGTAAATAGCTGTGCACTGTACCTTCAATATGTTGACACAGTTCTGGAAATAACACAATACTAAAGTTATAAATGTGCAGCATGTTGTAGCTTTCTTCTCCACTGATTCTTCTCACCTTCTCCAGGTGGTCGCGGCCCTCTCAGGTCAATGGCGCTTTGGAGTTCTACTCCATCTTCCTGTCACATGACGGTGCGCAGTCCATGGTTGTCCATAACAGCTCAGAACTTTTTGAAGACCACACACTTCGCAACCTAACACCTGGAACGAATTACACCATCACAGTGGCTGTAAGTGTCTTCCTCTACCCTGTAAATCATCTTTCTGATTTGCATGATCACCTTCATCCATACATTCATGTTTTTGTGTGTACATCAGGCTTGCACAGGAGGGGGGTGTACCTTAAGCCCTCCCAGCCATGCTGAGACTGAGGAAAGTACCCCGGAGAATATTCCTGCACCACTGGTCATCCCCTTGTCCCCATATGCACTCAACGTCAGCTGGACACCTCCTGACACTCCAAATGGTGAGGGACATAACCAAAAGCAATCAAATATATGTAATATATATATTATATGGAATTTTATCTACAGGGACTTTTAGAATAATGTTACAGTGGAAATGTTTGCTAAATATATACAATTAGATGCCTGGAAAAATGTTTTTTTTTATGGTATTTCTCAGGGGAAAGGAACTACAAACTTCTAAGAGATGAAACATGTTGAGACTTATTAACAAGAGTCATAATTAGGGTGAGATCATGTGTCATGAGCTGACCTCTGGAAGTGAATTCAAGCTGTCAGGATATGCTTCAACCTGGCCCTTCACACATTTAGATATGAAGATCTGGACATGGTTTAGGTATCCCCTACATGTGACTATCAAACAGGAGAAATTTTCTCTTTGTCGGAGGGGAATCAGATGACTTAGAAATTGGTGGAGACAAAACAGAGAAAAATAAAAACATAAAATCAAAAAAAAAGAAACTGAAAGAAGAGGGTGTAACAACTCGGACACAAACAGAAAAGAGGCAGAGGCGATGTGAGAGGATGTACAGCTTGAGAGCGGGACAAACGGAGGCACGGAGTGAGAGGGCAGTGCTTCACCAAGCTCCTTTAAGTGGATGAAAAGTGCTCCCTTTTGACTGAATAGAGAACTGCAGGCTGGAAGTACATAGATTCACAGTTGTCTCTATTTTTCCTATCTCTGGCAGCCAATTAAAATCCTTTGAACAGTGCTGGACTAAGGTGTATTTCATGTATGTTATGAATTTTTGAACTAGATATTGACTTGAATCTGTCATGGTTAAAATTATAACAATAATAATAATGATAATACAGTTATTTGTGACCTAACTGTTTTAAGTGAAGAATTTCAAAGTGGTGGACAGAAGAATTCCCTACATAATGCAATTTTGATACCAGTGCATGAATTAATAAAAAAATATTAACATGAATTTTAGAGGGCTGTGTTAACAAATGCTACGTCTTATGAAATCAAACGAATTGAGTGATGAAAACCATCTGAGGATTTCCCACCCCATTTCACTCTAACATACAACGTGCTGCCACATATTATCAAATGTTACTGCAATGCTCGTTAAAGTATGTGTAATTCCATAATGCGTGTGTGTGTGTAATGTGAATAGTGTGTGTTTTACGCTTAATGCCACATGAGTGCATTTCGCACCATAAACCCTGTGATGTGTGTGCATATTAGCCTGGATAAATTACTTAAAGCTTTTCTCAACTGATGACAGAAATTTATAACAAGGGAGACACTTAATCATGATTACCCGATTATCTCATGCTTAAAAAGCTTTAATTTTTACTTAAAAAGGGAGAAGGGCTCAGGGTTTTTTTTTTTTCATTTACCCTTTTTTTCATAAATGGATGGCAACAATGACGATGATGATGGGATCCAGAGGACTGAGATTCTGTGTTATTTTCTCTCTCTCTCTCTCTCTCCCTCTCTCTCTCTCTCTCTCTCTCTCTCTCTCTCTCTCTCTCTCTCTCTCTCACTCTCTCTCTCTCTCTCTCTCTCTCTTGCCCCCCTTCTCCCCAATTCCGTAGGGATTTGTGGGGGATAATCCTCTCGGGGATTAGGTCGGGGCAACACGCAGACAAAGAGGGGAAATAAGCCTGTTATGCATTCGCTGCTTCATTTCCCAACCTGTCTTTATTACAACCTATACTGATATGGGCTTATTCTCACACACACACACACACACACACAAGCACACACAAGCACACACATATACACATGCATACACTCTCACACGCATGTGATTGGCCACATTAAGAGCTTCCCAGATGTAGTTGGCGTCTGTGGGGTTTTTGTGTCTTCATTTCCCTGATAGGTGTGTATATCTGTATTGAGCAATAATAAAACCCACACATGATTAAAGCAGAATAGACTCTTAGCTCTTAGCACTGATCTTTTGAGCCCCCTGTATGCATTTTTATTAAGGAAAAGCACATTTGGCTCCGTACTGTTTCATTTTTTTATTAGGTGGATGTAATGTAATGTAATTATTGTGTCTCTGTGTGTGTGTATGTGGGTGGACAAGTGTGAATTTTCCCATCTTAGTGTGTGTGTATCTTTCCATGTATGTGTGGAACGTTCCTTGTATGAGGAGGAGTTTGTCAGAGCACACCTATTTGCACCTATTTGTTTTCTGTATGTGTGTCTGTGCGTGTGCGTTCATGTATTCACACTGGCACAACTGTCCTCCTGAGGGCCTTTATCTTTGTAACACCTATGGTTACGTTTGTTGTTTCAGTGCTGTTTTCATCATTGGATCACACTAGGACACATTGACTGGCAGCTCTGGAGCCCCTAAGTCACATTTCATTTGCATTGTAATCCAGTGACCCAGACAGACAGCATCCCAGCAAAGCAAAGCTCACCTTGTGATGCCTCATAGTCTTGAGACTGTCTTGGAGTGTATGCGTGACCAGTGCAATGAAGTAGCCAGTTGTGATTTGATGTTGAAGTTACAAAAGTGAATCTGTGCAGGGAATTGATTTAATACATTTGTTATATTTACATGTGAAGAAAATTGTTTACCGTACTAAGTTACCCATATGTAGTTGAAAATTGAAACTTGTTTGCAGCGACTCAGGTAAGCACCTATAATTATGTTTTAATCAGATGTCTTCTTTTGACAGGCATCATAACCAGCTATGGTCTCTGGCTGGATGGAGTTCTCATTTTCAACTCCAGTTCTTCCCAGAGGTTTTTTGTGATTGAGGGACTCTCTCCATGGAGCCGCCACGTACTCAGGCTGCAGGCCTGCACTGCACAGGGCTGTGGCAAAGGACCAATGGTCAGTGAATCACTTACTACTTAACAGATAAATTGATGTATTGTAATAAAATAATCAGCAAGATCCTTTGTGAGACACAAACTACAAAGGTACATGTGAGGGAATGTCAGGTCAAACAATTGCAAAGTGTGTGTGTGTTGTGTGTGCACGTGTGTCTGTGTGCCTTGGTGTCACCGGGCATCATAAAGGTGATCGATTCTCCCAGCTCAATAACGAGGGTTGGCGTGACGACAGTGACATTTGGTAGGAAATGCCACTCCAGCTCAACGACATCTCTGACGACAGGCCATATTTTGGGGCATTTTTCCAATACGGACACCATATTTAGTCAAACGTCGCAAGATCAGCTGACACAGCAGAACAGGAGGAGAGGAAGTTGGGAAGGGGAGGGGGTGGAGAACAGGATGAAGAGAAGAGGGAGAGATGGCAGGATGGATGGGAAAAGGAGAAGGAAGGAGGGAGTTGTTTAAGGATGAAAGTGAAATGATGAGGATAGAGCAAATGGACAGAGCAAAGCGACAGATGAGGTGGAAAGTGAAGATGCGAAGGGCAGCAGAGGAGAGGGAAGGAGGAAAGTGAGACAGGAGGAAATGAGACTGAAGAAAAGAGGAGAGCGATGATGGAAAGAGCGACAGAGGGCAGTGAGTGGAGTGAAAACTGAAGAATGTGGCAGAAGAGAAAAAGAAAGGGGAAAATAAAAGGACAACAGACAGAGAATAGAAAACCAGATGTAGAATTAATACTGGCAGATGAGTAGTTTCATTCCACACTAAAATTTGATGGAGTAGAGTACAGCCCTTTAACACTTTGAGTAATCCACTCTATGATGCATGTTGCCATCATCATGAACCTTATCCCATGGGGGAAGATTTTCACTTGTGTGGATGGGTGTGATATAAAACACAATATATACATTGTGTGCAAATGTGAACATGTGACATGTCTGTTCTTTTGTGGATTTTAATGCAAGTGAGCTTGTGTCTTGTATTTTTTTTTAATTCAGATGGAGGTATGGACATTAGAGATGGCCCCAGAAGGCCCCATACTGCTGGAACTGACCAATCACAGCTCTCGTTCATTTCGAGCTCGCTGGACAGCCCCTCCTAGGCCAAATGGGAACCTCAGCTACACACTGTACTACAAAACCATAGGTAACACACACAGAGCTGTGTCATCTCTGTCTCGCTCTCTCTGTCTGTGTCTCACACATGTAAATGAGCAGGTCCAGTACAACACCACCACTCATCGCAACCTGAGTAGAGACATTATTTTTCAACTGTGTGAACAAAACTGGCGAATTATACGTCTCATAAAAGTAGAATTTGTGGCAGAGCTGTTGTGATTACTGTACATCAGACTGCATGTGTGTGCCTTAAAAATGGTCAGTGATTGTAAGACTAGCAAAATTAGCAGTTTTAAGATTGTCATGTGGCTTCCTGATGAATTGTCTTTCAGATATGAGTAAAACAGTAACATGGATAAAGACACACACAGAGGCTCCTCACCACTGAGGACTTAAGGCTGACAACTGAAAGTCAGGGCGTGAAACCTGGAAGTCAAAGAAGGAGTAATCAAACCAGAGAGATATAGAGAAGACAGGGTTTTTTGATATAGCCACTGACTTGAGAGGGAAGATGATATAGGAGTCTAGAGCAAAACAGTGGTGTGAAGATGGGAGGAAGAACAAAGACAAGTAGCAGTGGAGCAATAGTATACAGAGGAAGCAGAGATGAGAAACTCATATTTACATAGATGTATTAGGGGGAAAAAATGCAGGTAAAACAGAAGAGGAGAACTGGACGTGGGAGTAAAAAGTGGAAGAAGAAAATTGAGCAAGATGAGAAACGGCAGAACACACTCCTTTAGCTCACACATATTCACCTAGTCTCCCTCTCTCTCTCTGTCACACACACAGAGTCAGAGACTTTGATCTGCATCTCACAGAGGAACAGACAGATTAAAATGAGTGGAGAGAAGGATAGAAGAGGTGTGGAAGAAAGAGAGAGGTGGCGCTTTGCTCGGGTTACCCATAACCTCCTGTTTCTTTGATACACACTGTCTTCATTAGTTCACACAAAACTGATATGTGTTTGTGCACGTGTGTTTGTGTGTGTGTGTGTCCATCTAAATATATTGGATAGGCTTAACATAGTGTAATTTTCTGATCCCTTTTCTTTGACTATCCTTGCATAACCTCAACATGGAGGCCTCTCTCTTTTGATCACTCTCAGTTAATCTCAGTCAGTATTCCTCTCTCTTGAACTCTTTTATCTTTTATGAATCGCTCTTTCTGCCATCACTGTGATGACTCTAATAAATAAATATGCCATGAAAATAATCCGTGTAAGACATCACTGTCTTCGTCCTCACTAGATATATAGAGCTTGTTTGGCCTAAGACCCTACTTGTCTGTCTTTGTGTGACTCTGTGTCTCTTAGATGGCGATGGCATGTTAGATGGAGGAACAGCAGCTGGCAGCTGGTTGTCTGTGACTGACCTACAGCCTTACACCAACTACAGCTTCTGGATTAGAGGGTGTAACACACAGGGATGTGTCGAGAGCCTGCCACTCAATGTTACAACACCTCCAGCAGGTACTCCCACCCACAACAAATGCACAAAAGGCACATCTCCATCACACAAATCCATATGTCCTGATCAGATACATACTTACATTCTTATGTCTTATCAGCGAATGTGACTCATCACCCTCATAAATATTAAAAATGGGGGGGTTGCATTAATGTGCAAATGCCTGGCATAATTTTCAAATTTATCCACAGACTGATGTAAGTAGCTATCATTTTGACATCCAAGCAAGTGGTACATCTGTCCAGTCAGGTGTAGGAAGGTTCACTTTGTAAGTTAATTGATTAGTGCAATTTATTTTACTATACTTTTATAATACTAAAGTAGTATCATAACTGCTGACAGTGTGGAGACAATCCACATGATACTGGTCACATGACCAGGTATAGGAGTGCTCTCCTCTGTAGAGAGAAACTGAAAATGATAGTATGATGATATATTTATGGCCACCATCATAAGATGACACTTTTGCCCACCTCTAACTTGTGTATGCACTAAATTAAATGGCTGCAATTGGATCTTTGGTCCGTATTCTACACACAGACACAGAAAATTGACTTTACCTGACAGTCTGAACACGTATCTTTTTGTTTGTTTGTGTGTGAGTATGTGTGCAGTTGTGTAGAGTGCTGATTGTGCATACTGATAAATGTCAAAAGTGATCAGAGCAAATAATGGCATCCAGGCAGTAATAACACACGTCTATAAACACCATATATTTTACCACTTTAGCCAACATACTCACACACCTCATCACACCACACCACACCACACCACACCCATGTCTTAGTCAGAGAACAACAAAAGACAGACTTCGGAAAGTTCTACTGTTCAAGTTCAAAACAAAGGCATAAGAAAGTATAAATTTTAAATACGAGACGTTTCCTCTCTTTCTATCTCTCTTTCTACCTCTGTGCCTCTGGCATCTCTTTAGACTTCTTTAAGGCAAACTGTCTTGATGCGTCCTTGTTCTATGAAAGAACAGAGAGAAGATAGCCGAGCAAGAGACAGAAGAGCAGAGGAGGAGGAGAGCAGAGAGAGAGAAGTGAACATAAAAGTGCATAGTTTAAAACGATTAGTGACACCTCTGATATTGTACCTGCTAACACAGCATGAGAGAGACACAGGCTCACCAACAGTGTGTGTCTTTGTGATGTATGTGTGTGTGTGTGTGTGTGTGTGTGTGTGTGTGTGTGTGTGTGTGTGTGTGTGTCAGAGAGGCAGGAATCAACGTGTTTCAAGAATTACACACAGATGAATACTTTCTCTCTGAAACACACACACTGAATCTCACTCTGGAAATGACCTACTGATCTACAGTAAGATGTGCTCTTTTCAGAAACAGAAACAAGGATGGGCTTTGAAATATTTGTATTCATTTTAGATCCAAATATGGACAATCAATACTTTAATAACAAAAGCTACGAGTTTTCCAGTGACACATACTTACATTATAGTTGATGTGTAATTGAAAAGAGACTAAAATTCTTAGTTATCCTCACATGTCCTTAACCCTAGTTTACTTGTTTCCAAGGTACCCTTTTGTAAGATTCATAACAAGTGAGTGTGTAAATCTTTAGCTATAAATGCACAAAATGCATAAATCCAGAAAAGAGAAGAGAAATTGGAAATAAACATTCTGACAGCACTACATTGACAAAACAGTAAACAGTCACAGTATGAGTTCTCCACAAAATTGCACAAAGACACTTGTGTGTGTGTCAGATAATGAATGTGAATATGGATTTGAGTGATGATTTATGTAGGTTAACCACAAATAATAGTATTCTGAACCAGTATTCAAACATCACTTTGAGGCTAGGTTTTTCCACATACTTAAGTGCATGTGTGTGTCTGTTTGTGTGCCTGCGTGTGTGTGTTTGCAGCCGTCATCTTTTGGATAAGATGTCTTCAGCAATCAGTCTTGTTGTAGTGGAAAGAGGCCAGTGTGTTTGATTGGAGGGTCACTTTATACATCAAAGGGCCTACTCTTATTTCACATAGTCAACACGACAGTCACTCTCATTTTCTCCTTGTGTTTGTTGTCCTTATCTCTTTCTTATTCTGTCTCCCCTTGCATCTTCTCCGCTTCTCTTAAGAGCTCAGCAATCTCCCTGAATCAAGATGTTTTTACTGATTTTCCAACACTAACAATGTGCTATCATGTTCAGCTGGAAAAGAGGCGCTCTGCTGAGAGAGCAGGGTTAAAAAGCTGTGTGTAAGTGCATTTTAATGGGTGTGCAAGACAGGCACACAGAGGTTGAAGTACATCAGTAAGTCTGATCATGGTTGGTTGTGGCATTTTCTCAAGTAATATTTTCTTGTATTTTGGCAATCATTTTCTCATCTTATTCTCCCCTCTAAGCAGAGTCGTACAGCAAGGATGTTAATAATGCTAATATGAAATTGACATATCTTGAATAAGCTTTCTTTTGTTTTTTTTTTGTTTGTTTGTTTTTTGCTGTTTTTACCCTTCATCTGTTCCCATTCCATACCTTTGTCTCTTTTTCATCAACACATCCTCATCACCTGTTTCCTCCTCCTGTCTCACTTTCACCATTTTGTCTCTATCCTCGTAGCCCCAGACAGGGTGTCATCTCCAATGTTGGCACATGCCACCAGTGACAGTCTGAATATATCCTGGTACCCTCCTGCCCACTCGAACGGACCAGGCCCACTCCACTACAGCCTGCAAATGAGGACATCCCCACAGAGGCCAGTGATAAGGTGAAAGAGAGAGAGCATTAAATGGACACACATAGTAGATAAACAAGTTTGCACAAAGATGTCCACAGCACATGCAAGTGGTCTGAGACAGACACATGATATGAAATGGCAACAAGAGAATGTCTCACACGTGCAACACTCTCAAATCCACATCACATATATTCACCTAAAAAGGGAACATAGACATATGCATGTACATGTACATGTACATACAAAGGGGTGCATTATACAGCACAGCTGAATATGTCACATCAATATGACAGACCATCAGAAAAAAAGAGAGGGAATGAGGTGGAGAGACGGGGGTAGAGTCAAAAAGACAAAAAATCAGAGACAGGGCAGAGGGAGAAAGAGAAAATGTGATAGAATAAAAAGAGAGAGAGGGTGTGCATCTGATATGTATTCATTACATGCTTCCTGACAACAAATTGCAATTTAATCCAAGAAGAGGAGGCTCTCATTCTGTGGTAATAAATAAATGACTAGCTACATGTATTATATATCAGACAGCCATGCCCTCCTCCTCTTCTGCTATGGAAATCTCATTGTTCCCTGATTTATTCATTCATTCATCCCTTCTATCTATCTGATGCTAAATGGTCAACGGTCCCTCATTTATGACAATATTCTTTTACTTTGTCCTAGATTCTTTTGTATGATTATATGATATGGGATCAGGTATGACATGGGGATATGATAAAAAAAAAAAAAAAAAAGCTTTGAAAATATTGTACATGTTTCCAAGATAGTCACTGGTTTGATATCATATTAAATGTTTCTTTGACTTTGATAATGTCACACTTAAAATGAAATTTATAAAGAACTCAGGAAGGAACATATAGAACAGATACAATAAGTTCTTGCAATAAGCATCTTCTCTGTTATGTGAGATGTAATGCACACTATGGACAAACTATGTTCCATACATAAAATCTTACCAAAGCTGTTCTTTACAGCAAATATTGAACACTAAAGAAATACTCTGTGGTTGTTCACATCTTTTGTCATCATTGTTTCCTTTTCCTTAACTGCTGACCAAACGTCCCACACCATTCATAGAAACAATGTTGCATTTACATTATGAAATAAAATAAAATCACAGCCATGGCTATGGCCAGTTGCACCCATAGCTATGAAAGTAGTGGTTACAAACAACTTCCAAGGTGTAAAAATGTATTTTTCATTTTTGTACAAAAATGAATCTACTCTGAAACAGAGTAATATACAAATACACCATATGTTGGTCAGATTGGTCTGATGGTCTGTATTTGTCCACCTGTCTGATTCCTCACATACACATTTTGATCAATTGTGCGTCTATGCATGCATTTATGTTTGTGTCCATCTATTCTTAGGCTTGTAGAAAATGCAACAGACACCTTTTCCTACCATGTGAAGGACCTGTTGCCATACACTCAGTACCTGTTCAGAGTGGTGGTTTCACACACACATGGGCAGACAGCAGGACCCTGGGCAAACCTGCACACTGCAGAGGACAGTAAGTACAGTACCAGTACATACAGTACTCATGCACACAAGTGCAACATGTTTACCAAACGTAGATGAATACATTTACACATCTGTTCAATGCACTCTCACAATACAAAAACAGCAAAACAGAAAAGCCTCTAATCAAAAACAATGGATATAGGACATGAATTGTTCCCTTGTTGGTCATGAACATACTTGTTGTTACATTAGAGAAGGTCTAAGTGCTGCTGGTATATGGGCTCTCTGTTGGCAGTGGTTGGTGGTGATGTGTTTTCATACTCACTTGTGCTGCCTGGGTGCTCATGTCAGTAGTCCAGCAGAGTTTTGCAAGTGACTGGGTGGCAGGTGGCTGCCAGCAGCTGTTTGCTAGTTGGCCCTCTGACTGCTGAGTCAAAGTTAAACTTAAGGAGTCTGACTCTGACAGATCTTCTGATATTAGGTGGTAATGTAAACTATACTCTCCAACATTAAGGCCTGTGGTGTGGAAGAACATAGGTTCTGCCCAGTTTTCTTTTATTCCCTGGATGTCTCTGTCTGTGGTTTTGTTCTATAATATATATATATATATAATGGCATTCATTTTTTAATGTTAGTGGAGCTGCTCCATATGATTGAGACAATGAGGATGAGAAACTGCCACAGAACGTACTTAAAATGAAGAATGTGAAGGAAACGTGGGCACAAGCAAGATGGAGCGAAACACATTGACAGAGTGAGATTTGCATACTGTAAGGTGTGTGTCTGTGTGAGTGACCTAGCCAGTGTCATTGTGGGCTAATTGCAGTAATAGAATCATATTAGCCACTGGAACAGCCTCCTCAGTGCAAAGTTATAAATTAATTAGTACCACGCTATTATCACATACATTATCATTAAGCAGCTGAGATTTGCATACATTGGATACATGCACATGTACACACACACACACACACACACTCGCACACAGAAATGTGTTCGTACACATATATGTGCGGTGTACGTATACATACACTTTTCATACAGTCACACACACTGAAGCCAGCACAAACCCATTCAAACACACAAAACTGCAGACATTTAGGATGCATTAAATTATTGCCCTGTGCTTTTCTCTTTGCTATGCAGATTTGAATTCCCTCTAGCAAACACACATAGACACATTCTCTCAAACAATGAGCTTTTATAACATCCTTTCTCCATGTACTTGACAATTATAGATAAGGTGGACAATACTTGTGTTTTTGTTGGTGTGTACACCTGTGTTAATGTGAGGGTGAAAATGTACAACTCCTCTCTCTGTCTACTGTGTGTGTGTGTGTGTGTGTGTGTACTGTAATAGATGTGTCCATTCGATCACTCTGTACCCCATCATTCAAACTCCAGCTCTCTCTTTCTCATCTTTCTGCCTCTCTCACACACACATACACAGACATACACACACTGAGAACATGTGTCCAACACACACACCTCCTTGTCCTCCTTATCAATCACACACCTTCTCATCCTCACAAACAGTAACACATAGACATGAAGTTTCATGCAGACAAAGTACCTGCTTCCATCTCTATTTAACTGGAAGTGAACTGGTCAGGTTGAAGTTGAAAAAGTCGAGAAAACAAGACACAGCCACTCTCATCAATCAGCATTAATCAATAATATGTAATAAGTACTGAGCTGTGGCAGTCAACATTTGTTTTTTCATTAAAATACAAAAACACAGGACAGATGGTGTCATGTGTTTGGTACACAGTCATCCCTATTCACAGCTCCCTCTGTCATATTGATTTCAAACGATTACTAGTAATTAAATGTCTCATTGTACAGTAACGCCAATTCATGGACAGACACCATTGTTTAAGTGTGAAAATGTCATTTTAAATTATTTTCAAGTACACATTGAAATTCTTTCACCACAATAATAGAATACATGATAGGTGTGGAGCCTTGTAATACGAAGGGATTTAAACCCGTGATGGGAGAAAGCCAAATGTAGCCAGACTGGATTTTCCTAACATTGATGTGTAATTTGTCACCATAAACCCATCCTCTCATCATCTTGGCAGTGACAGGAAAAGCTGCATTCTCCTCCTAATCTCCCCTCCCCACCTCTACAAAAAATGACAACCTTAGCAGGCACTTGTACATTTCATTCAGTGTGATTTCATGTATGTTAAGGCCAGTGCTTATGATGTGATTGCTGCCTTAGTTTAGGGGCAGCTACACATAAAGAGTTCACTCGCAAACATAAGTACATAAAATCTTAACTTGGCAATAAACCTAAGCATTCATTCACATAAACTCACGCACACACATTCATATATATGATCAAACGACATACAGTATACAGTAGATCATTTTTTATAGTGTAGTGGGCCTTGGGGTTTTACCTTTTTTGGAGGAAATCCCCCTAACTTGATCTGTGTGTATATGTGTGAGCTGTAACCTTGCAAGGTTTCTACATTGTTACAGAACTGTACATGTAAGACCTTCATTAATAATAAGGATCCAAGTGCATATTCTCTTTTATTAATACGGGCCCCTCTGTGGTTCCCCGTGCATTTATATATTTTCATACCTCTTTCTCATACTTTCTCTTTCTTTCTTTGCACAATGCGTTTCACTTCTTCAGTTGGACAGACTAGCCACTTGATTATTTAGAGATGAGATAGAAAAGAAGATAAGAAATGAGAAGGAAAAGAGAGAAAAGAAAAACAAAGGGAGCAGAAAGGTAAAATGAGGAATTGAGAAGAAAGAGGAAGAGAAGAGGTGGCTAATGATAGAACAGAGAAAGAGAGACCCATGCTTCCCCCTTTCCTTTTTATCATTCCATTAAAGTTTTATATCCATCTTTTTAATGTAATTTGGTCCCTATGAATTCCTGCCGCTGCAGAACAGACAGACGGCTCCTGTGAACATAAACTCTAGCTGTGTTGGACAGCTCCCTTTCCTCTGTCTACTCCCATGTTCACACCAGCTAAGTGATCTAAGAGAGAGAGAGAGAGAAAGAAAATGTGTGTGTGTGTCTTTTCTGTTAGAAATGTGCATGTATGTGTGTTACAGAGTGTTATAGAGAGTATGAATAAAGCACTGTTTTGACAAAATGATCTCAAGCAGTCTTAGAAAGTGTGTGCGTGTATGAGTGTGTGCATGTGTAAAAGAGAGCTTTAAAGAATGGCTGTTTTACCAAACTGAAATTAAAGCAGAGTGAGGAAGGAGAAAATGGGACAGAGATGAGGTTAGAGGTAATGACAGAACACAAAGAATTCATGTTATTTAATGAATGAGTGACTGCATTAATAAAATAATACTCTACCTTATTTCCCAGTATTCATTTTACTTGGCTCTCCCGAGGAAATGTCTAAGTAATGTGAGCATAATCCCACTATTATTCGTCATATCACAAGATAACTAAAATATTAGACTATATTATGTACACTGCACTGATCATCTTAACATCTATTTACATGTTCAGTATTTACATTTCACTTTCTCAAAAAAAAAAAAAATTCAGTTCACAATCACATGTAGTTATGGTTTTTAATTGTATAACTAATTAGTTATTAGTTATTAGTTTTCAACTTTGTGTTTGCTCCATCTAATGCAGGATTCACCAGGAGATGTTTGAATGAAATAAATCACTTAAAATAGTCTAAAAAGGATATTGAAAATTTTGAATGAGTGACATGTCAAAGGTATCGTGATGGTTTTTGTTACTTAAAGGCTAATGCACATCTCACATACTCATGATTTTATGGATACAAATCAAGTTCATGACCTTGGTCATACATCATCCTCTTTCTCACTGCCTCTTCAGTGTCTTCTAAAGCAGCAATGACATTAAGTAATCTGTAGAAAAAGTAAAGATATGAAATGCAATGTAAATTCCTTCCATATTGCTTGTCACGTTTTGACACCGTGTCGTAAGCATCTTGATAACAGTAAAGCTCAGCGTTTGTCCTCATTATGACTCCTGGGAGCCTTGACTCACCTTCAAAAGCCCAGTCACCCACACACACATGCGCCCACAAATATATACACATACACGAACAGACCCCTGCACAAGGCAAAAAATAATACCCTTCCTCTTGTCTTCACATGGATACACATAGATGTACAGATGGACCCTGACCTACCCACACACACGCACACATACACAAAAATATGCACAACAAGCTGCATGACATGTATACCGACGGAAGTACACATGCATACACAGAATCACACACATACACACACTCCTTCCTCCCCCTCTCCCAGCCCTTGTCACTTGATTGTGTTATTACTATGCTAACCAAATCCTTATAAATGTGATTTAAAGCTTGGCGGCCCTGCACTCCTGTTTTAGCCTTCTGCTACTGTGTTTTACTGGCGCGAGGAGGAGTATGGGTGGGAGGTGTGGAGGGAGGGATGAAGGAGAGGGGGAAGAAAGAGGGAAAGGCATGGGGATTGAAAAGGTGGGAGAGGCAGGGGAGAGAGAAAAGGTAAAAGGGTATAGGAGACAAGAGAAAAGATGACCGCTTGGGATGAGAAATGGAAAAATGGAAGAGGTGAGCAGGATGGAGAGGAAGAGGAAAAGGTGGATAAGGAGTCAGGAAACCGGAGAGAGCGGTTGCAACGCATTCCCTTAACTCTCGTTCCCTCCTATCCAGAGAGCAGTAAAGCGTCAGTAAAATAAAAAAAAAGGAAAAAAGCATCACCTGCATCTTAAATGAAAATTTCAATTGAAAAACTTAACAGCCCTTCAAATTGCAGAATTTTACACGCGCCAGTAAAGCCTAAATAACACTCAACACTTAGAGGGAGGGGGATGGGGGAAGGTAGGAGAGAGGGAATGAGGGAGGAATGGGGGGTAACAATGGGGGTTATTTTGGTTGGTTGATGGGGGCTGGATCAAGGTGACTGGTTTGTCTTTTGTGGTGAAATTAATCGTAGTTTAGGACTTCCTGTCTCTGTTTCTCTGTGTGCACCTCTCATGTCTGTTGTTGGAGTGGACGTTGTGACCGGACAGGACAAAAAGAGGCAGGCAAGAATACTGTCAAATAAGCCGGAGGGATGCAGAACGTAAAATTAGACAAACAGGTAGAGAGACACCCCAACACTCGGAAAAGATGAACGAGCGTGCAGCGAGGCATGGAGAGAGGCCGGCAGACAAGCACAGAGGCAGACAGGGGGACGGGCTCCTTGGTTATTCGTGGGGTTCAGTGGACCTTTGGTGGTAATTGAATCAGTGTGAGTGCTGAGTAGAGCTAGCATAAAAACCTGTTAACCCAAAAGGTCAACTCTCTGCATTGTTTATTTAGCAGGGAGCCGAGAGAGAGAGACAGAGAGACAGAGAGAGAGAGAGAGGTGATGGGGAAGAGAGAGGAAAGGGGTGAGAAAAAGGAAAGAAGATGAAGGAAGAGTCAGATAGACAGAAGGGAAGATGTGTTGTCGGTGGCACCATTTGTGATCTGTAAAATCAGCCAAGCTTTACATCACCATTTTACATTGTTGTTTATTTGTTCGGGAGGAAAATGTGTGTGTGCATGTGTGTGCATGTGTGTGTGTGTGCATGGCATAGTAATTCATTTTTGTCCCTTTACTGGTGATGTGTATCTTGGTGTCTAATTATATCATGTCTATACAGGTTTGTGTACGTCATTTTCAAACTCAATGCAAGTTTTTTGTATCAGCTTTTCATAGAACATGATGTAGTTGTTTTGATCAATTATTAGATTCAGATCTTTTCAAAAAAGTTTGGTCTTTTTTTTTTTAAATTGTGCTCAACATCAAATCAGGAGTCATTTTAAACTTTTAGCAGATTGAGGACATCCTGGGTCAAACACTGAACATTAGTTGTCCTCTCCATGTCTGAGAGGTGAATCAGTTAGTTGATCACTTGAAAAATATGCACATATTGCACGCACACAACTGTTGTGTCACATGCTTGCGTACGTACTGACAGGAGCATATATAATGCCTGCACTCTCTACGTCTAATACAGTCATGCACACATTCTCTCATCCTCTGTCAATCTCTGTCTCTTTCTGTCTCTCCCTTACCTACGCACATACACACACACACACACACACACACATGCGTACACACAAACCACACCGCCATCTGGGAAAGCCGTTAGCGGTTAGCGGTAGCACTTAGCGACGCAGCACGCTCCCTCAGTCCGCTCAGTCACCTTGATCTGCTTGCCCTTCACACAGCACCATTACAGCTATACTGCATCAATATGGGTGTGGGCTTGAGTGAGTGTGCGTTAGAAGAAGCGTGTGTCTATGTATATGGACATGCATCTGTGTGTGTGTCCATTATAGAGCAGTACTGTGGGATGTAAATGCCGGGGGAGGAGGGGGGAGGGGGCATTACCTTCAAATGAGCTACCGTGCAGTGAAATATCCCTCTGACTAGTCTTGTGTAGGTTTCTGCATGAACATGTGCAAGTCATGTGACGTGTGTGCGCCTGTGGTCTTCTGATGCACATCTCTCTTGGCCTGCATACTGGACATGAGAAGTTTAGTAGCTCCCAGGCACTGAAAATGGCTATGAACGTGAAAACACATTGGACCCAAACCCACACGCATCACCTCCATCACCTGAGTCCCCTTCTTAAAGGTGCACAGTCTCACATTCAAACAGTCACAAGTTCTGCATAAATCCATAAATACAACCTTGGGTTGCTTGAGGAAAAATTGAGAAAGAAAGAGAGCTTCCATGTTAATCCCTTGAATAGGGACGACAAAATCACTCTTTGTCCTTCTGATGTCATTCTTGATGTTACTTGTCAAATAATTCTTCAGAGCAAATCCTCCCTTCTCACTTTTATTTCTCATTCCTTTATAAGCAAATACAGAGCATATGTTTATCTTTCACTTTTTTCACCTTTCCCTCTCTTCATCACTTCATCATCTTTCTTTTCTGCAGGTCCAGGACCAGTCGACAGCCCCACTGTGTCAGGGCTGCATCCTCGAAGTGTAACAGTTACCTGGGTTCCTCCATCGCGACCAAATGGCATCATCAACACTTACACCCTCTATCTTTGGCCTGGCTGTGTCTCCTCATCAGTTTCCAGCTCAGACACAACCCTCAGCTCCTGTATAGATCCTACCTCAGGCCCATTGCTCAACACTGCATACCTCAGTTCAGATCCTAGACTCAGACCGACATCCCGTCCTACCCCTCCTGGCTCAGGCCACATCTCCATGTCTACTTTCATTTCAAACACAGTCCAAAGCACTAGACCCAACCCTGTTCCTAAACCTTTCTCTAGCTTGAGGCCTGTTATTGCAGAATACAATAATACAAACCAAGGCCCCACTTCCCTTTCACTCCACCACAATAAACACAGTAACACCAGTGTGAGCCCGGGTCCCAGCCTTTTAGTGTATACACCAGACTACAATGCAACCAGTGTTGACACTGAACCACTTTTAGCACAAGACCCCTTCCAAAGCCCCATATCCAGTTCCGTCAGTGAAGACTCAGACTTAAATTCATCCCCTCTGTTTGTCACTGTTCCTGGGAACACCACCAACTTCACTTTCCTCAAGCTACTCCCATACCACACCTACAGTTTACAGGTACTACATAGTGTAGTATATAGATATAGTGTATGTAGTGTAATATGTTAGTGTAATGATAGATTATAGCTTTATCATGACATACTGGTATAATACACTACTTTATTGTATAATACAAAAATAATGTCAATACAAATTATAATGTTGCAGTGATGCAGTGTTTCTCTCATTTTATGGTCTAGTTATGAATATAAAACATTAACTAAATATTTTTTTGATATTTGAATAATAAGCTTGCATGATGAAAAAGCATCATGGCAGTTGAAGTTGCAACAAGTAGAACTGATGAAAAATACTTGTCACATTATGGTGTTACAAAATTGTTCTCTACTATCCTAGGTGGAAGCGTGCACCAGTGTGGGTTGTTCAGTGTCTAGGATGTCTCAACATTTTCGTACCCCCCCTGCACCTCCCGAAGGGGTTCCCGCACCTCACCTTTACTCTGACACACCCACTTCTGTTCTCTTGTCCTGGGGTGCACCACAGTTGAGCAATGGACCACTGGATCGGTGAGAGATGATTTCATACACTTCAGTCGCTACTGGGTGACTCTCATATCTGTATCTAATTATCTTTATATTTTCTACTGTTTCTTGAGGGTAGGTGGCTGATTGAGCGTCGAGTTGCTGGGACCAAACAAGTCTCTACAGTGGGCCATCTCCCACCAGACCCTCCGCCTCTTTCCTTTCTGGACTCTTCGTCAGCTCTCAGTCCTTGGACTACCTACCAGTATCGACTGGTGCTCCATAACCTGGCTGGCAACACCACAGGTAAGACCATAATGAATTATTAACTAATTTAATCTGACCAAGATACATTCACTGGTAATTCACCACTTTAAAACAAAGTTAAAGTTGAATACAAATTATTACATATTTGCAGGACCCTGGGTCAGCATCACCACAAGACCTTCTCGTCCAGCGGGGCTCGGTCCACCAAGGGTGAGGGTCTTGGGACCAGAGTCATTTCAAGTAAGATGATTACTAAAAAATCAGAAAGTTTAAATAAAAGACAACAGTTGGGCAGTGAGAGTGAATTGCAATATTTCCTGATACATTTTAATGATAGAAGGTGTCAGAAACTCAGAGTAAGTCTGTTGGCTTCATAAAGTGTTTAAGTTTCTTGACAAAAAATACAAAATGTAAAATACAAAGAGAGTCACCTCAGTCACTCTGGATTTGACAGAAGTGTGGAGTAGAAAAGACAAAGCAATGTCACACTGATTCTTCTGTCTTTCCCTTTTGGGATTTAATGAGAAAAAAAACATTCAACTCAAGGTCCCCTTCAGAAAATGGGTGGGGCTATGACCCTGTCTGCGGCAGCTTCCTTCCTGTCGGCCATTTTGAAGGAGGGGCCAGAGTTAAATTCTAGAACTGGCTAATCCCACATCAAGGCCTATCAGTGAAAGCCTCTAAAACAATATTGTATGCATGCGCATACAGACACACACACACACACACACACACACACACACATACACGGACACACACACATGCATGCACTCACAGCCCTGCACTAATGCTAACTGCAGAAAAATGCTAATGCCTGTCATCATTTCAGAACCGCCCTTGTCATCTCTGTAGCAGCACAGCTTTAGGGGTCACAGGTCCGAGAGGGAACTTTTTCCTTCCTGGTTGGTGCTAATTGGACAGGCAGGCAGGCTGCTTCCTGGTTACCAATTGACCTTGACAACACAGAGAGGATTTTGAGTATCTCCCTTCAGTCTTTGGTTTCAGCTCTAGTCATGGTTTCTTTTTCTGTTTTCTCCTTCACTGAATTTATCACTCCCTCCTCAGTGAGTAATTGACTACTGTATGTCAAAATTACCCTGTTTATAACTTCTTTTCCATTAGCTTACTTTGTTATTTTTTAAGTAGCCTAGTGGCCAAGGCATCCACCACACTATTATGGTCAAATGAGATCATCATCACAAATATATTTACTCACTTCTTACTGCAGACACATAACTAGTGCTCAAATAACAGGATCTGTGAGCTCCACCACTGACTATTTCACCACCAATTAGAGAAAACTAAAATATTTCAAACTTAGTCCTGACAGTATAGATTTACTTCCACATGTGAATAACAACATATATGTTACATTACACGAACAAGAATATTTTACACCATTTTCAACTGCAGAGATTTGTACTCTATATACACTTTGGAGGTTTCTCTCAGTATAGTAGCATAGATGTTTAAAGCCCCACACATATAAACCACATCCTCTCACACACACACACACACACACACACACACCTATTCTCTTTCACCTACACTCTTTCAACTTTATCATCTGTCTCTCTCTCACACACTCATATACACATAAACACATATACAAATACACACACATACTCTCCTGGCCTTAGCCCGAGTGCTCCGTGTCAGCTCAGGGTCTCCGCTGTCTTCACCATCTCCAGATTACATCAGGCTATTCAATCTGTAAATGACTTCCACCACAAAGCACACCCAACACGCACTTTGGGAAATGAGCTACCTAACTCAACATGACCCTGTGTGTGTGTATGTGTGTGTGTCCTGTATCATCCCACGGTGTCACTTGTTAAATGAATATCAAGGTTGCATAGGAAATAATTATTCTTGACGTTCATTCATAATAGTCTCATCAACACTGACCACTTAATCACCTAAACTCTCAACAAGCTCTTAACTGATCAGTTAATGCACATGACAGTTTGTATAGTAAGTGTGTAAGAGTACACAGCACAGAAACACAGGTGCGTCCCTGTGTGTGTGTGTGTGTGTGTGTGTGTGTGCGTGCGTGCGCACGTGCAGAATTTTATATTTACATACTCCATACATATGTGTGTGTTTGCATGCGTATCTACAAACAAAACATTTATTTTATAGATGTCTGTGATTCAAATATGCATAGGTGTGTGTGTGTATGTATTACTATTTGTGTGTGTGCCAGTTACCCTCATCCTTACTCTGAAATGCTGACAGACTGAACTGTTTCCAAATCAGATGCAGTGCTCAACGGCAGCAAGCTTTTGTTTTTGCATGCAGCAATTCCATTACCAGCTGCTTTCATTATTTTAGCATGGTGTTTGTGCACGTGCGCGTGTTTCTGTGTGTGTTTGTGTGTACCCTCTTTTAAATGTGATGAAAGGAATCTTCTGCTCAAGTCAAAGTCAGGTTATCTTTCCCCACAAGAAAACTGAACACAGACACACACACACAGAAAAACACACACAGTGACCATCCCCCTGCTGTATGTGCACATGCCCAGGTGACACACAAGGATGCTACCTGTGTGAAAGCACTGATAGCACTCACTTGCATTCACACACTGATTTAGGTGTGTGTTTGCATGTGCACACACTGCAAATTGTGCACCTACACACACACATGCACTATGCTATGACTTCCTGGAGTTCATCCATATAAAAGCTTTCTGCTGCCTTCAGTGTGCCGAGAACATTTAGAACACCCAGCCAACCAATGAGATGACTTCTCTTGAATGATGATAGGACAGTAAGAGGAATAAATCAACTAAGCCTTTAGTTTTCTCTGTACTACACAGATTTGTCTCAGTACTGTATTTCAAATGAACAATCCAGAACTTAAATATAACACACTTATGTTTCAGGTCACATGGTCTCCTCCTCTTATTCCTAATGGAGAAATCCATGGCTATGAGATCCGCCTCCCAGAACCTCGAATCTTCCACAGCAGTGGCAGCGCATCTGAGCTCAGCGTCACAGTAACAGACCTCATTCCATACACAAATTACAGTGTTACTGTGTTGGCCTGCTCTACGGGTGGTGGACAAGTTGGTGGGTGCACAGAAAGTCTACCGACCCCAGCTACCACATTACCCACAAGCCCTCAAGACCTTTCACCACTGTCAGTTGTGGCAGTCAGTGAGTCTTTCCTGGCTATTTCCTGGCAACCACCAAGCAGGCCAAATGGACCTAATGTCAGGTAACAATGATATAACAATAAAAAAACCTGGGAGATAAGGAACAGCAAATTGTGTATTTCAGTGGAAACACTTTTAATATTCAGAATCTGCACCATTTAAAAACACAAACATCAGCACAAAATGGACATAGTATGAAGTTAGTTAAATTACTTTGTGCACAGCAGTAATTAATCCAAACATGATCCAGTCAGCATTCCCATGATGGATCAGCTGCTTTCAAAACATATTGAAAAAAAGATTGAAGGACTTTAACCAAGAAAATTAAATGCAAAAATTATTATTAGTTAATAGAAGCTCAGTACAAACAGACGTCTAAAATCCAGTGATAATTATGAAGACCTAGTATGTGTGGACCCCCGTCTGTGTAACTATCATGAGTTTACATAAGTCAACTCTGTGTTTTTATCCAATGGCTACAGTCTATAGTTAGACACCAGACAGCCAAGATTGAAATGTAAAGCATGTTGTTACTGAGAGACACGTTGTGGAGATGTTCAATTGCAGCTGAGAAACTTATGAAAATGAGCAGATAGGAACACGTTAACAAGCTGCTAACATGAGTGTCCTGGTAATGAGCTAAGTGTTGTGCATTTTTTAATCAGTGTTTTCTCAGTCCTAATGCACATTCTGGTCCGTTTGTTCTGTCCTGTTCTACTCTGTCGGCGATTAGGCCTAAAATAAAGGTCCATTTTCCTGGCAGACGATTAAAATGCATGAGCCCGTCTCTCTGTTCTGCTCTGCTCAGCTCTGTGTGTTTGTCTAAGTGGGTTGGTTAAAAGGCGGCATTAAGCCCTTCTCTTCTGATTACAGCAAAAATTAGCATCACTGTGGGGAGAGGAAAACACAAACCCTGCAGAAAAAAACAACAGAGGGAGGGGCGTAGGGAGGGAGGGGGGAGATACAGTGAGCGCAAAAGAATAGAGATGATGAAAAACAGCAGAAGAGGAGGAAATGAGTGATAAGAAGAAGACTCAGTTGGAAATTGTGTGTCTAAGAGTTTGTGTGTGTGTGCATCCATGTGCAGGCATGTGTATATTTCCATGAGGATACTGTGTGCTCAACTTGGCGCATTTGTGTACATATATTGTGTGTTAATGCATTCCTAAACATTCAACTATGTGTGTGTGTGATTTCTTTTATTCAAAATTCCCCTTCAGATACAAGTTGCTCAGACGTAAAACCCACCAGCCCCTGGCCATCGCCATGGCCCCTGCAGTAACAACCACATCCCCTCCCCCCTCTGAAGATCTCCATCGCTGGCTCCATGTTTACTCCGGCACCAAATTGTTCTACCAAGATAAAGGCCTAAGCAGGTGAGATTACTGAAATGAGCTCTAGAGCAAACGCCGGCACCGCAGCAAACCGTGTGTGCAGAGCTGATCGGCGAGCTGCCGCTGATGCCGATCTTTTAATACCGCTCAAAGATACATTAAGCAAATATCCCAAAGAATTAAATTGTTTTTCACACAGCGTCCCCTAATCTCACTTTGGCACTTGGTGGAAGCTGATTTTTTTCCCCCTCCATGCTTGCTAAACGGCTCTGGCTGTACTCTTTTTGGGTTTGTGTCTCTGTTGTGCTTTATTCAAGAAGTAAACTGACAAACATTTGAATGTGTCAGCACTTTTCACTTCACTGGGGTTTTTTTTAATGGATGTCCAAAGAAGAATAAGTTCATGAAGAGTCAAATAGCATTTGTTTAGTTCATTTAATACATCTGCTATATTGGCAAAACCAACTGCAAAGAAAGGGAGATGTTGAGTTATAAAGGGAGAAAATAAAGGCAGACATTACTTACAGTACAGAGCAACACTACCATTTCTATTATTTCTTAATTCAATCTTTTTTTTTTTTTTTTTTTTTTTTTTTTTTTTACAGTTCCATGTAGTATTTGCACCAGGAGTCCATCTACAGCAGCATTTATTATTTTTTCTAACACAAATATTGTCTCTCAACAGATTCACTCGATACGAGTACCAGTTAGTGGTCCATAATGATGTGGGCTTCACCTCAGGAGAGATTGTTACCGCGGTGACCATGGCGGGGGTTCCCCTCCAGCCTCCATCTCTGTCTGCCCACGCTATCAATCACACTGCAGTGCAGGTCAACTGGACACAACCCTGTAAGATCACCCTCTGTCTTAAACACACACACTCAAACACACCATCTGCACCCAGAGAAGGTCTTTGTTCAGTAATGTTTGAAGCTCAAAGAGTTTTTTACACTGACTTAGAAACACGCAGCCAGGCTTTTATGACATGATCCTCTCTGGAAATTGTTCTGTCATTTGGCAATTATCAAAAAGCAAAAATAGAGACTCCAAGTAATATTGATAATTATTATATATCATTTTCACTGCTCCATCACTCCTCTCCTGTCTTTCTTCTTCAGCTTTGCAAGACCTGCAAGGAGAAGTGGAATCTTACTTTCTCACAATAGAGTCTCACAAGTCAAGTCAAATCTTGACTTTACCCTCTGAGATCAACTCCACAGTGATACGCGACCTTTGGCCCAGTACCAGTTATCTGGTGTCATTAGCAGTGTTTAACGGAGCACATAATACAACCAAGGCAATAGTTAACGTCACCACGGAGGATGGAGGTAAGTGTATGTTTGTGGCATTTTGGACAACTGCTGATTTTAGTTTCAAATATATGTGTGAGGGTGTAGTTATGTGTATGTATCAGTGTGTCATGTACTGTACATAAATTCAATAGATCCAAGAGAGGTGTCTGTGTTAATGTGCATTTCTCTGTGTCTCTGGGCTTCACAAGAGATGTTAAACACATCATGTAGTGAGGCATGAAATCAATACAAAGTGTGTGTGTGTGTGTGTGTGTGTGTGAGAGAGAGAGAGAGGCAGATTTAAGGTGTTGTAAAATGCTTGTTGGCACCACATGCAAACTGCACACACAGCCACACACACAATCAGTGTTCTGTGTGGCAAAGACGACAGCAAACATGAATGTTCCCATGTCATTTGCAGGCTTGTAATTACTGTACTTTATGATACAGCTACTATTCATCACATGGGATTTTTGAAATGTTAGATTAGATGTTCAGTGATTATAGGGAATAAAAAGAAATATCTGTCCTTGATGTATAAATTAAAAGTGGACAATAACACCATTATGAATCACCTCTTTAAGAGAGCCTTCTTTGTTCTCACATCTTTAGCTCTCTCTATATAATCTGTCCATATTTGTAAAATTAATAACTAACTTATGAATTGCACAAGGTATCCAACTATCATGAGGACTTTTCTTTCCATTTGCTCTTCAACTCTCAGCTCAGTCTTCCACCATTTAAGGGTTATCTTTCAAATCACTCTGTGTGATCATATGTCAGAGGCCGCTTACTGTGTCTGTTGTTTTCTTTCTGTCGCCTTTTCCCTCCTCGATCCCTCTCTGTGGCCATCTCTGTCTGTTTTTTTTTCTCTGTCTCAGTATAATCATATGTCAGAGGCCTCTCTCTTTCTCTCTAATCTGAGCAGTATAATAAAAAGTGCATTAAAAACATTAGAAAATCATTAGGTGCTAAAGGCAAAGCACGGCTCGTTTAACTGAGAGGGCTCTGGAGGTAATTTCATTATTTTACAGCCATAAGAGTGCGCACATGCACACACACACACACACACACACACACACACCAAGGCCAAATATATTTTAACTAATGCAGCTCAACCCTACCAACCATCCTAACATGGCCTGCAATCTATAGGGCAATGCTAACATCAGGACTAATTGGCAAGAAAAATGTGTGTGTGTGAGTGCAAGAGGGTCTGTGTGCAGTATTGCGCTGATAATGCCATCTTGCAGTAAATGAAATGTAGAGCAGTAGGTTGCGTTTAGGTAAGTGCATTGGCAGCAAATGAATTGGGTTAACTTCTCTTAGCTGAGTGCATTTTCACTTAGAATAATAGATGGAGTCTTTATGATTACCTGTCTCACGCACCATCTCATATTCACTTCCTCTGTGTTTGGTTCTCATTCTCACTTTTTTCTACTTTGAACTTGATCACCATTATCATTTGGAGAAAACATAATAAAGTTAAATTACTAACACTCTTTGTTCTCTCTCCTTCTCTTTGGAATTTAATTTATTTTACTCCCCGTCCTTATATTTCCCCTCACAGATTATCTCTTGCTTCTCCTCTATTTGTCAGATTTTCCAGTGTCCTTCAGTGTCTCTGTAATTCACCCCTTCATTTTGCTTCTGTATCCGTAACTCATTTCCTATAGGTTACCATAGTATATTAATCACCATCGGAGTTTTGGTGTAGTATCCTCGGTGGGTGTGCTGACAGAGAATTTCTTGGAAGTGTGAAGAAAGGGAATTAAAGGAACTAAAGGAATTAGATCGAAAGGACGATGAAAGAGAGAAAGAATATAATAATGCAATTTAGAAAGGTAGAAGCTGTCTTAAAGAAAGATTCATGGTCCAACTATAAGACAGAGAAAGAAGAGGTCTGCTGGTTGTAATCTGTCAATTGTTCTAAGTGAAAATGCACTTACCTAAGAGAAGTTGAGTCAGGTTTTATTTATATAGCATCAAATCACAACAGAACTTATCTCAGGGCACTCCTCAATATGAGTCTGAGCTGAACTCTATAATACTAATTACAGAAACCACACAATGTCTTGAGGACAGTCACACGGAAAAACAGGCAGCAAGAAACCTTGAGCAGAACTGGGCCTGAACCAGTTAGGCTGAGAGAGTGAGAGAGTTGGAGAAAGGGATGATACTGATAATATTAATGATAATAATAAGAGTAGTTGTTGTAGCAGCAGGTGGAATGGCATCATAGGTTTTTTTATATCACAAATCTAGACTCTACAGCTTAGGAGGTAGAAAGACCTGCAGAGAGCAACAGGGTGAGAGCGAAGCATAATGCCATGAGAGAGACAGAGAAAAGCAGAGGGGTCAAGAACAGAGCCATGGGGTACTCCATATTTCGCATGAGAATATATCATTATAGCATTATTATCATAGATGCAGTGTGTTGTGTGCGCTAAGTAGGACTTTAACCAGGTGAGGGCCAGGCCAGAGACACCATTTCACATTCTCACTCTTGTGCTGTACATATAATCATATGCACTTAAGCTCTGTCTGAACATCTGTCACACTTATGCAGTCCTTGAATGTGGGGGTAGTTAAAAGTGCTGAAGTGTGATGTCTGAAATGTTTGTTGGTCTGAGTCTGTCATTGTGTGAAAATAGAAGACCTTCAAAGAAGCTTGCAAGTTATTCAAAAAGTTTCCCCAGGTTGAGAAGATAGTTGTCTGTCAACTCTCCATACTAGGGATCTCTTCGTCCAAACACAAATGTTTTTTCTCCCATTTTTTTATCTCAGGTCTGATCTGATGATCAATAATGCAGCACTGTTTATGGTGAAGTTTTAGTAATACAGCTTTCAAAAATGAATTCAACCACTGTACAAACAGTTTTCATGGTGATCATGGTGTAAAAACTTCTCCAAAAGTCAAAACACAAATTCAGGCAGTAACAGTGGAGATAGTCCATCATGTAAAAGCTTACATGTGAGGTTGAGAGCAGTGTATACTGTAAAATGTTTTGTCATTATTTAAACAATGTATGTATACCTATATGTACCATCCTCAGAGCCAGAGGGCATGTCCGCCCCAGAGGTGGTTCCAGTAGACAGCAACATGGTGCGTGTGCTGTGGTTCCCTCCTCTACAGCCCAATGGAGCAATTACTGGCTACTTCATCTATGTTAACGACCATCTCTATGGCAGCATAGACAACAGCTCAGGCTCCCTCCTGCTGCGGGACCTACTGCCTTTCACTGTCTACAATGTACAGGTACACGCAAAAGAAATCATGCACACCCAGACACAGACAAGCAAGTGTGTGTTTAATTACGTTTTAGTCTGGTGTATTGGTGTGACTTTCAGGTGGAGGTGTGTACTGTGTATGCCTGTGTGAGAAGTGATGTTACTCAGACAACAACAGTGGAGGATCTGCCAGCTGACCTGGGGGCACCACACGTGCAAGTGATCAGTCCCAGGTAATGCAAAGATGTACTGCACATATTTTAAGTTTTTATCTGAATGACAGTATTTCTTAATCTTTTTTTGAGTGTTGCCATTGTCCCAGGTTCATGAATTGTTATAGCCTTTGGTTTGAGTGGAGTGATCGATAATGTTTGTCAGCAGTGCAGCAGGTTGATTTGCAGGTTTGACACAATGGAATCATTGCATCTGGCACTTACACAGCAAACTGTTGGGCCATTTAAATAGTACTGTGCAAAGATGCAATTTAAGTCAGTGTTAGTAATCTGTGTATCAATAAAGTATTGAATTTATTTTCATTACACAAAGTCAGTTATACTTAAAAGTGGCATCCACAAAAACTAGAACTGTATCTGTCCACAGCTCTCCAAGGCACAATATTGACATTTTTTTTACACCTGAAGTATTCTGTCATAATTGCTTATAGGTTATGTAAAGTGTTAAGCATGTAGTCATACCTTAAAATACTGCATTTTATAACTGAGGTCACCTGATTTAATAAAAGTTATATGGTCATATGACTGTATAATTCAATCTAATGAAGTTACTTTTTAACAACCTCCAAAAAGTATGATGGTAAAATGACATTTTGTTTGCAGTTAGTGAAATTTAATGACATTTAAAATGATCAATGTTTGACAGAAGCCATCATGCTGCTAATCTTGCAGTTGCAACAGAAGTGGTGATTTGTGGCTTATTTTCTCTGTAGGAGACTGTGGAAGTTGTAACTCTGCGTGTTACTACACAGGTCTTCCCCTGCCAAAGATGTCAGAGATAAAACAGAGGAAAATCAATAGTGTGAAGTGTATAAAGATACACACACCCTGACACTGTAACTCAACTTTGTCAAGCATTAACCATGCATGAATGCGTGTGTGTGCAGAAATGTGAGTCTCACTCTCTCTCTCTTGCAGGGTAGTGAGGTTGGACTGGTCCCCTCCAGGCAGACCCAGTGGCATCATGCTGGGTTACGAGGTTTTAAGACGGACCCTGAGGTCGTGTGCCAGTGGGACAACAGGGGTCACACCCTTTTGGGGTGAAGAGTCAGGAGGTGCCAGTGGTTTAAGGTTCAGATGTTCCTACCTGCAGTGTCCTGTGAATCATGGTGTGTGTGGGACGTCCTGCTTCAGCCCTGACATACAGGTGATTATAGTATGGATGTTTCCTACTTATTGTATTTGTCATATATTCTACCTTTCCCTGTGTTGAAGGACATGCACTGATCAATATTATGATCGTCTAGAGGATTGCACTTTTTGCACTTTTTTGCCTTGCTGCATTTTTTTTGTCACCTGGAACATCACAAACTTGCCTGCAGCATGTGATGAGGGTATATTTTTGGCATGTGGAATAAATTATGTATCGTTTTAAAAACCAGGATATAATGATTATGGAAGATGCCTTTCTGGTACAGTTCTCTTTTTCACCTGGATATAAAGGTCCATTTTAGCTAGAACTTGTCATGAGTAGAGATTAAAACATTTGTGGCACAACAATAACACAATATAAAACATCTGATTTAAAGTAAAGAATAAAGAATATGACCAGTGTTGCTGTGTACTCACCAGACCTCAGACTTACAAGCACAAAAAGATACAGAGACGATTAGACAAATACACACTTGCCTGTTTCCTCCTCCAAGTGCACACACTATTTATATTGGATGGATAGCCATGCTCTCAGTGATTCATTTCTCTAAACAGATTAACTTGTCATCTGCATTCACTTCCATCCTTGTGTCACTGAATGCCAGCCAAGTTGGCACAATAACCACCCGCCATACATTTACCCCCACAGCAGCGAGTGGCTCAAACAAAAACAATTTTTATTAATGGAGCACATGCACATAAAAGCAAAAAAATATATCCCTGCGTATCACTAACATGTACACACAGGATCCTTCAGTATATTGTTTGTACAAGTTTATTACACAAAGTTGAGTACACACACTGTCTCCTCTGAAGGTTAATGAAATAATATTTATAATGTCTTGAATGAACCAGTATGGTATTCTCAGAGTTTTGTGTTCAAACGGTGATGCTCATCAGAGTCTCATAAAGTCACAAAGAAACCATATTTCACTAGTGTCTTCATGTCTTGTTTTGAGGTTAATGCTGACAAAACACACCGATTTAATAAGATGTTATTTCTTTACAGAAATCAGTATTATCAAAACATGGGTTATGTGTGTAGACACTAAATAATATACAGCTGTTTCCATTTGAGCCAACACGGAGGTGATGAAGTTACTGTACAGATTTAACATAATGAAGTCAGTCAAAGCCAGTTAAAAGTATATTTACTCAAGTACTGTGCCTCAGTAATGTTTTGCGGCACACTACTGAATGTGAATAATTCAATTTCATGCACTTTATGCTTCTTCTCCAGTGCAATTTGGAGCCAAAATGTTGTAACTTTTACCACATTGCATTTATTTTTACATTATTTTCCACATTAACATTATTCATTCATTATTCAAGTATAATTAGTTAATTAAACACAATGTATTATTAAGGATTAAACTGTCCAGCAGTATAAGTTATCATTTTCACCAGTGGCCACATTGAAGTGATTTTAATTCATTATTAATGCATTACTTGCAATACAGCAATATATATTATTGTGAAGTAGGCCATTCTTTATGAGTTTTTTTCCTTTCAAAAGACTTTCAGTGTCCTTACGTAGATTTGTTCACTATTTGTGCATATTTGTGGATTTTGCTCTGTGCATATTCTCATGTGTGTGCATCTGTGTGTAGGTTTGCTGCAATGGACAGTTGTACAACAAGAAGCCACATCATCATTGCTGTGAGAGCAGTTACCTGAGTTTTAATAATTCCTCCAACCCAGTTTGCTGCAATGGCAAACTGCTCTGGGCTCTGCCTGACCACCAATGCTGTGGAGGATACTATGTTCAAGTAAAAGCCAGTGAGTTGCATATAACTTCATATGTTTATATTTACATGGGATCTGCTCTTTTCTACTTAACTTGACTTTATCTTCCTCCGTGTTGTTCAAGTGTTTCCTTCATCTGTCCTTGTCTTTGTAGATGAATACTGCTGTCCTGACCACTTGCAGGGCCGAGTCTCAGTGGGGCTGGGTGACAGCTGCTGTGGGGGGTTCCTTACTCCATGAAAGGCGGCCAGCTCTGCTGTAGTGGGAGCCTTCATGACGGCTATGGGGTCCAATGCTGTGGAGGCTGGATTGTAGATGATTCACTGGTGTGTTGTGGTGATGCTGAGAGAGGGGAAGTGCATGCATATACCCCAGGTGAGTGAGGGAAATGCGCGCACACACAAACATAAACATCCACTGTTGTTATGATAGTGATTTTTTGCTCAACAATGAAAGCACACTGGGTGAAGTTTGATGGCCTGCTGAGCCTGTTTGATACAGAACTGCTTTTGTCAGAGAAAATCCTTCATTGTTAAGTCCAATCAACCAAAGGGGTTTTGCTCAGAAAACTAGTTACTTTGGCCCAAAAAGGATTTTGTCAGAGTTTAGTCCCTGGTAATGTTATTATGTTTATTGGGGGGAAAAGGAGAAGGTGATGGAAAAGATAGAAAACAACGGGACAAGAGAGTAAAGCAAGGAGGGTTGAGTTAGACACATGGTGCAGGAACGTGGGGTCGTTTCCCTTTCCTCCTCTCCTGCAGTGTCCCAAAGCACCCAGATACCATGGCACAGATGGGACTGTGTGTGTGTGTGTGTGTGTGTGTGTGTGTGTGTGTGTGTGTGTGTGTGTGTGTGTGTGTCTGTGTGTATGTATGTGTGTGTGTCATTAGACATCTTTGTCATGGCAGATGATGATGAAACACACTTGGGATGGCACCATTGAGGGCACTGCCAAGCACACAGCAGGACAAATACACACTCATTCTCTCTCCTTCACACAGACACACACACACACTCTCTCTATCACACATATAGACATATTACATTCACCCACACATACACACAAACATGAGCTCACAGAGTCAACAGGGTGCCCTCGGCAGGGTTCGCTCAGTGTTGAGTGCCAGAGACAGACACGTGGACTCTATTCATCACACATAAACAATGGCCCCATATGGGCAGGCCTATAGTACTCCATTAGCCTATCCACAAACACACTGACACACACACACACACAAGATCCCTGCCCACATCAAAACACATGCTTGCCCACTAAAAAGTTCCTAGAAAGCAAGTCAACAAAAAAAACAATACTTTTATTTATTTATTTATTTATTTTAAAGTTTATTATTTCATGGTTGTTTTATTTCATCACTTCTTCCTCTCTTATTATGAAAAAAATATTCTCAGCTTAATTTTTTTTCAACATGACACTGATAATAACTTTAAAGTTATAACTAAGTTTTCACTTTAAAATATTTCTATTATACTATTTTACTCTGTCCCAGTGTCACTTGTTTTTGTCTCATCTGTCCCCTTTTCTTCTTCTCTACTGGATCATCTTTTCTCTTCCTACTGAGTGAGCTACATGGTCATCCTTCATTTATGGAGGCCTCCCAAGGAGTGCATATGCTCCTCTTCCTTTCCACTTCCTTCTTTTATTTATTTCCCATCTCCTCTTCTCCTTTGTCATCTTCTTTGTTACCTTTCCTCAACTTGTTTCCCCACCTTCTCTACCTCCTCTTCTGGCGTCTTGCTCCTCATTTCTCCGCCTATCATCTTTTCTTCCTCCCCATCCAACTCCTCTCCCTCCTTCCCTCCCTCCCTTTATGCCCCCTTCCCTTCCACTCATCAGTCATTAGCGTTAGCTTCCCCATTGAGAACATATGGTATGATGGATCGCAGGGCTAGCGGCGCTAGCAAGGCTAGGGGCCATTTGCCGGGTGCACCGCGCTGTCGGGGAGCCCTGGGGCCGGCTCTGCAACCTCGACCCCACACGTCTGTTTCAAGACACTCACACAACATGCACACAGCAACACCTATTATAGGATAGGATACTTAACCTTGGCACCACTCGTTCTCATTGCTCCCTCTCACCATGTCCAGGGTTTTGTGTTTTTAATGATGTCGTGAGAGATTTTAGGAGGAGTGAGAGGAAGAAAGGAAAAAGAAAAATGAGAAGAAACGAACAATGAAAATGTAAATAAGGGAGGACTAATTATTAACGGGAATTCAATGTAAAGTACATGATAACACAAAATGGAGTGAAAGGAATAAGAGAAGGATACAAATAAAGTACATTATAGTGAAGAATAAAGAAAGCAAGATTTTTAAAAAATGATGACGGCAGAAAAAAAGGAAATGTAGAGAAACAAAGATTTTTAGAAATGGTTTTAAAAAATTAATCAGATAAAGGAAACAAAAAATGAGGTAGAAAGTAAGTGAGAAAGAAAGCAGGAGAGAAGAGTGGTGAAGAGCTAGATGGAGCAGATTAAAGGAGGAGTGAAGGGTATCCCATTGTGCCCAGCTGATAGACTAGGTTAGGCTGATGTGATTATGGGGTCCCTGAAGTGCGATCTATCACACATTACCGTCCACACTGTCAACAACCATACACACACACTGCAGGGGAACAGCAATGCCAGGAGACAGCCGTCTGGCAACAGATACACGTATTGGCTTGCATGCACATGTGCACATGTAGTTATACACACGAGTATCCGTACGCATACACAACAGCAGTCATACACAACCACACACACACACACACACACACACACACTCAAAAGGAAACATGCATGTGTAAACACACTGAATAGCACGTACGTTTACACTCTTCCAAAAATATGCAAAACACAGTTTCATGAGCACATATTCACACACATGTATGTGCTGTAGGCTGGACTGAAGAAAGCTCATCTTGTCCGATCTGATCCAAAGGAACAAAAGGAGACTGTATTGTGTTGTAATTTGTTTTTGAATGGGAAACTGCTACAATATCTGACCCAAGAAAACCTCAAAGGTAATATACATTTAAAAAAGAACAAAAAAAACCCATCAAATCTAGATGTGTTGTTGTTGGTTTTCTGGAATCATTTACCTCATTTAAAGAGACTGGTTTCTTAGAGGCACCTCTCCATCATCTGTCTCAAGTGGTGGCTCACATCTCACTTCTGCTTTCATCACATAACCAAGACTCAAAGCCTCTGTTTAGGCCCCACCTCTGTGAGCCCTGTCAAAATGCTTCAAAGTGCAACAGTGAAGTGTAGTGTGTCACTGATGGGAGACAGATGGGAGATACAGACTTGAAGGAAGTAGAATTAGATTCTTACATGAGTATCCAAACTCACCTGGTTAAATGACAGTTGTTTTCGCCATCTCAGATGGCCGGCCTAACTTCTGCTCTGGCCAGTTTTAAACTTTGGGGTATTATTGAGATGGTCTGTAATCCTTTCCTCAGCATCCACAGTTATTATACAATAACACAAAGTCTCTGCTAAATCCCTCCCTTCCAAATCTGCCAGTTTGTTTAAACAGCTTTCATTTCACTTTCAAGTAGATTAAATACTGTTTGCTTTTGGACAAAAGTGCCTCCGTTTTTGTGCAGCATTTCCTCCTGTGTTGTAGGTTCAAGACCAACTTTTAAGCTCTTCATTTGCTCCTCTTTTCTTTTCTCTCTGAGGTTGTATGTAAGATGTTTAGCTAAGACTTAGGTGAGATTAGATGGTGTTTAAAGGAACGTGTGCGGTGTCTTTGGCCTCCCGTTGCTCCCTGACTCTCCCTAAGTCCCCTGCCTCACTGTGCGCGCTCCACTAATCATTTCCCTTTCACACTTTTTCTTTATAGTGCGCAGTTCTTTAACTCTTCCATCTGCCCTTCAACCTACCCCATCTCTCACTGTGGGTGCTACCATAAATGCCCTCCCCTCCTCACTTTTTCTTGAAGTGAGTGAATCTTAAAAAAAATGTGTGCATTCCTTTAACTCCTTCCCTTACTCCCTCCCTCTGTCCCAGCCCAGCAGGCCCCATCCAAACGTTCAAGGACAAATCTGAATATCCCTTTTCACCGTTTAAGTGTTAAAAGCCTGGCGGTGCTGGGTGTTATCTTAACGCGCCTTGCCGTGCCATCATCAGAGCGCGTGATGAAAATGGCTGTGATGATGCTAAAAGAAAAAAAGAGGAGGGGGAGGAAAAAGTAATAATCAAATATGTTTTTCAAGGGCACAGTGACCATTTGCTGGAGGGAAATTATCCCAGTAGTTAAGCTAGCTCACTCCGAGCCTGGCGGAGTTGTGAAAGTGGATGCGTTTGTGTGTATAAGTGTGTACAAGTCTGCATGTCTTTTTACTTCAACTTGATGCATGCATTCTCCACTTTCTGTATCTGTTTCTGTGTATGTGCCCGAGTGTTTCTTCATGCAGAGACATACATCCTGCACACATCATTTCATTGTCTCCAGCAAAAGATTCTCAACAGTTTATGAGTGTGTATGTCTCTCTGTTTGTGTGGATCTGTGTGTGAGTGTTTACCAGTGCCAAAAGCCCCTCATCAATGATGGGTAGCAAATGGCCAACAGTAGTGGATTCCAAACAGCAGCGTCTGGCTGCTTTAGAAGATTGAGTGCTCTCTGAACACAGGAAGACATTTCTCTCTCTGTTAATGTATTTATGATGATGGCTTTTCTATTAGGTTTACTTTAATGACTGGCAAGAATAAAACCAGAGGCTGTCGGGAACACAGAGATGAGGACAGACTGCTGCCTGTTTGTGTGTGTGTGTGTGTGTGTGTGTGTGTGTGTGTGTGCGTGCGTGCGCGCGTGCATGCATGCGTGTGTGTGTGTGTGTGAGTGAGTGCGTGTGCGTGCGTGCGTGTGCATGTGTGAAAGACTTCCAGGTAAGAGTGGGGAGCAAATTGAGCTCACATGCACATACACACAGATTGTTGCAGGATGTAGTTACAAATATTACCTGTATGGAGTATATCAGGTGTGCTGGTGGTGTGAGTTCCCCTTTATCCAAGGAACAGGGTCACATCCTTCCTCTATTAAGGTCGTGTGACGTAGTTGCATCGATTGCAGTTCTTTTGCTTTCACAATGAAGAATCAAAATGACAGTGACAAAAATATAAACAATTTGTATTGAATTCTGTCACTTTGTTGAGATCCTCCCTCCTGTCCTGTGTTGCCTCACGTCACCTGCTAAACATTGAACATAGCATTTGAACCTAAAAGTTTTCTTTTCTCTCACACTGAACTGTGGAAAAGCAGAAGACTCTCTGTTGTAGATGTGCAGGGGGCTTGGAAGTGTTCATACAGACACAGAGATGCTGGAGAACCTCTTCATGCTGGTCACCACCCCATACTCACCAACTTCAAGATTCACTGCTGACAGTGATGGATAGCCTGAAGGAGGTGGGCCATGGGTCATTGTGTTGTCAGATGCAGTGTCTCTGGCACAATGTGTGAGGACTGGATAGTAAGTTGAATGCAAGGTGAAGGTGTCTTCAAGTCAGGAAACAAGATTTTCTATCCATCATCATCTGATCCATGCCCCCCAAATTTTCTGCTTTATTTTGGGCACATACATTACTACATGATGTGTTCTTTATTTTAGCAAACCTTACCCCCTTTCATTGTTTTATCACTTTGTGTAAATCTCAGTTTTTAATTTCTTTACCACTTTCTCTTTCTTCGTCCCAGCGCTCTTCCCTCATGTTTGTCACAGATACTTTAAATACACATGAACAGCTGCATGCTGTGTCTCAGCCTTTAGTGAATCCCTGTAGAGTGGTGAAAATATAAGTGCCATCAAAGCATTTACCTAAGCTCAGCACACACATAAACACTCAGGACACATGCTTACAAAGACACATGCACACACAAATGCACACAATGTCACACACATCCAGCTGGTAATGATGTTGAGATCTAAAAGAAAAAAAAATAGACATTGAAAAGACAAGAGGACAACCAGTCAGCTGGGAGCTGTGTGTGTGTTTTATTATGTGTGTGTTTGCTGCTCCAACATCCTTGTGTGTGTGTGTGTGTGTGTGTGTGTGTGTGTGTGTGTGTGTGTTGACAGGGGAACACTGGGAAAGTCACTGTGATTTCATCTCTCAACATGGCATACAGTCTCGCCCCCTCAGAGCACAAAGTGCAGGCATGCACACACCGGTCACACACATGGCCTGTGTGCATGTGTACGAGATTCGAACCAACAATGGATTTTTGAGGCTGATACCGTGTATACTGCTTTTAACTAACTCTTAGTAACAAATGTGGCTGATTATCTGGTAAGAAACCTTGAAATGTAGTTATTCATTTTGGAGTTGAGACCAAGATAAGGAGCAGGACTTGATAAGAATTAAATTGCAAAAACAGCTATAAACAACAGTTCACATACAACAAAAACATATCTGTAGTAGAGTTGAGAATAAAAATGGGAGCCTGATATATAAAAATAATGTTTCAAAAAACTAAACTTGCATTGAAATAGTTCATTTGAATGTTATGCTTTTTTGTTGGTCTGAGATAAAAGATGCATGATGTAGGTGTGTGTTTTTGTGTGTGGGTTTGTGTGTACGCGTTTGTGCACTTAAAGGTATGAAATAAGCTGTAAATGCTCCTTTCTTTGTTGTGAGAGCTTGCAGATGTTTGTCCTCGGTCTGTGTCAGTGGAAGATTCTTCAGCGTGAGAGTGTGTACTGTGCACTGCTTTACACGCACAGGACTGTGTTTGTGTGCACTTGCTGTGCACTTTGTGCCAAACCCCTGTAATATATTCAGGTATTTAAAAGTGTTTGGTTTGTTTAAAGTTGTGGAGGGTTTTGGTCTCCTAGAGAGCTCGGATAACCCTAATCCACAACACACATTTTTATCAGTAGTTCATTGGCAGGGCTAAATATTGACTTATCATTAAGTGGAATGACTGAAACCCTAATAATAATTCACGTTGTCTAAGCACCTTGTGTTGACGCGCTGCTCCCGATGCTATTAACGAATGTATGCAAATCCAACATAAATCTGAAGATTAGGGCTGAAGCATTCTGCGATGCAAGAGAGAAAACAAGAGGTGTGTGATAAAATGTTGTCAACACACACACATATACACTTGCACAAACACACAGAGCTTATAGGGAGGAAGAGAAAATAGGAGGTGTGTGTGTCAAAACGTTAACACAAATGTGCAATCATGTCACACACACCCATACACAGATAACGCGCACAAAGACAGGGATTGGATTTCTGCTGAATGTGTGATAATACAATAGTGAAGTTTAGCTGCAGAACAGTAAACAAACGACACAGATGTACAGTACGAAGTGAGTTGAGCGAGACAGAGAGAGAGTTATAGTGGAAGGAAAAGAGGATAAAACGGAGGTGGAGATGAAGAGACATGATGAGGAGAGAAGAACAGGATATAGAAAACAAATGTAGGACCTGAGTAGCAGGAAGAGAAGGTAGAGCATGGGGAAACTAAAACAGGTAGCTGGTGGCAGACGACTAGAGGTGGGGAGATCATAGAAGTTGGGAGAGAGGACAGGAAGTAAAGGATAGCTCCTGAACTTCAGTTTGTTACTTCTAAAGGTGAAAGGGAGAATTGTGAGAAAGACAGTTGGGTGAGAGTAGATGAAGGTAGAAGACACAGATGCAAATGAGTAAAAACTGTAAGTTGCAGGGGGCCTTTTGTCCGGATGGAAGGGAGGAGTAGAGGTGAGGATGGCGAGAGGACGAGGGATAAGTGGAGAGAAGCTATTTTGGAAAAGTGTTGAGCTGTTTATTTGCGCGTCATTGAAGCTGAAGTAAGGCGCTGGGGGAATTGGCCACCAAGCCCCCGCTCCGCAACAGCTGCCGCTGCTAAGTGAGTTACTAGCCGTCAGACTGCCTTTATGTCACACAATCACACACACATACACATGCATTTTCCTGTCACGCGGTGCCTGTGATGGATACGGCGCAGATATAATGCACTGCTGCAGCACAGTAGAAAATATGTGCCGTTCTCCACTTTTGGCCTTTAAATGAAATGATTGCTTAAATTAACAGCGTTTCCTGTGCTCAAAGAGTGAATGCTGATTAGGGTGTTAAACAATAAGTTATTCATCACTCCACAACTAGCTGCAGCCTCATTAAAGGCTGAGGCCATGATACAGAGCAATGACTTAGTGTAATGTCTGCTGTCAAATAAAATGGGCACCACAGCTGGGGGTAGATAGTGCCACAGATCAGCATGTCATCAACTGTTAGGGTGAATTTGCTAAACACCTTATGAAAGAAAGTTAGACTATTTTAACTGTTTACTAATAAAATCCCATACAGTCTTTCAGCCTGTTTATGAAAGGAAGCTTTTATTTCTCATTAAAATATGACTTGTCCTCCGAGCATCATTACACTTGTGATATTTTAGCCATGCAATGCCTTGCTCATTTATATTTCTGATACGTCCTCACAGTATGTGGTTGCTGACTCAGTGTTTTAGCAAGACAATATTACAGCCTTAATCCTATGCAAGGCCAAAGCAGGACAGTCCTCCCCCTCAACTAAGCTGTGCTGACGTCACAGTGACCAGACTGGTTCAACCTGTGTAATTTCTGGGTAAAAGCTGCTGCCAATCTTATTTCACCCCCATGTCCATGATCAAACTTTAATCTAATACACATGGTCATGAGTGTTTTCTAAACCTCCTCCCAATGTTAGGGTGTAACATTTGTATTATCACGAGAGGTCTTCGACCATCAAACCACAGGATGGCTTTTATTATAAGGCAAAGCCCTGCAGCCACCTGCTACTGTAGTTAGTAGTTAGTAGTTAATAGTTTGATACTGAAGATGTTTATGCCCAGGTGTGCAGACTTATTGACTTTAAAATATTTCTTATAAGGACAAACTTATATCAGTTTAACACAACTGTTGGTAAAATCGTAAAACCAGAGTTATAACGTGATTTTATGCTTTTAAATCCTCACACAATGCATAACCTGAAGCTAATTAACAAATATGTTAAGCCCCAACAACAAACTGAAAAAAGGAAAAGAATGGTTATGAGTTGAAAATAAATATTTGATGTATTTGTTTGATTTAAAAGTGAAGACGAAATAGAGAAGCACTAAGTTTGACTTGTGCAGTATTAATTTAGTCCCAGTCATGAACAAACCTGCAACTTAAACTACATGTACTACATTTTCTGATCCTTACCCATATCCATTTAAAAATGTATATGCATGTGGCATTAGACAAACTTAAGTCTGTGTGTTTTCTGAAATATTTTATTTGGACATGAATAATCTTAGTCATTGACCTAGCATGTTATTCTCTCAAATCATTGTTTACCAGAGAAAACTTCACATTTCTAACCAGAATAAGATGAAGCCTTTGACAGCTTCTCCAGAGCACAACGTCATTTTCTCTACCAATAATCTCTTAACCCCGAATCTGCAGGTGTTAAACAGTTTTAATTTGTCAGTCATTCAAAGTGATTCAAGTTATTTGGATTTGAAATATGAAGTGGAGAAGGTGAGGAAACATGCTTGAAATTTGATATACACCTGCAAAACATTCACACAGAAATGGAGTGATATCATGTATTTTAAATGTCACCTTGCTGCTGAAGGTGAAGTGGCAGCAGACAGACATCACCTATCACTGTCAGAGATGGCAGCTCTCAGAAAAACACACTTCCTCTTCCCCTGCACTCCTCCGACGGCATAGCCTGAATATTGCTGCTGTATAGAGATGAATACAGGAGAGGAGAGGAGGCGTGCAGCAGAGGAGGGAGAGATGAGGGGAATGTGTAGAAGGGTCGATAAGAGAAAATGCGCACTAATATTCAGAGCAGCTTAAATACTCTATCTGCGCAGATGGGGAAATAGAGATGGAAGAGAGGAGGGACAGGGAGTTTGGGAAGTGAGAGGAGAGACAACACAGCCCAGCATTTACTGAATATATTTACAGTGTGGGGAGAAGATGAGTGTAAAAGAGATGGGGGTGAAGGGAAAGGAGCTGAGGAATGAGGAGATGATATGGTGGGAGAAGGACAGGAGCAAGACGGAAAGAGGCAGAATAAAAGCGTTGAAGTGTTAAAGGATGCTTTATTTGGACAAAAAGGGTAGCAAAAGATGAGAAACATAAAAAAAATTAAACATTAAAATGCAAATAAAACAATAACATGTTGCATATTTTCTTTTCTTTAGGTTTTGTCTGCTGTGGTCAAGAGTATATAAACTCTTCAACCTCTCTTTGCTGTGTGGGCATAGATGGGAATCCCACTATGCACCCTGCTGGCAATGCCACAGTGACACTACAGTGCTGTGGGTCAAAGGTCATACATCAGGGAGAAAAATGCTGCAATGGGATTGGCTACAACCCTCAACGACACGTGTGTGCTGATCGACCCACCCCCGGCTTGTCAATACAGGTATGTGAGATGTGTTTGCATCTCTCACTGTGTCTAATGCAGATGTGCAACTCTCTCTTTGTACTATGTCGTGCATCCTTTATGACACTGTATGAATGAAATTGTCAGTTTTACTTTATTCAGTCGTGTCAACTGGATGTGGACATACAGAATTGCAAGATGTGAGGCTACATAAAAACAAAATCAGGGTCTGCATGTCTAATGGAAATGGGCAGAATTTCTTCCCCTTTCTCTCCCTTTCTCCCTCAATTCTCCCTAAAACTCACACACATTGTCACATCAGGAGCTGGGGACTGGGCCATCTTCCATTTATCAACTGGGGTCATGTGGTGTTTGTGTGTTCCTAAGTCAGCATGAGAAAAGCACACACATAGACCATACACACACAGAGAGGCACGCACACACAGGGACAAAGGGTAGGAACTCTCATTAGCTCTAATGATGTCATTAAGGACCCATGCATAACACACACACACAATCACACACATAGTCATATTCTGCAAAAGAGGGTGTGTGTTAGACACAGAGACGCTGCAGATCTGATACAGTTTTAGATCGCATTTAAGATTCTGTTGTGGTTCCTGTGTTCAGTGTGTTTAAAAGGAGAAAGGAAAGATAGTTTCACTTTTCTCCGCTTTTGTTTCCTGCTCCCCTAAATTTGTTGTATTACTTGTAACATACTATTTGACTCCTCCCTCTTCCCACCACGTCCCCATTCCCCCACCTCATTCTTTCTGTCTCTCCCTCCGTTCTTCATCCAGAACCAGTGTCTTCAGGGGACTGTGTGTCCTGTAGCCGCAGCGTCCACAGCTTACTGCGGCTCCTGTGACCTCGATCCATCTACGACCGCCTGCACATGGGTGCTCTCTGTGCACACACTCGCTGATGCACCCTCTACAATGTACTCACCTGCCATCAGCAGCACACAGGAAACTCTTACAGCAAGCCTGCCTACTGATACAAACAGAAACACATACAAAATGCCAGACACACTCAATAACATGCACACTGAGAACAAGAGATATGAGGGAAGCCTGTGTCCATCACATGAGGAAGTAGTTCACAGCGGAGATGCCAGCATATATACCTACACAGGTAATTTGTGTGTGTGTGTGTGTGTGTGTTTGGTCAGTAGAAACTTTTATTCATCTGGTGAATGTCACTTTTGTACTAGTCTTTGATAATAACCCCCCCTTTATGACCCTCTAACTGTTTCAGCACCTCTTCAAAGCAAATCAGCTGTTTTATCACCCACCTTTAAAACATTTTTTACTGTATGTGCCATTTTTGTAACCCCCCCCCCCCAAAACCCTCCCATGAGCCACCTCTTCAGTCATCACTGCTCATCACTGCACTCTGGCTCAAACATTTCAGCTTGTTGGAAATTTTAGGAAACTAAAGTTGTAGCTGTTTGTGAGTCAGCTTGTGATCTGAGCGGCCAGGGAGATTAAACACCTGCTTCTTTCCATTCCCGGATTCCCAGAGGATTGATGGGTTTCTTCAGGGGACTCTCCTTGTCCAAATTTGTGGTTTCAAGTAGCAAGTAAACATGCCTGAGTGAAACCACACTCAACCACACTCTGATAAAACTATTTTACATCCTTTTGCAGTTAAAACATGGTGACAAAATGAAGGTTTAGCTCAGCAGCTTTGTCGTTAAGCTCAGTTAATCCATCAATAATATTTTCTATGTTGCAAACATGTCTCTGTAGGCAGTAACTACTAGGGATGGGTATTTCAAGCAAAAGCACCAGTCGATAATCGCCGGGAAGGAATCAATTATTTTTTGAATACGAATGCAGCTTTGTGGATCTTTTGTTTACCACCTGGCCTTTCCATGTTCCACTAAGTGTAATTGTTGTTTTTGTAGCTTTTGTACAGTCATGTTTACAGAATCAGATTTTCTATTGCAATAATTTCATTACCTGGAATTCTTTCACGCAATGTCATATCATGATGGCCTCAACACATACAGCCATCATGAAACACATCACTCAGTAAAAGAGAGCCTGCAGAAACCAAGTCTGCATTTACTCACTACGCATTCACTTATTATGTGTCAGCCGCTGCAATCAACGTGCTTTAGAGACAGATGCCTTTCCATACACTCACACACACAGGCAGCTGTTCCGATGTACATTAATAGCTGTAACGTGGTAACTCTCTCTGTGCTGTACACTTGTGTGTCATTAAAACTTAGAGATGGGCGCTTAAAACCCATTTCAATGTTCTGTACCTAGTTATCTGTCTAAAGGGAGTGGTGTGTGTGTGTGTGTGTGTGTGTGTGTGTGTGTGTGTGTGTGTGTGTGTCAGTCAGGATGTTTAGTTGGTCGACACTATTTATCTGGGTAGTTACAGCCATTTAATCAAGACTAATTGTGGTTGTGTGTTTTATGTGTGTGTGTGTGAGTGAGCGGGTGGTTATAATTACACATGTTTTGTGTGTGTTTGTGTCCATTTAGTTGCTATCTAAGTGTCCCTCTGTAGTGAATTTGGTTGTGTATGTGTTTCCTTTACTTTGTGTATGTGTGATGGGGAGGCAGGAGTGAGGGGGCCATGGGGTGGTTAGGATAAGAGTTTCTAGGTGATGCTGTGACACCATCTGGGCAGAGGCACATAAAGCTGTCGCCACCCACCATACACCAGATGTTTCTCATGCACACACACACACACACACACACACACACACACACACACACACACACCCATGATATCATGCTATACTTCTGGGAGAAAAACCTAAGGTAAAGAACACATAGTGACACATATACAATGAATGTTTTAAGTGTGTACTGCTGTATTCACACATAACTGATATTTATACTCAGTCAAATCAATCACACTGAATGACCATTTTCAGGCATGTTTGTTTAAGTGTTCTATTTACATGTGTGTGTATTTTGCTGCTTCGGTTATCACAGTAGTAAAGACAAGAGTCCCAGACTGGCGGTTAAAATGTGGTTTCATTTACAGCATTGGTCCCTTAACACTCCTAAAAATAATGCACATACGTGTGTAATTGTGTGCACATGCATCTGTATGTATATATGCTCCTGTATGTATACCTCACCAGAAGGGTTGTAACAACCTATCTCCCAGAATGCTTCAGTCACAGACCTGACAGCTATGCACCAGTGATACCAGTGCATAGTGTATGTGGTTTATGTTCATATAAGGTGTGTATGTTGGCAGTATCTCTACCATATGGAACTATTGTTACCATTTTATTTTGTATAAACACATCTGCTATGTCTTTCATGAAAAGCATATGCCGCACACAAATCCATTGGGATTATCTCGCTAGATGCTATCTTTAAATTTTGTGTATTTTCAATGTTTGTGCCAGAGTCATGTCACATTTTACCGCAACTTATTTCCATGCACACATATCATTCACTGAAATTAAAGAAGTGCAACAAAGAAATCAAATATCAGGACCACAATTTATGTGACAGACCTTTTTACAACCTGATTAATTGCCAGATCTGGAAATAGCATTTACACTTCTGTATGAACTTAAAGTATCAATCTCTACAATTAGGTAGGTTTTATGGTGTGATATTTATGTACTGACAGTGCTACTGACAGATTATTGTCTCATGTGCTCCCGTCTTGAATAGACTTTAATCTGGAGCCCTTCACCACCTATGAGTACAGAGTGAAGGGCTGGAACAGCTTTGGACGAGGCTCCAGTGGTGTTACAACTGTGACCACCAGTGAAGACAAACCATGGGGCGTGGCACCGCCTCGTTGGAGTCGCATTGGTGAACGAGATGACATCATCCAGTTGCAGTGGCAAGCACCTGCCAGGCCTAATGGTGTGTATAAATGTGCATCACTAGTGTTTGGACGTGTTAATTAGTAATAAAAGAATCAGTTAATTAACTTCAGTAGAGAGGTATTTATGAGAAATGTGAATGTAAACTCAAAGATGTAGATATTGAGAAAAAATGTTCACTGATTTTTCCATTTTACCAGGAAACATCACCCACTATATTATACTGCGGGATGGACAAGAGCGTTACCGTGGTGATGAAAATAGTTTCACTGATGTGGGTGGCGTCAGGCCTTTTCAAGAATACAGCTACAAGCTCAGGGCGTGTAACCGGGCTGGTTGTACTGACAGCACACAGGTAAGGCATTGGATGTTTGTGTCAGTGCTGTTAAAACTATTTTATGTTTATGTTGCATCACAGTATCATCTCATTAGTAGTGTATGTGGTTAACTTTATGATGATCTGGTCAGTTTTAGAGGGATCAGGAAGTTTGGAGCATTCGAAAAATAATATCTCAGAGGAATGGGCTGGCCTGCCTGTTCACAAACTGTGACATCAAATGAGTAACCGACATTAATAACCAATCTACTGGAAGTGTACATTGTAATTTTTTTTAAAGAAAAAGACACTACATAAAACCAACCTGTCCACACACACACACACACACACACACACACACACACACACACACACACACACACACACACAGCATTACTCAGATGTAGCACTCCTTTTCATAAAGACACTTGTCCCCTGTGTGATTATCTGATGAGTCCTCAAAAGGTGGACTGGGCTTCACTGAACTAAGCACCACTTTACTGTGTGTTTTAGTTCAGTCCTTTTAATTTAAGCATACATCTTGAAGGACAAAGAAGTCTAAAACTGTTGGTCTGTGTGTGTGTTTGTGTGTGTGTGAAATCAGAGGGAAGATTGCTCCCTCTTTCATTTGCCATTCGCATTATCAGATAGATGAAAGGGGAAAATACAAATGTTGATGTAATGTTAATCATCATCAGCATTTTTTTTCCTGTCGAGGAAAAAAAATCAGCTTCATTGTCATTGTCGCCTATAATAAAATAATCTATAAATTTATCATAGTAGTCGGTGTTACTCTTATTCACACCTGTCTGAATACACATGTGAAAAACTTTTCCTTTTCTCTGTCAAGGAGAAATTGCTTGAAGCTGCAGCTTCCTCCTTCACTCTAGGTAAATTTACAGTGCAGTAACCTTGCAGCTCTGGCCTTCTTCTGCTCCTCTGATCCATTGTTTGGTCAGGACCTTTCAGCTAAATGCCCTTTCACCCTGTTGTAAAAGCCGCCTCCGATGCTGATGTCTAAACGCTGTTTGCATCATAATTCAAGTACACAGTTATTGTGCAAGTGATATTTTACAAATTTTAAACCTGTCTGACTTGTGTTGCTAAGAAATTATGATGTGTGTGATGTTTCCAGACTGTGTGAACTCTGTGCTGTTCCCGTGTCGGAACAAGTTGTTATTTAGCCTTGTTTCCGCTCTTCCCCGGTACGCAAGGCTCTGGATTTGCTGAGCCTACCTGATGTTTGTGATAGCGTCCATAATAGCTTCACACAGAACCCCCCCTCCGCCCCGCTATCTTTCTGGCTGTAGCCGAGCTGATATCACCACAACAATTAATTTCTCCGGCTTAGAGGTGATGAAAGCTCACGTTGAAAACTGTCTTTGTGGCTTTTTTTTAAAGCTAATTTAACATCTCATTATTTTGATGAGCACATTCTTACGTAAAGATGAAGCCTGCAGCTCTGTCAGTGGAGGGGTGGGTTGATGATGGAGAGTGAGATGGAGGTAGAGTTTGTTGAACTAGTTGTGATAGATAAATAGATGATGGATGGATTAATGTATACAATAAATGAATGTGGGGGAGAAAGATGACATGGATTAAATGGGATGTAGAACATAGATAAAGAGAAGTGGTACATTTTGGAGAGATAAAGACAGAAAGATGTATAACACTTAATATATTTGTACATTGTGATTCTGTTACTGTTTTTAGCATTCATTGCTCTGTCACTGTAAAATTATGCAATTGATAGAACATATTGTCGATATAATTGCATTTCTATCCACATTACTGTGGCTGGTTCCCTCGAAGAAATCCTCACATATCAGTAGACATCCGGCGACCAGGCTGCAGATTTAATATAATGGTAAGGTGAACTGTCAATCACAAGTCACATAGCAACAGTCTCATGACACATTACACTCATTTATTCATTCTTTACATAAAATGTAGCATATTACCTATCAAGGTTTATATGGTAACAATTAGCTACGTGCTTGCTCTGTGCCACACATCTCTGGTCATCATGAACAATAAGGACATATTTATCTAGCTGCAACAAAACTATCGGCTCTTCAAACTACAGCATCAGCATTGTGAGTGCTTGGGTATACACTGTTACACCACCCAACAACATTTTGCATAACATCCCAGGCAAAAGGCTATTTTGTACCTCCCAGCTTCCGTAGCAGCTCGACTTTCCTCTCTTCGTGTCTTGCTGTCTCTGTTGCTGTCTGTAGTTGTGTGACCCATGGATGAGGAGCAATTTATAGAGATCAGGAAATATAAAGAGCTATAAAGGGATGAACCAGAACTCTGAATATTCAGGTGAGAAAAGAGAAGAGAAGTCGGTGTGTGAAAATTAACCAACCCTAGATGGGCCTTGCTGTCAATGTTCTCCATTAAGCAAAGGCTGTTTGGCCAACAGAACTCTGTATGTGCAGAAGTGGTCTCAGTTACAGACTCAGTCTTTGTCTTCCATGTTCTCTCTTTCTCTCACATACATATGTTCAGTCAAACGCGCAAGCAGAGGATGGAGGGAGACTGAGTTGGAATTAGTTTGTACACCAGTGAAAATTGGCCAAACAGTCCCAATTATGGGATAACTTGGGCTAACCTAATACACCACTGCAATTACCTGGCATCAACCCCCTCACACACACACTCACACACACAGACAGACAAACAAACACAGGCACACACAAACACACACCTGCTGTGGCAACAGAAGGTGCTGATCTAATACGGTTGGTCACTTAGAGAGAAGGGGACAGCGATTGGTCCTCCTCTGTCTTCACATCCTTTTGTCCTGTTCTCTTTGCTATTTGTCTCCTGTCATTCTCCATCTTAATGCTGATCTCTCCTGGTTCTCCCAACTGTGGTCTCTTTCCTTTTTTAACCTCTCTCATCCTCACTTTTCCCATGATCCAAACACAAGTTTCTCTATTACAACAAACTGTCATCTCGTGTCCAGTATTTCCCCCTCTCTCTTTTCTGTTTGCCTCTCACAATCCCATTTTTCTCTGTACCTCCATGTGTCCATTCCTTTGGATACAGAGAGAGGGGCAGGACGAAGAGTAACCTAGTGAGGCATGCTTTTTTCAGAACTTTTTTATAAAGTGTGTGGGGAATGGTAGCTTTTAAATTATATTATTCTGAGCTTTTAATGTTTCTGTTTGTGTCATGTTTACATATGACATGTGACATACATTAGATATTTAATCTACCTCTCAATCTTCTATGCATGAATACAGGCAAGTTGCATCATTAGTTGGTTAGTTGCACCCAAAGGAAGCCCAGTTTACTCAGGTGCATCTATCTGATCAGTGCCCACATTTGACTGTGATGTTCTTGCATCGATGTGCTGCACAACACTAGGTCCTAATTTCTGTAAGTTGTCCATCAAAGTTTAAGTTATGTTTACTTAGGTGGTTATATGGCTTTTATTTTGTTTACATTTGAACATAAATCTTGACAGGCATCTGAGTTGAAAGCACACCCAAACACTCACTCCCCCTGCGTCTTCCTTATCGTCTTCCTCTCCGCCTCCTTTGCTGTTTCCTCTCCTCCACTTCTTTGTGTTCATGTGTGTACACCTGCATGTACCTGTGCTGTGCTGTATGTGTGTGTACGTGCATGTGTGTCTCCTTAGTTGTAGTAGCACAGTTCTAATTGCATAGCACTGAGCAGGACAGGTGGGGGAAGTGCTAGTGACAGTCTATTAAGGCAGGATATCCCTGTTGCCATTAGCAGCAGATTGCCCTGTGATTCTGTGGTCTCCACATTCACCCAGCGTTCACAGGGGCCCACAGATACTACACCAAGAATTTACAATAAGGTAGTCACTCGCAAAACTGTATGAAAGAGCAGCTTTTTTTTTTGTAACCTGAGCCAGTGGCGGGATACCTTGTTTGTTTTGCTTCTGGAATCCACATAGCCAACACAATTAAAATGCTTAGTACAGGTACAATTGCTGAAACAGCTGCCAAAGGGACTCTTAATCATGCAGAAATGCTAAATCAATAGAGTTGGTCATTTAAGGCATGTTGTCTGTTATGACTGTACAGGCTGATCCTCAAAATAGAAAAAACAAACTATTAATGTCCAGTACTATCAGACTGGGATAGCTCTCTTGATTGTAATACTACATAGTACAGTCACTGTGTTGGTTCACTATTTTGCTGTAGTCTGGTTTTGTCATGGCATGTATTTTGGTTTTGTCTTTATTTTCTCACAGTTTCAGGTTGGTGCATCGTCATTTTACCCATCTTTCTTTCATTCTTTCTTTTATTATTATTATTTACACGAGCACCAGCAAATGTCTTCTTCTGTTGTGAACACAGTCTTTATTACCTCAAAAAAAGAAGCAGTGAATTAAGATGCAGCTTTTTGTTCAGCTGTTATCATGGTAATTATAATCATAAATGTTGAGAGCAGAAATCCATCTGTTGTCAACATTTTGTAAAATATCAGAAATATGTTCTATTTTATATCTTTATCTTATGGGAGTTTTTCTGTTTGTGTGTGTTTCTGAGCTTTTTTTGTGTTTCTGTGTCCATGTGTGTTTAGGTTGTGGCAGTCACAGTCCAGGGTCTCCCAGAGGGTGTGCAGCCTCCAGTGGTGACAACTTTAAGTTCCTCCTCTCTTCACGTGAGCTGGTCTGAACCTACTAGTCCCAATGGGCTCATACAGCAGTACCACTTGAACCAGACAGGTGTTGGAACCATAGTTACACACACCGATGGAACCAGAAATCATACTGTGACTGGTAAAATACAAGTTGTATTGTTTCTTTGCTATTTGCTCACTTTTTCCTCCCTGTTTCTCTTTGTTCCTTCTTTCTCTCTTTCTTTCTTCACATCTGTACTTCTCCTCCTCTTCCTCACTTCTTACCTGGCCTTCTTTCCCCTTTCTCCCCTTTGACCTGCATTTATTCATGCATGCTGGTCACTGGATGCAATCTAATAACTGAATTTACACAATACTTACGAAATGTCTGAGAACAATTATTTTCAGTCTTTCAATGAATTTAAATTCATCCCTCAAACAAAATTAAAATCCCCAAAAGTCTGTGCTTAATTTTCAGTGCTCATATGACCTGAATTAGCCAATGAATGATGAATTCACTGCTTGGGGCTTGTTCTTTCCAGCTTCTTTTGCACAATAGAAATTGCATGAGAGCTGCCTTAAAACTAGATATACTATTATAAAACAAAACAGTTCCAAAGACTACAAGACAATCCCTAAAAATCATGTTTAAACAGTTTGTAATGTTATCAAGAATTTTGAGAGTTGTAAAAACTGTCGAGACTCCTTCAGGACGTGACCCTAAAGAGAAAGTCAAATCTGCAGAATTTGGTTCAGTTTGTAGAAATAACTCACACACAAGACATCTAAAGAGCTTGAGTCTGACCTGGAGCAGTCTGGAGTGGTTGCTTTCAGCCTGAACTGTACATCACACACTAAAACAATCATAGCTCCATGGGTGAAAGCCAAGTAGGACACCCCTATTGAAGGAAAGATACAAAAAGACTAATGTTTGCAATAACCTTCACAGATAAGTAGAGTCTCTCTGGGATACTGGTCTTATAGGCAGATGAAACCAAAGTAGAGCTCTGTGGGGATGCAGTGCATCAGGATGTGTTTAGGCCACAACTTGAGAATTAAAAAGGACTCCTGTAAACTTAAAAGATCCTGAAGACAGTGATAAAATAGTGTCAGAAACTACCTGCAGACAGATGCTAGAAGCTTCTAGATGGTTGAAAGAAACGCTCAGAGGCTGTGACTGGTGTCATATGTTCTGCAACAAATGTCAGTACAGAGTGCCAGTTTGGCCCAGGGTACATTTTGTGTTATTTCCCTATTGTGCAAGTCTTATTTTTATTTTGTTAAATAGACTGGGACAATTTGTTAAATGTTTTGAATATAAAAAATTGCTTAATTTGCCTTTAGTGTATGCAATAGTATATGTTAAATCCTGTACTTACAACTCAAGAGTGAATAATTTCCAGGATTGTACATACAAGTTTGAGAAGACACAAACGTTAAGTGCACAGATGGCAGAGCAAAGGCAGTTTGAGACACGGAGCTCTAATAAAACACTTGGAGGTGAAGTAGGCGCACAAACAGAAGTGTTGGCTTGTCTTAATATATTGTAGGTCTGCACACAAACATGGTGGTGTCAGGACTGGGTGATTTGTGTGTCTTGTTTTATCTACCCTGAGGAGGAGCAGTGTTGCTGGCCCTTTGCCATCAGTCATGCACACACACAAAAGCACACACGCGCACACAAACATCTGCATGAGGCACTGTTAAGCAAATGTTAGTTGTCTGTATAAAACAGAACGTACTTCGAGAAAACAGACAAATACTAAGGAAATAATATATGTTGTGATAATTTCATTACAGTAGACACACAGTACTGACTGTCTTGACTTGAATTGTTCACTTTCACTGATTTGATTAGGCCCCTTTTAAATTTCAACATATGATGAAGTGACGACACCTTCTGAAGCTGAAACCATTGGCATTTTCCCTTCACAGCTCCTCTCTGCTCTGTTTTGGACTCGGACCAGGCGTCAGCTTTGCCAGTAGCCAATAGACTATTCCCATGGTGCCTGTGGTTGGCTTGTATGGTCAGGAGTTGTGTGTACATGAGCATGTGTGTTTGTATGTGTAGGCATGAGGCAAAGCAAACAATGCCAAATAGAGATGGTAATGTGTTGTAATACTGTACCAGCCCCATGTGCCAGTGTAAGCAAGCAGCATGCGTGTGTGAAATTTCCCTGTACCCCAGTGAGACACTGGAGAACCCTGCGTATTCAGCCAAAACCACTACTCGACCAGTCTCTCTCTCTCTCTCTTTCTTTATCTCTCTCCCTCTCTCTCTCTCCTTCTCCACTTCATGGCTCTCAACACATGCATGTAGTAGAAATATGTTGAAAGAGACCATGAAAGTCAGTTTCACCATAACAAAGAATCAAGACAACTTTATATAGTAAATGCAGATTAATCTGCATTAAAAAAATATATATATGCAACCCTGCTCTGTAAATGTATGTTATTTGAAAAAAAGTTTAAGTTCTTTCTCTTTTTCTTTACACTCTGTCCCATTTAGATTAAATCACTAAACTTTATCAGCAATTTTTTATTTATATTTCATATGAAATATAATGTAATAATTACATTATTGTTTGTTTATATTATATGGTATAAATATTGATATTGTTACAGGTCATGGTATTTCTTTTACATGATATGATTTTACAGTACTGGGTAACTGCTATTAAATGAAAGCTCTTAAAAAACTCTTCAGTGTTAAGTGAAACAGACAGAGGTAGGCACAAGGAGAAAAGTGGGGAGTAGTTTCAGTGGCAAAATGAAATAAAGATGGAGTCATAAAAAGATCGTACAAACTGAAGGAGTGAAGATGCACATAGTGACTCTTTTTAAAAAAGACTGAAGGAGAAAAGGAGAAAGGCGTGGGACACATGAAAAGGTGGATGGATGTAACTAAGTGTTTTCAGTGAAATATGAACAGAAATAATTGCCACACTACTCCCTCATCCTTAATGTTTAATATGCCATTATTCATCTTCTCTCTTTCTCCCTGACGGCTCTCATCACCTTCCGAGACAGACACTCAAAGAGCTCACGCTCGCTCTCCCAAACCACTGAAATTGGAGTAATGTGCTTTTTTTAGCCACAAAAATGTCGATTGTAGATTGAATCACTCTTGCAGTGTTGTAACTTATTTGATCTGATAGATCTGTGGGCCCAAAGATTCACTGTGCTGATGGATGGCGAGTCTGTGAGATATTCATGTATCAAAAAAAGTTATTATAAATTCATTATCATAACATATTAATACTGGTATTATTATTTAAATTATGAAACAGTAGTAGTAGACCAGTACCTGAAACTGAGAGGACCTGTTGCTTTATAATAAAAATATCAAAAGCTCTTACTGTGCACTTTTGATGCACTTCCTCACTTGATCTCTACCAGTAGCAGAGCCGCCTATTGTACTGAAGATTCAGTGATGACTCTCACTCAAAAGTACTTTAAATTAAAGCATCTGCCAAACGATTGAAAGTAATGTAAAAATACAAAATCATATGTTTTTTTCTCTTTAGGCTTTTAAAATAAGAAACCATGTAAGATGCGGCGCACACATGTGGTTTTCTTTGGCCATGATAAATGGACCAAGTTTTACATGCTGCAAAAACTCCATCTGTAGCAGTACCCACCGCCAAATGGTATTTTAATAGGCATTAATAGATAGCACTTGGCAAGTTGAGCTTTAATCGACACTGAATCATTTTTCTGTAGTCTTGTGTTAGAGAGTTCAGTGTTGATGTTTCAAGTTGTGTTAATGCTTTTAACACTTTTCCAGTGTTGTACTGAAAATTACAGTAAGCCACAGCCTTTGTGATGCCAGAATCTAAAAATAAAAAAACAAATTTTAGGCTTCTACCGTTTCCTGTTTATCAGTGACTTGCCTTAGGAGAAGCAAGAAATAGACTCTTATTAATAGCATTTTTAGCAGTTCTGAAAAGAGACACTTCACTGAAAGAATTAAGCACTACTGTACAAAGACACCCCATGTGAATCGATATTAAGTATTGCTATCATTAGCTCACAATGAATTATTGCCTGCAATTATATAGATTATGGCATTAATCATGTGTTTAATTGGTCTTTTGTAGGCTCATTATTAATTCAGAACAGCAGGGAATAGAGTATGTTCTTTTATTTATTAATGCCTTTCCCCCACAGTCTCTCCTCTGATTGGTCCAGGCTATAGGTACAGGCATGTAGACATGAGAAAAGGAGTAGAAGAGGCGCAAAACAGTTTTTATCATGTGTTAGTCCTGAATCTGTCTTCTGTCAGAGGTGTCAGCGTAAATGAAAGAGTTTCTCAGCTAACTAGTTAACAATAAAACCATGTAACACTTTCATTATGTCTGTTTCTAACTATAGCTCAGAAGGCCTGTAGTCAAACAGTGGAGCTCAAAGGGACAGGTAATGATAAAGAAGGTTGTTCTCAGTGATATAGTGGATCGACAGAACCCTCCCTCATATGTAGGCCCCAAGTCTGCCCTGCTGGTGTCTTCATAAAGGAAATAAACAGGGATGTGTGGTCAGAAAGATGAAAAGAAGAGATTTTTTCTCAGGGTCAACACATGTAAAAAGACACCGGTCTAAATATAATTGTGACCAATTTAACTCATATATTGGTTAAAAGCAACACTTGGAAACACCATGACACTTCAGGATTTACATGTTTTTTATTTTATGTAAAAAATGTAGGTGAACATTAAACTGTTGATCAAAGTTAAAATTGTTATTCTCAAAATATGTATCATAAATTACAATATGCAAATGCAATATGGACTTTCAAATGGATCTGTGTGTCAGTGTGTGTTTCCATCTGCTTTCATCTGTTTTTGGATGTACTGACCAGGCTATTAATCACCTGAGTGAGTGAGTGAGTGAGTGAGCGAGTGAGCGAGTGAGCGAGTGAGCGAGTGAGTGAGTGAGTGATGTATTTCTCTCAAATGTCGTGTGACTGAGTTGCAGTGTGGCCGTTGGCTGTTGCTGGTTTAAACCGTAACTTGCGCAAACAGGTTCTGTTTAGGGAAGTTTACAGCCTGCAGTGTTGTTAATTCAGCCCATTTGTCATTAGACTTAGAGACTTTTTCTAAGAAGACTTGATCTGACAGGTTGAATATGGGTGCCAGCTGTGGGCTTAGAGCTTCATGTCTTCAGCACCCAGTCAGTCAAAAAAAAGTCCCTGCCTATAGTACAAGCCGGCCTCAAATAAAGTTACAATCCTTCTGTAGTTGATGGTAAATGAAGGATCTGAGTGGGTCTCTTTCTGTCTGAATTATGAATTTCACAAATACACAGAGCTGAAATCTCAGTCTTTGTCTTTAGCTCATGTGTTTGATGATTTTGTCAGATGACATCTTGGTTATGAAATCATGATTTTAGAAACCATATAGACTTTGTGTGTGGGTGTGTGGGTGTGGGTGTGCACATGTATATGTGCATGTGAATATGTGTGTGTGTGTGTGTGTGTGTGTGTGTGTTGGGTGGGTGTGTGAGTGAGAGTGAACCTGATCTCGTTGTTCCATCCCAGACGGTCTCTGCATTAGGGAGCCACAGACAGGAAGTCAAACTCTTAATTATTTAGGAGAGGTGTTATCAAAGCTCTTTTCTATTTGTCTTCCCTCTCTCTCTCTTTCTCTCTCTCTCTTTCTCTCTCTCTCTCTCTCTGTTTCTTTCTCTCTCTCTCTCTCTCTCTCTCTCTCTGTCTCTCTGTCTCTCTTTCTGTCCCTCTCTCTGTCTCTCTCTCTTTCTGTCTCTCTCTTTCTCTTTCTCTTTCTCTCTCTCTCTCTCTCTGTCTCTCTCTCTCTTTCTGCCCCCCCCCCCTTCTGGTCACTCTCCTGTTTTGTGCTTCGTCTCTTCTTCTCTTTCCATCACAGCTACTTTCATGTCTTGTCTCAGCTGTCCTCCCATTTCTCTGCCCTTATTCTTTTTCTTATTCTCCTGCAGCTATTCCTACTTTCCCCTTCTCTTTCTCCCTTTCTCTCTATCTCTCTCTCTCTCTCTCTCTCTCTCTCTCTCTCTCTCTCTCTCTCTCTCTCTCTCCTTCTCTCTCTGCCTCACACTATCTTCCTGACTGTGTGGTGTATCAGGTAACTGGCATGGTATTGCGGGCAGGGCCCATCATCCTATCATGGTCTGTAATGCAAATAGGCCTTGGCAACCTGTCAATAAAATGCTGTTTTAAATCTGTTATTTTTTACTGCACCAAAGCAACACACACATACACTCATGTAATGAAGAGAACTCCACAACAACAGTCTTACAATCAAGTCCCTTGTTCTGAGTTTTTCTCACATGCATACTTTGATTTTTTACTTGTATGTATGCACCAACTCCTTCGTGTATCTTACTGCCAAAGTCTCTGTGTCTCACACAAACACAGACCAGTCTCCAGTGTCCAGCTCTGACAGTGACAGTTACAGCCTTGTCTCTCTCTGTGTTAGTGAGCCGCTGGTTGCTCACATCAAAACGCCCTCCACCTGTTTTTCACTGTTAAAATGATTGAAGCTTCCTCTGTCTTTCCATAATCAAGCACACATTTATTCACTGGTGCACGCACATACAGGTATGTGCGCACACACTGTGTCCATTTTTCTATCACACACACACACACACACTATTGTCAACATAATGTTATTTCTCTAGCAGAACAACACTGCCCTCTTCAGGACTGAGTGTTACAGATAATTTGAAATACATCGAGACACATCAGAGGTGTTTGTGTGTGAGTTTGTATGCAGCTGCACAATGGATGAGAAGTATAATTGTTCTTTGTGGTGTGGTTGGTTTATATTTAAGAGTTTATATCAGGCGAGTTTTTTTGGTTTCTTATTGTGAGTCCGCAGCATTGAAGGTGGACCTGATAAATCAAATTTTACAAGCAAGCTCTCTGATCAGCACCCTGTGTTCCCTGACCTGAATTACGGCTGTAATTGATAGTCAAGGGCAGCATTTAAAATCATTTTGGTCGTTTTGATTATGCATATATTTTCATTACTTCTTAGGCCGTTTCCACTTGTGATGTGGTGTTGGTCTGTGTTAGAAATATTACTACACAGTTGTCAGCCCAGTTTTTGGCTGCACCGGGACACTGTCAGTCTGTATGAACGAAAATCTAGTCAAGGGTTACCGCTTTATTTAGTGTTGCAACAAATGACATCACTTGCAGTGTAGATATCATTTACTATGCTACAGTGCACACCCGCATATACACACGCTTAGTTGCACAGTTAAATAGTGTAACAGAGCCTTACGCTTCAACCCTAGTGCTTTGGTATGGCTGGCAGATTTTCTTTATTTAACCCAAACACAGGGCAACATTGTAAGAACATTTGCACGTGCACACACAGACACATTGATCAGAGGTTGGGTTAAGCGTGGCAAGCTGCGAGGCATGTTAAGCAGGCTAAGCAGTAGAAAGAGACGTGAGGAAACCGTGGTGAAGCACTCCGCTGTGCATGAGACTGTGTGTGTGTAAATGTGTGTGTATGTTCACTGCTGTATGTAGTCAACACAGGGTCGGTACCGACGCACATATAGCAGCTGAGACACACAGTAGGGTGCCCCTCTCCTTCTCTCAACCTTTTAAATATACACAGTCAGAAAACACCAATAGATCATTTAGATTATTACCCAAATTCTATGAAAAAAGGCGTTTATTTCACAAATGGTAAAATGATGGTACTGGTATGGGACTGGTGCTTAAGAGTCCCCCCCTGTCTGTTTGCCCTTCAATATGAAACATATGGAAGTTAAGACATTAAATGGAAGATATTTCACTTTTATGATTAAAAAAAAAAAATCTACTGCATTGAGCCTTAATTAGACATTTCTGAATATTCAAATGTTTATGCACTGCATCAGAAATCATTAATAGTGTAATAATATTTATTGCTTCACCTACATTAGTGGAGGTTCAAGGCAGAAACAAAGAAGTGAACACAGTGTATAATGTGCCAAAGCCTGTTCTCACAGTCATCCTTTTGAAATAGTCGTTTTACTTCATTCATTTTCCTTTGAATTTGATTTGTAAGCTGTTGTAGCCTGTCGGCTAAGTGAATGACCATAAAATATCCAGTCAACCCCCATGACAGCATTAAGGATTTGCATCCATCCATTCATCCTCTTCCATCCACTTAACATTAAGAATGAGCCAGAAAATATATGTGAAGGAAAAAAGGTTTTCAATAACCGCAGAGTGATTTTAACTTTATTTGGAACAAGTATGATTTTTAACAGATTCCAGTATTTAAATCTTACTAAAATAGGTTCAATATAACACCAAAAACTGATTGCCTGTGGATGCAGTTAAAGGATCACTCAGTTGCTATGTGATTTCTTTTAGACGGCATAGCAGGTGCCTATAAATAAATCATGTCTGGACGCTGTAGCCTAAACGCATACCAAGGTATCATAATTATCATAGATCAAAAGCTGATGACATTACAGCGTTGGACCGGTCCTATCCCATGTCAGTTCCGCGGCTGCCCATCTTTACGTTGTTTCATTATTGAGTTATGGCATGCATAATTTAACACCGACAGATATGGATCCATCCGTTGAGAGAGTGTGGAAAGAACAGAGGGAGGGAGAGTGAAACAGAGAGAGAGAAAACGGTCAGGAGGAGAGGAGGATACAGGCTCAGAAGACTTTCCCTCTCATTCACCTTTTCTCCTCTCTCCTCTTCCTCCTCAGCTCCTCATACTGTTCTGTTATCACTCACTCATTTTTTGAACACTACTGCTTTTTTACTGTTCAATACAATTCACTGGGATGAGAATCAAACATAAGATGAAGAGAAGACTCCACTCTGCATGTGCTTGTAGGTGTAAGGTTGATCCTTGGTGATGTTTTAAGCAAATATTCACACAAGTCTTGGTGCCACAGGTTTGCAGCCGTACACAAACTACAGTTTTGTGCTGGTGGCCTGTACAGCTGTCGGATGTGGAGCCAGCTTACCTTCCACAGGACACACCCTGCAAGCCTCCCCTGCTGGTACACACACACACACACACAGCAATATCCCGCAGAAGCTTTATTCCTTCTTTGAAAGTATATATTTTAGGAATTGTATGTATATGTTTTTCTTTTGGTTGATGTAGATGACTGGCATAGTATTCAACATTATTGCAACTGATAATTATAACAGCTCAATTTAATGATTGATAAGGGCATCTGGAACAATAACATATGATCTTTTCAACTGATATAGACATTCAACAATATTGTTATATTTTTGAAGTGTCTTTTTACCGTTTACTTTTGTCCGTGTCTTCTTCACTGATTTCCTCTTTCGGATAATTTTCTCCTTTTCCTGTCCGCTCTTCTCTCACTTCTCTTTTCTCCTCCCACTGCTCTCCTTTTTTTGAATCCTCCCCCTCTCTTGTCCTTCTTTGGTCTCCCTACAGCACATCTCTCTACCCTTCACCTTTCTCTTCCTTTCGTCTCCTCTTCCTCACTGTTGACTACAGTGGAGTGGAGCTGTTCTGATGTCTGACTAAAATGGTTTTCTGGATTTTTATTTGTGGAATAATTTCAATTTAGGAACATTTTCTCTCTTCATCCATTTTTTTTCAACTTCTCTCCTCTCCACACCTTCGCCCTCTCTCTTGTTCCTCGTCTGTCTTGCTCTGTTCCATCCACATCTGTTTTCCACATCTTACCCACTCTGCGTCTCTTCTTGAAAACCATTGCACATTTATCTCTCTTAGGTGTCAGTGCTTCCTCTCTTTATTTACAATTTAAATATCTCTCTTTTACCTTCCCTCCACCTACCTATTGGATCTTTTGTTTTTCGTTCTATTTATTTTTATATGGGCCTCTTACTTTTTATTTTTTAAGGTCCTCCTCTCTAGAGCCACCACCCCACCCTTCTCCTTCTGTCTCAGTGTCAGCCACAATGCCACCACACCATTCCACATCATCTTAGATATATCTTTCTGTGTGATTGGAATCAACATATCTGCAACATGTTTGTGTACTGGTAAACAATTCAAGTTTAATGAAACTCTCCTCCTGCAGACAGGCAAATAGATGATCATTTATATCCAAATAATTTTACCTGGCTTCATTTCATTATAATCATATATAATCACTGTTAAGAATTTTGTGTTGCCTAGATAATTTAATAATCTGCATTTCATAATAATAAATGCCACTGTTCTCAGTCTCCAGACACCAGGCTTTAGATGTGCTGTTGTGTATTTTGGTATGTGTTAGGTTTTTTTAGGAGACATAGCTTTCATTTTTCAGGTAGCATCATTGGCATTGTTATAAATTAACGAGCAGAGGCACTGTATCTGAGCAGCAAGAGAGTCACCAAGTCATCTGTAGTGAAATAATGAAAATTAACCATATAATTAATGTGTATTATTATCATTATTATTATTAATATTATGTATTCAATTAGATGATAATAATTAATGACTGTGGGAAATGCTCATGTCCTCCTTCTCTTTTGCTCCTCCAGGTGTATGGTCAAGGCCTAGACACCTGATAATAAACACATCTGCAGTGGAGCTGTACTGGGATCAGCCGTCCCAGCCTAATGGACACATCTCTCAGTACAGACTGAACAGAGACGGTCACACTATTTTTACCGGAGACCACCGTGACCAGAATTACACCGACACTGGACTCCTGCCAAATCGCAGGTGGATAGCATTCACTTGCGTGCTTTCACACAGACACGCACGCACACACAGACACACACACACATCATTGCAAACGTGCACGAGTGTGTGCTCATATGTAGGAGTCACACGCATAAACACACTTCACTTGTAGGTACATAATTAATCATCCCTTTAATTCCTAATTTTTCCCGTTTGTGTGTGCGTATGTGAGTGTTTGTGCGTGTTTATATTGGGGTCACCCTGTTTTAAAAGCTCTCCTATCATCTCATCCATGTCTCTCTCTCAGGACTGCGCTGCTCTCTATATATGTTTGTTTGTGTCATTTAATGGGCAAATATTTGACATACCAATGACAGACGCAAACATTACCACACACACACACAGACACACAGACACACACACACATTCAAATCACCAATCAGATCTGTTTTTTGCTTACAGACAGCAGTGGAGCGTAGATTTTATTTATCTGTTTATTTTCATTTAACCTTTACTAATCCGTGTCTTTTTTCCAAGATGGATTTTCTGTTTTAATTATGGGAGAGCAAAATGAAATCCTCTCTCCTCCCCTTTCTCTTTCTTTTCTGTCTCCTCTCTCTTCTTCGGCCTCCTCTCTCCTGAGACAATTTTCTTTTTACCCCAAATAGAAATCATGGGATAACACCCTGCAGTATTCCAGTCTCCTCCATGTGTGTGAAAGAGAAAGAGAAAAGAAGGAAGGAGGAAGACAGGACTGTATATGTGTGTGATGTTTAATTTTCCCTAATTCCAGATAGTCTGCCAGAAGGCATTTCTGTCCCAACCATTCACTTCTCATCACTTGCCTCGCTTCCTATTCACTTCTCTTTCCTCTCTCCCTCCCTCCCCTCCTGTCCTTTCTCTCTTACCTCATTCCCTTCCTTCTTCCCTTCTTTTCCCAATTTAGCCCTGCGCCAAGAATTACACAGGGAGCACCGGCCCCATTATCCAGGCAGACTTGTGTGTGTTTTCACTTGTGTGTGTGTGTGTGTACCCATGCATGCCTTTCTGTGTGTGCATGTGTCTGTGCGTGAGACAGCTCAAAGTGGCCATTGATTATTTATGACAATGTTGATTAGCTGTCACTTTGCTTCGGCAGCCCAGGAAGTGTCTAAGATGACGAGAGAATTAACCTATTCCCTCTGGCTGGCCCCGCAGGACAGACGCGTACACACACACACGCACACACACAACCAAACAGATGCAAATACCCCACTCATCGATTACCTACACACACATACACACACACCATTTTACTTTTGATATCCCAAGGCGGTGTTTACATTTAAGTAAATATCTTGCAATGATGAAGTGTTTAAATTCATTCTCCCACTGAAACCTTATGCCATGATAAAATTCTCACTCTCCATCACACTCACTCAGTGCTTTGCTCTCCTCCTCCCTCTGTGTGTCTCTCTCGCCCTCTCTCCTTGACTTAGTTGGTGTATCTCACTGAGATGTGTTTATATATGATTTTCTCCTCAGGTCTTTCTGTGTGTGTGTCTGTGTGTGTGTGTGAAAGTAACATATGAGTTTTACTACCATTTCTTGACTGTGTTCTAACCCACTGCAGAGGTTCTAATGGCCTCCTGTTTAAAACGCTCTGCGCAGGAACAATAACCCAACACCAGTGCCTATTAATGCATGTGTGCTGGAGTTTATAGCAAATTAAAGGCTTTTAATGTTAAATGGTGGCCCACTTACACAGCTAATGTAGGCTTTAGCACCAGCCAGCCACGCGCTCTTAAAAGGGAAATCTATCTTATGATGTCATGGGCAGGAGAGGTAGAGAGTGGGTCAAGAAAGGCAACAAGACAGATGAAAGAGAGAGAGAAAGGTGTGCGATGGAGAAGCAGAAAAAGAATGTCCTTAAGTGTGGTCACAATATTGACACATACACAGGCTGAGTTTTGTCCATCATACATAATAATGCAGCTGTATTTGTTTCTGAGCCATGATACTGACCTGGTCCTGTGTTTGCATCACCCCGTTGGAACTCTTTCTGTATATTCTTCTCCTTCTCCCTCTCTCATTTCTCTGTTATCTCTTCTCTCCACACCACTTTTTGCCGTTCCATGTCTTCAGGTACGTGTATGAGCTGGAGGCCACTACTAAGGGTGGGACCGGTGTGAGTGACAAATATGTTATAGAGACTCCAGTCTCATGCCCAACTGGGACCCCACCTCCATACAATGTGACAGTGTTAGGTCCCTACTCCATCTCTCTTGCCTGGACCCCTCCTGGTGAGTGGATGGATGGATGGATGGATGGATGGATGGCTTGTTGAACAGCAGCTTAAATGATACATTGTTTAAAGACTGAAATGATCTCTTCTTGTGAGTTGAGTTAACCTGATATAGTGTGTCATTATTCTACATGAAGTGATATTTCCATGTTACCAATTCTAAATAATCATATCATAAGTCATATTCATCAGGTTTAGCTCTACATCACAGTTTTGTTTTTGATATGGAATAAGACCAAGGGTTCACCTGAAAAAAAGCCCTGGAGTAGTTTTCCATTCACCTTCTGGCCTCTCAGGACCTGGACACACATACACTGGCCTAGATGAGCATACACTTGGGGCTGAGTTTTCATGCTTATGGGGCAGTGATTGTCTGCCCTAACCCATCTATCATTGACTATTACTCTCTCATTAGGCTGATTTCCTATCTCAGAAACTGCTTATAGGGCCAACTAGCAAAGACACTTCACTCTGTGTGTGTGCATGTGTGAGTGTGTGTATCTTTGTTTCTGTATATTTGTCTCTGTGTTTATGTATGCATCTTTATACATGTGTATTTGAGAGTCTGTGTGCGTGCGTGCCTGTGTGTGCATGCATGTGTGTGTGCATATGTGTGTGTGCATGTCATTGTGGAGATATTTCCATAGGCAGGCCTATTCTATCGTTATTACGGGTTGATTTTAAAGGTGAGGAAATATCGGCTGGGTTCTCACGCTTGGTTAACTCCCTGAGCCCGGAGTCTGGAGTGTTTTCGACTTGTGTGTGTACGTGTATGTGTGCTCACCTGAACCTCTGGCAGTGTCTGTCTTTGTGTATGTATGTGTTTGTGTCTTATGCATACATTGCATACATTTAGTGCCAAAACAGTGGCATATGGCCACTGAAAAGACATTTATTTTAGGATCAGTTGTGTGTGTAGGTCTATTTTATGTTTTGAAGGGGCTCTATATGTGTGTATTTGTAATTTTTGACATCATGATTGAGAAATAGAAGATATTAAAGCAGGTGATCAGTGGTTTCATAATAAGTTAAATACTTAACCTACATCACAGTGATAATTAAACCTGACTGAGCAACATGCCGAGACGAAGAGAGACGAATTATAAATATCTCTGAGTGTGTGTGAACTATGTGAAAGTGTATTAACGCATCTAAAGTGTGCTCATATAAAAAGCTCCATGTGCTGGAGTCAGAGGTGTCTCTGTGTGTAGGTGCATGTGTGCATATGTGAGTTGGGGGGTGAATAATTGAAGTCTTTCATTTGTCTGGTAATCAGTTCGTTCTCAAGATATCAAGAGTTCATGAATGTTGAATAACCCATCACAATACAGTAGGCCTGAATTATGGAAAAACCTCCGGTGAGAATATTAACAAAGTCTAAGTGCATGTGTGTATCTGTGTGTGTGTGTGTGTGTGTGTGTGTGTGTGTGTGTGTCTATATGTATACATTTGTGTGTTTTTTGCCTGGATGTGAGACAACAGTGCCGGGATTGTAAAGGCTAGAACATTCAGTGTCCAGACAAAAATATTAGCAGATATACAGATGTAGTTAAAGGAAGCCAGCTAGTTGTATTGCTTATCAACCATGTTTTCCTCAACATAGTCAATTAAAATCAATGGGCTTTCTAGCTATGACAGTCAAGTAAGCGTCAAGTCAGACAGGTTTATGTTACAGCCTGTTTAATTTAGGCTGAATCCTTTGTTGACGATGATGAGAAAAATAATGGTGGAGACTAGAATTCCTTTCAACATGAATTGACTTGTTTTTTTAAGTTGTACCATCATGAATGTGACATGTTCAAAAAAAAAAAGGTATGTTAAGGTAATGTTGTGTCACACATGTATGTGTTGTGTTGTGTTTTGGTTCAGTTACTAGCTCAACAAACAAAGAAACTAAAGAAAGTCATATTGTGTCTCTTTCTCCTTTTCCACAGTTCATTTCAACAGCAGACAACCTGTAACATACAACATCCTATTTAATCCAGGAAGCAACAGCTCCATTGTGCATTATGCTGGGAAAGACCTGCACCGCATAGTGACTGGTCTAGAGCCATTCACTACCTACAACATTAGAGTGCAGGCCTGTCAGATTGGTAAATATCTTTCAATTTGAAAAATCAGCTGTTTGTAATACCACAGATTTGAAGCCTCACACACTTTCTAATTGACAAAATGGATGAGTTTAGTACAAAGAAACTAGTGGAAATAGCAGCATTTTTTGTGATCATTTTGTGAAATCATATTTACTCTGTCAAGCAGTCAATAAGATCCAAATTTTGAATGTAGTTAAAATAGATCTATTATCTGTGGCCAAACAAATCAGAGTCTCGAGGATGGTAATGGTGCCTTCTTATATGCATTTAATGTATAACATTTTTATCTATCTGTGTTTTGTGATGTGAGGGGTGAGGAGTCCTGTGCCAGTTTTTTTTTTTCTTCAGGCCTCTTGTAGATCATGCTCTAGCTGAGGTGTTTCATCTCTAACCCTACAGCATGTGTAACCACACTGACCTGTGATATGCTACGTAAATGGGGTCATACTGAGGGAGAAGCCTTTGTAGATGAGATTTATTCTATTGTAAAAGAAACAAATGTAATGAATATATGTGTCTGTTTCTGTTATCTGTCCCGTGGTGCTTCTTGCAGAGGGGTGTGGAGTTGGACAAGGTGTCTCAGTGCAAACTTTAGAGGCTGTTCCAGAAGGTCAGCCACCCCCCACTGTAAAGGCAGCTGGAGCAAATGTCCTGGAGATCCACTGGTCACCTCCCAAAAAACCAAATGGATTAATCACCTCTTACCATATATACAGGTAACACAGACAGCTACTGCTACCTCCCTTTTTACAGTATGGGTTTGTAATGGCAATTTAAGTGCTTGGCTGTGGGATGTAAGGAGGAGATTATGTTCATGGTTACAGGAAACCAACACTGACTGTTTAGGAGACAGTATGAAAGACAAATGATTTGTATGATCAAAGCTAGATCTGAAGTGTGCATAGGCAGGTTTGCACCTCACTCACTATCAGAAAAAATGAGTAGCAAAGGCTTCTAGGATCATTAGAGAGTGTATCGAAAGCAGGTGATCAACTATTGATAAACAGTCATAGAAACAACTACACTTCATGCTTATACATTCTTATGTGCTGTACAAACTACTGTGATGATGTGGTCATCTCCAGAACAGCAATGAGCCAGATGTAATACAGACAGTACATCACATACACACAGTCTTTGCATACATGTAATGTACACAGTCCAGAAGTTGTGTCTCCAGGCAAACATCTGCTGGTCAGTCTTAGTACAATGTGGGTGTGTGTGCATTTGTGTTTTCATGTGTATAAATGAGTGCTGAAGGTCGTGGTCTGCTTGTTGACCAAAGAGTGTGTGATCTGTATGCAGGGTCAGACCAGACTAAGCCCTTTAACTCCTCAGGAAACACACATTAGCATAGCAGTACACACACTGACACACCTGGCATGATCAGACTCTGGCAGACAGGGACTTGGATAAAATAGGAAAATCTCTCCCCCTTCCTCTCCCTCTCTCTCACACACACACACACAGACATACACACACCTGTGTGAAACCCTGCATAATCACAGACAAAGGGGCTTACCAAGACATCGTCGAGCTTGCATCAGCCACTGACTTACACATAATGTTTAAGACGTGATGTCACATTAATTTCAGTTGCACAACTTAGTGTGTTTATTTTCAGCACACTAAAGTATACTAAAAAATATTAAACACTGGTCATTGAGATAATTCCTTTAACCTACTGATCCTATTTCTTGGTGTCCACGTTGGTCACAGCCAGGTTTCCAGGTTTCCCACCTCTTTACACAGACATACATCCACCCTTGTTTTTTCCAATTTGACACAAACGTCAACTTGGACTCAAAGATGAAACGATTAGATTTTAGTGGGCAAAGTTCGAAGTTCAAGGTCATGGTGACATCATGTTCTTGTAGCTGTGCTATATCAGAAAGGCTAGTTACATCATTACCATCACCAATAGCACCATATGGTTTACTCAGAATACCTCAAATACAACTTAAGTGGTTTCAATTCAACATCACTTTCAGTATATCGTTTTTAGATTTATATTTAAAAAAAGAGTCTACTTAGGTATATGTAACACGATTTCAGAAAATTATTATTTCTTTTCTCACAGACGTCCAGTAGAAACAGAGGAGGAGCTGCTGGTTTTCATCTGGTCCAGAGGGCCCCTTGAATTTTTCGATGCTAGCCCCACCCTACGACCCTTCAGCTACTTCCAGTACAGGGTACGAGCCCACAACTCCAAAGGCTCAGCTCTGAGCCAGTGGGCTTTGGCCCAGACCTTTCAGGCAGTACCAGAAGATATGGCTCCTCCCACAGTCACACCCACTGGTGAGTTCACTCAGTCACATGAAAATGCTTTTTGTCACATGAAAATATTCTTGTATTGAATCACTGCACCAGTCCCATATGCTTTGCACTTTGACAGGTGCTCACTCAGTCCATCTGAAATGGAGTGAACCGAGACAGCCCAACGGTCTAATTTCCCATTATAGACTGATTTACAAGAAGCACCAACAGGACCCAACGCTCACCTCAACTGCTGTTACTGCTCTCACTGTGGAGGTAAATGTACACACACATACACAGTCAGTGCTAGATGAGGAGGACATGCATTTTTCTGTGAGGGTCTCTTCCATGTTCCTTGTTGTTTTCTAGGTATTTGTTGTATGTGATATCCCGTTGGTAAAGCTGCACAGGTATCTGTTCAAGTTTGTTCACGCATTCAAAATGTTGTGAGAGCTATACTGTCTATGATGTGCAGTGTGAGTGTGTCTATTGTCATTTGCAGTGCATGTAAAGAAATTTGGACTCTACCTGTGGTGTTGGTGCCATCTGTTTGCCAGTGAGGGGCCTGAAGACACAGACACACACACATACACACACACAGCCCATGGCCAGCTATTCTCCAGGGCCCTTCCCACAATTCTGTGCCATGCCTGATGCTCTGAGGGAATAACTATGAGCAAGCCCCCGCAAACCAGAACCACACATGTGCACACACCAAGACACAGAAGCACACACAAACACTCCTTCATGCAGACTCACACATGTACAGTACACACACACACACACACACACATATATATATATATATATACTACTGTTAGCAGCAGCCATCCAGTCTAAATAGGAGCTGGCAGCTCAGCAAGCAGGCAAAGTTCACCCAAAGCTGCAATGAGATATTTCTCAACAGTGGCCAGCATCTGTCTGCACACCAACAACACACCTGTATGTGTGTGTGTGTGTGTTTGTGTATGTGTGTTTTAATGTCTGAAACTTAGTTTTGTGTTATTCTGTTTACATGTAGCAATTATCATATAATTCAGCTTTGTCTCTGTGACATAAAAGAGAAAAGCAAAGATGATCAAATGGGATAAACATAGATTAAAACATGACATGATGATAAAAGGAGAGAAGAAAGAGGAATAGAAATAAACACATCAATGTATGCACACTTAAACAGAGGAAAAAAGCAATAGACAGAGACCTAGATTGGCAGAACAAAGAACAACAGAGTTAATAGAAAAGGTAAAAAAAGGGAACAGAGTGGTAGCAGGAGACCAAAAGAGAGAGGTGGAGGGGGGAGAAAAAGAAAAGTGAAAGAACAAAAGGGGGGCAAGAGAGAGTGATAGATCTGGGGAAGGAGGGAGGCGAGTAAAAGGAAGAGAAGAGGTAGAAGTATAGATCTATATTCTGTCCATACGAGTGGCCTCTTCTCCCTCAGTGACCTTTGGCTTGTCACTCATAATTAATACAAGATGTAAATGGAGACCTTTCACCTTCTCATTGATATGGAACACTGTGTTTGTGGGTGCGTGCCTGAGTTTGTGTGTGTGTGTTTGCATGGGTGTGTGTGTGTGTGAGAGAGAGAGAGGCTCATTGACATGGCATAGACTTATTTTAGTGGCGGTCATTTGTCACGCAGTTGCCTTCGCCACATGCACTCCGTCGTTTAGCCATACACAAAGAAAGTGAAAATGAGAAGAAACAACGTTCCTAGCAAACTTTAGATTTCGAGCAAGCAATCAGTTTAAGGACTATGTTTTATGTGGTAAGGGGCAAAAAAGGACCATTTATTATGCTGTGTTATTTTTACTTTCATATTGCTTATTATTTGCTATTGCTTTTTTTGTCTTTTTTTGGCCTTTTATATTGCTATTTCGCTGTTTTAGCAGCTTTAACTGAAAGCTGTTTTCCACTATTTGCCAATACAGTTGCACCTCAAACATCTCCTGCAAACATTATAAACAACAAAATGAAATGGAACAGGGAGCTACAATCAGAGAGAGGGAATGAATGGGGGGAAAGGGAAAAACTGTCAAACTCAGTTAGAGCTGTAGTTTTCTGAACGCTCACAAAAACAATTGTTTGAACTTGTTCAACTCTAAAAAAGTATAACAGATCCTATTCTTTAATATTGTAACTACAGCTTCATCTTTCTTTTTAATCCTTTTAATCTCCTTAATGAGTTTTCTCTGGAAGTGACGTTTGGGGTTTTTCTCACCTTTAACTTCACTGATCCACCCATTCTTTACTGCTCATAATCTCTATAGTTTGTGGATGTATTGTTGTGCATATGTGTGTGTGTCCATTTGAGATGTGTGTATTTGTGTGTGTATTGATCTCAGGCTGGGCTGGGAACCCTGCTCTGTGCCAGCTTGGCTGATTAATGGGGTCGTCATGGCAATCGGACGGAATGAGGGTACGAAGCGCAGGCGGCCTGCCTCACTAGATCCCTACGTGCCGCCTGGCACACACACAGTCGCACACACAGCCTCTCTCATACACACACACAGACACAGACACACACACATTCTCTCTCCATGCCTTACACCTTTCTGACAGACATGTTAGTCACTCACACAGGGTGTCAGGTTGCCCATCCTGCATCGTGGTCCTCTTACTTCACTCATACTTAATATTTCTCTTCATTATTTTCCATCCTTCCTGCTGGAGATTCTTCCAGTCAACGATCGTTTTCGCTGGTTCATGGATTGTTTCATGCACCTGCCACTCACGTTATGCCTCCCCATGATCCTCCTCTCTCTTTCATGAGCCACCCTGTCTTTGTTTTTCCCTTGTCATTTGTTCGTACACACACACACACACACACACACACACACACACACACACTGCTTTTCAACTCTTCTACCTGTTTCTGCCTGTTATTAGTTTTTTGTACCTTTCCCATCTTCCTCAGTCCCTGCTGCCCTCTCTTCTACGATCTCTGCCCTGGTTTCATATAAAACCCTTTAATTTCCTCCTCATTCCACACTCCACATCCCCTTTCACCCTATTCTTATAATTCCTTTCTTTCTTTTGCCTGCTTCTCTCACCACTTTTGCTACCTTCCTTTACCTCTTCTGCACTTTAAACTTTTCCCTATACCTCATCCGTTGCTGCTCACTTCCCTTACTCCTTTTCTACCTCCCTCCCCTCTCCCATTCACTCTTGTCCCCTCTCTTGCATCCTGCTGCCTACTCCTGTATTTCCCTGCCTACCACCTCCCTCTTTCTCCCTCTCTACTCTTCTGTACTTTCCTCCCTCCCTTGGCTCTTCCAGATGTTGCACTGCGGCCCTTGGGATCATTGGTGAAGGGAGACCATGTGCATACATATACGTGTGTGTTTGTGTGTGCATATGTGTGTTACTTTATATGGATACATATGAGAATGTGAGAATGTGTGTGTGCATGCATTACATATTTTTGTTTGTATGCGTATGTGCAACAGTGTGTGTGTGTGTGTGTGCATGTGTGTGTGCTGTATTAATACATCCCATTGATCAGAGCAGGACCCCTGACAGTCATCATCCCTGAGAACCATCTGGCCGACGCCTGACGCTCCCTCACCCAAACACAAGCTGACACCCTATTAATCTGTTACCGCCATGCATACATACGTGTGTGTGTATGTGTGTGTCTTTCCGTGAGTGTGTGTGTGTATATGTGAACGAATCAGTGAGTGTGTGTAAGATGGTGTGTAATGTGTATGTAAGAGGTTATGTGTAGAGTATGCGTTAACATTTTTGCCGTGCCCATGTTTCAGTGTGCATGAACGTGTGTGTCTGTGTGGATGTGTGTTCCAAACCCCAACCATGCACACACATACAAATGTGTACACGCACCACTCCACCATCCGCCAACAACAGCCGGCGCTGAAGGGAGCTGAAGGGTGCTTGGAAATTAAGGTTATTACACAAATTGAGCCATATGGTCTAAATATTTCAGAGCTGAAATTTACTAGGCAATAAAAATGGCCCCTACCTCGGTAATGGTGTAAATTACAGCTTAACCACCAGCGCTAATGATGTCCTTCTGTACGCCCCGTAACCAACCGTACATGAAGGACACATTGTTTAAAAAATACCCCAGGAAAAGCAAGAGAGAGACAGAGAGGGTGAGAGAGGAAAAGAGTAGAAGCGATAAGGATGGAGGGAGACAAAGTGAACAGAGCTATGGAGGAAATGAAAGAGTTGAGAAAGGGGTGTGTGAGGAGAGAAAATGGAGAGAAAGCGAGAGAGTGATTAATTTAGAGAGTGAAGAAAGAGAAAGAGAGAGAGAGCTAGCAGCATGTTTACAATCTGTTAGTTTACCATTAAGAGCCCGTCAGAGAGTGCGGGACAGCGAGGTCCAGCCGGCGAACTGTGTCTGAAAGCCAACATGAGGTTCAGTGTGTGTGTCTTTGTGTGTGTGTGTGTGTGTCATATAAACATCACAACGTGTCTAGTTTGGCATGCACAGCAAGGAGACGTATAAAAGTATGAACATGTTATCAGAATATGTTTTGTGTACTTAGACATGAACGGCCTGCAGGTGTTTCGTATGATAACGAACAAGTAATAGTGTTAAACACATGGCATGCAACACTAGGTTTGAATACAGATGCAGTTTGTGAAATTTGTGAACATGCATGTTTTTTGTGCTGGTCCCAGGTTTGTTTGGGAATGCACAGTAAGGACACGATCAAATAAGATACAGTTTCACCTAAAGGACTGAGAACAGCTTAGTGGATGTGTTTGCTGGATACTAGTGGTTGACCTTAATTACAGATAGCCTGAGCCTCACATTGTTGAAAGTATGTAAATCATCCCCAGTAACATTATCACTGTGCAATCAGAATGCGTAAATTAATAATTTATTTACATGGAGACCCTGAAGCACTGTTGGTAGCCATAGTTTTCTCATTATCAAGAAAAGCGAAATCATCCTACTCTTATCACAGTTATATCCATGGAAATGTATTAATCTTGAATAGTTTACTTAACATAGCATAATAGAAACATAGGATAGAAGCCATTTATGTATCTTTAGAAAATGACTTTATCGATTTCTTTCTTTAAATCTGTAGATAAGGTAAGTGAATGCAGTGGACACAGGACTGAAGAGCAGCTTTACTCCTTCACTTGTTGCTCACTTTCTGCTCAGTTGTCTCCGTTGCATCGCTTAACCACAGGAGTGACAATAGGAATGACAAGGCTTTGCCCTTGCTCTGAGTGACACCCTTTAACAAATGAGGGAGAGCCAGAGGAGTGGAGGGAAGAGAAGAATGCAGAGCTGAGTGCAGAGAGGGTGAGGAGAGAGGGATGAGGAGGGTGAGAGTGGAGGAGACAGGTGAAGAGAGGAAGGAAGCATTAGAGGAGAGGATAAGGAGACTCAGATGCAGAGTTCGTGAGGCCCTCGGCCTATCAGACCCCTTAGTTAGAGGTCTCCATCTCTGATTGGAGGGCTCTCAGCATTCTGCATAAACAGGCAAATAATCAGACAGCAATACTCCCTCTTCTCCTCACTGCAATCTTTCTCTGTCTCCTCCCTTTGTCGCTCCGTACTGTTCAGGCCTCCCTCCATTACTGCTTTTCCATCTGGGTTTTCTCTACCTCTGTCTCAAATTACAGTTTTTATGTTATTCTCATCCTCCATCGTTGCCCCCTCCATTCCCTCTTGTTCTCTCTCCCTCTCACTCCGTCAAGTGATTTTTTTTTCAAGTGAGTTTAGTGTGTATCCCTTAGTTTCTCATGCTCCCTCTCTCTCACACACACATTCTCCTTTGCTGGGTAATGACAGGTTGTGTGTTATTGTGTGTCTGTCTGTGAAGAGGCTACACCATCCAGTCTAGTGCTCTCCACTTGTCTTAATGGGTGTTTAGTACTGCAACCACGATATGATGGTCATCACTTTAAAGGAATGCTGAGTGTGTGTGAGTGAGTGAGTGAGTGAATGTGTGTGCGTGTGTGTGTGTGTGTGTGTGGAGAGTGAGAAAAAGGGAGATAGAAAAATGAGTTCAGTATATTTGTGATTGATTCAACTTTGTGTGTGTGTGTGTGTGTGTTTGTTTTGGAAGTGGGCAGTATGTTTGACCATAGCCTGGAGGGGGCGTTCCTGCCAGCCTCTCAGAGCCTGGATATGAATGCAGAGTTTCTGTGTTTACACATGGTTGTCAGCATAATGTCCAGCGATCGGGTTTAAAGATGACATGACTTTAGTATTAGTAAGATGCTGGTCTGTGTGTCTGTGTTTTTTTTGCCTGCCTTCCATCAAGTGGAATTTCAGCATGCTCTCAGTCAGTCTCAGTCTCATTTTGCTTTTGTCTTCTTACAGCCCTTGATGGGATGGGATACTCTATATTCTTTCTTGTGTGTCTTGATTTGTTTGGTTTTTTTACCAGCTACTTCCTAATTAAAACCCAGCCACCTACACAACTACACAAACCTAATCTGCCAAATGAAATAAAGCTCTGATGAAATTTCAGAGACAAATACGTGCTTGCTCATTTCAATATCAGGACATATCTGTGGATAAACATACCGTTCCTCACTCACCAGAATTTGGCCACATAGCACACACACACACGCACACACGTGCATATATACACATCAAATATGCTGTTCCTGGGGTCTAGAACCGCCAGAGCCAATCATGACTGTCGGTGTGAAGTGGGCATGCCTGTTCCAGACCCCTGCAGTCCCTCTCTATGTCTGTGTTGGCCACAGACAAACACATGCCTAATGGCACTCTCTCTCTCTCTCTCTCTCTGTGTTTGTGCGTGTGTGTGATGCTAGAACGTCTGTATGTGTCAGGGTCTGTCTAACGCACACTGACTAGCAGGGACACCCATGCAGGGCATTTGCAAACAGACACAGGGCAGTTGTGCCAGCAGCATTGAATTAAGCGTGCACACATAAAATACATACACACACAAACTTGGCTTGAGAGCTTGGCATGGGGGGGCGAGAGAGCAGCGTGGGGTTCACTGGCTGACCTCAGAAAACTCAGAAAACAATTACTGCTCTCACAGGGCTGGTCAGTGCACAGCTTGTACTAATGGACTGGTCTGAAGAATTGAATCGAATTGACTTGAATCAACTTGCATCAAATCAAATTGACTCATATCTTACTATAGCATGTTTTACCACACAATGTCAGAATTAAGACACATAAGAATAGGTGAACCAGCATGGTGCTTTGTAATCTCTCCAGGACTTAATATGACTTAGCAGAGAGGCCATAGGCAGCCTGTGGAGAGAAACATCCCTGAGGTCGGCCAGGTGGACCCCATTCACTTAAAGGAGTGATTCTTTCATGTGTTTGTAGGCACTTGCTTTACTTCTACCTGCACACACATATGTGTGTGTGTGTGTGTGTGTGTGTGTGTGAGAGTGAGTGAATGAGAGAAAAAGATAAGGGTGTGTGTGTGTGTGTGTGTGTAGCCATATGCTAATGTTGGTCCGTCTCTCTGTCTCTGTCTCTCTGCGGGGCCCATTGCTGGGGCCTTTGTGAGATAATCAGCATAATTCTTTTGACAAATACACATGGTTATTCTTAATTAGTATCACACACTGTCCCCCCAGCCGCACCCTGCCTCTCCACCTGAATATCACACACACACACACACGCGCGTGCAGTTGCATACACACTTCAAGGGACACATGGGTACAAAACAAGATGCCAGCAGATGTGGGCTTGTTAAGATACGTGCAAATGCACACACACACACTGGCATCGGTATATGTGTTCTACAAACATGTGCGCACACTGACCCGGCACTCAGAAACACACACTGTCCAGAGGACCCCTGCCGTAGCTCAGCTCACACACCAAAGAGAAGGCAGAATGAGGAAATAAAAGATTGAATAGATTGCTTCCTTGCCCTCAATGCTAAGTTGTGTTGAACCGTGTAAGATCTGAGGGCTCTTTAATGTATAAATTAGCGAGACCTCTTCCTGTCTCTTTTTTTTCTTTCCCTATCATTGTCTCCTTTTCTCTTCTTCTGTCTCTTCTGTCTTGTTTACACTTTACACCCCCCCCCCATTTCTCTCTCTTGACTTCTTGCACCCCCTCTGTTCTTTTGCATTTGGCATGATTAACTGGTGACTTTGATCATCCACACACATGCACATGCTCATGCTCACTGGATTTAGGTTGACGAGAACATTTTCTTTTCATATCTCACATCGTTGCTGTTCATGTGGTCTTCACAGGTTAGCCATTTTTTTTCCAAATAGGCTTTACAGAAAAAAAACACCATTTATCAAACAGCTATTACTACAACTGTACAGTTTTTGATATTGACTACAGTATGATTTTGCCCATGATGTAGAATAAAGTGAAAATCCTACACTAGAGTCATAAATGCCCATTTCTGAATTGCAGTACAGGTCCAACCCCAAAATATCTCTTAGAGATGAAGTGATCATATCCAACAAAACCACTCATAGGTCCACCTGTCTTAACTACATGAAGGTCAGATGCACTTATACTATATATAAAGTATAAATGTTGTATAGATGACAAATCTTACAAATATAAGGGTGGGAGGTACACTCTCAGCTGTGTGATCCTGAGTATTTTCTATGCTCCAATTTGTTTATCTTTGCACAGAGATTAGTGGGTATTTACCTTAACGTTATTCATGTCATCATTTCTTCAGTAGTTTTGTGTGAATATCTGTGCTTGTGTGTGTGTCCGTATATGTGTATGTATTAGAGACAAATAGTTATTGTGGGAGCTGTTAATGTAATGTAATAGCAGTGTGTTTCAGTGTTACACCTTTTGATTACTGTCTGTCTGTGTCTTGGTGTGTGTGTGGGTGTGTGGGTGTGTGTGTGGGTGTGTGTGTGTGTGTGTGTGCACAGTTAGGAGGCCGAGGTTGTGAATTTCATAGCACTAGATTGTTGAGTATTTATGTGGGCGCATGTGTGTGTGTGCAAGCATGTGTGTGTGGTGTAGCGAGGAGGCTGTTAATGTGGTGTGTTTCAGTGATAAAGTGTTTGAATGTATTGCCATCTAGAGGCGTGTAGCAGAGTCTCCATGCTCCTATAAAAGCTGCCAGCGCCAGATGCTGCTATTGACAATGTGCATATGTTAACCGCTTTATAGGCCACATGCCTCACATATTTCACTGGCTTTTAAGGTAGAGAGATCTCTCATTCTCGCTCACTTAATCTGTCTCTCCCTTTTGCCACATCTATCTTTTTTCTCTCCCACTTTAGCTCTCTCCCCTCTTTTTTTAACCATTCACTCAATCTTTCTCTCTCTCTCACTCTTTCAATCTTCCCTCCTCTCTCTCTCTCTCCTTTTTTATTTCCCCCATCAGTTATTAACTTACTTACTCCCTTAGTTTTTCTTATCCCACTTTTCTAGCTCTCTGTCCTACATCGCCTTACTTACATATACTCTATTTCATTCCGATCTCTTTTTCTCTTTCAGTCTTTATTTCTCACCCCCTCCAACCCTTTCTCTTTCTATCTTTCTCCACCCCTGTGTCTCTCTCATTGTGTCCCTCCCTCCCTCTCTCTACTGAGAAGAACTGTGATTTGCAGGAGGATTTAGCTAGTGTCTAGGGGCTTATTAATCCTATTTTACTGTGGATGAAAAACATGTTGGCTCCCAGACATGAAAACTGTGAATACATGCATTCTGGTTGTTGTTCAGACAGTTCATCCTTGGTGCCACGCTACGGTGATTTGTCAGGGTTTTCATTTGATTCAGTTTGAATTGGAGCCTTTTTGATCCTCTTGCTGCTGCATTGAAGTGGGTTACCAGTTAATCTCTTTACATATGCTTGCTTATGTGAAAGCATACGCTCCTGAACAGACTCTTTAAAAAAAAAAACTGCAGAGTCAACGAATAAAAAATACAGCCTTCTATGATGTACGTTCACACAAATATGTTGACACATACACAGAAACATCAGTCTCACAGCTGATGATTCACAGCTCACAGTCATAAACAAACAAACAGGCAATACCACATCCTGGAGCCCAGTGCTCCCTGACTACCATGTCATAGCACGCCAGGGCCTTTTGAAACAACAGTGTGTCTCTTATCAATTAGTAAATGTTGTTCCCACTGTATCACACACACACACAACCACACACACACACACACACACTACCCTGTGTCTGCCAGGGTGTTGGGCTGGGTCCCACTGCCTAAAGCTACTGGCAGACACACTGTGTCTGTGTATGTTTGTGTGTCTGATATGAAAGGGTGCATGTGTGACATAAACACTCAATCTGGAAGCTTTGAATTCACCCATAAGGGACGGCCGTCTAGCTGCCAGTCTCTTTCTGCCTCTGCCACTTTCTCTGGTGTCTACTTACTTTACCATGGCAGAGCCTGAATGTTGAAATGTTGATATCACAAATCCCATGTCATGTCATCTTAGCTCGCCATTGTTTCAGTGTTCCTTTTCATTCCCCGTTTTAATGAGTAATGTGATGGTTTTATTCATGCAGGGTTTGTTTGTGTAACTAATTTCCTGACACTCTCCTCTTGCTACATCGTGCTTCTCTGTTTCCCTTTCCATCTGCACTCTCTTTTTTTCTTTTTAACTCTTGAGCAATCATTCCATTGTCTTCCCTCTTTTCTCTCATAAATCTCCTCTTCATTACGTCTGTCTCTGCCTCATCCCTCTTTCCCACTTTCTCCTACTTTTTTGCTTTTTCTTACTTCTCTGACCTTGTACTCGTTCCATATTTCTAGATATTATACCTTAGCTTCTCTTTCTCTTGCAGGGTTCAGTCCTTGAAGCAACCATCTATGGTCTTCATCCATACAGTCAGTATAGTCTTCGAGTGGAAACTGTAAACGGGGCAGGTATGTTGATTATGATCAGTAATCCTTTGAACCGTCACTAACAAATAATATCAGCACCTGCAGACTGAGCTGCTCCATTGAGTCTACATGTTTTCTAACCCTGCAGGCAGTGTGTCCAGTCCATGGGTAGGCATTAGGACCCTGGAGGCTTCTCCGGCTGGCCTGGCTAACTTCACCGTGGAGCACAGAGAGCAGGGCAGGGCGTTACTGCTTAGCTGGGACCAGCCACATAGTCCTAATGGAGTCATCATGGTACACACACAACCCACAACAACAACAGCGAATAAGTGAATGTACAGTAGGACAACAGAAAATGCAGCACACACACATCATAAGTTATCAACTTACACATTCTTATAATTAAGTAGCTCATTTGCATACATATGTATACATATGTATGTACTTCACACTTGATACACACTTCATGCACAGCAATAAGCCTGCCCCTGACATCAAAACAATCAAACATACACACTCTACCACATACATTTTTTTTTGTCCAGCTTTGTTGTATTCTGGCCTTTCACCTGCTTCACGTCTTTGTCCCTTCACTGTTGCCTCTCCCACTCTTTCCTATTCTAACCCACCTACAATCCCTCTTCTCTTCTCCTCCCACTGCTCTTATTACTTCTTTCTCCTCTTCTCTGCTTTCCCTCTCCTGCCTTCCAGATGTATAACTTGTACAGTGAGGGGAACCTGGAGTTCAGCGGTCTATCGCGCAGCTTCCTGTTTCGTCGTTTGGAACCATGGACCAGTTATATTTTGACTCTTGAAGCTTGTACCTCAGCAGGCTGCACACACACACCTCCTCAGCACATCACCACAGCAGCAGCTCCGCCGGCTTCCCAGCCTCCTCCCAAGCCACTCTCCATTGGCTCAGACCATGTGTCACTTAGCTGGGGACCTCCCGTCCAGCCCAATGGGCCAATTGGAGAGTATATTTTACTTGGGAGAAGTCTGGAAGAAGTGGGGATGGGAAGAAGTAATGAAGAAGATAATGAAAAGGCAAAGGTGGGTGTAAATAGGTGCACATCTCTGTTACCACTGTTCTGCTGAAATCATCAACCTCAGTCATTTCCCCCTGTCCCCAACAGGTGCTCTTCAGAGAATCATCCCCACAGCAAACTGCCAGCTTCTCCTATGTAGTGAAGGGTTTGCGTCCCTGGACTCGGTATGAGTTCAGTGTTCGTACTCACAACTCTGCCGGACACACAAGCAGCCCATGGGTAACCATAACAACCAAACAGGCTCCCCCTCATGGCATACCTCCTCCAACCCTGGCTCACCTCCATGGCCGGCCCAGTGAGGTGTTGGTCTCTTGGACACCTCCTCTGGAGCCCAATGGGATACTTCAGTCTTACAGGATTCAGAGAAACGGTGTCAGTTTCTCTTTTAGTTTTGATCCCACTGTTCTGAACTACACTGACGAAGACCTCTTGCCGTTTTCAACATACAGGTGTTGTTTGCTTTCAAATTAACTAACTTGACTAATTTTTTGGGGTCAACTCCAAATAACCCCAACAAACAAATATAATTATATTTCTAAATCTTCTTTTTATTCTGTCCTTTTCTACAGCTACTCAATCATAGCCTGTACATCTGAGGGATGCATCACCAGCCCTCATGCAAACATCACAACCTTAGAGGCTCCCCCTGCCACAGTGGACGCTCCCACAGTTGACACTGCCACATCCGACAGTATGAACATTTCCTGGAATAAACCCCTGACGCAGAATGGAGAGGTCACCGAATATGTGCTGCAACTGAACAATGAGGAGGTTTATCGTGGGAGAGACCTAAATGCAGCGGTGGCAGATCTGCAGCCTCACACATCATATCAGCTGGTTCTGTTGGCCTGTACCAGCGGTGGGTGCACCACCAGTGCCACAGCGTCTGCTGTAACTGAGGAAGCTCCTCCCACTGGCCTGTCTGCTCCAACTCTTAAGGTGTCTTTGTTTATTCATGACCAATTGAAACCTTTTTGTTAGATGCGCAATAAAGAAATCTGTGAATTTCTGTCCAGATTGAGTCGAAACTGGACTTGCTTTGCACTGTTGAAGCCATTTCCTACTTATTGGTATTACTATACAGTAGTATTATTGCAGATACACCAAGCTACAAATAATGCAGTCAATACAACAGCCCTCATGAAGGCAGCAGTTGTTGAAACCATTTTAGAAAGGTGTGATTTGTGGTTTGTGTTTCTGTCATGCAACCTACCATTGTTGTCATTAGCAGTGTAGACAAAATCATAGAAACAACTGCAAGCATAACACAATACAGTACAGATGGGCATCATGCGAACCATCAAAAGCTGGTATCTAGTTTCACATGTGTTATTATCACCATTATTACATACATCTAGATGTTTGTTTGGAGATCTGTTTGATGTGACATTGACTTTTCATTTGAAGGTCACTGGCCCAGAATCAGTGGAGATTACCTGGATACCACCAGAGCATCCTAATGGCATCATCACAGGCTACGAACTCTACAGAGACGGTGAGGTCATCTATGTTGGCATAGAGACACATTACCACGACTTCACACTTTCGCCAAGTGTGGAATACAGCTACCTTGTCAGGTCCAACAACAGCAAAGGTGCAGTGAGCAGCGCCATAGCCTCAGCAAAGACTCACCCGTCAGCTCCTTCTGGTGTTGGTCTCCCCACACTGACACCTCTTGGACCAAGCCAGGTGGGTCATTTATCTCTTCAGTCTGTACTGTATTAGTAACAGCTGAATCGTGCTGAGGTTTACCATTGTTCTGTCTTTAATTTTTTTGTTTAAAAGTTTTATGTTGTTTGTCTTTCCAGGTGAGGGTGGAGTGGAGCTCTCCAGTCCGTCCTAATGGAGACATTGTGAGTTACACTGTGTATCAAAGAGATCCGGTCCAGCTTGACGTCACCAGCACCATGTTTACTCCAGAGGATAGTGCCTTCTCTGACCGACTCACCACACTGCAGGGACTGGCTCCTTACCACAGGTCAGTCAAAGCATGATTCACCACAGTTACCTTTAGACTGTTAGGCAGCAAAGGTATATTTATTTATGGATTACCAGTATGTTTTATGTATTGGGTGTATGGAAGACATAGTATATATGCTATATACTATAGTGTATAAGACATAGTATAGCTTTGGGTTTTTTTGTGAATATGCTTATGATATTTGAGAGGAAAATTGGTCAACACAGTTACAGTTCCATATTTCCCCATAGTCAGTACTGTAATGAATGGAAATGTGGGGAGGTGGAGATGAAAATGGGGCAATGAACAAGGCAACAGAGTGCCATCTCTTGGTAACAAAAAACACCGATTGACTCCTCCTTACAAACCTCCACAATCTAAGCACTGCTGTACAGTTACATTTACAGAGTGGAGATCATTTTATTTACAATAGTCAATAGATCATCAACTGGGATATTGAAGCATTTCCCAGATTGCAGATAAATGGATTTGAAAACGACCTGTCAAACATGCTGTCAAAAGGACAGCATCAAGAAGAAACAGAAAAAGAGAGGGAGAGCATCAACCTTGAGTCCGTGACAATGTATCTATCACTGTCTCTGAGACAAAGACAGCAGTTTGGCAGATGTGTGTGTCTGTCCCTGCTTGCACATATCAGTGTGCTTGAATATGCTGCCGTGTGTGTGTGTGTGTGGTAATAAGATTCAGATAATAAAAGCTCATCAGCCTTATCATCTAAAGATCGCTCCCCCTCTCTCTGATGACCTTCTATCCATTCAACTCATCTTCATTCCCCTCGCTCTATCTTTTCCTCCCCCTCTTTCCCCTCTGTCATCTCTTTTATTTCTCTCTTTCTCTAAAAACACAACAGTGTCTTTAAATTAGTAACCACATAGTGTAGGGTCTTGCATTGTAGTCTGATGAGGCTCAGTGGACATTTAATTAAAATAAACATCATTTCATGGCTTTTGTTAAATAGATTATTTTGAGCTGTAATTCAGTCTTTGAAAAAACATGGTTGACATGGTTCTGAAGGTTTTCTCCAAATTTCCTTTACTCTCCACCAAGTTTTTGAATAAATCTGGCACAAGAAATGCGACATGTGGTGTTGTTTTTGTTCATATACAACAGCACTTTGTTTAAATATTGCTGGCAGGGAGTTTCAAGAGAAAGCAAGTGAGATTGCTCATGATTGCTCATGCTCAAGTGTGATTTGCTCATTTATAGCTTATCTGGGTAACTGTTGGCATTTATGGTTTCAGTCATGTGCAGTCTTTATTTACCGACAGCACAGTGGTGTCATAGTCATTGTGTGTTGTGTGTATGTAGGTATGAGATGCGGGTGGAGGCTTGCACGGCACTGGGCTGCTCCTCCAGTGACTGGTCATCTATTCTCACTCTGGAGGCTCCCCCTGCTGGACAGACAGTGCCACTGTTGGACCTGCAGCCTGACCAACACACCGGCCTACAGACCACCTTCCTGCTCACCTGGTCCCCTCCAGTTCAGCCAAATGGTAAAGTCCTGCATTATGAGGTGTACCGCAGGCTGGAGCATCCCACTGACTCAGACAGAAGCGATGCGGCAACTCTTGTCTACAGGAATATCTCCACTGTATACAAAGATGAAGGACTCCAGCCTTACACTGTGTACCAGTATCAGGTATAACACTCTGTGTATTTGAATGTGTTTGTAAAAAAAAATACATAAATATAATAACTATAAAATTATGGCTTTTTCATAGTACAGAGTACAACACATTCTCATGTACATATGTGTTCACACTCATAACAGATATAGTCTGTTTTTAGACTGAAAGAAATGCTTTTCAAAAGTCCTGCCACTCACTCCAATACACATACTTAAACTGATACAGTCCTTCATAGTACCAACATACACAGACATACAAACGCAAGCCAAGTAATCAGACAGGTGTTAAATGGAGGGGTCCATATTCATGCTGTTGTGCTGTGCATTGGTGCACTAATTGACAGGCTAGCCCTTTGGAGGCAACAATAACATTAGCATTCCTGCCTGTCAGACATACGAGCCGAGACCAGAGAACCTGAGTAATTGATTGAGTTTGCCTGATTGTGGTGCCGTCCTTATTTACGAGGGTCCTAATTTATGACAGGAGGAGGGAGGGAGGGTGGAGCTTTGGGAGATGACGGGCGGGCAACAGAGCCATTAATCACTGGGCCCTCAGAGCACCCACTTCCTGATTACCAGCCAGCCAATCGAATTAACTGTTAGCCCCTTGGTAACAGAGCTTGTATTGGAAAGACCTTTTAATGGTGACCGCTACACGTCCCTTGAGGATTTGCCAGGGGGGGACTGGGGTACGTGGACAAGGTGGTGGTATGCGTGTGTTGTACATGAGCACATGTACACAGCAGTGGTCTCATGGGTGTTTATATGTGCATGTCAACATGTGTGTGTGTGTGTGTATAAGTGAGCGACAGCGAAGCGAAGAAACTGCAATTTTGGACAGTTCATTCAAGTTATTGTCCATTGCACCTCTCACTTTAATGCACTAAGATGCCTGTCCATCTACAGAGCTATCTGTCTGCCTGGCTTTATTTTTATTTAGCTGTTAATCTGTCTCTGTTGCGATCTGGCTCACATCCTTTCTCTGCCTGTGTTTCAGTCGTACACAAGGACGATAAGTCAGTTCAGTTTAGCACACCACAGTGCAGAGAGAGAAATCATATTAGGCTAATTACACTGGGTCATAAGCTCCTATTGACAGCTTTATGCTTGGTTTTAATTACTGCCCACTTTCACACAACTTAGCCCCTTCACCCCAAGTAGATGCACCCGCCAAGTAGCCCTGTTGGCCTATCAGAGCGCTCAAATCAATTCCGCAGTCTAAGCATCCAATAAAAGGGCTTGAATACTGTCTGGAAGTTTTCTGAAGTCGTTTGTTGCCATGGCGGCTCATTTGCTGCCATGGCAGCTAACAGGGTATATTTTTATTTTGTCTCTGTTAAGCCAAACCATGGCCCAATAGGAGTGGAGAGCAGAGAAAGCAGTAAAAAGTCTGTAGATGATATAAGGATGAAGAGATTAGCTCTGGATCAAGGGCAAGGTGATCTGGGCTGACTTTACTTTTGAACTTTTTCTCTCTCTTCTGTCTGTGTGGCACAAACTTCTTAATCAAGTCCAAAGCTTTGCGTCATGTTGAAGCTTGAACTGTGTTGTTACTTGGGGAAGAACATGGTTGTTGCTGGGTAGAAGTATTTTATTGCCGCAAGTTATAATTCTTGTGATGGCAGAAGCAAATTGAATTGAAACCCTTCTCAGCAACAAGTCAAGTTACAGTTGCTGTGGAGAAACTATATAATGTACTTAGCAGAAAACCTTTTGCTGTACAGAAGCTAATTCACTTTTGCCTTCAACTAGATCAAAGAGCTGTTTCATTAATATGCTGCTGCAAAAGTGAATTAAAATGACAGTACTGTAATTGTTTGTTGATCACAGGACGACAAAGTTGCACTTTAAAGTTACTGTACAGCCATTTTCATAGATACAACAATATGATGAACATAGTTCTTAATGGCAATTTTAGGTTTATATGTAACCATTTATTTAATTATAAGTTGTACACACACAGCCTCACATACACACAATGGGCCCATCTCTCACCTCATCACACACTTCTCTTTGACCTTTCTTTATCAGTGACAGCATGCCCTTTACCTAACGTATCTCCGTCCGGCCATGCTTCTTCTCACCTTTTCACATATTTGGCTGTTTTTTTCCTTCATTCCTCTTCCTGCCATCTCTCCCACTGTTCCCCTTCCTTCATCCACCACACAGCGTTATAGACAGTGCCACAAAAGGGGGACATTGTTATATCTCAACACAGAAAAGGTTAGAGGACTGTTAGAGTGTGTGGCCACTAAGCTTCACATATACTTGCTTAATTGCTGTCTTGTGATAAAGTTTAAGTGTTTGTATTTATACACTTCCTGGTTGCAAGATTGAATGTAAAATGAGTAAATCTCCCCATTAGAATAAATGTTTATCTGACTATTATCGTTATTATATACTGAGCAGATTTGGACCCGTGGTGCACCAGACACTGGCTCCTTGTTGCAGCTGTTCAGGATGTTTGGTGGAGAATTACATCCAACGTTAAGAGAAGGACGTTAGATTTTAGTTGTTTTGTTTGTTGTCATTGGAAGAATCAATAATTGGAGCAGTACATTACTGATGTCAATGGGTTTGATGTTCAAGCATCTATCAAAGGCTTTTTTTTATTTGGAGATATGTGTACCACCACCAAGTAAAGACCTTGTCCATGTTAATGCACACAAAAGTACAACAATGTAATCGATCAACCCTTCGATAAAAGCAACCTGACCCACGAGTCACAAAGACACAAACCAGCACTCAGATCAAAATTTCTCCTGCTCCCTCTCCTTGTGTCTTGTCCACCCTTGTTCCTGCCCTCCTCCTCTCCATCCCCAGTCTCTCCATCTTCTATTCCTCTTTCCCCTCTCCCATCTCAGTCCATCTGTGCTGTCACTTAGATCAATCAGTCTGATTGATCACAGCCTAATTGACTATTATTGAGGTTAATTCAACTCCTAACACACTTGCATGCACACGCATGCAAACAAAACTCATGATCACAGACACAAACAATAAAACACGCACACATGCACACACACACGGACACACACTTTCAAGACTAAAGCTCAGACCCATCCATCTGCCTTCTGCACTACTTCTGACAGGCTACAGATGACTTACACATGCAAATCTCAACCCTGCCTGACCCTGTGCTGTGTACACCGTCTAATTATACCCAACACAAGCACACAAATAAGATTACTGTTTAGGTGTGTGTGTGTGTGTGTGTGTGTGTGTGTCTGAGAATAACTCCTTGATGAAGGTGAAAAGTAATTGTCATGCAGATATGTTAGTGTTGGGTTGCATGGTGAAAAGGTTTTGCTCTCACTGCTGATGGTGGTTTTGATGGATGGTCCAATGAATTGACTTATATCCTTTTGTTGGTCTTGTGGAAACTGGTAATTAAGAGAAGCCTTCACATTAAGACTTAATAAAACAGATCTAAAATTCTATGATGGAGGAAGAAATTTTGTGTGACTCTCATTTTGTGCTGCATGTTCTCTAATTAGTTCAAACCTAATGATATTATTGACTGATGAGAAGTTTTGACTGACAGGTTTGGGCAGTGAATTCGGCTGGTCATACTGAGAGTCCATGGGCCAATGGGAGGACAGGATCTGCCCCACCTGAGGGTGTAGGCCAACCTATTTTCAAGCGTATTTCAGCAACCTCAGCAGTAGTGGACATCCACCCTCCGGCTCGACCCAATGGGATTGTCAGCCTTTACAGAGTGTTCTCACTGAACCACAACAACCTCACACTGGTAAAGCAACGCAGCATCACAGTTAATAATGTACTTAATGCTCTTATTTCCATTTTTGCGCGACTTTTGTGAACACTGCCTCTTCCTCAGCCTCTGTTACCCCCCCCCGGTCCACACACTTCCTCTCGGTACTACAGTAATCGGAAATGTGAACTTACCTCTCATTATCCTCTCCTTGTAGCTCTCAGAGGGCACATCCCATCAGCAGACACTCCATGGATTGCGTCCTTACACCCAGTACTATGTAGTAGTAGAGGCCTGCACCTGTTATCAGGTAATAACTAGCAGGGTGGCTGTTGTATATTCTGTTCTTGTATTATCTGCTCTGCTTGGCTATTTAAGTCATATGTCTGTCTTTTGTGGGCTTTACTAGTTTTTCCAAACTAGTGGTGGCCAGTGCAAAAAAAGAAAACATGATGAATTTATAGTTAGACAGACAGGGGGATAGTTAGTTTAAGTTTGCACTTACAAGTGGAACTATATATATATATATATATATATACACACAGTATCTGCCAGGATACTGTGCTGATACACTTACAATAACGAGATTAAGTCTCTGTTTTGAACATTTGTCAGTGCTGTAGCCAGGGTCCAATGAGTGAGCTCCACACCCTGACTGCACCTCCAGCCCACCAGCCCCCTCCTCATCCCGTCACCCTGACCTCCCGTTCTGTTCAGCTGGACTGGGACGACCCTCTGGCACCTAATGGGATCATTGAGAGGTCAGTAGACGCATAAACACGAAACGCTCATGTTGTTAGGAAAAACGGTTTTCACTCAGACTGATTGAACAGATAAATGTACAATCATTTCATTCTCACTTCTGCTCTGTATGTCTGTTTCCAGCTGTGAGCTACATCTGCGATCACCTTGCCCACAGCCCCCCCAGCCTGTACCTCTGCCCTGTGTTGAAGGACCAGTTGAAATCTGTTTCTTTGGCAATAGACGAAGCTACAATGTAACAGGTGAGTGCATAGTTGTAGTCAAGGCCAGATATTTTTAGAATTTATGATGACACTCAGATGTCCTGGTACTCTTAATAAAAATATCACTTAAGATTAAAGTGTCAGCAAATGTAAATGTAAACTGTGCAGGTCTCAAACCATACTCCACCTATGAGCTGAGAGCAGCCTGCTTCAATAACATGGGCAGCACTGCCTCCAACTGGACGACTGTGACTACACTCAGTGAAGGTAACAAGTGCATCAAATCTCTCAACCCTCCATGATAACCAGTCATAAGACAAACAGAATTACATCCAATGTTGGTCTTACTCTCTCCCTCCCTCTCTCCTTCCCTCCAGCTCCTGAGTATGTGTCTCCTTTCTCAGTGGGCAGTAATCTGACCGTCATATGGCTGGACTGGGCGACATCCTTCTCTCTCAACGGATATCTGAAGGAGTACAGTGTCAGTGAAAGCCAGCTGAGGGTCTATACCGGCTTCTACAGCAATCTCTATGTTCCACGCATCTCACAGAAAAGTTAGATCACACACACTCTCACAATGGTTTTCTCAGAACAAAATCAGATCTGGTGCAGTGCTGTAACAAATGCATCAATAATACTGGACATATTAATGTACATGCACAGTAAATATACTGCAAACTACATAACAAACCTCTACCTTCATCTAAACCTGAAATGTGTTCCTTTAATCAAGTTGTCTCTTTCCCTCCGTTCTTCTCAGCTCTTCTCTTTCAAGTGACCTGTACCACCAACAGTGGCAGTGCCAGTACTCCCACCATCAGATACAGCCCTGCCACAGGCCTGGGTAACTCACAAACACACACCGAAAGTGCTTGAAATCAATCAAACCTGAAGTTGCATATTCCAGAGTGATTTAGAAATTTGTTTCTTATGTCCTTTTCCACATTTCAATCTCATCAGTCTTTCTGGGCATTACGTTTTGATACATAGTGTTGTCAAAGCATATACAGTCCAAAAGCAGAATGAGATAATAAAAATAAATACAATCTCTCTCTTGTTTTCTCTCTCCCTCTCTCTGCAGATCCTCCTGAGCCTGAAGACAGTGGCACTCAGGGTGTCAGCATCTCAGCCACTCCGGTTTACTCTGAGCTCTGGTTCATCCTGCTGTTTGCCCTGCTGGGTCTCTTTCTGCTAGCAATACTGATAGGCCTAGTGCTACAAAGGTATTCCACTGTAATGTGGACCATGTACTATAGAATAGAGTTTCTTTTCTTGTTAAAGTAGGGCACTGTAATGCATAAAACTGTGCGTAACTTAGAGTCAGTGGATTGCTGATCCAGAGCCAGGCCATAAGTCCCACAAAGGTTTTAGGTATACAGAGCTCAGTTATATACTCCGGCCTCAGATAATTCAGTCTATATGATTAAAGCTCTTTAAAATCAATTTTGAAAGAGTCCCACTGAAAGAAGCCAATGCAGTTGAGAAGAAAAAATGTTGTTGATGATTTTTTCCCTTCATTTCAGAGCACTAAGGAAGAATCCAGCAGCCAGAGAGCGCCCTCCACTGGTGATGCTTCAGAAGACCAAGAAAGCTGGAGGAGAGACGTACACGGTGAGAGTGGCAGAGAAACAAGGCACTTAGAGAAAGAGTGTGACAAGATGGCTGAAAGGAAAAAAAGACAGAGAGAGGTAGTCAGGGTTAGAAAGAAGATAAAGAAGGGTTTAGTGATGCAAGAAAAACATAGTTTCACAAAAAACTTGGCTTAATCTGCCAGAACGGGATACTGTCACGCCAACGCTGCTTGAAGGCTAGAAATGAGCTTACACATATGCAGAATCATTGTTTTCATACTAGACTTGTTCTTTAAAGTTATTTGTTTGGGTGTTTTAACCTTGATTTAAAGGCCAAATGAGGAACAGGGGCTGAATATTAGATTCACCTAGAGGCCTTATATACATTACATAAAGTAGCTGTTAAATAAACAACTAGAAGTAGGAGCATCAAGGGGCAGCATCATCTGACACATTGAAAACTTTCCATGCAGAGACATCATCCATTTCACCATTTTCCAAACAAACCATCCCCAGTAATTGACAGTATCTCCTACCAGGACAAAACTCTACACTTTCTACCTTTTTCCATTGGTTGGCTCATACTATTCCTTTATTTAATTTTTCCCACATAACTTCCTCAGTTCATTTAATTTCCTTCCGTTTTTCACCTCATTTTTTTATTTCATGTCAACCTTTTCTTCTCTGTGTTTCTGTCTTTTATGTTTTCTCTGATTCTCTTCTTCAATATACTACTATCTCCATCCTGTCTCTCTGTCTCTGTCCCTGTCTCTGTCTCTGTCTCTCTCTCTCTCTCTCTCTCTCTCTCTCTCTCTCTCTCTCAGAGGCCCTGTCCTGAGCTGTGCTCTAAACATCACTCCAGCTGTGTACTGCTCCCCGATCGCCACACAGTAAGATTGATTCCCAGTATTTTATTGTCAGAACCCTAAATGCTTATTTTATTGTCCCCCTGCAGTTTGACACTGTAGCAGACTGTGTTGAGATCAGCAACGTTATACTTAAAAGCTACACTGTTTACACTGAGGTAGGGGATTGTGAATTTGAGTGCCTTTGGCGCATGTCTGTTTCGTTTGTGTATGCATGCTTTTTTGTGTGTGTGTGTGTGTGTGTGTGTGTGTGTGCATACCTGTGAAAATGAACACAAGAAGTACAAGAAGATATACCTGAACTGAAGTCCAGGTGTTGTAAAATGAATTATTAAATTACAGTGGTTGGTTCTTGGTCTTGTTTTGTGAAGGTTAGACATGTGCGTCCCTCCATTTGTTCTGATATACAATGTTGACTTTCTATATACTGTAACACATAAAATCATGTAAATATTTTTGTAGAAACTATAAAACCACATTTTTACAGAAAGCTTAACTGGCTGCATGTGTCTGCTGTGATTTTGTTCCTGCACAAATGTTAAAAAAGGAAAACAAAACATATTCTTAGAGATTTCACTCAGCTCCTCTCCAATTTGTTCTTGCTGACTTGTGCCCCCTGCTGATTGTTTATGACAATAGCAGTAACTGAATTTCAATGAGTGTTTGATTTGTAATGTGTTTTTCAGGGACTAACAGACACAAAGATAGTCAGCAGCAGCTCACGGTTCAGCCCCATGTCTGTCATGAGGGTCCCCAGCCAAACAGACCTGAATCAAGCCTACTCCCAGCATTCCCTGCACCGCAGTGTCAGTCAACTGATTGACAGGAAGTCACTGATGATGGAAGAAGGAAGCTGGGACAACCCAATGGGACAGGATTCTGGGCTGGTGAGGATAGAAACGTTACAAATGCAATCAAATAAGAGTTGCAGTTGAGCTCAGTGATTACAGCACAGACAGACCAGCCCTGTCAGGAGGACCAGTATCACCACAGATAGGGGCTTTTATAACTAACTCTGGTGGATCTGATAGATCTGTGGGACACAGTATCACTGGGCCACAAAATTAGATAAAAGACCAAGCTGTAGCTTCATCACTGGAAAACTTGCTTGCTTATTTCATTTTATTATTTTTACCTGATCTTTGTAGATTGACAGTTGAAAAAGTATCAAGAGAAATGCAGAGCAGCACAGGTGAGATTGACATCAATCTCATATAGGAAGTAACAAAGGTATCTGATTGAAACAGTGCAAACTATTTGAGTCTGTGCATGTTTTGTAAACAGAAAGAGAGTCTAACCTCAGAAGGACAAAGCCTACAGTATGAAGTAATCTACACTGTTCACTTGAAGAATATGCAAAATCAGAATCTCTGTTTGAAAAAAAATCACAAAGCTCCTAGTTTATGTTTTGCAGATCTTCTCATTGACTCCAGTGTAATGCCTCCTTTTCTTTTTTTTCAGTACGTGGAGGAAGATGAGTTTGTGGACGCCATCAAGGCCTTAAGTTCTGTGAAAAAGGAACACACCATGTTTACTGATACTCATCTTTAAGACAAGATCCCGACATCTGACATCAGGTATCACAGTCACAATTCAGACCCAGTTTCAAACCCAGAGACTGAAATGTTCAAGCATGTGATGCAGTGTTGGCTGAGGACAGACAGGATTAATTAACTGTAGTCTGGAGTCTTGAAAAATACCGAAATAGAAAAATTGTTCACTTTTGATGACCAGTAGTTGCTTTGGAGAGTGTAATAATGTTTTACTAATGAACTGACAGTGCACACAGGCTTTAAGCCAGTCAACTGCGGTTGTGTCGGCTGTGAGTTCAAAAAGCAACAGTATGTTGTTTGAATGTACCCATGCTTCGGTCGTGATAATAGTTTGTTCTATCAGATAAGGAACGAGAACATTCTTCAAATGACTTAGGCCACACTGCCAGAGTGTTCAGGGTTTATTACGATTCACTGTCTCTGCTTGTCCGGTGTTTGTAGATTAGTTATTTTTAAAAAGTACAAAAAGCTAAAGCAGTTTAACTTGTCACTGTTGAGAATCAAACCAGGTTAGAAAGCATTTAATATCAAAGGTTTCAGTCACGTCCTCTGATTAAACAAGCTGTTGTGCCTAGTACGCTTAAACTTTACCAATAACAATAGTCTATTAGTCGTATCAAGACAAATGGCCTTGGTGTTAGTTTTATTACAAAAATGCCAACTACTCTTGTATTTTTTTTCTTACGTAATGTTTTAGATGTGGCAGGGAATCACAGATGTGCCGTCTGACTGTTGTGATCATGTGACCTAACTTGAAAACCGTATCTGAGATTTTAATGACCATGTCAATTGTGGACGTACAGTTTATGTCTAAACTTAGAAGGACGCAGTCACTGAAATTAAGCTATGTGCAGCTGCGGTAAAGTTGAATGTCTGCAGTGTCAGACAGTTGTTTGACAGACATTTTTTCATCTTCATATCATGAACACAAGAGTGAAAAAAAAATCTCTGCAGTGTCCTGTTTTGTTTTCGTAACAGGAATCAAACATAAGTTTTGTCTCAGTTCAGAGGCCCAGTCCATCCCAACATTCACTGTGTGCCAGTGATGGATCAGTTTTCAATAGGAGAACTGGTAGACTACTAAACCAGTAGCAGAGGACCATCAGGAAATCCTCTGTGGTCCAAACTGTGTCCTCTGTGTGGCCTTCAGAGACCACATCTTTGTACACAGTGTCCAGAGGATGTGACCTCTGAATGGGGACAGCTTGTGTTTATACTTCACTTCCACAGATTGGGTAATTAACATCATGGATACAGTATTTATCAGGGCAGTGTTGAATTTTTTTGTCATATAGATGGGATTATATGTTTTTGTGTACAAAATTGAATTGAAAATACTGTATTATTATTATGTTCTTCTTTTTTTTAAGCTGTCAGTATTATTTATGGTTGTTCTATAAAAAGTCTTATTTACAGATGTTTCATTGTTCAGTGTTTGTGTTTTTCTGGTAAATTATACATAATGGTCGATGGTTAGGAAAAACTTGTTGTAGTAGTGATCTTACAGTATCACTCAAACCGTACATGTATGTAGTATGTATATGATGTTGTATAGATGTAAGCACCATATATTTTCCAAAAGTTTCTGCCTATACAGAGCAAAAACAGAGGCACCCACCAACAACTTGTACAAACTTTATACTGTTTTACATCATCACTGATCCAATTCTATGTTCAAGCCATAAATTTCACAAGATCAGTGCATGAGGTCAAAAGGACAAAAACCAGGAACACATGGATATTTGTTTCATAATGAGAGTGACACTATGCCATGGTTTTAGTAGTAGAGTTAACACATACATTAAAGACGTGTGTGTGTGTGAGTTAGGAGACACTTGGAGACATGAGTGGGATATTTAGTTTAACAGTCTACTGTTGTTATAACCTTCAACATCTATAGACACATTCTTGCAGCATGAATACATAGGTGAATGCTACTAGATGTCACATTTAGATTAAACTGCTCTGTCTGAAAGTGTTTCTTACAATGACACAGACTGGTTGTGAGCTGAGTTAGTAAAACACTGTTGTGCCATCAGCTGTGTAAAGGCTTAAGTTTTCACACTCACCCACACCAGACCAAACACACAGAGGGGCCAGTATCTCTGTCAAAACTATAAAGCTGTAATTTAGTTTTGCTCCTATGTCCCTTAAGGGGACATCAAGGCAAGTTTGAAATTAACAAACTGGCAGTAACAACCTTGCCCTCATTCAAGGACATCAGTCTGACAAGGGCATTTCTAAAACATTCACAGCCACATTCACAGCTATTGTCAGCCACGGAGAGAGGGAGAGGTTGTGAAAAGAGAGCTTGTAGAGTGATTGTAAGGGACAGTATGGCCCTTGAGCTACACACACGCACAAACACACACAAACACACACAGGTCTTTATTAAACTCATAAATCACAATGACGACAGACGGCGTCTCAGAGAGGAGACTGTCTGAGCGGGAAGGTTAGTGAAATGAAAGTGTTGGGGAAACACACTCTCTCTCTCACACACACACACACACCTATGTGGCACTCACACTTTTGGCAAGTTATCCACACAAACCACGTGCAAACGACTCAGCAGTGACTGGCAGCACTTCTCTCAGGCTGTTAAGTCTTATTACTGAGTCAAGTTTTAAAGGTGAAACTGCAGCTGAAATTTAAGCTGCTTCAACAACAACACAGTTCACACTGAGCAGCGATAGTTTGTTTGAATTCATTGTCAAAGTTCCTGTCATCTCAGACACATGACACAACAAGGCTAACACATGTCAGATTCCAAATTATTTTTTTTATTGATCTTTCCAATTACTCTTCCACTGGCCTGGAAAACTGGACTGAAAATAATGATCCCAGAACAATGTCTTGTTGTTGTTCTACACAATGCGTTAAAACATGCATACCAGATTTATTCAAAAAAAAAAAATGAAAATGAAAGACAAAAGGTAAACAATGTCTCGACTGCAAACTGATGCTGCTGATTTGTGTTGTTATTCTGGTTGAAATTATACGCTATATTTGATTTAGTTTTATAGGCAATTGTAAATAATAGCACAACATAATGCAGCATTTCTAACATACACAAAGTAAAATGATGTCTAGGGCAGTTTCGACAAACAAAAATGTAATCCTTTTAGCTCACCAGTGTCTGGCTGTAATGTAATGTAAACACAGCCAAAGAGGAACTGAGGGACGACAGATAAGGACAAACAGACAGACAGTTATGTGCTGAAATACACTTTAAACCTTATATTTCATATAAAATAAACACTAGCAAGTTACTTTAATATTAGTCTTAATAGTGCAAGTGCAAATGCAGTTAGGTCCAATAGCATGGTAATATCGATGTAGGCATTATATGATTATCAACAATATGATAATGATGAACAGCAGTGTAAGTATCAACAAACAATCACACACATCAATGCATCCGTATTAGGATTTTGTTTTGAATATGTATGTCTACTTAACGTACACTTGTATATCAAACAGTTGTGTATAAAAATGTACATCTTTGTACAGGGACCACGTGTTATATATTTTTATGCTGAAATGATGAGCAATGTGTGAGGTTACATAGCTGCTAGATTTGGCAAATTATAATCAACATTTCAGGAAAGTTTTATTTTAACCTACTTAGCTTTTTAAATATTTTCATCTGTTTTACAGCATGTGAATTGTAACAAAAGTACCATTTATCAGGAGCAAGCCTGGCTTCTTTAACTTATGCTAAACTCTTCCAGTGGCTCCAAAAGGTTTGAACAGTAAAGAAGAAGGTTTAGCTCACAAAGTTATCTCATAATAATGGGTTGCTGCCATTTTCCTTCACGCTATCCAGTCCATCTAGGCCCACTACTACATACCCAAGGTGCTTTGCTTTTGTCTCGTACAGAGTGCACACACGTTTTACCTTTATAAAAACAAGACCGACAACAACAAAGTTTCTCTGATGTTGGGAAATGAGATGGACGTTCCAGTTATCGTCTACTTCAGGATTATATACAAGAGACATCTAATGCATATTGATTCAAACGACCACACATCAGTGATTTACCATACATAGTCATAAAATCTAATTGGGCCTGGTGCAAATCTACCATCAGACAAATCTAGCCAATGCCAGAGTGGACAGGTCTGTTAATGTAGCTACATAGTGAGCTCCACCTTCACAAGCCTTTGGTCAGAATCCTTTTCAACTAAAACACACACAAACAGGCTGATAACCGTCAAACAAGTATAAATAAGGCACTGCAACAGTCATCCAAACAAGATAAGACACATTGCCACCTGTATCCAAGAGAGTAAAGTGATGTAGTGTAGGTCCTTCTATTGAGTTGAGTGTAGTTATATTGTGATGTTTTAAAAAAAAAAATTAAATATAATCCATAATATTTAGTGTGAGCTTGCACAGGCACCACCGTGAAGAAACAGACAGAATTTGAACAGGAACACGCTTGTTTTTTTTTAACTTGTGAACTGTGAGCACATGTGAGTGAAGAGCAATAAAACATGAGCCAGATAATTAGTCTCAGTCTAAATATGAATATGTAAACTTTAAAGCATTAAAAACTGGTTTTCTTTCTATATAAAACGTAGCTAAAGGTGATGTGCTGTCACTGTCAGAGGTTACTGCTGTGTGTAGGATAAATAAAATTCATGTTAATGATTTATGAAAATGCCTCAAATTGCTGCACTGGAACACAGTCTTTTCTGCCAAGGGTTTTATGCTAAAAATAAATCAACAATTCAATTGGCCTGTAAATAAAAAGCTAAATGTTAATCGACCAGTTCCAGTAAAATAAAAAAGTAGCCACAACCCTCCGGCAAAGTTAATATGTTTAAGGTAAGAAAAAAAATCCACCATGAGATAAATTGCACATGTTGTTTCTCTGAAAGAGCTGACTGCTGAAAATGTTTGTCAGTTAACTGTGCGATGATAAAGAAATTTTACATGTGAGTTCTATTCAAATCTGGGTGTTTTTTTACTCCCCTTACCAAACTGTGCGTTAGTAAAACCTTAAAATCTGATAAAAGATTAGGGTGCGTGTCTTTGTCAATTCTATTTTATAGCTGTTTTAGGCTCTCACAAGCTAAATAGCACACGCGTCACAACCCCCATTCTGTTACCAGTACTGATAACTCCTCTTTGTTTAATTCTATGAGCCATATTGAGTTAATTGATTCAGTCTTGTCTGTGGTTTAACACTTGATTGTGCTCAAAACCAAACAGGCAGCCACATCATGAAAGAACCTCAACCATATGAAAGCAAACTGACTTGCCTGTTCCTGTGGTTCCTGTATGTTTGCTAAGAAGAGAAAACGATTTCAGCTGTTCTTCAGCAAATTACTGTCAGGCTCATACCTCAAAGTGTTAATGTCATCACCAGTCGCCATCAAAGCAAATGGAGAGTGATTGAAAACAAACCGCTGCTAGTTGCTGGGATGTTGTAACCACCTCCTTATTTCAGGCTTTGTACTCAAAACTATGACAAGTTCCACTGACTTAAGTTAAAGGTGTATCGTTAAAATAAATGTTTTCCAGCCTATTTAAACCCTGAATCTGACACAGTAGGTCCTTCATGTACCAACAGGACTCCGCTATGAAGTGATTTCACTGACGGGGATAGAAAAAGAAATGGGTTTGGGCAGATTGTGTGTTTTCACAGGCTGCTGTCCTGATTGGATGGCTCTGGGGCCAGCTTCCTGTGTCGCGGTGAGGTGGAGGAGGCAATTTTGGTTGGGGAAGGGGAAGCATTAGAAGACGAGTCACTGCCACCACCTTCAGATCCAGAAGGTAGGGAGGACAGGTGAGGAACTGGGGGAGCTCTTTTCCTCCCGAGAAAGCCTCCTTCTAGTACTCCCCTTTTCCTTACACCTCCCTCTGCCTTCACCCCATCTCCCCCAGATCCCACTGCTTCTCCCTCCTCGGATGGTTGCACCTTTCGCCTAACATCAGCCCCAGGTATCGGGCTGTCTGGAGGTTGCCGCGGAGTTTCTTGACTGCCTTCTGCCTTCACCCCAGAAACCCCAGCAGCAGTCGAAGCCCCGACATTAAGGTTAGAGCTTGCACCACTGGTTCGGCAAGCCCAGAGCTCCATGACTGAGGATCGTCTGTCACTGTCCTCAGGTCCAAAGTCACAAAGTGAACGGCGGGCGTCGGGGATCTGACTGGCACCTTGGGTGGAAATTTGACCTGTGCTGTCCAAGACACCCCGACTCAGGCTGAAGTTCTGAAAGTCTCTGTGGAAACAGAAATGAGTAAATGTCAGTTAAGGGTGGAGAGGAGGATCATCATCAAAGTACAGTGTCAAAACAAATATTTCACCGGTAGCTGTGGAAGGACTCAGTTCGTCGTGCACGGGCTAGTAGGGGGCTCTCTCTGTAGGGCCGCACAGCTCCATATGTAGCCTGGCTTTCAGGAATGGGCTCCTGGGCCTGTAACTGCAGACTGAAGGAAATAAAAGAAGAGGTAAGACTTAAACGCATTAAGATATTAAAAGTCTTTGCTTATCTTACTGGAAGAAGGTGTTTTTTGCACATACTTGCTGTGTTTTGTTAGATAAAGAGCTGAAGGTAAGTAAGATTAACACAATGTTCTTTTGTACCTTGAGCAGGACTCTCGTAGGCGTGTGTGGTGCAGCACAGAGGGGGCAGGGCTAATATTTGGTGTAGCACAGCGGGAGGTGCTCAGGTCACATTGGTCCAACAGCTGCAGCAGCTCCTCCTCTGTAGGCCCACCTACATCTATTAAACACACATCAGTTTCAGACACACAAACACACACAGCATCTCATCAGAAGAAACACTTCTATTAAATCCTAGGAAGTGTGATCTACTGTATTATACCCATGCATACAGTGACTCTTCCAAATGTCAGCCTCTATTTCCTCACCCTCTTTCTTCTTCTCCTCTCCTTTGTTGGCAGTGTCCATCGCAGTGGTCAGGTCCCACATTTGGATGCTTCCGTTGCCATGACCAGTGAACAGATAGCGCCGAGGTCGCGACCCCATCCGACTGGAACCTTCGCACTCCCGCACCATGAAGCAAGAGATGGTGGTCCCGTCCACTGACTGCACCTCACAAATCCTGACAAACACAAAAACTCAGCCAAGTAGCAAAAGCCAAACAGAAAACGTGCCAGCAGCTTGAATAAAGGGAAAGGAGGACATTGATGAGTGGAGGACATTATACCTCTTTCCAGTTGATGAGAGCCTCACAAACAGTTTGTTGGTGATGGGAATGACCTTCTGGATGAAAACCTGCTGATCGTCTCTTTCTCCAAATGGACCTGAAAGAAGAAATCACACCATCTGAGCTTTGGCATCTTGCGCCTAAAGTCAATCACATCAACCGCAACAAAATGCTGATAATATAGAATTATAGTGACAAAAATGACAGCTTGATTCTCATGATTGGTATTTTAGGTTATTGCCAGCTTTTCAGATGAGGGGAACAGCTGGAAACAAGGTCATCATATTTACATACAGTGGACATCTTATCTAGTCAATCAGAGTGAGTCATGCACATTCTTGGACTACAAATAACCATAACTTTAATTATTGATTAATGATTTTTATTATTATCTAACTGGTGAAGCAACTAGAGTTATTTCAGTTGTAAATTTTCAGTTTACAATAATAAATGACATTTATGCATTTTCTTTCATAAAATTAGTTTGAATAGTGGCTGATATGATTCAAAATCATAATGCTGATTATTTGTCTGTGCATCAACTAATCAGTCACATTAATCTCTGTTTCCACATTCTCTTCTCCTCTCGTCTCTCACCAATATCATTCCCAGAGCAGTAGCTCCCATGACTCTCCGTCTCCTCCAGGGACAGTATTTTGAAGGACGCCAGAGGGGTGGAGCCTGGCTGGGTGGAGATCATCCCTCTGAACCGGGTCACCGTCCATGTTCGTACGTGGTTGTTGTCTGCACACACTGACACACATACAAAAGAAGAACACACATACACACAGAGGTACCAAGAGACCACAATGAACAAATGATTAGATCATTGTCAGCAGTCTGTTTGTATTGTCTGTCTGTATAATCCTCTACAACCTACACTCCTTATCTCAACCATCGCTCCATCCACAGGGAGACTAAACATCCGACCTGCTCCACCTTCCTCACCTGATACCAGATGTTTCTCAGACAACATGATCTTTGTCACTGGACTCCTGTGCACAGTGAATGTCTGAAAGAGCTGGGGGCCTGATCCCACTGTCTCCGGGTGTTGCACGATCACTCTCACTGCACCACTGCTAGTCCCATAGGCAATCTCTATCCAGTTCCCACTAACACCTGAGCACAAAAAAGAGAAGTCAGAAAAAGTTCATCTAAGTTCATTTTTTAATGTCAGAAAGCAGCAACCTGATTAAAAACTCATGTACTTACTGGTTTTAGGTGTGAGGTAGACGGACAACGCAGTGATGGCATCGTTTGAAGGGTCATGATAAAGCTCAGTCACCAGAAGATCATTATCCTTCATCCTCAGTGGAAACTTTTGCATGTCTGACAAGAAGAGAGAGGCCCATTCATTTGTCCTCAGGATGGAGTTTTATAGCATTTTATATATTCAAAACACATTGGACACTTCGCTGCAAATGTCCACTAAATTGAGTGACAGACGACAGATAACCAGTCCTGTTAGTGAACATGCGTGTACCTATGTAGTAGATAGAGCCGTTGTTGCAGCCCAGTAGTAGGAAGGATCCTGCTGTGTCACAGCTGGTGATGGGAACCACATCTTGAACCTAATGCACACACAAAAAGCGAGCTCACAATCAGCACAATAACGTTTGCAAGTATATAACGTATATAAGGTAGAGTATATAATGTGTAATGTACATTTTCTTTCACACACATCCATATGCCCTCATACCTGCCAATGTTGTGTGACGGCATTCCACACCCCCACCTTCCCTGTGTGACTCGTAGCCACCAACTGGTTCCCGATGAAGAAAAGGTCATCGACAGGTACGCCGAGGCTGAACACACCTGGGTGTCAGGAGAGGGTGGAGGCAATAAGACTGTAGTCACTACAATTTAAGCATCTCTGTCTAGATAACACTTTGTCATTGTGTGATGTAAACCTACCTATCTCATTACCACTGCCTCCATCTTGGATGCTCCAGAGGATGATGCTGCTTTCAGAGGCCGCAGCCACCATCTTGTCCTTGTCTCCATGTGGGCCACCCACCACCTTGGCGTTAAGTGCAACACGTTCAATGGTCCAGTCAAGGTAAGGCGAGGAAAACACCTGCTGCCATCCAGAAGATTCCTTTATCCTGTCATGAGATCACACAAACACACACATTTTTCTCTGCTTTATTTTTTCTTTTGACATCCTGTGACACAGAGATTTGTAACTTCAAAGTCGAGGTCAGTGATAAACATGGAGGTCTGTTGTGAAGCTGGATGTGTGTTGGTTTAAAAAAAAGTGTCACCATGTCCTATGAGCTTTCATAAGGATGTGAGCAGCCACTGATGCCCTGATAGAGACCTAGACCTAGCTTCTAGACATTTCCCATGAATCAGTTCCTCTTAGGGTTTTTTTTCCCCCCCCCGCATATATTTTTCACCATTATCACATTTAAATTTTTACAATCTATACCCACTTATAAAGAAATGATGAAATGAATTCTTAATTAATTATTAAACCAAATGATATTTTAATATCAATTTGCTTGTTTAAACAAAAATGAATAATTCAGTGATCTGACTATACTTGAATCAAGCTTAAGATGACAGCTAGTGTGCAGGACACACAACAGATAATGATGTTTCATAAATATTTTAATGTCTCTTATAAACAATACAAAAACTGATTAATGTATTCGATACTATGCTGGGATAGTATTACCTGTAGCAGATGACAAAATGTGCATAAGCTGCTACAATCCAGTTATGGTGTCCTGCTATGATCAACACCTTCCTGGGGTCAACCACAGGTCCTGCAAATGCACACACACAAACACAAGCAGGAAAAACATACACATTAATACACACATACTTTCATAACCCATTAACTACATTAATGTTTTACTCTTTCATTGTTTGTCATTATTTATTTGAATCACTGAAAAAAACTAGAAAAGCAATTCAACAGCATAGAAGCAGGCACAGTGTTTGTTTATTGCTGCACATTACACTACACTCTCTGCACTGCTGCTTCAGTCAGCCCACTAAAAGGATGTGTCAGGTCACATTAGCTGAGACATTAATGCACGCTCACAAAAATAGACACAGACTCACACGGACGTGGACAAGCATAAACAGTAAGCATATATATATATACCCTCTAAGATGTGACAGACACAAGCAACTGAATAAACCCATACCTCATCTGTACAGACGTTAGATCACATACAGTAGACAGTCTGTGAATGTCCAACTGACAAGTCACTGCTACATCATGTGATGGTCTCTGTCTTTTCAACAATTATTTAACTTTTCACTTCATAAGGCTGTTCTAGGATACTCACCCAGTTTGTGGGTGTCATCTGTGCCCGGTGAGCCAGAGAGAGAAGGATGGGGAGGGGGGCCAACACGGGTGAAGCCCTCTGCTCCACTTGGACCAGGCCGCTCTTCAGAGGCTGCCGAGGCAGGGTTTGACTTACGGGCAGGGATGGCTGTCAAGGAAAGATTCATTCACACAAATTTGAAGATGATAAGTGTTTCTGTGACAATTCTATGACTTGGAACCAGGTTATTTCTATTCAGGGACGTTGTTTTGTGAAACATCAGTATATTATTCAGTCTGTAACTAAGACAGTCAGTTCATTTTGATTTTATTTTCTCTGCAGCTCAGTTTCATGTCTTTACCTGGGGGTGGCAGGTAACCATGGAAGAGAACACTGCCACATGATGAGCGGTCCAGTTCCTCACACAGCAACAGACGTCGTACTGCAAATACACACACACACTGCAGTTTGTGTTTATGTACCATTGTTATATACCATGAATTCATTTTTTGTCATTGGGAAATTCCTCATGACTGACTAGATTATACTTGTGAGTTCGCCCAATACAGTATATTTTGTAGTTTTTGTATTCATTGTATCTACTGTTCTGTATTATAAAGTCTGTGCCAGTGTATTCGTCAGGATTTGAAGGAAGTGATCAGTATCGCTGATCAGGTGAATTACCCATTCAAATACACAGACAATGCAGGGAAGTTACAAACAGTGAAACAGGAAGTAAAACAACATTAGAGTACATGAACATAACAGTTTTAAGGGTTTAACCTTGATAAACTTCTATTTGAAGCCAAAACACATTTAACATTACAAAGCAACATTCAAGTATATTTCCTAAAATGTGTTACAAAATCTATTATATGTAAAACAAACTTGTTTTTAATATCTTTTGACAATTCCATCATGTCTATTATAGCATCAGTATTTGCTGATAACAAGGCTGCTTCCTCCATTTCTTCATAAAACTGCACAGGAACATACCTAAAGGAGTTATCCCATAAAACTCTGCTTCATGTCGTAGGACACTGATGTTGACGCCCCTACACAGACAGAGAAGTAGCATAAGTATTCAGTAAGATCATGCTCACAACTCAACATAGTGTTGAATATTGTCATGGCTCCTTACCGCAGGTCTAATTCTTTGGTTCGGAGGAAATTCAAAATTGGTGCAAAAGCTGTAGGGTCTCTGTCAATAAATATCTGCAAGTGAGGAGCATATATCATGATGCAGGTGTAGATGCAGTGAGTCATCAACCATTTATTTAAGTAAATGTTGAACACTCAAAACCTTCATTGGTTAGTTGTGTGCATCAAGCCAAGTGGTGATATGATACTGACAAAAAGTTTAATGTCCACATTTCAATGTATAACCCACAATGGACAATCATCTGTTCTGTGGTGTTAATTTGCAGGAAATATGGTCGTTCCACTGCCCATCAAAATCTAATCATCTGTAAATCCGTGTAGATGTTTGTACTGAGATATCACATTCATCAGAATGGGATGTGTAGACGTGCAAACATATGTATGGTTGTTGTTATAGCGAGCGAAATGTCAACATAGGCTGTTAAACTACTTGCTAATTTTTCAGTGTAGAAGCATCAGTGGGTATTTCTTCCTTGTAATCTTAAGGCCATGTGACCTATTTCATTAAGGTGCAGAACAGATGTCATGATGTCGTATCTCCTGAAAAATTTGAAAGAATGTTCAGTTGTCAGATGTCAGGCTGGTTCTGGAAAAAGAAACAACAAAGGCCATACTCACAGCTCCAGTTTCATCCCGAAGAGTGGATATCCTTCCACTCAGCAAACTGAAACACACACACATACACACACAGTGATCCTGTTAACCCCTGCACTTCTCCATTTCCACTTACCAGCAGTATCATCAGTACCTGCAGTAAACCCACAAATTATTTGTACAGTAACAAATACTCTAACCAGCTAACTCTTCAGATTATTACTGTATCAGCACATGCTGATATTAACCATTACATGTGTGTTGATGCTCTACATCTAATTCAAGAATTTATATGAGAATGTACTTTATATCGGCTGCACGCTGCAGACAGCTGGGGGCGAAGAGACTGACAGGCAGGCAGACAGGTGCTCTGGCAGACAGTCTTACAGCATTTAGCACTACTTGCTCAGCTGTTGTCAAACTGTGAGCTCAGACTCAGTGTTTGAGTTTGTAACGACCGTGGTATTTGCCCAACCCCAATCAGCTGTTTGACTTTTACAGTGTGCCTCCCTCGGGCTGAAATTGCAACTAAATAACTCACTCAAACGATTTGAAAAACATGCACATGCCAAACATACATTAGAAATATCTCATGGGTGTTAGCAGTGAGCATGGAGTTTGTCTCACCGGACAACCAAATAAAATGAACAACATTTACATGGACTGTAACTGTAATCCCCTGACATTTTCCATCACCAAAATGGTACAGGAAGAGATCAAGACAGGGATGAGATAATGGGCCATCCCTACTTTACATTAATTATGTAATACAAATTTTGTGTTCCTGTGGTGTGACTGCACCATAGAAAGCTCCATAAGTCAATGACCTGTTTTTGGTTGAATTCCTAAATGCTGCATAGTATCAGGATAGTTTATGTATCTTAATGTCTTTTATGTCTCAGGGGTGGGGGTGGGTGGGGGGGGAGCACTACAGACAGAGAGGGTAATTTTGATCCCATATTAGTCATACTATATTAACATGTTAACTATATTAATATTAACATTCATATTTCATAGTGCAACCTGGAGAGTATTCATATGACATCTCATGAGTTGAGCGTGCAGAGATGGGGAGGGAAATTCATTTGCATAAACAGCCCAGATCTCTTCCATCTAGCATCTGCTTTGGATACATCTCAACATGCTTTAACCAACCTTGAGAAGAAAGAGTCTGGGATCCACATCAAAGTCTGTCTGGAGGTGCTGAACCTACAGTACAAGGACACAATAGCACATTTATTACAAATACTATTAAATAGAAAATGTAGATGCACTTATGAGCATAGAAATGTTAGATTTATGGACATTACACTGGTGAAATGGAAGTCCCTTGCTGTAGAAACTCATCACTAAACCGCAATAATAAACCTGTACATAATGTTCAGTTTTAACAACCCAGAATTCCCAGAGCTGGTGCGCGAGGGAAACATGATAAGACTGTGAATAGGAAAAAAAGTGTAATAAAAACCATGGTGTATTTACTTCAACTACATCCGTGCTTGGCCATGCGGATGCATCATACATGATGTACGTGGCCACAGCTCAAATTCCCCACATGATGATGATGATGAGGAGGAGGAGGAGGAGGAAGCCTACCTTGTCCCACCGACGTTCAACTGGATGATCTCCCCCATCCCAGGCGTTAAGTTGCTCCCGTTATTAGCCATGATTGCTGAGCTGAGCTGAACCCGCTGGTTGTTGTTGTATAGTGTGGAAAAGTCACCTCACCGTTACACCCGTTACTGTCACGGTAGCTAGCTTGCTAACGCTTCTCCTCTCTCCGGCTCAGCTGATGCCCCTATTCCCCCAGCCTCACAACCTCTCCCTCGTCCCACCTTCCATAAAATATCCCTTATTTGCGACCTACGCGCACGGCGTCGGTATCGTTGAGCCTCCGCATAGTGGACGACGAGAGACAGGGGTCTTTTTTATCCAAAAGACGACCACACAACAATTCCTTTATTTCCCAGAGGGCTTGTCTGCATCACTGCCTTGCACGTAAATCGTGGATAACATCTTGCGCAGAAATTTAGCAACGTGAAAACAGCTGTACAAACCTCTACAGGCGAGGCGAGAGTGTGCACCTCTCACAACTTCCGCTTTAGCTTAAACCACCGTTAAGATTGAACTGCTGGGCTAAACCCCCTTATTTTGGAAAAAGTGTATTATCAATACACCCAAAGAACATAAAACACGCAGGTTTAACAGTTTGTTGAAATAGATTTGTGAGATACAAACACGCGTTTACATAGCTGTAATGTACACAGCCCCTCCGTGCATCAATGCCCACACATAGGCCACGGAGGGGTGAACTGTCTTGACTGGTCTGGCGCTACCCACTATCACAACCAGATTTACGTGCGCTTGATTTGCGCTAACCCATGGACATCTAGTCGGTAACTGTGCGTTTAAACGACTAAAACTACAGTTTATTGTTTGACCAAAAGATGTTGAATGTTTTTAAGTATTCGCTGGTTTTAAGTGATTCAGTAAGCCAACTTCTGGCAAAAGATTACACAAGTGTCCCGAACACGTTATTTTACCGGTGTTGAGCTGCATATGAAACAAACGCGCAGTTCGTTGTGGGGGCGTTATGTGGACTCGGGGCTGAACGGATTTGATTGAACATTAAAGTCTGTGGAATAAAATAAAATTTGTGGGTACATGCTAATATTTTAACGTTGTACTGAATGTCATATTTGCCGTTCAGCCCCATGCGTTGTACTTATGTTCGTGTTTTCGTAGTAACTACACCACTGCGTTTTCTCCGCGCAAGCAAGCGCTCCCCAAGTTGTGCCCGCCCCTCCCACCTCTGCCAGGAGAAAGGGACTTGAAACCCATCAACAAATTTTTATGACGAACTAGCATTTTTTTTTAACTAAAGGCGTTTCATTTTACTGCATTTTCATCACTATGTAACTGAGGGCCATTTGTTGACTGGTAGTTTTCTGTGCCAGGGTAAGATTTTTGTATGTTGCAACTTAACTTTGTGTCAGGTATTTATTTATTTACCTTCCCTAGGCTTGCTAGCTGATGAAAGTTAGCTACGATAGGTTGGTTAGTTTGACTGACTGCACTTTTAGTGTTGTGTCTCAGCAGTAGCTAGCTGTCTTTACTGTCCTAAGTACAAATGGAACATAGGACAGAAAGAGTCTCTCTGAAGTGAACTAACGTAGGCGAAAAGATACTTGTTACGTTGTTGTAAAAGGTGGCAGTAGCTCTCTGAAACAAGCCCTCCATAACATGTGTCATGTGTTTACAGTCCTCCCTCCCCGAGCTCCACCGCGTTGACAGACAAGCCAGAGAAGAAGAGGGGATATGTGACCAGCTCTAACTAAGGAAGGCCGGGGAGGCAAGAAAGTGGCTTCCTTGCTTGTTGCAGCTCGGGAACAGGAGCCAAGAGAAGGAAAGAAGAAAGTCAGCACCAAGTTGTCAGGATGTTTGAGACAGAGGACAAAGAAGCTCCACCTGCAGAGAGTAGCAAGGCAGAGGTCACAACAGGACACATGTCCGGTAACACTCAACAGGTACAAGGAGGATCATCTGTGTCCACACCTGTGGCCTCCGTGCTGCCTCCTGCCCCAACAACAACGGAGGATGAGGATGAAAGTGAAGACGAGTCAGAGATTCTGGAGGAGAGTCCCTGTGGTCGCTGGCAGAAACGCAGAGAGGAGGTAAAGGGGGTCAGGAAGCTGTGCTTTGATTAGTACAAGGTGAAAATGTTGGATGAAGATCAAACTGCCCTAACCATTATTACGCTACAACTTATTTTGTGAGACCTAATATTTCTCCTGACAATGACTTGACCATTGAGTATTTAGATAAGTGTCAATAAGCAGCCCAGTTCTTTTGATCGATGCATGCAGTGATCTTGGGCCATTATTTCTTTCTGTGTTAAGAATAAGATGCTATATGTAAGAGTTTTTATTTACCAGTATCAAGACAGAGTCAAATCAATAGAGCATTTTGTATTATAGTATTTTTTTGTTGTTGTTGTTAATATCCCTCTTTTTAATGTTAATGATGCTACATACGTCATGAGGATTAAGTAACATCACAAACCTGTTTCTGTGTTTGATTCCACAATAAACAATCTCATACACCATTTTTCTGATCCCTTCAAATGTAGGTAAATCAGCGTAATGTCCCTGGCATAGACGCTGCATACTTGGCTATGGACACGGAGGAAGGGGTGGAGGTCGTTTGGAACGAAGTCATGATCTCAGAGAGGAAGAACTTCAAATTGCTGGAGGTGAGGCTTGTGTTACTGAGTAGGAGTGAAATGTGGGAATAACCACTTTTAAGGATCATGTTGTCCTGACTGGTATAGTTAGTGACATCTCAGGTTCGGTCAACTAAGTGTAAAAAGAGGAAAGAACAAAGTGCTGGTTTACTTGAATGGATCTTTTTGTGTCTCAGTAGTTCATGTATGGGATAAGAAAATAACATAAAGATTCAAAGTCGTTAATACTATGTGGACAAACCAGTCCTGGAGGTCCTGGAGTGTGCTAGTGGATAGTAGTTATGACATTATTAAACTGGGTTTGGCTCAGTTGGAAACTTGGATATAATAGTAGACATCTATCAATTGAAAGTCTTTATCAAATCAAACCTGTTCTTTGACATCACTTTACTTGCTTGTGTTCAGGAGAAAGTGAAGGCTGTATTTGATAACCTGATCCATTTGGAACATGCAAATATCGTCAAGTTTCACAAGTACTGGGCTGACACGAAGGAGAACCGGGCCAGGGTGAGTCTCAGGCCTCTCGTGAGACATTATTGAATCTTCTACCTGTCTCCTACATAAATAGTCTCCTGTGAACAATGTCTTTTATCTTATGTTTATATATTTATATCCTTTTTTTTACTCTTTCCTTCAGGTGATTTTCATCACTGAATATATGTCATCAGGAAGTTTGAAGCAGTTTCTAAAGAAGACAAAGAAGAATCACAAGAGCATGAATGAAAAGGTAATAACTGCGTAAATGCACTTTTAATAGAACAACAGTTATGATTTTGTCTTTGAATCAAACTTGTATTATGTGTAAAGTATTAGTTCCTTTACAACAGAATAAGAGAGATGTTCTACAGTTTCAGTAGTCTGGTAAATAAATAAATTGGGGTTAAGATATTTGTAAGCAAAAAGGAATGCAGCTGCAAATGTCCTGTGTACCACAGGGCCCCCTGATATAATGCAACCCATAGTTAATCAAGCAAGGAAGTGCTCTAAAAAGATGTATGCTCCTACAGGCTTGGAAGAGATGGTGCACACAGATCCTTTCTGCTCTAAGGTTGGTCTCCCTTTTTTCTGACTTTTTCCAACCCTCTGAGGGAAAATTTACAAACATGGAAAAATAATACAGACATTTTCTTGTGTATTTTTTATGTATTGGTGGTTTTTTTCCTATTGAGCAGTTATCTCCACTCATGTGACCCACCAATCATCCATGGCAACCTGACCTGTGACACCATCTTCATTCAGCACAACGGACTCATCAAGATCGGCTCAGGTATAGAATTACACCTGTTTCCTCCCACTGTGTTAGGGAGTGGAGCTGAAGCCATGTCAGTGGAGTCAAATGATGCTGAATTATGGATTTAAAGGCTGCAAATTCCACATAACTGTATAGTTAAGTTCCACGATCTCACAGTACCAGGGTTGGATGGCACTTTAACTGAACAGTCAAGACTTCCCATGTGACAAAAAACATAACAGTATTGCTTTTTTCTTGTACCTGTACATTGCATAAGATGAACAAAATGAGGGCGTGTTTTGTGGTTTAGAAAATCACTGTTGTGTATACAGAGAGCTGCAGTCACAAGTGTGGTCACAACAGCATGTATGCACTTGGTATTATCTCTTCTTTTGCACTCCATGAACTCTAAAGAAAAACTTCCAAACATCCATGATGATTTGCTCAGTATAAATGTAGAATTAATTGGTCCTTATGCCATCACATAATTTCCTCCTTGTATTTCTCTTCTTCTTTAGTTTTTGGTTTTTCTTGTTTCATACTCATTCTCTCTCACCATCCTACTTCTACATCCTCTGTATCCTTGTCTCATTTGCAGTTGCTCCAGACACCATTAACAACCATGTGAAGACTTGTCATGAGGAACAGAAAAACATGCACTTCTTTGCACCAGAATATGGAGGTAGTCATGACCAAAATGAGACTTTTCAGTTATTTCTGTTGATACAGTCATTGGTAGTTTCCTGACCTCCAGAGTAAACTGGATGATACATATTGGATTATCTTTTAAATAACCTCCATTTTTAAGAAGAGGCGCTTTCTGAACTTAAGTCTTTAAAATTATATTGTGTCTTACAAAATAATTTATGATATTGAAATGAAATTCTTCATGTCTTTTGAAGCTGTTGATGATGTCACCACAGCTGTAGATATCTACTCATTCGGCATGTGTGCATTAGAGGTGAGATGAGACATATAATACATGATGTAATGGCCTGAGCCCTCTCTCAAAGCAACATGTCAACGTGTTTGTTGCTGTGTTGCAGATGGCACTCCTGGAGATCCAGGGGAATGGAGAGTCCTCGAATGTTTCTCAGGAGGCCATAAATAATGAAATACAGTTGCTGGAGGACCCACTGCAGAGGGTAAGATAAAGGGAGAGGAGTGTGTGTTTGCATTTATTTATTTTTAAACATCATTCTTAATTCATCTTTGAAAAGTTTTTTTTTCAGCTATCATTTCCTGTAAAGTATGACACAGATGTTTGTGTTTGTAGGAGTTAATACAGAAGTGCCTCAACTGTGATCCCAGTACAAGGCCCACAGCCCGAGAGCTGCTGTTCAACCAGGCTCTGTTTGAAGTACCACAGCTAAAACTACTAGCTGCACATTGTATTGTCAGCCACCAGCGTGAGTCTTCAACACACACACACATAAATATGGAGACATTTTAAATTTTGATGTGCATCTGATTTCATTTAATTACTTTGTCCATCATCAAGTTTTAAGATATTTATCTTTAAAAGTTAGTTTTATTAAGTTATTCTTAAGAAAGTGATTTTGTAAATTTCCAGACATGATTGCTGAAAACGCCCTAGAGGAGATAACTAAGAACCTGGACCCCAACTTGGTCATCGCTGAGACAAAGGAGGATGTTCAGCTTAAGTAAGGGCTGAAAACAAAATATCCATCTGGTATCTGGTAAAACAAAAATAACAACAGATTTAATGTTATTCCTACATGAGACACGTTTACTGCTATAAAATCACAGACAAGTAAATCACAATAGCAGCATTTTTTAAAAAAACATCCTTAAACAGTGCAATCAAATCTGATTCTTTTCCTCTGAAGGCTTTCACAGTTTCCTGCTTTGGAGCTTGATAAATTCCTGGAGGATGTGAGGTGAGAAGCAAATCAAGCTCAGTTGTTAATGTGAACTTAATTTTATTAAGAACTGAAGAGGCAACAACACTATCTGTCCACAGAGGGGCAGTAGTGGACTATATGAATATCTGTGTGTCTCTTTCGTAATCAATCATTATTTCAAGACACGGTGCCATGCTAAAGTCATACATCTGTCCTGGCTGCATGAACATATGGAATTTTAGGCAAATAAAAGATATTTTCTGTAAAACATATGTCACACACACGTTGTCCTGCTGTGTATGTTTCAGGTTAATTTGAGACCTAGTTCCACAAATATTCAGTTTTCTATCACTGTCTCCCTCCTGTCTTTAATATCCTCCCTTATGTATTATTAATATGTAATTACTTTGATAGACTTGCAGTCCTTTTTCAGCTCCATTCTTTTCCTCATGCTTTTATTTGCCATTTTTTCCCCACTGCTCCTTTTCTTTGTCTCAATCCCTCTCTGGGTCAGGAATGGTATTTATCCAATGACAGCGTTCGGGCTGCCCTGTCCTCAGCAGCCTCAGCAGGAGATGGTTAAATCTCCCGTTGTCATCCCCTTGGTCAAATCCCCCACCCCTGAGCCTACTGAGCTTGAGACACGGCGGGTGCGTACAATAGATCATACTGCATGTGAACAAAGAAGATGGAGTCACAATGGTGACATTTCAGAAGTAATCTTGTTGCTGAAGTTTCTCAATTTTCATGGTCCTGAGTCAGGATACACACTGCATATTTGTGTAAAGCATTATTCTGATATTTTACCAGCAGTGAACGAAATCCATTCATATTTAGATTTCCTTATTTCTGCAGGTTATTCATATGCAGTGTAATGCTGAACCTGTTGAGGATGGAGCAAAGTTTCATGTGAGTCTCTGTAACAACATTTACAAATTGTCATGTGATCATTCATTGTTTAATAACTTAACAAACATGATATTATAGAAGCAATTTATTTTCTAGTTGTAAGGATGTTTAAAAGATCGTTGTTGTTTCTCTTCTCTTAGCTGACCTTACTGCTGAAGCTGGAGGATAAACTGAATAGACATCTAAGCTGTGACATGTTACCTCGTAAGAGCAATTCTTTTCTTTCTGTTTCTACAAAGTGTAGTCATCTACAGCTTAGTCTTACAGTCTGTGTTTTGGTTTGATGATAGAGTTACATGATTAGATCCATCTAATTCTATCATCAAACCAATCACTGCAGAGCTCAGCCCACTGTACTCCCAGATTTTACTCCAGTTTTCAGACACAGTATATCTTCATATGTATGGACTGAGCTGTATGAGAAAGTGAGAGTGAGATTCCAGAGAGAGCTTGAAACTCAGATGGCGTCACAATATACAGCATGCAAGACTATTTTAGGCAGAGAGACCGACTGTTGCTTATGTGTTATGAAAAACTTGCACCTCTGTTTTAGATAAATGTATTTGGATTGCATACTTGAATTACTAATGGCTATAATGGCTTTTAAAATAAATCTTGTTTTTTAAATATTTTCTTATAAAACAACAGGGAGTCATGTATACATCCTCATTCGTTTATCTTTACTATTTGTTCAAGCATTGTACATCAATATTTTAGTATTTTCATCTCACTGCTTTGCCTCAAACAAGACCAAAGAAAGGCAAATGAGAACATAACACAGAGCACAACTGCTGCAGTGGTCAAAGTAACAGAATAATGCAGGCAGTATGATCCAAACTGCTCATGTACACAGGTATGGTAGGCATGTATAAGGTTGCAGGCGTGTGGGGAATGCCAGGCCTGTGAAAGGCTGCAGCTGACAGCTGTCACCTCCTGTGTCAAGAACTGACCATCTTTTCCCAGGCGGTCATCCCCCTGTCTCTCATTCACACACAGACACGCGGACACACACAAACTGTCTCTATCAAATCCTTACACAGTTTCACAGGACATTTTCCACTATTTTTCCTCTTTTTGAACATTCATAGCCTGATACCACTGGCACGCACACTGTACTTTCACACCCATGCTCACCCACACATACTAATAATTCTCATAGACACACCCTGTCCTCTTTCTTCACAGCCCCTCCTGCTGATATCAAAGTATATTCCCTCCAAAGCTCCTTATCAACACACTGAAGTCCAAAGTCACACTGCAGTGTCACTAGATAACTAACTTACTTCAATCTCACCTCACTGGCCTTGTGATTCATCTACATCCTTTTCAATGCATTCACATCAGAGGCATGTTTTTTATTATCAAAACTAAATAGACACAAATCAGCAAAGGTCTCCCTCCCTCTGCTCCAGTATCACTGTCGGTATGTAGCTGTCGACTGCTTGTATCTGTTTTGTTAATGTCAGAGTTGTTGGATGTTCCATCTCCTACACTTGTTTATCTTGTTCCAGCTACATGCCTTGTTCAGTTGTAAATTGACAGCCAGGTTATTAAAAATCAGCAGACCCTGACAAATGCTCACAAGGTACAGGAAAAGAATGTCCCAATTTCTTAAAGTAATGATAAGAGTCACTTTCATTAAAATAAAATACTACACTTTAATAACAAATACAGGTCAGGAATTTAAAGGACTACATACAGCTTGTGTTTCTAGTAGAATTTATGGAAAGGTATACCAGAAAATCAGACCTCAATCAGTCCCCAAAGTTTTGTGAAGTAAAATCCATTAAAAGTATGTTTTATGTTAGTTGTTAACTTTCCCTCACCCTACCTCCTGTTTTAACCAAAAGCAGTGACTTCATATTATATGTAATAAAAAAGGAAATAGAAAAACTGAGGAATAGTGCTGTCGGACAAGGATATACTTCTTACAACAAAAAGTTGTGTAGATGCATTGCAACATAAACTGTTGACATTATTGAAATCTTAATATTTATCAGTGTTATCTTTTCCGATACAAACTGTATTTACTGCTATATAATTGTTGAAAGTTTGTTGAATACCTTTTCCAGGCTGAAGGTATACTTCAGGACAAATAAAATATTCAGTAGAACAATGAAGGGTGAGTATAGAAATATCAGACCAGAATGAAAGTTATGGACACTCAAAAGTAGTCAAAAGGGGAAAAAAATTGTCCATTAAGTCAATAAGCCTTCAATAGCAAGACTAGAGAAGAATATCTGAACAACTAACATGTTTTAACATATCATGTCCCAATGAAGATCACACTGGTTGAAACATGTTGGCTTCTCCATTTTCCTGCCAGATGAGTCCCAATCTGTATTCTGTCTTTTTTCAACTGTATTGGATGTCACTTAATGGCTGCTTTGCTAGATGTCCACAGGAATACAAAAATAGGATTATGAAACAACAAAATGGCTTCACAGGTGCAGACAGCAACAGCAGTAGCTGCTTTTTGCTGGTTTCTATTGTGTTTGAGGTGGGATTTGGATTTGAAAGCTGCATCTGGACGACATTGTGAACGTGGTATTTACCCTGAGACTGACCTTTATCCAGGTGCAGCTTTGCATGTGTTGTAGTATTTGCATAACTTCACAAGAAATGACGGGTGCCTGCTAGAATTGATGTGAGGGTGATGTTATGAATTACTCTTACTATCTGTGCTTGTGTGTGTTTCAGAGGAGAACGCTCAAGAGTTGGCTGGAGAGCTGGTGCAGCTGGGCTTAATCAGTGAGGTGGGTTGGAGAGATTCACTTTCACTGTGTATGTGTTTGTATTTTTGTGGTTGATACTGTAGGTGAATGTGCTATTTCTGCCAAGTGCTGATAATGCAGGTGATTCTGAAATGTGCAGTGACCCCTGATACTCCTACATACTCTCCCACTCAGAGACACTTTCCCTTAAAGAGCTTTATGCACACTGTATACTCCTGTGCCCACTCACTCAGACATGAACACAAACCCTCTCTCATGTTGTGTAGTCATTTCTCGGACTTTGATAATGACTCTATCCTCTTAATGGATTTGATCAATACATAAAACAGCTTTGTGCCTCATCTGTTGTATTGTCTCTTGAGTGTCTGTCAGTGTCTTATCTATAATGTTGGCATTTATCTCCAGCATCTAGCAGTTTATCTTGTACTGTCTTGAATTGTTTGTGTTCTCTTCACAGTTGGACCAAAACAAGATAGCCGGCCTACTGGAAGAAACTTTCAGCCAAGCTCTTCAATAGCAATGATTTCATCAACCACATCTCCTCATAAATACACTCTGTCAAACCTGTTACACATTTTGGTTTTGATTACTCAGCACAGTGACTTCATTTTAGTGCTTTTTTTTTTTTTTGTTTTTTTTTTTTAATAATCCGTTATACAGAGCTGTAGGCAGCAATGTGACCAAAAGCCTTGGCATCAGGGACTAAAACTTCCTAAAAGCACATCAAATCTTTGATATAAAGCCAGTTTTACATCAGAAAAGGCACCTGGCTTTCAGCTTTATGATAACACATTTTCTTGTCATGCAGAGTTGTATTTTAGTATGCAGTGTTGACGTTACGAATTGCCAAGCTTGTCTGTGTCCTGGTACGAACCAAATGTAAATCTCATCAAGACTGATTAAGGCCTTTACTTTAGTCAAATGGCATACATACTAACTCACCTCTCTCAACTCTTGTATTAGATTTTACAAGTTGGACATGCTCCTTCTGAGTACCAGCAAAGCTATAACAGAAGGAGAAATAAATTAGCACCCAAAGAAAGTTTTGAAAATGAATTGATAATTTGTGAGATTCATCTGGGATGTTTTTTTTGTTTGTTTTTTTTAATATCACTACTCAGATTTAGTTTGAATACTCCAAAGAGGGAACCTCATTTTTTAAATAATATAAATATCCATTGGTTAACATTTGTAAAAAGGCTTAGCTACACAACAAAATGTATGTGCATCATTGCATATAACATTTTGGTGGGACGTCTTCCCCACTCTCTCTGGAAGATGGTCACTATGAGGTACTGTGAACTTGGTGTTACTGAATTTCCATTTGTGTGTTTATTTTTATATTTTGCTTTACTATTTGTCTTACTGTGGGCCTACGCACATGCCCTATAGTTCTTTTTTCAATTGTTTTTCTTATTTTATTGATTGTTTTACCATTTGCTGCTTGTCGGGTTCACACATGGCTACTCTGCCTTTAAAAATCATTCATGTGAGACTTGTGTAGTGAACTCAGCTGCCATATGCTGTAGAAAGATGACATAGCTCTTTACTGACACATCTGTGTGAGAATTTCATGTTTTATTTATGTTACAGTTACTGTATGTCGGGTGTTTTTCTTTACTTATTTCCCTTTTGTTAACTTTTGTTTCAAGTGGAGACCAAGTTGTGGAGAATCTGAGCCAATACAGCACTTCTCTACTTCCTTTTCTGTTACTTTATCTTAATTTGATAACAGACCATTTGATGAAATTGGGTTCTAGTGGATTGACATTATCCTGCACAGGTTTGCCAAAGGTTCTAAACTTGAATAAAACATTATACGTCATGCAGGTGTTGTTTAGACTTGCATTGAAATCAGGGAGTTGCCTGTGGTCTCTTTGTGACTGTTTGGCTCAGAACTTTTTGTGGACTACAGGTACTACTGTGTCAGAACGATCACATGATTCAATACCTTAAACAGGCAGTACAGATAAGAAAGTAAGCTCATACATATATTTAGGTAAAAACAAAACAGATGAAATATTATCGCATACAATAACTTCCCATTTCCTTGTCTTTTCTTTACAGAATATTATATTTTATGTTTCATGTTGGCTTACACTCACTTAGTCTATCCTCAGTCTTACACTGGCCCAGTTAAATTCCAGCTGTTCCAATGGTTAAATTGCAAACATCACTAATGAGATCTAATTAAGCTGATGACCTTCACTTAAAAGTTTTCTTCCCACCAGAGACAGCCAGGGAGGGCATTATAACTGGGATGTTTGTTTGCATGTCCATTAGTCCCCTTCTGGTGAACAAAACATTTGCTCCTCAAATTTGTTAACAAATTCATGGATTAAGACAAAATTTGACACAAATTTCTGAATAAAATGGCAAGGTGAAGATCAACTTCACTTTGACATCATAATGCTCAACTAAAACACCTCTGGCCATGATTCAATACTGTACGGGGAGATTGTGACCATATCTCCAACAGCTTTGCTGTTGGTAGTTTAAATGTACACATACAACTAAATCTGCATATTTTGCTGTAGTGCATTTGAAAACATTGTTTACTTGGTTCTCCTCAGTTTGTGTATCTTTTAGTTAACTTTCAAGGTTGTATATCCCAAAGACATGTTCTTAAAATAGCTAGTGGACTGTAAATGCAGCATTTCTTGTATGGAGAAGTTGGAAAAAACAAACAAACAAAAAGTATTCAGCAGAGCAGCTGTATATTTTTACTTCTTTCTATCTCTCATTCTCTTTGTCAATGTGCCATCTTTTCCACTCAGATTAATGGTGTTGGTTATTATATAATCACACATGATGGGCAGCTTTAGCCTGGCTCTCCAGGTTAGCAGTTTTGGTTGTATATTGATATTCTCATATTTTGTAAATGACATCAATGTCTTTAAAACGAGTACCGAGTCTTTTAAGACGAAATCCTGGCAAAAAGGAAAAAAAAAGAGAGATTCTGCTCTTTCTAATAAATGTGTGAAACGCTTGACTTTTTTCTCCTCGTAAAACAAACTTAGCACAGTGTAAAAAAAAATGTATACAAATGAGCAAATTGAATGTGTGTTGCGCCCCTCAGCGTCCAGCAGGCTGCAGGTGATTTGCAGGTGAGTTTCGTGACGTCGTACAGGAAGTGGACAGAGGGACGTGAGTGAGGTCTGAAGTTTCGTCCTCTGTTGTTGTCGACAGCCACGGATTTTCAGTCAAAGCACGGGAACCATCAGTCGTAGGAGAGAGATGTGCGCGTTTGGTGAGTGAACGTCTGATGGTTTACATCTCACTGTTGAACAGCTCACTATGGGAAATGTCAAAGCTCAAATACTCGACTCGTAGTTGTCTCCCGGGTGTAACTGACCACAGGCCTGCAGGTAGGATGGCGCGGTTTCATTTTTAGAACTGAACACAAATTATTACAAATGCGCGTAATACTGATTATACCGGTTTATGAGAAATCAGCGATTTGACTAACGCAGACCAAAGAGATCACTCCGATTTAAAACAGTCCTTTATGCCCACAAATACCTCCTCCCTCCCTGTGGTTCACTCAGTGTAGCCTCTGTATGCAAATGCTGTAACTGTCACCTCTTCAATGTTAAAATGTAGCTATGCATGTGTATGGTAAATATTATAAAGGGAATTAAGTTCTTGGTAGATTGGGTTTCTAACATCACACTGTAACATACACACACCGTAGAGCCAGATGGAGAAATCAGCCAGGTTGATATGAGCTAATGTTTGCTTATTGCACATACATCAGGTGATATGGCAGGTGTAGGTGTTGGCCAAGAACAAGAAAGTGTAGCGTTGAAATGGTTACGTTTGGAGTGATTCAGAAACAGTCTTAGTTTGCCCACCAAAGACTGCCAACAGGTGCTATATAAACTCTTAAATTGTCAGCTTTGTATGTAATTATATTGGTTTAAAAACCAAAAAACTTTATCAGTATCATTAGAAAACCATAATGCTGAACGAATGTGTGCTGTTGTGTAAATACAGACAGTTCTTGCTCTGCATTCAATATTGGATATATGTAGACCTGTTGTGTGTCATGCATATTTTACATGCATTTTTAAGTGTTTCCTGTATGTCCGTCATCCAGATAAGGACAAAGGGCCTGGGAGGCTAATGAAGAATGGGTTAACTCTCATCCTGGTCGGCCATATTAACTTCATTCTTGGAGCTATCGTCCATGGCAGCATCCTCCGCCACATTTCCAAACCCGACCAGCATATCACCACAGAATATACTATAGCGAACATCATCTCTGTCACCTCTGGCCTGCTGGTGAGTCAATAGTTAAACACTTATGTTTAAAGTGATCTGTGCAGTTGAGATGAAGAAACAATGCACCAAGAGACTCATTTGAGCTAAGTTATCTTGAGCTTGAAATTGATGTTTCATGAAACAAACTCATCTTGAAACCACATTTATATCAGCTCATATCTGATCCTGTAGTTCAGTAACACTGTTGTGTATTTTTATCCACAATCAAGACTAAACTTGCCCATTAAGCGGAACTGGTTTTTCACATAAGTTGCTAGTTGCTTTAGGGCAGATCTCATTACAGTGAGGTATTAGATAAGCTGCCAGTTGTTGATGATGATGTCACCTTTCTTTGAAATACACTCCTTACAAGATATTAAAAGGCACTTGTCCAAAAGACAAGTTTGGGAATGTAATCAGTGCCACATTAGTGCTAAACTGGAACAATCATCTTGTCATCTGAATCTTACAGAGCATTGTGACTGGGATTACTGCTATTGTGATGTCGAGGAACCTTCATGTGTTAAAACTGGTAAGAACTGAATTACAGCTCTCTTCAGTCACTCATTGTCTTCTCAGTGATTACCAGTCCTTCTGTTTTTATATGATGTTTTGTCTGTCTCTTCAGCAAATAGGACTTTTAATTGCATCATTCCTGAACGCCCTGCTCTCAGCAGCGTGCTGCACTGGTATCCTCTTGGCCATTAGTGTTACTGTTGCCCACAATGGACAGGTTTTGATGCAGGGATGCAATGATACACAAGTGCCCATTGATGCTCGGTCACCTATCAGTGCCCAGTGCCCATTTGACACAACAAGAATTTACGTGAGTTTCTTTAAAAGTACCACCTCTCCCTGTCCCTCAGTCCATTGACCTCCCATCACAGGAGGGATAGGTGACCTTGTAATGTTTTTTTTTCCTTGTTCATTTTATTCCATTTATCCTTTTCCATCTTGCAGGACACTACCCTAGCACTGTGGGTCCCTTGTTCTGTGATGGCAGGGGTTGAGGCCGGACTGTCTGTCTGGTGCTTCGTCACTGGATTGGCTCTTAGAGGACTAGCGCCCTGTGGGAACAGATACATCAAAGAGCAGGTGTGTGTGTCTGTCTTTGTGTTTGGGTGGGTGACTGTGTGTGCTTGAGGGATGTTACTATGATGTGTATCTGAATTTCTGACTGACTCAGATGTGCACATATACACTTACAACTTATCCACAGACATCCACTCACTCTTCTCTAAGTCAAGAGAAAGCCCCATTCACTTGCTCATGATAGCACAGTCTAACAGATTCCTTGTCCTTTTATTGTCTCTTTCAGTTGGAGGGAAAGGCTGAGGGCTATCCCCACAGCCGACGACTGATTGGAAAGCGTGTGAACTTTGATGTCTAATTGAACAAAAAGCAGGCATCACTACGCCTGTATTTCAGAGTAGTAAGTTTTGCCTTGTGGTCACATGGGTGAGTGTCTCTGTGGAACAGGAGTGGAATAACTTTCAAGAGACTTAGAAATCTACAAGTAAATGAATTTGCAGTGATATCAAACCTCACAGATGTTTTGTGTGGAAGCTACAATAAGATATTACTGATCCTTTCGGTCGTATCAGTGTCTCTCCATGACTGTTTGGGCATGATCAGTATGTCATGCTATGCATGTTTTTCAATGTGAAGGAAGAGCATTTTTTTTATACCTTTTTGAAAATATGTATTTTTTTTAGCTGATTGATGATTATTTTATCTTGTAATGTAAACTAATTTCACATTTCAGCAAATTCTATATTGTTCCCGTGTATAGTATTTTATTATTTGTCCAGATTATAAACAACTCCATTTCGTTGAGATGCAACTATAACCAAGGTTTCACGCACAGTAATGGGGAAGTTAAAATGTTGTCTCTGAAACCCATGAATTTAGAATAAACTGAACTGCAGCATCACTGTGTATGCACAGAATGCCTCTGCATGTACAGTATACTGTGAGTGAATGTCAAGTGGGGTCATATTAAGAGGTTAAACCAGTATGTGGGCCAGCAGCCTCAGCTGGCACAGACCCCCCCACGACTGAATGACATAGAGGATCAGATCAGATCAGCCATGAAACAGTTAATCTAGTGCCATGCTAAATCGTGCGGAAGGGAATCATAGCACACAGTACTAATCCTGAGACTGTAAGGGATAAATATTGACATAGTGTTGACTGATACAACCACAACAAATCTGAGTGGCCGTTTCAGTCGGTAGGACTTTGATGTTGCACCCCAGACTCTTAAAATGTGCATTTGAAACCCCAAGATGTTTATGAGCAAAGTGTGTAGATGTGTCTTAAGATATTGCAGACAAGCTTATTGTTGTCAGGGGAAATAAACGGACCTCGAGCAAAGTGACATGATATTTTAACGAAGAGTTAGCATTGTCAGACACTAAATGTTTTAGCAAATATTTGAGTGCCATGTCATTTTGCTCTTCTGAACATTTTTTTAGTAAAGAATGTCCCATACATATATATATATATGTGTGTATATATATATATATATATATAAAAGCGTAAGCATATGGAATGCAGTCAGTTAACCAGTTTACTGTGATTCATATTTTTATTTTATAAAATTTCCATCTAAATTTATCGAAATCATTAGCAAAATCATTAATTTGACAACGGGTATTGTCACTAATAATATCACTGAATAATAGTGAAATGAAAACATTTGGTGGTTGTTTGTTTCAAAACAAGGTAAATCTATGATCTAGGAATAAACTGAGAAGAACAGCCTAATAGGACAAAACCAGTGCCAAATTCATCTTTCCATTGAATCTGTGTTAAAGTTGTGTGTGTGTATGTAGCACCGGTTTTGTAGCAGTATATGCATTTGTTGTATAATTTTAATAAAGATTTGATCATTGTTGTTTTTCCTCTTTTCAGTTTTGCCTGACAAATCAAGGTGGGTATAGTTATCATCATCAAATTACAAAGTCAACATCAAAAACACTAGAGGTGCAACCAGCCAGGACACACACACACACACAGAGAGAGAGAGAGCCTCCCATGCTGCTCAAGCTCTGTGGTGTCCATTGAAGGCAACAAATGGTAATGTTAATTAAAAGCAAAATTGGCTTCTGGTTCGTGCCTCGTTTATTAAAATAGAGCCACCAGCCACCCATTGCATGCGTCTATTAATATTGCTATACACGCTGTATGTCTACAACAACATTCATCGTGCAGCTCTCTCGTATCTCTGCGCGGCCACGTAGAATCCGCGTTCACGATATGTCGGCTGCACGCTGCACGGACCCAGCTGCAAACAGTGGAGGAAAAGCCAAGTGCTGCAGTGAACGGAGCCGGTGGAGCCGAGGAGCGCACGAGCCGCTCGTTATTCTTCACACCAGGTAAAGCATATTATTGTAATGTTTGACAGGAAGTGAATAATTGGTCTATTTCATTATTATGAGACCGCGATCCGGGACTTCGACACAGACAGCGCGCTGCTTTTGGGATGAAGACACTGCGGTGACAAACACACACGGCTCTCAAGATTGATACGCTCTGTCCTCCGTGATCCTGGTGTGTCATGGTGTGTGGTTCTCGCTTCGGTACAGCGAAGACGCCTCATTACCTGTTCTTTTTTTAAAAGATGTCTGTTCTCTAAAACTGGCTGGGTTCCCCTCCTGACGACGAGCAGAAGAGAGCTAACGTTAACGGCTGTGACCTGTAACGGTAGAATGAACCGTCCACCGGTTAACGAGGTGTCCGGCACAGTTTAACGTTAACAGTTTAGTAACGTTACCGCTAGCTAACCTGCTATCAACGTTACTGTAAGTTAGCTCTTGTCTAACGGTCGACTGAGAGCAGTTTGATGCAGGTGTAAATTAAAACTTAATTACTGAACGCCATTTCATTTTTCTTTAACAGCTGTAACGTGAAATTGCCCAGGCGGGTTTGTTAAGTTTGTTGTGTAGACAGCGAGTCGTAGAGTGTGAAACATCGCGGGGGAGCGCCACTGTTGCCCGGCCAACCTCGCACAAACATGAGAGCGTGGGAGTGTCTGATCGTCCGCAGGTGTAGCGACAACATTCACAGCTTCAAACGTGCAACGAGTTGTCCTGGTTTGCTTTGAACGTGTAGTCTGCGGCATGAACTGTGCGTAACCCCGCTGACACAGCGGTGAACAGAAAAGCTGTCAATGCAAGTCGATTTTGGCTATAGATAACAAAGTAGCACTAATTCTCAGTCTGTCGTGCCAACCTTAACATGCTAGTGTAGATTTCATCAAATATTTTAATCCTGACCGGAGTATAGACCAGGGTGTGGCTGGCCAGAGACCAAACCAGATAGTACATCTTCACTACAAGCAAGCCCACTCTGCTTGTTTAACCATCAGGCTTTTCTTTGTGTGTGTTTTTTAACCTGCAGGACCTGCTTGTTGAATCTACTCCTGTGCAGCGACTGAAAGTCAAAGACCATTCACCAAAACCGTTTGGAGGATTATGGGACCTTTTGGGCACGATTTAAGTTGATTCTCTGAAACTATCGCTTGAAGCAGCAAACAACAAAAACAGTGGAAGAAAGACATGGACAAGAAACCAGTGAAGACATCCAAGAGACAGCTGATGGTGGAACTATTAGCTTGAGGACATGCTCTCAGATTGGAGATGGGACAAGGGGAGCGTGTCTTTGATCAGAGGAATACCAGGAGGTGGAAAGAAGCCATGTAAGGATTTTTTTGCTATTATTTCAAGAAGCAATTTAGAGGATTAAAAGGTACTTTCTGTGACAAGTTGCACAAGAAAAGGAAACCCTGCAATGGTTTTTGAACATGAAGGCTGACACAAAGAGCACATCCACTCATGGCTCACAGATGAACCTGTACTCCATCACATGTGCTGTTCAGGGTACATTTCAGGAGTATACCTGCTGTGTGGAATTCTTGCTTCGCCACCACCACTGAGCTTAGAAATGGACACAATTTTTTCTGATGTCGAGAGGCTTTAAAAACAACTCCTGCATATTTTCTGGACAACAGTAGTCAGTAGGTCTGAACCGCTGCAGAGAAATAATGGACTTTAAAATGCAATCAGCTCTTGGAAGAGGATGTATGAAAGACTGGTTTTCAAAAACTACACCGGTGTACTATGGACAGAGAGATCCTCCCTGTTTTTCTGTCCTCCTCATCTATATCTTTCCAATACTACTCTCCCTGGTTACACCCACTCTCTCCATTCACATGGAGGCCATAGAAAGCCACAGTGAGTTTACCTGTGAGCCCATCAGACTGAGAATGTGCCAGGATCTGCCTTACAACACCACCTTTATGCCCAATCTACTGAATCACTACGACCAGCAGACAGCCGCATTAGCCATGGAGGTAGGTTGTTTTGGTGTGCGTCATTCAGGCAGTGCATGTTGTGTGTGTCAGTATCACAGCACATGGGGAAATAGGATAGCCCCTGCTGTGAAAGAGAGGTAATGTTACATGGTGTTCTAAAAAAATAGACATTGTGAAGCTTTACACTTCATGTGGAAATTCTTAAAATTTGGACAGGAAATAAACATTAAGTTTCCTGCAAACATACAATTCTTTGTCTTGATAACAGGCTGCAGGAATTGAAAATACTTCAGAGAAATAACTTCACACTGAATTGTCAAACAACACAGGACTTCACATACAGTGTAGAGCCAGTGTCAACGTCAAAGATAACAGAAATCATTTTATCTAAAATGGAAAATTCCTCAAAGAAGCAGGAAAACAAATATTGTTGGCTAAGGTCAAAAGATATTGTAACCTCTTTGATAATAGCATGGATGAAGGTTAATCAGTTATTTTAATTTACTAAATCAAAGCAGTGTTGTACTGTGAGTATGAATGATAATTGTTATGTCAGTGGCTGATTTTTTTTCACCTCCTGTAAACATGGGAAATCACCCATGATCTTTTGTCCTTAGAGCACATAGAAATGTTTTACACAGAAACAACACTGTATTTTTAAAACCCCGCCCCAGAAGTCATAATCTATAGGATATAGGAGAACAAATTGGATACATGGAGGCACATGTGGTGAAGTGCCTTTCACACAGGAATATCAAAGACAGGAGCAGTGAAACACTTGAGAAAAGGTGATTCTCAATCTTGCCTCCTCACGTTACAGGTTCATTTACTCAATACATGTCATTGTTCCACATAGAAGCAGATGAAAGTGTATGGACTCAGGCACTCATGGCTTTTTTTGAATGTGAACAGAAGCAGTTGCAGAGAAATATTTTGGGATAAGGTGCTTGTTTGAGTGGACTTGCAATGCATAGATTTTAAGCAGCAGAGGTGGGGAAATGTGTTACACACTGAGTGCAATAGTAGACGCATGATATCCATCTATATCGTGTTACCTCTCTTCCCTACTCCTTTGTTATTCCCGAGAGAGGGAGAAAGAGCAGAGGGGAAGGTGTTGCTCAATAGCTAGATGATAATTGTCATTTGGTAGTACTGTATTTGAGATGTGGACATGTTTGGGTATGTTAGTTTTGCTTAATCCTGTAAGACTACTTGGTAATTTCCTAACTGTAAAAGAGGATAAATTATTTCAAACAAGCAATAAACACAAATACAAAAGCCATGAAGGCAAGGCCCAGCCTGTTTTAGAGGGACAGTCAGTTTGAGTGCTCTCATTTTCTAGACCTCAAGTTTGTCATGTTTCTGTGTCTTCATACATCCACATGTGTGTGAATGTTGTTCCCACCACACATGCAGACAGGGTTTCAGACATGTTTTGGCTACCGTACAACTGTAGTTTAGAGTCTGCAGAACACGGAAGGATAACTAATATCAGATGAATTAAATCTGCCTCCAGCTGTTCATAGTTGGCATATTACATTACCCCTGTTGAAAAGCTGATTAATTTCAACAAGGCCTGTGTTGGCTGTGCACTATGAGTGTTTAATCTTGAAGATTGTTATTTTTAGTTAATGTTTAGGTAATATTTTCCCATGTCAAAGCCAGATGAATGCTAGCCAAAACATCAACCTAAAATCTGCTTTGCTGTGTTTTAGATCTTTCATCACAGGAGGGAATTTTCTATCACTCTGCAGAATACCCTAAGGATCCCTGGTGTCAGATCCTCTCTTTTTCCCCTTGGAAATATACAGAAAAACAGCTTTATTTTGGATTGACAGCCATACATTTTGAATTTGCTTAGGATGTTTTGTATGGTGCTGACACTCCTTTAGTCTTAGGGTTCACTCAGCACATTAAAGACTGTACAAATGTTCAAATCAAGTTGATTCCCCAGTGTCATGTCAAAACACGCTGTGTCAAGGATTTTAAGAAGCATCTGTTGTTGAACTTGATTTGACCCAGATGAAGAAGGAGCCAAGTAACTGACACCCTCGGTCCCTCCAGTCATGGAGTAGACAGCTTTCTGAAGATGGTTGTGCAGCAACATGAGCCCCATCAGTGTTGCTGTTCTGGTCTGTTTTGACCAGGCATGGTAGTCCTGGTGGGAACCCTAGAGGAAATTTAATAATACGTCTCATGGGGCAGTGGCTGCATAATACAAGCTTGTGTGTGTTATGTCTGTGTGTACAGACAAATACATGCACATGCAATAGTTTATGTGTAGGTATGAGAAAGTTCAAGTGAATCTGCAACATTTATGTTTGATTCCAGATTTTTTTTTTTTTCTTTTTTTCATGGAGGACTTTAGGAATTGAACAGCATCTGTGACATTACTGTAGCATTGTCATACAAATCTAGAGTATTGACATTTAATGACGACTTCAGTTTCACATTCTTTACCATGAGACCGAAGATAACAGAACACAATTTTAGTAAAGTCAGCACATTTTGCATGTGTCCATATAGCTCAATCAAGACAACTGTTTTTCAAATCTCAGTAAACCCCCACTGACCCATTGACATGAATGTGTCTTTATTGTTACAGCAGTATCAGCTGGAACCTCAAAAAGCATGAGTGTGTTTTAAAGCAGCTCAACATATGGATGTATTTGGTCAAGAAAACCATTTTTATCAAACTGAGTTCTTGGTATTTGATCCTCACATGTGTTAAGTATGTTAGTGTTTAGAGTTACTGAGGTTTGGTGAAATCCAAATGAGTGCAAAGAGAGAGGAGAGTTATTTTTAACTGTTGTGTTTGGGTAGTGTTACAGCATTAATGCTGAAATTCTTGAATACAATCTGAACCTTTTTATCAATAAAGCTTAGGGTTTTGATGCCAGTTCTGGTCCCAATGTTGTCCTAATGTAGAGGATGGCTTTTGAATGTTGTCACAAATTGACAAAGTGACACTTGATGTGTTGAGTGACTCAGAAACATCAGTGTGTCCATTTGGGAGTTTTACTTGTAGCCAAAATGTTAAAACAAAAACAACTGCTGGCGAATCAGCGTGAAGTATTTTAGATGCCTTAATGAAACTGGAGCAATTGTCAGCAGCTGCTGTTGTCATTTTTTGGGTCATATCACATGATGAATGTTTGCTCTGCCTCAGTGGAGAAAGCTTTCATGTCTTGGCTTTCTTACAAAGTAGATTGATCATTCTAGTGAACTACCAGATGACTTGTATTTCTGTTGTGACTTGTCTTCCAGTCATAGGTTGACAGTCCAAGACTGAAACTCTTTAAACCACGCTCTGCTTTGAACGTGTGAGATGGGTTCGCCTGATTCCTCAGTCTTGAGTGACAGCAGAAATATTGCCCATTCTCTTTCTTCCTTTTAGATGCCATGCTAAGCCAAAAATGGTTTATCCTCAAGTGTGTGTAGATGATTAACATATCTAGCCAGTTTCAGTGACAGAGAAGTATTTGTCTTGTGTGTAATGAAAGGGTTAACTGTACACTAGTATTTCCTGTCTGAGTGACAGGAGAGGTTAACGGTGCCAGCTGTCATCTCTCACTAGCGCTAACTAGCTGCTAATCTCTCTCTCAGTTCCGCAATGAAGACAGTTATTCCCACAGACCAACGGCAATCCCATCTGCCACAATAGTCAATTAAACCTAAAAGACGAGGGGGGGGTGAAACGTTAGAGGGGGACGTGACGAGGGAAATGGCTTTCAAATAGGAGAGTGTTTAAATGGAAATTATTTCTTTGGGATTTTGGTTGGGTGTCTGTGTGGTTGTGGGTGCATGTGCATGTTTGTGTGCATGCACGCTTTTGTTCCTGCATGTCACTTAGGAATATGGCCTGTACTGTTCATCTGCCACTGCATGTTATGGTTCCCAGGGGATGGGCTGCAAGGTCGTGACATTATTTGAGGCCCATGTTAGACACAGAGATTTAGACCTATGACATCATTGGGGTTGTGTCTCTGCACTACGAGGCAGGAACTAATCAAAAGTGAGCAGTTTCCCTGCAAATCCACATTTTTGTCTTTTGTGCACTGACTCATTATTTTATACAACTAGACCTATTATCAGATGTTTCCTTGAACCCTGCCTGTTAATAAGCCACGAGGAAACAGTTAATATATACAGACTTGCCAATGATACAAATCATATTTAAATTCATCTTATTTTGATTTTATACCAGCAGTTACAAGCACGACGGTTGTGAAATAGGGAATAGTTCTTCATCCACATTATTCTTTGTTAGATATATAAATAAATGAATATGAGTGCTGCTGTGCCTGAGGCCTCCGGAGCCCAGATGTCTGTTTGGCCAGGGATTTTCCCTTGGGTTATTGGGTAGCTATGCCTTTCTGCACTGGAGTTTCATTTTGGTTTAATTGAAGCACGATGAGGAGCATTTTTAGCCATTAACAGTCTAAGATATCCCAGTGATTTCTTTAGAGTGAATAAGGTGAAATACATTTTACTCTGTCATTCCAATGTAACACAAAAATGAAACACTTTTTTTTTTTTTTGCACTCCCATTTGCTTAGATATACTGTCAGTGTTAATCTAGTGCATGCTGGACTATGTATGGTTTTACAAAGGGTGTGTATGAATGAATCCGTGTAACGTTACCAATCCCTGGACTATTTGGATGCATTCTTTGTCATTTAGATCCTGGAGTGACAGAGATTAGATTAGATTAGAGGGCCTGGTTTAGTGGTCATTCTAGAGAAAGGCCTCTTTAGGCTCCAGTAAAGCATGATGTATGTACAAATACACAGCAACCTTAGCTCTGTGTGAAATAATCTAGACCTGTGAGTCACTATGTTTACACTCACTCCACAAAACCAGGTCAATGGAGCATTCAAGTTTAGGTAGGACATTTTTAAATACATGTACATGAGTTGCTAAAAGTTTTTTCTTTCCTTAGCTGCTGCAGCACTCAGACTGATGGATTAAGAAGAGGTCAAACACATTTTTCTGACTGTGTATATGTGTCTAAAATTTCCGGTCTGCTGCTCATTGAAACGTATTTTTTAGACTTTTTATTTTCTTATCAGTTTGAATCAACAAAGATATGGCACGTGTGGTTATGTATTGTTTCATTTCATCACCCGGCTGTCAAAGACAGCCAGCAGTAATCTCAATACTTCAACGCATGTAAACACAGTCACTTGCCCTTCTCTCAGGAGGGATTTGGTTACACTCACAAGCCATTTGACAGTAATGATGTGATGCTGATATGGTAAATTAGAACAATATGATGGTGCACTGAAGTTATTAAAGGTTGAAAGCAAATTTGACCAAAACTGTAATAGCACTTATTAACTCCTTTTACAGATGTTAAACATTGGTAGGAATTGTCATTACATGGAGCTTGACACTTAATCACATTAACCTTTGAAGACTTGGTAAGACATGGTAATGATAACTTCTTTCTCATTCTTGGCTGTGTTTTTATGAATTTATATCACTGCAGCTATTATTCAAAAACAATGTAATGGAGTATGATGAAGTAGGCAGCTACTGTGAAAAGACGCTTAAGAGCTTTTCTTTTCCCACAAGACCACCCTTGTTTTTGTAACTCCACCCCCTCAAGAAACAAGGGCTGAAGGGAGCAGATTTAAAGAAATGTATATATGCTACTTCTCCTAGATTAATGCACAATAACATTTTTCTGACTGTTCTTTTTTCATGGCAACCACTGCCATTGAAGCTTGCTTTATTTTTTTTCCTGAGAAAATTCATGAGTATGTAGTTTTGCTGGTTTACCGGTTGCAGAGGTAGATTGATTTGTCTGGTTATCGGAGGTGGGGGGGGGGGGGGGGGGGGGGGGGGGGGGGGGGGGCAAAGAGACAAAGTATTGCAAAAGAAAATGTGTGTGGCAGTAGAGTAGAAAGAATGTCAGAGATTAACAGAGGGAAATACTGACAGAGTGACAGGTTGTGTAAAGTCTTTAGACCCTACTGTCTCCGGTGTTTGTGTTTCTCTCAGTATGGGGTCCTGCCCTTCAAAATAAGACTGCTCTGTCTAAGAAGGGCCACCCTGAGGCCACCAGGTCCCCACAACAGTGAGAGACAGTGTGTGCCAAATCTGGAGAGTTCAGGGCTTGTTGCGCTTAAGTGTGGTCTGTTGTGTTTTTTTCTTAGTGTGTGTGAATACGAAAGAGAGAATTAGGTTTAATAGAGGTGTGTTTTGTGCCATGTGTGTGTGTGTGTGTGTGTGTGTTCAGTGCATCTGAAGAGGCTTTCCCTATTCTCTCCGGCAGAGATAGACAGGTCTCATTCAGTGTAAAAGTTCCAGTTTTTTTCAGCTGAACTCTTGATTATCCTGCTCATTCTGACAGAGTCTATTGAGGCAGCCATCATTTATTTACGCACAGAACAAAGGCACTGCCTGGTGCTGTTTTCTGGCAGACTTTTCCCATCAGCATAGCAGTCACCATTCCTAATTCAGCCTAAAAGTGCTCCGTGAGGAGAGATTTGAGGAAAGATTGGAAAGATTTGTCATTGTTCAAATACTGCTCTGTGTAGTATTTAGAGTGGAGCCCAGCAATATGGTCTCCACTAACATATAAAGAAATGTAGTTCCCTTGAACTCTCTACCCTGGCATTCACAGTGCATTAGGACAGTATAGAGCTGATGAATGTATTATCATTACATTTCACCGTATCAGATGAAAAAAGCTGAAAAAGTTCAGTGAAATTTGCAGTCTACCATTTTCCACTTTTTAACTAAATCTGTCATCTCTACTATGTTTTTAACTTAAGTCTCAAAGTTCAAGTACTGGAAACATTATTTTCTGTTATTTTGCCAGTTAACACAGAAATTGCAAAGACTAAATAATTTTCCTGGCAAGTTAAAGTTGTCCGAACAAAAGTCCGTAAGGCAACAGATATTCTATGTAAAACTCTCTAACAAGGAACATAGTAAATCATCAAATCCTCATATTGAGAACATTGAACCAATTTGTGTGATAAATGACGTGGATTAATAATCACAATTGTTGGTGAGTCGGCCAATCATCAAATGACTTGTTGGCTTATCAATTCAGCATAAACATTTCCCGTCAGTTTGCTCCTTTTTGTGTAATGTCTAAGTATCTTCCATCCAATAAAAACCCAGAGTTCTCTCTGGCAGACCGATCTGATTGATCTATCTCCCAGCCTGCTCTGTATCCCTCCAAACACCCCTCCTGCATCTGCATAATAGATTCTGTGTGTTTCATGCTGTGAGCAATGCTACAGTATTCTGCTCTGATACAACACATTAATATAGGTTATCCATGTCTTATGGTCTTAATCTGAACCCATGACCCAGCCTGGAACTGTGTGTACGTATTTGCATCTGGTGAGAGTGGGAGATGTTTAACCCTCTCTGCTAAGCCCAACTTCATACTAACATGCACACACACACACACATACACACCCACACACCATTGATCCCCTTCTCACGCAAAGCCACTCAACACAAGGCAGCTCTAACATTTTCAGCATACTGCAGGTCAGGACCAGCGTTAGCTTTAAGAGCTTGAGTACTGCTAATTGTGCACTTACCAAGCCACATGCAACTTTCAACTCTCAACTCCCCCAAAATAGCTCCCATATTAATGCACATAATCACACGGATTTTTAAACAGTTAAAGTCAGTGGCATTAGATAATAGTTGCATTGTGCATTTAAACCTTCAGTTTGCAGACATATTTTGCTTAGACTTTGGAAAAGATGATTGCTTTTATTCTTGCCTCTTTAATATAATAGTCTACATCTAGTTGCATTCTGCTGTCCATTGTAAAATCCAATCAAATCCAAACACTGGACAGAGCAGCATTTTTAATACATTTCTGTTGTTTGTTAAAATATAAGGCAGCAGGTAGAAGGCAATGAGCTATGCTTCTCCTTGTGTGGATCTGTTTCCTAACTGTTCCATCTCTTTCTCTGCATTGCCCTACCTTTGCATCACACTCACTCTGTGACACACCCAAGTAATGTCTGTTATTCTCCTCGCCCTCGCCAACTTCCAGAATCTGTCAGTGATTTATGCAGATTGTGCCTCGAATCCGTCTCTTGAACACTGATGCATTCGCTGTGTGGCCAACATGACTTATCTTTTCATATCTTAATTGTTATTATTGTAATGAATAATTTTATTATGTAAGGAACGATATTAAATCAATCAATAAGAAGTATGCATTGTTTTTTTCTGCCTGAGAGATAGTGCGAAGTAGTAGAAACATGCAGCAGGCTGGAAAGACTGTTTTCCAAGAAATGTGTTAATGAGTGAATGTGTACTAGTTTCTTTTTTTTAACTGTACGAGAACCAGTTTGATATTTAAAAAATGAGATCGTATATTTCATGATTTGAAATTGAATGGTACTCAGTTGCTTGAAATAGTTGGATTTCATGTGACTACATATACATATATGCAAGTGATGAGCAGATGGATATGCACAGTTGGCTTGCAGGGTGTTAGGACGTGTGTGGGTGCTATCTGATTCAGCTCCATTGTCACATTCTTGGCTCCCCGTCTACATCTCTATCATTTACTTTGACCCTCTCTCATACGCCTCTCAGTTTCTTTTATTCTCACTTTCACACTTCCTCTCTGTGCTCCTTGTGCGAGCTTGTTTGCTATACTCTATGGTGGGTTTCATTGTTTAAAGGACTCTTATTGCAGTGTGTGTGTATGTGGGTGCGTGTGTCTGTGCACATGCATGTTATCCTCAATGAGACAGTCTTGTGAGAGCCTCCACATCACCTGTTGCCATGGTAGTTAAATAGGCTGAGAAGGAAGGGGAAGAATGGAGGGAGACAGACAAGCAGGGGAGGGAGGGAAATTGGATGATGAGTGCATGTTCTGGACTAAACCATGGAGAGAAGGAGGAGGGAAAGGACAGCTTATACCAGGGAAAGAGTAGACACTGGCAATTCATACTTATAGCTAAGTCATTTAGTTAAAAACTACACTTCGCTCTCAAGTGTTATTTGTCTTGGAAGATTGGAAGAGTCATTGAAAGTGGGCAATCTGTGATATTGGCAGGCAAAGCTGTGTAATCATGGAGATGCATGGCATATCTGAAGAACATAACAGCTCTCCACCCACACCAGTAAAAGACTGCTAACCATTGTTGTTGAAATGATGTGTGAATGGGAGACTTTCAGCAAGCTCAACGTTTGCTCACTGTTGTCTGACAAAGACAGAGATGATTTAACTTGATGCAATTTCAGGTCATTTTTTTAAGATATTGGTTTGCCCCAATTAGTCAGTAGCATGTGACTAATCTTTTCTGCCAACATCATTTTCATTTAAATGGAATACCACTATGGTTGTCATGGTAGCACATAATTTTACACTGAAAATATTTATTAAGAATCGTATTTTATACATAAGTAAACTTGTTGCAGCATTTTAAGATGATATTTACATGAATGTTGCTATGTTGGAAGATAATATTTTAATTTTAAGCTGTAGCCATAACCAGGCAGTGACCAGACCACCAAATCTGTGTGAATCATTGAACAAATCAGAGATTCAGCTACATGGAAGCCAGATAATCCACCAACATTTTGGGATATACTGGAGGTAAACATTGGCCATGGCGCTTAATTTCTAATATTCAACGACCGCATTTCGATGAATATCGAGTTTAGTTGGATTTAGTTGCACCTTATTGCAGTCTTCGTAAGGTGTATGTGTATTATGAAACTATGTTGGTCTTATGTTATATCCCGAATGAGATGATCTTTAGTGCTTGTCATTCCCCTGAAATGAAGGCAAGAAACAAACATATCCAAAAAAAAAAAAAAAAAGAAAAGCATGTTATTAATTGTTTGTATAAAGATTGTGTAGCAAAGTTAGTAAGTAAATTAGAAAATGATGACATCAAATATATTTTGGGTCACTCTGAAAGAAATCAAAGGACAGTTAAAATGAAAAAATGTGAACTGGTTTTCAATAACGTGAACTACGGGGTACGTTGAGGATTTTGCTTAATTTGTTGTTGTTTTTTTGACAAACTTTAAATGGCAGGATAACAGAGTAAGGGAAGTCAATGAATGCTGATGTTGGAGGAAGAAAACCGGGGGAGGAGGAGGACAAGTGCACGTCAGAGTAATTGCCAGGAGTAAATGGTAGGCAAGGAAAATAAGAGATGAATTCAGGAGAAAGAAGATAGGAGGGGAGGAGGAGGGGAAGTGAACGTGAAGGGGAATGCCATTAACGGCTTTGTCTGGTCCACCCGACTGAGCGATGGACGGACACGGATAAACGAACAAATGAATAAAGGAGGGAGAGAGTGTGGGAGAAGGGTGCCCCTTTCTTAACTGTCTTTTCAGAGATTAAGGAGGAGAGCATCACATTCTGTGCAGTTCATCTGTTCATGGCCAACGCCTGTCTCCCTCACAAGCGTGGAAGAGGAGGCAGGCACATAGTCAGAGCATGTGTGTGTGCGTGTTTTTGTGGTGTGAATATGTCTATGAATACATTGATCACCTGTGCAATATACAGTGAGAAACTAGAAGATGCCAGTCAAGATGAAATCTTGCCAGTAAAAGTGGAAGTAGAGGAGCAGCAGTAGGAAAAAGTGTTGTGCTTACAGTACAGGATAATATAGAAAATAGGAGGAGAGCTGATCCAAGGGGAATGAGCTGGGTGGGTGGGTGGATGGGGGGGGTATGTAATTGCTAAGTTATTGTGAACTGAAATGAGGCACTTCACTTACACTGTAAAGAGAAAATGTAATTATCCCTAATATATGGATGCAGTAGCAGCAGCAGTTTGAATGTGGGGAGTTTGAATACAATCCAGTTTGAAACAGGGGGACTGAGTGGCAGTAGAGAGGCAGAGCCAAATGACAATATAATAGTTTCTGCAAAAAGATGGAAAACTAAAATTGAGCAGTTAGTACTAATAGCTACAGAGCGGATGTTGCAGCAATGTTATATAGTAGCACACTAATGGAGGCAGAGCTGATGTGGTCTGACAGCATTTGTGCTGCAGGGCCCGACTGACTGATTTGAGAGTGAGTTTGAGTGCGAGACAGAGATAGCACAAGAGGAGGAGGAGATATAGAGCCTGTGAGGTTGATGTGTCCAGATAGATTTTGGCAAGGTTTAGTTGCAAAAGCCAGATTTTTCTCATCAGAATTCCTCCTGATGTGTCAGAAAGAGGTACAAGAAACAGAACAGTTCATCGAACAGTGCATTAAAAGATCAGCTTTTAGCTCTTTCTCTTTCAAAGGGCTGATTTTTCACTCAGTAAAAAGTGCACATACTGTTGTGCGTTCTGAAAGTATTCAGACCATTTTGTACATTTTGTTCTGTGGCAGCATTATGCCACAATATGTAAAAATGCTATTGCAAAAAATAAAACTTTCATGACCAGGCTTGAAATTTACCACATTCTCAATCATCTTTTAGATGTTTGTACGTCTTCAAAGGCACACACACACGTCTTTAAGATCTCACAGCTGACAGTTTATATCAGAGCAGGAAGAGGGACCTGTCTACAGAGCTCAGAGACAGGTCTGGGGATTGCTGCAAAAACTTTGGCTGCAGCAATTGTTCCAGTAGAACAGTGGCCTCTTAACTGTATTGATGATGATTGATGAGTATTTTTTACATATTGTTCACAACATAAAAAAGGTGAAAAGTTACAGAGGTTTGAAAAAAAAACAGTTAACAGCTGTCAACTTTTTTTTTAAATTCTAATAATGCTTTTAATATCATTTTACTGTGTTTTATTGTTGATGAGCACTTCTAAGCTGCACAAAGGCAACATTAGCTCTGAGCCAGAGTAAATATGCTGCACTTGAGCATCGGAAGATTGAGTCGGACACCCTTGAAAAAACATGGGATTTTTTATGAAGAGGACTTGCCAGCTCAGGAGCTGTTTCTTTGGAGGCTTAGAGCCAACAGCCCGTCACCTTGATCTGACCACAATACAAAGCTGGTGACAGTTTCAGGAAGTGTGTGTGTGTGTGTGTGTGTGTGTGTGTGTGTTCGTCTCAGGTTCTCACACTCTAAACACTTCTTACAATCCATTTGACTCTCTAATCCACCGGGAAACCGCCACTCTTTTCTCCTTTCCACTCCAGTTTTCTCCTTTTTCCTCCCTCCATTCCTTCTGCTCCTCCTCCTGCACTTGACAATGTGTACGAGTTTCTGCAGAGTTGGCTAACTGGATTTTCTACAATGATTCTTAGCACCAAACTGCACACGTACATGCACAAACACTTACTGGATAAACAAACTACTCAGAGCTATTAAAAACCAATATATAGTGCATTTACAAAGTGTTTGGACCAAAAGTTTTGAGCATGTTGCTAATTGATTAAAATGGAGAAACAGATGGATGTAAGTCGTCAGGTCTTTAACTCTATACATAATTGAAGCACCTTGGGCAGACTCCTCTGGGATGATTCGACAAGCTTTGCATGTGTGGAAACTTGCAAAAATTCTGTGTTCACTTTAGTAGATTGATTTTTTAAATCATTATTATTGTTGTTATAAGACTGAAACATAACATTGTGAAAAGACTAAGGGGGTCTGAACACTTTGTGCATTCAGCGTAAGGCACAGAATATGAGTGATGGTCAGTGACTTCCAAAATGTCAGCAGTTATCAGACTAACAAACTGGATGATTCACTGGGGCTCATGAACTGTGCAAAGGTGCTCGCTTGTGTTGTCACTATGTACATGGGTTTTCATCCCCATGATATAGGCTGATCTAGACACCAGAAAAGCTTTACAAACTGAATTTAAAAAGTTCTCACATACAGCCCATCCTGCACTTTTTCATGTATGCACTGCTCTCTTTTTGTTTGCAACTTTAAAGCAGTTATCTCCCTCCTTAGCCAGAAGCGTAATTATTTGCATTACATGCTAATCATATGCTTGTGTTTTTCTCTGGGCCTTCCTTTCAGTTTTCCTTTGTTGACTTTTTTACTTGAAGTTTTTTCTTTCTCTGTCTCTCTGCTGGGTTTCTTTGGGGAGAAGGGAGTAAAGAGAAAGAAACTTAATCCCTCTATTGAACAAGAGGTGGACCAGTCAGGGGCTTTTTTTCTCATTTTCTGCAGTGTCAAAAAACCCACTCTACTTCTCCTTCTGAATGTTCACAATTGCGTGTCCAAAACACACACTCAAACCTACAAATAAACCTACAAGTAAACCCTTGTTTTTATTTTCAATTAGAATTTAATCTTGCGTTGTCTGTTAACCAGCTGGTATTTTGAAGTAAAGTCAGTCACTGGCATTTATCTCGGATGATATTTTGGTGAATAACAAACAAATGGAAACATGTGGTTAGCTTTCTAAGACAGATGGGCTGATGCAGTACAATTCCTCTCTTCTCCCCAACTCATAGTCTTCTTCATCATCATAGGAGTGTGCCCCACCCTCAGGCCAAGTTTGTAGGCTTTTTTCGCTTCCTTTTCCCTGCTCCTCCATCACAACTGACTAAAATGCCAGACAATTCATTCTAGTCACCCTCCATAGATGGTTGATTGCCATCCCCCTCCTCTCTCTTTGGGAGGCACAGTTAGGCCACTTAATATCAATATTCTCTTTGTGGCAGGAGATGGGGGGCAATTGCCTTGACTGTCAGAATAATTGCACACATATCTGGAAACAGGCACTGACTTGCACACACACTGTGAAACATAATAACTGGGGCACACTTACACAGGACACAAGAGCAGCGACACAGACACATACACACTTGCACACACACATAACCCCACATGCACTGGAGAAGCGGGCAGAATGGGGACACACAAAATGGGAGTCGCACACATATTCGTTGTAGAGTTAGTATGAGGAGACAAGAAGAAAGGCTCCATTCTGCTGGGCAGTGAGACACACTCATGCAGAAAGAAACAAGCACTCAGTTAAGTGTGGCCTTAGGCAGTCTTCTGAGATTGTTGTTATTGACATCTATGTAACATGTGTTAATACACACTTAAAAGAAAAAAACACAGAAAAACAACTATATGTGTGCAAACTGAGACTGTGGAGATACAATCACTGTGAGCTGCAAGTGAGTGCTGTAATTAATTCATCAGAAACATATAATAATGTTTAAAGTTTTTCAGTTTTTCATTCATCATAGTTTGCTTTCATAATAAAGAGCAAGACTAAAGATTGTTTAGCAGTGTAACCTGTCCTTGTGAATGAGCTTCAAACTTTCGCTTTGTAGTAGTAGGAACGAAGTTAACAGGTTGAAATGGATCGACACTGTTCGACCAATCACCTGTTCCAGCCATATATTAAGTTTTAGTTGTTTGTCTAATCTTGTTCTCCCATATTGTCACTGTACATTTCAGGCAGCGGCTCACACCTGGCTCACAACTAATGCTCATATGGTTCCTGTCTTGCATCCCAACATGGTCAACCATGTGTTTCACACAAGAAATAAAAATGCAAGGGTTGTAAAATGTGTGAATTATTGAATGAGGCTGAGTGGTTAGTCTGTATGTGTGTGTGTGTGTGCGTTTCTGTGCAACATTCAAAACTATGTCAGCTCACGCACCACTACACACATTTACTGGTGGAATATCTCTCCAATGTGCAGATGTAGAACACATCAATTGAGAACGATCAAAACATACTCACAAGGCCTGTCTCTACACAGAAACGCACACAAAACACGCACACAGACTCACTGATGCATGGGCAGAAATGCGGTCATGCAATATACTGTGTATACCATGGCATTTTGTAGTAAGCAATCTGTGTGAGTGCACTTGCATCACAGGCACATGTACATATTTATACATACACAATGCTATGCTGTGTGCAGTCAGCCTAAACATTTTCTTCCACTGCTCTTAAGTCTTTGTCGTCATGGCTCTGCTCTAATTTCTCTGTTATTGTAAAAGCTGCATTGAAAACTCAGCGTCAGCACACACAGATGATATGAGCAAGCTGAATAAATGCAGGACACTTTGTGCACACGATGTTGCTGGCAACATGTCATGAATGAGCACATTAGTAAAACATGTATCTTAATTGATATTGAGGCTCACAAACAGGGCTGTGTTCATATTTTCCCCAGAAATCTTTAAACATGGAGACAGGAACTATGGACGGTTATAAATTGGTGCACATATTCACAAATTACAGTCCATATTTTAAAATGTTCTGCTCTGTATATTTAGTATTTTAGTCCTAATTTAATTTCCATGAACAGGCATGTTTTTAGAACAAACTAATGAATAATTCACCTATCAGCATGAGCAGTAGCAGCCTTCAACTAAAAAGAGAAATTGTGTCTAGAGCAACAAAAGAGATATTGCTTTACTCGCCACAATGTGACCTTTGCCAAATCATCATTGCGGAGTTTGTTTGTACTGTAGTTGTCCCCAGAACAAAAAATAATGACACTTGTGCTGAAGCCTCACAGAGAGTATTGGTTCAGTATGACAGCAGTAGTTATTAAAGGAAAAGCTAGGGCTATTTTTTTATCGATCCCATCACTCATAGTTTCCAATCCTTTTGAAGATTTGAGCAGACAGAATGTCCCAAGCCTGACTCTCTGACCCTTATACACTACAGGGAGCAGAATATATCATCTTTAGCTTGTGGACATCCAGGGTGTTCCCTGGGTTGTTTTTGGGACCAAAGTGGCAAAGGCCTGTACAGCAGCAGGGCCAGGGCGGCATCTTGATAGCTGTACTGTCAAATATTGTCCCCCCTCTATTAAATAGTAAAGAAGGTTCCCACATGCTTAAATTTTCCACTGTTCTCTTGTTGTCCTTTCATAAAAGGCTAAGGCTACAGGACAGGACTCTGGCATCGCTTTGGGTTGTGAGCCCATTGATGTGCGTCTACATTGAAAGTTATGGAATATGCACACACAAAAGACGTTACATCTGAATGGCCTCACGTGCACACATGCAAGCTTCAAGCAAGGCAGCGGCCAAAACCACCCAGGCGGCCTGCCTTTGCTTGGGATAGGCAGAAAAAAACCCTGGACATCCCTGTTGTTGTTTATTCAGTGCATTGACACATGGCTGTGGCTAAACCTTCACAGGTCCGTCTGTTTCTCCTCTACTTCAAAGGGATGTTTGGTAATATTGCTGCTATACATATTTCATAAGCTTCTAAATATTGATGGAATACTAAGTAGTATAAATTGCAGCAGAAGAGTAAGAGCAAACTTGTCCACTTCCTTTCACTCTCAAGCATCCACTTTGATTTCCATTTCAGGTTAAATATGAGCCTTCTCATGCCAGTGATAGCAGTCCACTTTTCCAAGAGAATATGTGTATTTATGTGTGTGCATGTGTGTGTGTTAACATCATTCTTTCCAACATGCATGACAAATTTGATAACAACCATTTCAACCTGTCTCATAGTGCGTTTGAAATATAACATTGGAAAGATGAAACGTGGAGGTCTTTCCAAGAGAGATTTAAGACCCTTGAATGACAATGATACACTATGTTGCTGTAACTAAGGCTTTCAGCTTTGTAGCATGTTTGAATATAAATTAAAATCTGAACCTTATTTTCTCTCCATCTTGGTCTCTCCCACAGCCTTTCCATCCCATGGTAAACTTAGTGTGCAGTGCTGATCTGAGGATGTTCCTGTGTGCCCTGTACGCCCCGGTGTGCACTGTGTATGGCCGAGTGTCCATGCCGTGTCGATCCCTCTGCCAGCGGGCCAAAGATGAGTGCCACAAACTCATGGAGATATTTGGAGTAGCCTGGCCAGATGACATGGAATGCAGCAGGTGTGTGTTAAATTTTAAATCAACTTACTCAAGTATAACCAGCGTCATCACACACAGGATTTTGAAGTCTCTGAGACGACACTGGCACTGATATTCTTGTTGCTTTTAATAGACTGTCACCCAGCACTGAGCCTGCAATGCTCTTGTGTTTCCTTCTTTTCCTTGAACTCATGACGAACTCAGCCTCACATCAAACCAACTTAACTCTGTGTTTCAGCATCTTGCAATCTTTATACAGCAGCCTCCTTCTTATCTTTTTCTTCTGTCTCACTTCTTTAAATCTTTCAGTCCTTACCTTCCTGGTTTCTTGCCATATTGTCTGTCTTTTTCCTTGTGTTTCTACTCTCACTTGGTAGATTTTGAGGTACACCCAGATAAACCTAAAGCAGCCAATCCATCAGACCTGCAATGAATCTTGTATTGTTCATTTTCTTATATTGTGTTCATTCCTAAAATTTTGTTATAGTAATGAGTGTAGGTTAATAGGACATGATTATAGATGGTTTAACATAATTCTTCATTTTCCAGGTTCCCAGACTGTGATGAGCCGTACCCTCGTCCTGAGGACCTGCTGACAGGCTCTGGACCTACTGACGAGTCATCCATGACAGTCCAGAGAGACTATGGTTTCTGGTGCCCCAGAGAGCTCAAGATTGACCCAGACCTAGGTTACACTTTCATGGGCAGGAAGGACTGTTCTGCCCCATGCCCCTCAATGTTCTTCAACCAGCAGGAGCTGACCTTTACCAGATACTTTATTGGAGTCATCTCCATTGTGTGTCTGTCCGCAACACTCTTCACGTTCCTGACGTTTCTCATTGATGTTACCAGGTTTGAATGACACAGTTTCTAATTTTTTAAACAGTTTCCAAAGAAACAGCACAATTTTAATTGAGATCGGATGTTAAATTATTTCAAAAGTAAAATGGAAACCACAGATCAATGTTTTTCTTTCTGCTTGATCTTTTTCCCCCCATTAGGTTTCGATACCCTGAGCGTCCAATAATCTTCTATGCGGTGTGCTATGTCATGGTATCACTGGTGTTTTTCCTTGGTTTCCTGTTGGAAGACAGAGTAGCCTGCAACGCAGTCAGCCCTTCCCAGTTTAGAGCTTCAACTATAACACAAGGTTCACACAACAAGGTGGGAGCTTCAATTGACACTAACATATCATGGGAATGTGTCTGGGTTTGTCAAGACGTCTGTCAGGTGTAAGATGTAAACATAATCAATTATAAACAATTTTCCAAATTTTTTTCAAATTGTTTGAGCTGATTTTTTTAATTTTTGAATTCAATGAGAACATATTAGTTTTGATGTGGTCTGTGAAAAAAGTTGAAACAATCATAGATGCTATACATAGATTCTGGCAAACATAACATTGTTAATGCGGGAACGTATATGATGTTTGATAAAAAAATGATTGCTGCCACTCTTCTCTTAGGCCTGCACCCTGTTCTTCATGGTCCTGTATTTCTTTACCATGGCCGGCAGCGTGTGGTGGGTCATACTGACAATCACTTGGTTCCTGGCGGCTGTGCCTAAATGGGGCAGTGAGGCCATTGAGAAGAAAGCCCTCCTCTTCCATGCGGTTGCCTGGGGGCTCCCAGGGGCCCTGACCGTCACCCTGTTGGCCCTGAACAAAATTGAGGGAGATGGGATCAGTGGAGTGTGTTTCATAGGGCTCTATGACATAGACGCCCTGAGGTGGTTTGTTCTGGCACCACTCTGCCTCAACGTAGCTGTGAGTACAGTCAGATGATAAATGAGTGGGTGGGCGGATGAAAGAAGTGTTGAGTGGGATGGCAGGATAGATGGATGGGTGCACAGATTAATGGGAGGATGGATGAAATGATACAGGTGTTGATTGTTGGCTGAAATTATGGAGTGATGGATAGACTAGTATGTGGATGGGCGGATGGAAGGCAGTGTTTTGGGTCTGTCTGCTTGTCAGTCACCAACTCTTAAAAAGATAATCATTTTCATTTCGTCTACCATTCTTGTTTGTCTCCCTCTCTCTTCAGGTGGGTGTCTCTCTCCTACTAGTGGGCATTGTGGCTCTGAATCGGGTGCGAATGGAAATCCCTCTGGAGAAAGAAAACCAGACAAAGCTAGTCAAATTCATGATCCGAATGGGAGTGTTTTCCGTGCTCTATCTTGTCCCTTTGTTGACCGTGATTGGATGCTACCTGTATGAACACACCTACCGTAACATTTGGGAGACAACTTGGATGGAGGAGAACTGCAGGCGCTATCACATCCCCTGCCCATACAAGGTAGAGAGAGAGGAGAGAGAAAATGTGTTTGTTTGAGATAATGTTCATGTTTCTTGCAAAAAAACAATAATGCATCACTGGTTCATAGGGAAGCACTCATGAAGTTGTTTTTGTGGAGGAAATCTGAAGACACAGTATTTCCAGCTGCATTCCCATCACAACTCTGTATCACACTTACTCACACTCTATGTGTGTGTTCTCACACTGTCAGAGTTGGCTGGTGTGAAGTGCTCAGCCTCCCACTGTGGAGGATATAGTATTTCTCCACTCATTAAACCACAGGGGCATATTTATGCTAGAGAATTATGCACACCAGGCCCAGTGCCTAAACAACACGCATCTCCAGTAAATAGAACTGGTACAAATGCATACATATTGATGAATGAACACCTGATCAGGCTGTAATCGATGCTTGCAGCATCGTCTTGGTTTCTTCTTTTAAATAAGTTTGACTAACATTGAAGTCTCTTACTGTTGTCTGTCTTGGATTTTATTGTCCCCCAGACGTCAGTGATCAAAAGAGTGTTTTTATTACCAGTACGAATAATGGGCCAGAGTACAAAACCAAGGTTGTAATAAACTGAAATAATGAGCAGGGGTAGGAGGCGTGTGGGGTGGCCGAGTGAGTAGGTATTTGTGGAGGGGAGGGGGTAGACCGCACTATACATCATTAACTCAACTAATACAGCTCTCCAGACCAAGTCCACACAAAACTGCCATCTCTGTTTCTTTGTCTCTTTGTCTTTTCGCTCTCTCAGCTGGTTCTCACACACTTACTTCTTTTACTCAGTCTCCCCCTTCTCTCTACTCACTCACTTGCTCACTTTCAGTGTCTCTCTCTCAGGGCTTCAGGGTTCGCTCAGTCATGCTCTGCTGCCTATACTCTATAACGTCTTTGTAGCAGTTTTGAAGAGTGGTGGGAGTTTTTTATACTGTCTGGTGGTACATTAATAACCAAATAAATGAGCACAACATAGACAACAATAGTCCTTGTAACAAGAACATATGCAGTGCAGTGAAAGTCGAGTTGAGTCATAGTTAAGTCATAAGAAAAGACTAAAGCATTTGTCCATGTTTCCATTTTTCACAAATATTAAGACAGAGAACTGTTACCAGGGTTTGACGAGAAGCCATCTAATTTGTGACTGACAGATTATATGAGAGAGTGTGGAGGCAGGTGCAAGTGCTTATGTTACTCGTGCATGTCCTCATGTGTTCATGTGTGTGTTGAGGAAAGACCCCCTTTGTGACTTATTGTAACTCTGGAATTTCAATATTGCTATGTGTTATTTGATCTCCTGGGTTGCATGCAAATATGCACAAGACAGTGCAGTTGTTTGTTATTGGATAATTACTGATTTTATAATTCAGTTCATTTTCAAATGACTTTATTTCTGTGTCTAAACTGTGCATTGATGGTAAAACATTGAGGATTCAAGGCTTTTTGTTTTATTGCAAGACCTAAATCTGAAACATCAAATCAAGTGAGAGTGAGTGTGGCAGACTAAAGCTAATTAGTAGGTAACAACTCTGCCAGTCCATGGTTCTTTCAAAATCAAGAGATGCCTCAGTACTTGTACTGTAAAAGTCCATTTGCCCCTGTGGTTGCTTTGGAGATAGTGTGAGAACTAAAATAAATTGTGAATAGCATGTTTACCAGCATTTAATCTTCATTTTAATGGGACAGTTGGAAAAATTAATATTGCTTGTAGTTGTTGATGTATATACACAGAATGACATTTAATTGTCTCGTTTCGTTAATTGTTGAATTAAATGTTGCCACTCAGTTTAAACATGTTCAGTCAGTAGTTGCTCTTGGTTTAGGTTTTGAAATCCAACACAGTTCTTAGCTAATGCTTCAAACCACCCACCAGTGGCTCAAGGAAAATTTAGGGATGTAAACTCTAAAAGACAAGGGGAATCTTTAAACCAAGTACAACTAATACACAGCAAGGTCCAAACTGAGCTTCACAACTGCTGTAAAATCCTGCCCTCTGCTGTGAGATGTTGTGTCCTGCATCAACTTGAAAGTCCAACTCAGAAAGCTGATGCTGTCTTATTTTCGAAGATTACCCCTCAGTCTTCCAGCATTCACATTGGCAGACTGGACCATAAACACTTCTCAGAACTGGATACTTTTGGTCCATCTAGTGTTCAAGTAGTTGGTTTAACTTATGTTTAAGTTTTTGTTTGTTTCTTAACTTAGATGTAGGTATGGTAAAAATAATAAAAATAAAAATTAAAAGTAAAATAATGTAAGTTGTCTTCCCCAGAACCTTTTATATTTCAGTCTGTTTGTGTTGTGTTTAGGTGAAGCAGACCAGTCGGCCGCTCTTGGTTTTGTTCCTGATTAAATACCTGATGATGCTGGTGGTGGGGATTCCCTCTGTTTTCTGGGTGGGCAGTAAGAAGACCTGCTTTGAATGGGCCAGCTTCCTGCATGGACGCAGACGCAAAGAGTAAGATGAGAGACTGAAATTTGTTTTGTCTGTGTTTAGTCCTGTTTCTGTCCTTCCTTGAATGATTCTCTCTCACTATTATGCTTATTAGGCCAAAAATTGGTTTATTTTCCATGTCAAGTTACTGCTTCAGACAGACAAAGCAGTAACACATCACTACTCACAGTGAACTTGTCCGCATTGAAACGTATTTCTCTGTAGTGTCTGTTTCTATGGTGACACGAGTGAGCGCTGTACCTGTGAACTCTCTCCTTCAGTATCAGCACATTAACCCTTTCCTCCTTCTTCTCTCTCGTTTTCCCTTTGCTGCTCCACTGTTTAATTCCACCTCTGTACTCTCCACTTCCCTCTGCCCAACCCTTTCAACTCTTCATCTGATCTTCTTGGATCTGTCCCATGTTAAACATTTTACCTGCACCTTCCCCTCCTCTCTTCTCCTTACACCTCCTGCTTCTGTCCTCTCTTCTCTCTGCAGCAGTGGAGTGAATGAGTCTCGCCAGGTGCTGCAGGAGCAGCCAGATTTTGCCCAGTCTCTGCTACGTGAACCCAACACCCCAGTTATTAGGAAGTCAAGGGGAACATCCACTCAGGTTGGACTGCAAACACAGCAGTGATACAGTAATGTAAAAATTACTGTAAAAAACAAACAACAAGATTTGAGACCGGAAACAGTATTCTTGTTTTATGTCATTCATTTTTTCATCCATCAGCTCTATCCAACACAGGACATGCATGGATACCAATTATTGGCAGTTCAGAAAGTTCTTAATAGATTATATTGTTATATGTAAAACTGACTAAATTTAACCAAAAATAGAACAAGGGTCTAACGCTTCATGGAAAGAAATTTTTGTCAACTTACGAACACTTAACTCATAAAATCATCAGGCTACCTGAACACCATCTAACAGAAAAGAGCTCAATAAAAGACACTGTAGAATATCTCAGTATGTCACAGCACGAGCGGAACTGTTAAATTATTTAAGAAAAGCTGTGTTACATCTGACCTCTCTGATCCATCACCTGTAGGGCACCTCCACACATGCCTCCTCTACCCACTTGGCTGTCCTAGACGACCTTGACGAACCCATCAGAACTCATCATGGCCACGCTGCTTCTGTAAGGAGTAAAGCGAGCAGCGTCCACAGCAAGACCAGCTACCATGGCAGCCTGCGCCGCACTCGAGACGACAGGTAGAACACGAATCCACAGCACTTTGTCTGTCTGTCTGACAGTGTAAATGAGGTAATGTCCTTCTCTTTCCTCAGGAGCGATACTATGGTTTACAGAGGTACAGAAGAGCGCAGTTTCCATGGCAGCATGCCTCGCCTTGACCACCCACTCTCCACTCACAGCAGCCTCCATCAGATAGATGACCACTCGAGACACGGCAGCCAGAGAGATCTCTCTGAAGCCCCACCCACTCTAATCACCCATGGAACCACAGCAAGTGACGGCCGAGTATCTGAAAATGACGGCACCAGCGCCTGAGAAAAGTCTCCATTTTTACAGGAGATTGTCGTTAGAGCGCTGGCAATGCCTTTAACAGAGGATGTGCTGCCTGCAGAAACACACTTGTCTGCTCAATATGTAAATGTTTTCCTCTGTGAAGAGAGAATGTACCAGATGGTGTTGGTTCCTCACTGGTCAGCTGTTAGTTCTGTGACTAACAAAGTTCAGTCAGTGAACATGATCCACATTTTTAAATTCAGTGAGGTTTCACTGTAAGCCAGACCGGCATGTTTACTTGAACTTGAATTTAAACAGTTTTGGTAAACCTAGAAAAAAAAAAACACATTCAGAAAGGGAGGTCGACGTTTCTCATGGACAAGAATGTTTACAGTTTCCTGCGGGTGAAATGTGAATAATTCATCAGATCCTGGATTCGGAGGTCGGACACCAGTCTCGCAACATCATGAATCGTCGAATGGCGGCATTACTTCCAAATTACGATCCTGCATCCTCCTGCAGAAGCTACATGAATATTGTGTAATGTGTAAACAGTGCTGAGTACTGCTTTATAACAATCTGAACTGCTCTGTCCCTTCGTTATGTCTCACATGAAACATCAAACTGTGTCATTTGCATCTAATTATTCCCAATCTTTGTTTGTCTTAGACTGCAGCTCTTAACGAACGATGTTTATCTTTGTGTGGCTTTAGAGACTGACAAGTATGGGCCTAATGTGACAATGTGGACCTCTCTGTGGTTTAGTGAAATATTTTTATACTGTGAAATCATCTGTCTGCTGCTGAAAGCTTCCTTCTGTGTGTGTGTGTGTGCGTGCGTGTTTTAAACTTAAGTTCACCCCTCTGGTACACAGAGATAACCTGATGGAGGGAACTGAGAATGTAAAAGGGTTGTCTTCAGAGTCAGGAGGAGGATGATATAATATGGATGTGGTTGTGTGGAATGAACTGGAATAATGCTTGTGCACTTACTTCCATGCATAAAGGTCATTCCAGCCCTGCCTGAAAAAAGTTTTTAGTATTGACGCTTCAGCCAGGAGGCATTAGCTTGGCAAAGAAAGGCAAGGCAGCTTTAAAAACAAGCAAGATAATGGTTTACTCAACCATTGCTTGTTCAGTTAGATGTCAACCGACCAGTCTCTGGAATAAAAATCTTAAAAATAAGCACAGCAAGAGTCACGTCAAAGTCTAAAAGTTGTCTCAAATGGCTTCACAATCTGGAAAACACAGGACACACTCTATCTACCCTCAGAGTACTGTTAAAAGTTGGCTGACAACAAGAGTATTGTAACTCAAAATTCAGGTATACATCCATTATTGTATTTAAGTTTTATAGCTGCATAGACTGTAATTAAAAAGCAGAAACAGATGATGCTCTTATTCAGAAATCTGTCACCTCCATGTGGCTGAAAGTCTAAAAGGGTTTTTTTTGTGGAGGATTTTTTTTTCTGTCATTTTCCACAGTGATCACACACTGATCACATGTCCCTGTTGTTCAGACTCAGAACGCAAACTTGTCCAAAGCCGTACAGATCACTGGCAGTCAAACAGTAGAAAGAGAAACATTTCATGCTCAACTTGTTCTGACTTTTACTTTACTTGTTACACAAACTGTATATTGTCAGTGTTTTTCTATTGTTTGTGTTTTACCCTCCAACTCCCCAAGATCCTATTAACCTACCTCACCTCTACCTTCAGCCTTCTCTGTACCTGTGCATGAACAGACACACAAACAAAATCTGGGTGCTTTTTTGGAAATACACATAACATGTAAGTTCAGTTCAATAGAAATGGTGCTTATTTCTGAAGAATCTGAGCTACTGTAAGAATTGAACACAAACCAAACAGACCAACTGACTCATGGGTTCTGCCTTGAACACTGACACACATACACACACCTCTGTAGGATATCTGTAGCTGGCTGTCTGTCCGTCCCACAGTTGGCTTCATGTTTCTCCATTCTACCTCCGCAGTTCAGATGTACCCAGCTGATTCTCTGGCCTTTCACTGCTGCATCCCTGCCCCCGTCCGTCGGATTGTGTTTGTCTCTCTGCACCCATTTTTAGTTCCTTTCAACCAACTGCCTACTCTTAACCTGTCCTGCCTGTGTACCTGCTCTGTTGTACATAGATCTTCTTTCCTATGTGATGACTAATCTGCCTCACATCTACCTTCTGCCTCTCCTCCTGTAAATGTGCCCACACTTATCTTTTTATTTTGGACCTACAGCAACTGTCTGTACTGTTGGAAGTCGTGACTGCTTACAAACACTAACCATTGTGCTTTTACCTCTGAACTGGACATTTACAGTGAGAGGTGCCGTGGTAAATACTTTAAACTCAACACAATGATCGAGGACCTCTCTGCTCTTCTCTTGTGTAATATCTCATTCTTGTTATCAGCCCCCTACAACCAGAAGAGGAACAAGAGCCTTCTTGATTTCTGATGTCATGCTGTCACTAGTCATACTGTATTTCAGAGTGAACTGCAGCAGCCTGAAGATATGACACACTATCAATGATGGTTCAGAAATATACGGGGAATTCTAAAACTTGAGTTGTATTTGCCTTTTAATTTATTTGCAGTTTGTGACTGTAATTAATTCTTTTACATGCAGTGTAATAAACGTTTTATAGACTTCAGTGCTTTTGATTTTGTCATATTGATTTTTAATTCTATTAAGCCTGGAGTTGCACATTTATATTGATGAGTAATCTCGAGTTAAACAATAACATGACTCATTTTTAATCTGTTAACATATTTTAGGATCCTGGAGTTATCAATAACATGAAGGTTTAGTTCAATGACCATTTTTCTGAGGCAGGGTTCATGTGATTTCAGAGTTTAGACAGTGATGAAGCTGTTAGAAATGGCAGTGTCTTCATGGTGCACAAAATCAGAAATCTCTGCAGTGTTGGAAAATAAAGACCAGAGACACATTCACATTGATAACATCAGTCTGTAGTACAGCAGTCAAGACCAGATTCCTGATCGTTCTCGTTTCCGGCGGACAATGGCAGCTACGTCTTGTTTGAGTGTGGAGACGCTGTGTTCCAGCTGCTCTGAGAAGTCTCTCAGCAGACGACTCTGCTCGTCTATGAAGAGCCTGAGACCCACCAGGTCGGATTCCTCCTGGAAAATACACACAAAAGTTTATTAACAGTGCAGAAGTTGCACTAAGAAGTGTTATTATAAAAGCTATCATTGACTATGTACAACTGTGTGCTACATGTTCCATCATTCTCCTTAATGCATTGCAAATTACCAACTTAAATATTTAACAACACAAAAACATCAGGACTCTCATCGAAGCCCTGATTCCATGGCCTAAGAATGCCAAATTAATGTTGTTCACGCTTTTACAGCAAGCTCACTGAAAAAACAGCAGAAGACAACATATAGATTGTGTACTGTACGTTATAAGGTCTCACTGTACTCTGTGTAAATAATAATATTAATGGTGCAGACAGACATGGATACATACACTGGGCCTGTGTCTGCGCAGACGCTGCAGTTGGCCCCTGACTGAGGTCATACTGTGGTAGAAAACCTTGAGCGCACGGGCAAACTCTGCATCACAGCTGGGGCGCACAGACCGTCCACGTGCACTCTCCCCACCTGAAACATGAGAGGGAGGAAGGTGTGTGAGCTTGAGAACTGATGAATGAATGAAACAAACTGACCAGCCTTCGGTATGTTAGTGTGTTTGTTACCGTTCCTGGCTGTGTTGAGTTGTTCTCTCAGAGTGTGATTTTCTTTCCTCAGGGAAGCATTAACAGTTTTTAGTTCCTCCAAGTCCTGTTGAAGAGCTCTGAGTGAGCAGTTCAGCTCTGCAGGGTGCACAGACTGCAACACACACACACATTTATGTAAGAATATCATGCCTGATGAATTGTTCTTTGAACAAGATGTGACACTGAGCCTGTGCAGTGATGTTGCCTGGCCTTTCAGTTCTGCAGACTAATAACTAAAAAACAAATATCACAACTTATCTTATGGTTCAGTAAATGCTGAACATACTGAAATGCATGTGTATGTTTTTCATTGTTTAATATATCCAGATTTAGAAACAGGGCTAAGTGACAGGCAGCTCCAGAGGCAGGGACACAGACTCAACATCACACTCACTGCAGTGTTGGACGGCTCTGCCTCGTCAATGATAAACACACCCTCTGTGGTCATCCTCACTCCCTCCAGACATGACGTCAAGGTCGTGCAACCGTCTGCGACAGAAAGACAGCAGCTTCATGATACTTTTGACTGTGTCACAATTTTAGAGAAATGACTGAAACAATATAATGAGAAAAAAAGGCAAAAGTTTGAGGAGGAATTTAAGGAGATGAGAGTGATATCTGAGTCAATTGGCCATTTTTTCACTCTCACCTTGAAGGCCCCAGAGCTCCAGCACGACAGCACTGCTCTGCAGGTAGTCCAACAGATGCTGGGAGGTGTGGAGTGAGGTGAAGTGGACTCTGTGGTCCAACAATGGGTTGAAGTTGTGCCATACAGCTGGAGTGTAGAGTGGCTGGCTGCAGTCAAATAACCTGAAACTAAGACAGCATAAGAAGGAGACATTGGAACAAAGAAGATCAAAGCACAGTATCTCAGTTCTGGCCATGTGAGTCCAGAGGAAAGTAATATTCACCATCAATCATTTGCACGACTGAAAACATGAAAACAAACTAGTTTATTGCTAGAAACTCTCTCTCTATGTTCTCCCTGCACTTGAAAACTCTCTTCAGTGCCCTGCAGGACTCTGTATTTCAATCTGTATGTCTCACCCGAACTGAACTCCTCTATTACGGGCCTCTCTGATCCAGCGCAGGCCACAACACTGTTCCAGGACCAGCTGGAAGTCCAGTCGACGACCCAGTAACTCAGATGGGTCTATCAGGATGTCATCTTCACCAAGTGGTCTGAAAAATGAGGAAGATTATCTACCCTCATATCTGTGTATTTATTTGGACTGCTCAGGATGTGTAGCTGTGTGTGTTTCATACAGGCCAGTGGAGTTGCAGGGAACCAGCTGTGCCTGTAAAATGGCCTCCTCTGTGCCCTCTGACCCCAACACCTGCAGACAGACATTATCAGCCCATCATCACTTACACATATGGCATGTGTGTGTATGTTTGCAGCGTGTTGCACCTCCAGTTGCTCTTCCAGAGGGATGCGGAAGGCTAAAGACTGAAGCCAGAGATGGGCCGTGCCCAGGAGCAGAGGTTCCACTGGATCCCAAAACGGGTCTTTGTCTCTGGGTAACGCCACTGTAGACACCCCCTCTACTCTCTGATGGCAGGAAAGATAGATTGAATCTAACAACAGTGTAATTGCTTTGAAATGTAAACAAGTCAACAACTCTAAAGCTCTGCAAATTAAAATACATTTTCCACACCAGGGTCTCTTTCACATTCACTGAATTGATATAGAAAAGAGGACAGCAAAACAGAAATACATAATACATTTCTATTGATTTGCAAATATTTTAAACAGTACTTTCATTCCATTTACCCACACTGTCTGCATTCTGCTGAGCCTGATGCTGCTGGTAGACCTCCTCCATCAGGAACTTACGGTTCACAAACTTGGCCTTGGACCACACCCATACCTGGAGAGGGAGGATGACAGCAAAGGATTAAAAATTCAAGGCCTGAATACAAATCTGAAATGAAACATAAAATAGCTCAACACAAAGAGAGAGAAGAGACTGACCTGTTTTCTTCCCACTGAGGTGACTCTGACAACAATCTCTTTCTCAAGGTCGTGACCTTTTGAATCTGACAGCGCCAAATTCTTGATCTCTAATTTAAACTGTACCCCCTTCAAACATGGCAGACAGTAAGATGCAGATCTTCATACAGTTTTAATTAACTAAATCTATTTATATGTGTGTGTGTGTGTGTGTGTGTGTATATATATATATATATATATATATATATACACACACAAACATAAACAGAAGAAAGTCAATTTGAGTGAAAGTGTCACCTTGTTCAGCTCCTGGCTCATTTGGTTGGCTTCAGCCACCATGGGCATCAGTTTGATGTAGTCGTAGAAAACAGCCAGCAGACTGGGGTCAGTCTGACTGGACGCAGCGCTGGAGTCACCTAACACACAACACATGATTAATGTCCAACAAGCTTTCTCAAAAAATAAACTTTCTTTATTTCCAGGGTTTTGATCGTCCCACTCACCCAGGTGGATTCCCTCAGCAGCAGCCAGTTCAGACTGGAAGTAGTCGTAGTCGTAGCGGCTCCAGTCGTCCCCGCCCCTCTCAGATGGATAACCAATGAACAGATAGGTACAGTTGGAACCAAGGATAAGACGATCCTAGAGGAAGACAAAAGGAGCGTGTGTACTTTAACATGTCACATGTTTCGTCATATATCTATCTGTCTGTGTTGAGACCCACCAGGTGCTGCAGCTCAGTTGCCTGGGAAACTGCATGGCCATTGACAATGACCTTTGACCCTGGCAGTGGGGTCAGCGTTACGCGCCGCTCTTCATTCCTGAACACAGCATGACGCTCCTGGATCCTAACACACACACACACACACACAATTACCAATTACTCAGCTTCCAGGCAAAGACACAAACACAGAACCTGCAGCTGATCCCAGCATGCACTGGGCACTGAGTGGAATGAAGTTAACATTAATTCATATATGGCATCAGTGTCTGTAATCTAACTTTACCTGCACTGGTTTTGTTCTGTCATTAACTGGTGTGATGCTGTGATGAAAACTCACCCTAGGCCCTTGATAGAGATGGACCTCGGAGAGGAGTCACACAGGCCAATGTCCCAGTCACCTGGGACACAGAACATCAACAGTAACACAACTAACAACACAAGCTACAACTAAATCAAAGCAAACACCCAAAAAACTGACTGCAGTAATCTGCTCCTACCACCTCCGTCTGAAAGGTAAACGGAATGAGAGAGTGAGAGAGAGCCTCACCTTCTTGGATGAAAAGCTTGACCACCCCAGACAGCTGAGCATCCTCATTGATGTTCAGGATGTAGGGGTGCATCTGCATCATCCTCCTCTCCTGCAAGGTTATTATGGTTTTAAATTTTTCATTAGTTTTTCAGTTTGCTTTTTTTTTTGTTTGTTTTATTTCAGTTTAGTTTTAGTTAGTTCGATTATAGATTTAGTTCAGTTTTAATTTTGAGGAATTGACTAGTTTAACTTACGTTTTTATTTAGTTTTAGTCTTAGTTTTTGTTCTTCAGTTATTAGGAGGAATTGAATTATAGAAGCTTCTGTTTGAGAGCTCCCAAGATGATGATTTTCCCCTTTTAGTTGCATCACACAAAGTGTATCATTACGATAAATCTACACTTATCTACCTGGGGGTCATACTCAAAATAATCCCATATCCTCCCATAGCCATTTATAACTTTATGTGATTACAGTCATAAACACACACACAGAGAAATGCACACAAACAGGTTGATGGCTCCTTGATGTCAGTGCTCAGAGAAAGATGATCATGTCTGATTACCTTTTTCTTGACCTTAAGGTCGTGGGTTTGATTCCCTTGTTGACAAAATAAATGCGAGAAAATTTTTTGAGTTTTATCTGTAGTTCAGTTTAGTTTTAGTCAGTTAAGTTTTGCATTGTTCGTTGAAGTTTTAATTTTTGTAAAAACAGTAATTTTATTTCAGTTTATTAAAGTATTTTTTCACTGCTAGTTTTAGTTAACTGTAATGACCCTGCTCTCCTGACAGTGAGGCAGACTGAGAGACCTTGTGATTGGCAGTAGGAGACAATAAGACATGCTGAAATCTTCACCAAGGCCTGTGCTCATGTGTTTTCCAAAGCTCATCTGAAAGACTCTACAGAGGGTGTGTGTGTACCTGTGTGATGTTAGCATACTGCTGCTCCCAGTCCTTCAGCGCCTCCTGAAGGTGTTGTTCCCATAGAGTCTGAATGGCTCTGATCTGGAGCTCATTGTGGGTCAGCAGCTGTCGAAGCTCCTCTAAACACACACACACATACAGGCTGACCTCTGTAATCTGCTGAGTTCTCCTCTACTCCGTCCTAACAGTGGTTCTTACTGGTCTCATCGTTGGTTCTGCGTCCCTCCTGTCCCAGCCGGCTCAGCCGCTGCAGTAGTCTGGCATTCTCGGCCTTCAGCTCTTTGACCAGACGCTCAGTGGGGCTCTCGTTCACCACCGCCCGGTTCTGGATACGCTTTGCCCTGGAGATGTGGTGGAGGTGGAGGGGACAAAGTGTGATATTGGTGAATAGGTGAATAGTTGGAAGAAAGGAAAAGAGTGACTAATAAAACCTCAAACTGAATAAATGGATTGTTTTACCTCTCAGCATAGCGCAGGGTTGAGAGAGACTCCTCATAGCAGATATCAGCAGGGCTCAGTGTGGCAATCTTGAAATTTGGTCAATTTCACAAAATTAAAGAATAACTGACTATAGCTGACTATTAGCACTGGATTCTACAAAGTGGAAGTTACCATAACAGTACGACTGTTGCCTCCCAGTGCAGATTGCAGCAACTTGGTGAGAACAGAGTCTCTGTAAGGAATATGAACGACCTTCCTCCCCACCGCCGCATCAGCAAGGGAGCTGGAGGAGATGAGAGGAGATCATGTGCAAAATATGAATAAAACTCAATAAAGCAAAAACGATGGATAAAAGAGCAGGTCTACCTGATGACATTGCCCAGGGTGGTGAGGCTCAGGTTGATGGCTGTGCCCTCTTTAAGTCTGTCGGCCTCTGACCCCGACGACCGCTGACGCTCACTGCCGGCCAGGTCCACTAGATTAATGTTGGACTGCTTTGTGATGCTCTCTTTGGAGAAGATCTGACAGGGGGTCACAACAACAGGTGTTTGAAGAAGCCTGAGGATAGTTCACATAATGATGTACAGAGACACCTGTATGCAGGAAAATGGAGTCACAAGTCTGTGACTCTGATATCAAAATCAAGGATGTGTGTGTGTAAGAAGAACATTTCAAAAAAAAGATTTATTGATCATTCTGTATAATAATACTATTTTGATTTTTGTCAGTGATATCTGAATGATTTCCAAGGCCACAAGAGCTTTAGAAAAGAGTGTGGGTTCAGTTTCACTGTACCTGTTTGAGCTGGAGGATGATCAGCATGTGTGAGCGGCTGCTGTTGGCATTCATGTGAGTGGCAGCTGTGGTTCGAGTCCTGGTTCCCTGTTCCATCAGCTGCTCCACCTTCAGAAACATGGATTCTGGTTTACAAATGCATCATCTCAGCTACCTGCCACTGTCTGTGTCTGTGAGCCTGTGTCTCTCGAGATACTCTTCACCCGTTTCTCTACCTGTGGTGCACTGTCACAGGGGACTGTACGGAGACCCTCCACATAGAAACCTCGCTGCTGCTCCTCTCTAACTCTTAGCCCCCTGCTGTACGGGACCCACGAGACAACAGGTCTATTACCTAAACCAGGAGGAGGGAGAGACAAAAAATGATAACATCTGGTCATCTATTAACACAATGACCTCTTAAGTAGAGTAATATACAGAGAAAGAGATAAGAGGGAAAATGACAATATTCAATAACTGCTCACTGCTGGCAGTTTTACCTGCTCATTATAGATTTCCATCATACTGAAAAAGACCTGTGAGGACATTAAGAGCACAGACGGTTAAAAGAAATTACACAATAACTACTGCTAAATGATGATGACGAGCTGAAGCAGCCGCATACACGCTCTACCTGACACTGCCTGGTATCCTGGTTTTCTCTAATAGCGTCAAACAGTCGCTCACAGAGTTTAGGAACCAGGCCTTTATTCGGCCCATAGCCAACCATTGAGTAACTCTTCCCTGAGCCAGTCTGCCCGTAGGCCAGCAGTGTGGCATTGTAACCCTGTGGATGATTGTTTCAGGACATTTACAATCAGTGCCTAGTTCAAAGTGCCCATGTTATCCAACAGAACAGACCAAAAACAGGGATGATACCTGCAGTGCATTCTCCAGTATTCCCTCTCCCAGGTCCTGGAACACACTGTCCTGGGGATGGATAACATTTTATCAGATGCAGTACATATTTCTGTACTCTTGTTGGTTGTAGTGACTGAACCAATCCTTGGCCTGTTCCACCAGGTTGCCATGGAGCTGACCTGGTCAGCGTACCGTCCCCGGGTTCTTCAGGCACGAACAGACCACTGCGGTCCCGAGTGAAGCTGCTGTGGGACCAGTAGGCGTAGTCGAAGCAGAACGAGCGCCGGTTCTGAGAGTCACGTGGGTCCTGAATGGTGATGGAGTTGGACGCCATGGAGACGACACAACGGCTGCCTGCATCCCTCTCTCTCTGGATGAACGGAGGACATAGAGGCAGGAAGAGGAGAGGCCATTGTCAGAGGACTTCAGTCCTCATAAGCACATTTGATTTGATTTTCAGGAAAGATGTGAAAGAGGGAAAGAGGACAAGTGAGTTTTTTCCCTCATATATACACACTGGTACACCTTTAACCATGCTGTTTTCATTTATTATATAATTTGAAACAATATTACATTAAAAATCAAAAGCTGAACGTCTGTTTATGTCTGTATCAATTTATGTCAGGGAATATATTTTTTCTTGAAAAGATCAAATTAACATTGGCTACATCAGTAAATGAGTCTGATATTGTACAGAATGAATCAGTAGTTTTTCCTTTTTCTAAATATCTGCTTTGTCACTTCTCTCATGGGAGGTTGCTAGGGCTACATCCCAACATATATCAGGCAGTGCACCAGGGCAACACAAGTTAATATTCAACCACCTTTTCACAAATCATACTTAAAGGTAGGATAGGATACATACACAGTATGCATCATACAGTGGATTGATCTGTTTCATCCTAGATATCAGGATCACTCTACTCCATTGTCACCATCATGTAGTATATCTGACACTCTCAGGGAACAGCTGTTGAAAGTCAGTGTGGTCACTTTATTCTTCTATACAGATTCCATCTGTTGTATTTGTGCATTTGCTCTCTACGTTAAACGGCTTATTTTGTTTTGCTAACATATTAAAATAATGTGTATGAAGTCAGATCATCCTGAGTTTGTTTGCTTATATATTTGTTAATAAGTTGTTTAAGAACCGTGCAGGCCAGCTAAGACTGGAGGCAATATGTGGTCTAGCAATAAGTTAGAAATTGTACTGAGAATTACAGTATGTACTAATATTTCTATCTGTCTATCTAATACATAAGTGAAACAAGCAGAGAAAAAGGAAACAACAAAGGAATGACAAGTTTACAAAGCGAACATGTACATATTGTACAAAACGACAGCACACTGACCTTGTTGAACGGTCGGACTCTGATGGCCACTTTGACACAGTCCTTGCCATGCATGACTTTAGCCCTCATTACCAGCACACAGGTACAGCACAGGAGGCCAAGTGATCAACTGAACCACAGCACACAGGAGACCAGAGTGTGTCAAGTTACACACAGACAATAACACACACAACAGAGCAGTGTGATGGGGATGAACACAGCGGCCTACTGGGAAACAGTTTTAGTAGAACAAAAAGGAAAACGTGTCTTTTTTTTGCTGAAATGTGGATGTGACTTGAAACACTTGATGAGACTGACTCAGACTAAACTTACTACTTTGTTGTAAAATGACTTTTGATTATTGAAGCAATGATCATTATCATAAAATTCAATATGGAAAGAAGTATGTTATAATGTGTGAAGTGGAGCAGTGAAGACTGGCTGGTTTCACTTTCACCTTGTCCTCCACTTTAAATTATTCAGCAGAGACAGTGTCACAGGGAACAGGAGAGTCAAACTACAAGGACTGGCAGATGTTTAGTGCCACAGTTACAACAAAGTTCCCTCCAGCAGCTACGAACCACATGATGTCCTGATATTGAAAGTTTGAGTTTGATGAACGTCATGTGTCTAAGGCACCAACAAGATGAAGTCTCGGCTCTTTGTGAGGGATAATTCAAGGCTTGTGGTTGACTGGCTGCACATCCCAGACAGACATTAGAAGGAGGGCTTTGTGAGGTTTACTTTGACCACACACCAAAAAAAACCGGATTGAGACAATCACCCAAACACCAGAGGTGGAGAGGTATTCAAGCTTTGCCATATTTATCAAAGAGCAGTCATCAAAAATAAGACATTCTACATACATTCATCAGAAAATAGCCTATGTGTCAGATGGTGGTTGCCATAAATTCAATTGAACAAGCCTATTAACATGTCCCAAAACAACTAACAACTTCAAACCGCTGTGCAAGTACTTTTCTCCCTCTTTCACAATATTTAACATCCCATGACATACAAAAACAGTCTGTGTCTTTCACAGAAAATCTCCCAAATCAACCGAAACTACTGAGACTACTGAGACAGGTATTCTGATTAGGTGATCAAAGGCATTTGAATCACTCAAAACTTCAAATGAACATAATTCTTTAGGATTTATTTATTAATTTTATTTGGAACATAGCAAAAGACTATATACAAATTTAGCAGTAGAAATCTTTTGTCTCCACTGGCTTGGTTGCCTTTCTTCTTAAATAGAAAAAACAGCAGGCCTTGAAATCTTAAAAGTAAACAACGACAAAAAAACAAACAAAAACAAAAATTAATAAAATTGAATGTAAATAAAACCTCTTTATCAGAGGCAAGTTCAGTTCAGTCTCTCTGGTTTTAGTAACAAGAGCTTCTAAGAACCCACACTGATTGTTTGCCCTTGTGCCATTCTGTGCCCAGAGAATTAAGCTGATTACAAGGAGCGTCACAAAATGGCCACAAATACAATATCAAGAGTAATCAAGTTAGGGTGAGCGGGACATGTAAACTCCAAAAATATAGTCCTCATTGCATTTATTTTATTATCCTACAGGGAAGTCCATGTACAAAGACAGATGCAGCGCTTTGAGGCATTTGAGGAAACAGATCCGTGGTGAGTTTAGGCATACACCTTTATTGGACAGCTCTTAACTGAAGTGGTTCAAACTCTTGAGGCGGCTGTCTGAGGTTTGCTGGTCAAAACCAATCACCGACCTCCTTTATAGTTTCTTCCTCCGGGTGACGGGTTTTGTGAAAACTGTGTCCATTATGCGCTTGCGTCTGAGGCTCATGCCCGAGGTCGGGATGTCTCCGTCTTTAGTTCTCTTCTGTGTCCGTGGTTTTGGGTCGGCCGGGCTGGGCAGAGGTGAGATCAGGTCCACCTCTGCTACGGGAGGCGGCTCGGAAACACCTTTAGATCTGAGGATGGAGAAAAAAGAAAAATGATTTGAAGGAAAAAGATCTTAAACAGCATGAGGGAGTGTAAACTGTGAGTTTGAAAACAAATGATACAAAGTACAGGTTTAGTAAACACTGAAATTGTGGTTGAGAAAAGTGTAATCTCATTTAAAATGTCACACTAAAATTCTTGGTAGTGGCTTTAGTGTGGGTCTTACTTGGCTGTTCGTTTGCCTGTTTTCCTCGTTTTAGAAACAACTGCTGCTTTCTCTTCTTCCACATGGTCATCTGATGCAACATCATCCTGGAAAAAAGAAAAAGGCGAAATCAGAACATGTAAATGCTTTTCAAAGGACGTCCCAGTTATTACTTCTCCCTCACAACCCTTGTGTTTATCTAAATGAAGCGATAAACCTCACGATACAGCCTCTGTCAGATGAGTAATGAGCAGCTGGAAAACAAAGTCATTTGAAAAATGACAACAACTGCAGCACTGCAACTATTTTGCATAGTGTTTAACAGTATTGATACACAGAGATTTTAGTTTCAATATAAATGTTTGAGCATGAATCGGTTAAATTGAACCTCCAGGATCTCATGTTTGAAGATCTGACACACAGACTAGTTATGTTTTGGTTGAAAACACACAATCACAGGTGTTACCATCGGAGACACTCACCTGAGGAGCAGCATCTTTGACTCTTCTGCTGCGAGTGACCCGTGCCACAGACTCCTCACTCGGACCAGGAGACTCACCTCTACGAGCTAAGGACCCACACAACACAACACAGGGTTAAAATCATCAAGGACAAAATGGAAAGCTGGACATATGTGTGAGAGGAAAATCTGCTCACCTCTTGTTCTCCTCCTGGAGGGGGAGTAGATGAACGAATTCTCGCCTGGACCAAACTCGTCCTCTTCAGGTTCAGGGACCTGCTCACCTGACGACTTCGTACTCCTCTTGCTGGTTCTCACCACTTTTGAGATAATTACTCCTCCTGTAATTTAACAAAGAGATGACACTGGTGCATATTTCCACCCATACATTCTGAATTCTTTACCATAGATAAAGACCTCTTCTACTTTTCTTGATTATTGTTATTAAACACATTTCTGTGTCCATGCTTTGTACACACCTTCCTGTTTCTCCTCCTCATCCTTGAGCCTCTTGATGAGGGCATCTGCGACAGGGGTTTCAGAGTCCACCTCCAGCGGAGAGTCCAGTAAGGGAAGGTCCTCCTCGGGGTGGTTCCAGAGTTTGCTCCTGGTTGGTCGCCGGGGGTTTGTGTGACTAGTGTTGCTGTGAAGTTCAGACTCCAGGAGATCTTCACTTTCTTTTATGTTTTCTGTAATCGTCTCTCGTTTTGTCTTTTTTGCACTCTGGGGAAGTGACACAGGAACCAGTTTCACCTAGGGTGTTAAATGTTGTCAATGATCAGCTATGGATGGATGCCACATGCATGATAATCACTGGTAGAAATAAAAAGTGTTTAATGAGGACAAGCTAAAAGCAAAAATATGAAAATGTGGATGAGATGATTTTCTTAGCTTTGCAACTTACTTACCTGCTTTACAATGAACTGTTTTGATATCTACCACAGCTTTCAGACAATCTAACATGAATATTAAAAAAATAAAATCCTTACTTGTGGATAAACATTTAAAGTAATCCGATTGGACTGCCGGGTTGTCCTGCCAGGGCTGCGATCTTTTTCTTTTTTGTCCTCTTCCTCCTCAAGCACGGTTGCCTGTGTCTTCCTAGAGCTGCGTTTGACCTGAGGAGCGGAGGCTTCGTCCTGTTCCTTCTCCTCTTTCACAATCTCTAATGTCGTCGTCTCCACCTCGTTGCTACTCAGTATCCTTCGTCTGGACCTCCTTGGGGTGCTTGCCTGATCGGTCCTGCGTTTGGCTGGTGTGGGAGTCTTGGAGGTTGTTCGTCGACCAGGTTTTGTATGTGTGACCTCCTCTTCCTCCTGGTCCTTCTCCTCCTCCGTGGCTGTGGACACCTCCTCACTGCCAGTGCCGGTCCTCTGACTGGTCCTCGTTGAAGTGGCTCTCTGGGAAGCCCGTCGTCTGGCAGGAGAAGAGGCCTTGGTATTAGTATCTGCAGCCTCCTCCTCTTCAGCCTCTTCTTTGGGAGGCTCTAGCTGAGCTTTGCGGGTACTTCTTCGTGGTGTGCTGGCTTTTATGTTGATTTCTTTGATCTGTTTGCTTTTTCTGGGTGTACGTCTAGCTGAGGCAGGGACCTCCAGAGCACTTGTCTCTGTCTCATCTACTTTCACATCCTGCTCTGGCTCGCCTTCCTCCTCCGGGAGAGGAGAGATGAAAGTAACAGTCCTCCTCCCTCTTGTGGTCCTTCGTGTTGGTGTGGAAGGAGCCTTCTTCCTCTGAGAGGTGGGCATCTCTAAAACTGGCTGTTCCTCTGGTTTGTTACTTGAGCTCACCTCCTGCTGCACAGGTTCCTCTTCAGCATCATCTTTTGTCTGTCCTCCCCTAGTCCTTCTTTCAGTTTCCTTCTCTTTTGTAATTTCTTCTGTGTTATCCTGTTCTGTTTCTGCTAAGACTCTCTGGTCCTTCAGCTCCTCCTCCACAGCAGGCACTGGCTCCACAGTCTCTGGACTGGGTACAATCTCTGCGTCTATATTAAGAGGCTGATTTTCTTCAGGCTCTACCTGGTCCTCGGCAGGTGCTGGTCTGGTCTCCTCCTCCCCTGTCTCTTCATCAGCAGCATCTTTCTTTGCTACAACATCATCATCCACAACTGCTGGGAGTTCTTCCACTGGAGCTGGTACAGAAGGAGCTTCAGGTTCATGATCTTCGGGCAGCACTACACTCTCAGTTTCCTGGCTTGCCCCAGTGCTTTCAGTGTGTTGGTAAGTGTGGACTTGTACAAGTTCTGATTCGGTGAATCCGTCTAGCTCAATTCCATCCAAGGTGTCCATCTCTTCCTTCTGGCTGTCTAGTAACACTTCTCCAGACAGGGGAGTTTCCTGATCATCAGTGCCCAGCAGAATAACCTCAGGTTTGGCCTCAGGCTCCTCACTGGCCTCCTCGACTGGAGACTGGGTGGAAAGACTGGAGGACTGCAGATCATTCTCCATCGGCAGAGTGTCTGCATCTTTGTCCCCGTCCTCGTCCATGTCCAGCATCAGAGAGAAGCTGCTCTGACTTTCAGTCCGCGGGTCGTCTGGAACAACCATGTGCTGAATCTCAGGAAGACACAGCTGAGCGCTGTCCACCAGGCTGTGTTGTCCCTCCACTAGTTCCAGAGGTACCAGGAGAGTTGTTGAGGGTTTGAGCTCCATATATGATGATCCTTGCTCTTCATTTTCTTCTGTCTCCATCCCTCCTTCATCAGCCCCAAGCCTCACCATCACCACCTCACCCTCCATTTCTTCCTCCACCATCTATGAAGACGCAAACATGGCAAGGTCATTACTGATATCTATTTTTCAGATTCATTGAAAAGCAAATCCTTTAATTAGAGGAAATCAGACAATATTTGGCTTTATTACTCAAAGATAAGTTAGCTTCTGTTGCAGATTATGTCATCTAATCATCTCAGCTCTGCGTCGGTTTACCTTCATTTCAGGCCCCGGCGTGAGCAGAGAGAACTCAGCAGCCTCCTGCTCTGACAGACTGGGCAGGAAATGTGTGTGTCCTTGTTGTACAAAGACTGAACTCGGTTGGAGGGGTGGCAGCCGCCCGTTGCCCTGCACCTCCTCAATGATCTCCACCTCGCTACCAGAGTCCTCCTCCTCTTCCTCCTCAGCTTGATCAGACTCCTCATCATCATCATCATCTTCTTCTTCTTCTTCTTCTTCTTCTTCCTCCTCCTCCTCCTCCTCAGACTCAGCACTAGACAGTTCTTCACTATCGTTTACACTCACAACAGCTACGAGATTTTAAAAAAGCAGAAAGTTAGAGGTATGTGAGAAATCACACAGTATCATTAGCAGCATCAACATTTTTATGTATGTGTATACAATCTTACAGTGAGAGTCTGTGCCCGTTGGTTCAGATGATGTCACAGAGGCATTCGATTTCTGGCTAGTGAAAGCTGGGGGAGCTTCAGCAGCTGCCTGCTCCTGCTCTTCAACCTCACCTAGTGATTCACTGGGAGAAAGGAGGATGATGGTTATTTGTAGCTTCATATTTCCATAAACAAAACAACATTTGAAACCAAACCCTCATAGTCACAGAAAAAAGAACCTGTTGTATGACATCTGCGCCTGTGATGCATTGTGGATTCCTGAGCGGGTGAGTGGAGGAGACAGATCACTGCCAAACAGATGTCGCTGCACAAACTCTGTCAGATCTGATGGCAAACAGTGCAAAAACAAATACAATATTTTTTCCATATAACTGTAACAAAACCACTGCCATGTCACTGTCAACCAAATTACTAACAACAGGATACTGGAACATTTCACACTGTATATGTATCATGTATATGAAGACAGACCTGTTGATTGCTCCAGCTCGTCTTCAAGTTCGTTTGTGGGTTCAACGGCTGCAGATGGTTTCAGATGCTCAGTTAAATCTGCCTCCAGCTGGACATCCTGTTCAGTTGCTTCTGCTGGTTGATCGTCAAATTCGACCTCTGGGCCAAAGTCTATGCTCTCAGTTACCTGATTACAAACTAGTGACATACAAATTATGTCAATAGATGTTTTGGTGAAATGTAGCAAAACACATGAAATTTTTGACATTTCATAATTTCTGAAAACCAGAGCACAAAACATGTCTTTGGATTTTGCCACTGTGCCGTTCTGCTCTGAAACAAGCTGCCTTCAATTGCAAGTATTTATAAAATAAGTTGGAGCAAACTGCAAACGAATTACCTTCACTGTCACTGGGTATCTCCTCATGGTCAAGAGTTCCAGCATCTTCTTGTTTGCTACTCAACTCAACATCCTCCTTTTCTGATTGGACATCTTCTCCAGTTTCAGCCTCCTGTTGAATTGCAAACTCCATCGCGTTTTCAAACACTTCATCTCCCTTTGTCTCCTCTTTTTCCTCCTCTATATTCTCTGATGTAAGGATTGAGGTTTGCTCAGTGGTTGGGGAGAGCTTTTCCTCCGGTTCCTCCATTTCACTTTGGGGTTTTATGTTCAGTGTCACTACCTCCTCATCCTTCTCTGTAGCCATGTGCCCCTCTTCTTCTTCTTCCTGGTCTGCCAACAGAGGTGCGTCATAGTACTCCAGGGTGGTGTCAGTTGAGCGGACAGGTGTGTTGTGGCTGGTGTCGAAACTCAGGGTTAGTCGTGTTTGCGTTGCATCTGATGGTCCCGTGTCTGCTGCGACTTCATGAACGGAGGATGACTCGCTTTCGGAGCACCTCAGCTCTGGTGAAGGAATACCTCCCTCAGGGGGCAAGAACTTTACGTGAGGTTGCTCCCTTTCCCCCTCTCCATCCTCTTCCTCCTCAGCAGGCTGTGAGGACCAGGTTTTACCCGTTGCCTTGGACAGCGTGGAGCCCCTGGTCAGCAAGCTAATCTCACTGTCTGCTGCCATCTAGAGAGAAAGACAGGCCCAAAAAGGATTGGAAGACATTTAACTATAAAGAGAAAATCCAAACCCACCAGAGAGGAGAACACAGAGAGTGTAGACTAATATGAACCACATAATAGCAGCTCAAAAGCCATATAAGCTCTTAGCTCCACACACAATAACCGCACAGTAACAGCCTGGTCTTACCCCATTGGTCCATCGGATTCCCTTCTCTGGTTCAGGTGATTCTGTCTCTTCGATGAAGGTGATGCGGTTCTCTTTGCTGCGGAGTGGAGGGGTGATGGAGCGCCCTGGAGATGCAGAAGGTGTGGCGACAGGTGTGGGCCGCAGGCTGCTGCGAAGGATGGACTGGGGAGTGAAGGCTGAGAACACCGGGCCAGAGGCAGCTAAGGCCCGAGCTCGCTGAGGACAAAACCCAAAATAAATATCTTAAACTAAACACCCGAACGCCACAACACTATAGTCAGTTATTAAGGAAACACACCAGATTGGTCTACACACCTTTACGACCTGTGGTGTTTGCAACAGGCTAAGTTCAGGGGCTTTGCTGATGCTCTTTGGAGAAACCCAGGAGCTGGGGTGTCTGGGGTGCTGAGAAGAGGCAGAGGGCTCTGACAGGAGGGGTGGACCACCAAGTCCATCAGCCTGGGCCACAGGAGGAAAAAATGAACAACAACTACCAAGCCAAGTTATATTTAAAGGTTTATGTTCAAATCAATATGTATGGTAAGTTTCACTTTCACTGGAGCGCTAATGAAAGTACCTAGACTTTCGCTTGGAGGTCATTGTGATGGGAGTTCCCAGAAAGGGATCAGGGTGAACTGAGGTGGAGGACCTTGGACTTGGGCTCTGAATGTCAGCTGCCCTGGGACTGGAAGAGACACATTTAAAAAAGGTTTAGAGAACAATAAAAAAAATGATTACGGTTAAGTGGTAATTTTGGCATCTTAGGCTCACGTCTTGGCTGGAGAAGATTGTGGTGTTGCTCCTTTGCCTAACCAAACCTCCTCAATCTTGGTCAGGACATTGTTGATAAATCCAGCCCGGGACATCACCTTCTCACTGGCAGAGCGTTTGGTGATGGTTGACAGCGGCTGTGGCCGAATAACTGGAACACAGTGGTTTGGGAAGTTTCTGTTAACACTTTTCCTAAAATGTGTTGTCAGAGTGAATTTTACTGGACGGAGTAAAATCAGGTGCAGCACCTCCTTACCTTCTTTGTGGATGGTGTAGGGGTGTTGGTAGGGCTTGGCTCTCTCCATTGCCAGTTTCCTCTGCACTCTGGGCAGAACCTTACCATATTGATCCAGTATAGAGTTCCTGGTGTTGGATCGCTCTTTGAGCTTTGGGTCTCGCTCATTCTAGCCACAAAGATGAACGTGATTATAGTCTTATGTGATTTGAGCATTTTCTCTCTATATAATTACACGGTCAGAGAATTCTGAACACCTAAATAGATGTCACATATATATATACAAAGATAATACTGTATGTGTGTCAAACGCACCACCAGATTCATTTTGAGGCTGTGGTTGAGCTGCAGAGCAGGTATATAGTTGGCCTGCTGAAGGTAATGAACCATCAGTAGTTCTCTGTTTGGGAGGCCCCCTCTACCCTGGAGGAACTTCTCCAAACACTCCTGAAACACAAATCCGAGAACCAAGAGCTGACTTTATGATCCAAAGACACAAAGAGAGAGAGTAAAGAGAGTAAATCATCTCTTTCCAACCTGTTCAGTTAGACCAAGGGGCAGTTTGAGCAGCTCCTTGATCAAGCCCAGCTCCTGGCAGCTCTCGTACAAGAAGCCCAGCAGCTCACCCATATTGAGGCGATTAGAGTGCTGCCGAAGTAAGGACCACGCATCTATGAGACACCTGGAAAAACGGGCACACAGACTGGTTAATAAAAGGTTAAAACAAGTGAAAGGCTGGGACTGGATTGATACATGTTTCCTGGGACAAAAAGACATGTTTCACAGCTTGAAGTTTTACTGAGCATCTGTAAAGATCATCGCCCTTTTCTCTTACCTGTTGTGTAGCAGCACAGACAAGCAGAGTTTGGCCTGGGAGGTGGAGGAAATTAGGGGCTTTGCATTGTGGAAATATCGTAGGGCCACTGAGTGCTGGCCCTGGCACATGAGAGCTTGGAGGACACGCTCGTGCTGCCACTCAAACTGACACTGAGAGGCGGCTGGGTGCAGCAGCAGCTCAAATGCACGCTAATGAAGACAAAGACAAAATGTCATTTAATAAGAGCTCAAATATTAGAGAAGGACTATGTCATAAACACTGGCACTACAATAGTTTAGAACTATCAATAATATTTTCACTGTAAATGTTGACAGTAACATGCACATACTAATGTACTTTTAATGAGAACAAAGCTACTTTGTCTTGCACAAGCCCAAAGGAAAATAAATTGTCATTCAAATTGGCAAATCAGTGCAAACCTGCTGGTCATGATGGTCCAGCAGCCAGAGGCCTTGTACCAGTTTCACCAGTCCAACAGGAATGGCAAAAGCTGGGGGGAAAGACTCCACTGATGCTCCATCCTTGTTGGGGAACGAGTACATGACATCCAACAACAGGTAAATCACCTGAGACAACAGGTCAAGGCATATACAAACAGAAGGCTGACAGTTTCTAACTTCACAAGATCTTGACGGTGCAGCTAAATGATGCATGCCAGATGGGTGGAATAAAAACACAATGTGGTGAAGAATATTGTAAATGCCAGATGGCTGACTTTGTTATAACCCTTTGCTATAACATATTAAATTGTGAAGGATACAATTGCATGTTTGGCAGCTTCGTCAATATTGTCCAGCAGGTAAATGTCCAACAAGGCCTGTGGATCAAAAACACACAACACTCAGCTCTTTATGACATGATAACAGATACAGTCTGAGTAGAGCATAAATTGGACCATTCATATAAGTGAAATTTAAATTACATTATATATATTTCAAATTCTTACGTGCAGTGTTGGCGGTGGATACTGCCCTGTTCCACCCTCGTCCCTTTTCCATAGGTTGGTCAAGCGTTCACCACACTGGCCAACCAAACCGTCAATCATCAGGCAGTCTGCACACCACTTGCCCCTGAGAAGACAAGAGAAGAGTCTCTGCATTAGATTGCAGAAACTCTAAATTGCAAATTCAAGAACCCTCACAAGATTATGAACACATTAAAATTGGATTATCTTAACTAATATTTTTATTTATTTATTTATTTATTTATTTATTTATTTATTTAAGGAAAACTGATTCAACAGAGATGGGCATTTGTCACTGAAGCATTTCACAGACTCCGCCAGTAATAAAAAAATAATTAAATCAATATGAAAGGCTTGTATAGCTGCAACCCTTGACTTGGGACAGATGCCAAGATTTTACACATCTTCACTGCATTTGAGCAAAGACTTCTCACTTTGCTAGTCTGGTGAGGTCCTCTCTGCGCATAGTGTAGTAGTTGCTGATGACCGAGTGGGTGTAGAAAGGCCTGGAGATCTGGAGAGCGCCGTCATCTGGTGGGGACAAGCACAAAGAGAAAAACTAAAGCTGAATACAGAGATGTCCAAAACTTTTGCAGTGCATTATCTTTCCAGTTTCAGAACATGTAATGTCATGTGATATTTGTTACTGTAATATTAAACCTGCTGTGAGCTTGTTTTTTGTCTCACAGAGAATGATTTCTGCTGCTTCGGCTCCTACTGAAAGATTTCCATGACAATTTTGTTTGTGCAAGCATGACTTTACCTGAGCCCTCAGGCAGTAAGCCAGTACGACAGAACCAGAGGACCACCTGAGCATACTTGGAGATCAGACTGGAAACCAAGTTCTTGTTTATCAGTCCCACCAGACCTACACAACAGAGCATACCCATAACTTTATAGAAACAACAAATGGTTCAAACAACATAGAGTAACTGTGCTGGCTGATCTAGTTTGCCAGCATCACAGGAAAATGTAACACTTGTGATATGAATGTATCTGTGGACACAACACCTTTTTGTGTGAGCTCCTGAGCTTCACTGAGGAGACAGTGGAAGATGGTACTGAGGTTACCCAGCAGTCTCTGGCTGTGCTGCAAGAGCTGCAAGGTCTGAGGGTCTGTGAAGTTTGATGAGCTGTCAAACAGCGGCGCACCTACAAGACAATTACACACAAAGAAGCAGATCCACATTGAAAAAAGCTTCCAAACAGCATAGAAACTGTGTGCTTCTGAAGAGTAAATTAAATTATTTACATAATCAAAAAAACAGCAAAGCAAGCAAGAATAAATAATACATATAACAGCCTGAGAGGTCAATTTACCTTACAAACGTGCTGTACAAACCTGATCTGATCTAATCAATCCAAATGTATTATTCAGAATAGTCAAAATAAAAGTGCCAAATATAATGTGTATCAATATGACTAGCTTTAAACTTTAAAATTCATATTTTTTCTATAAATAAATCAAGAAACCACAAAAAACCATTTTGCCTAGCCAATATTCTATAAAATTTTATATCTGTGAAAAACATTAAACATACAGATGCCATCAAGTTCCTCCTTTGTCTGGATTACTTTGTTCCAGGCCCAATCCAGGATGTAGCGCAGGTTCAGTGCAGAGCCTGGTTGTTCTGTTGGAGAGTAACACAATTTGGACAGATTTGAATGTGATTGCAGGTTTGGTGGGTAAAAGCCATTTTAATTCCCGCTGTAGCGCTGTTGATGTCACTTTATTAAGTTTTCATATTTTTTCATGTGAGAAAGTAACTTGTAGACTTCTCACCCTCTGCAGTCCACTGCTTGATACAGCCAGTGATCAGTCCTAATGAGCTGGTCTCCACCGCTGTGGACAAGATGGCATCCAGCTGTTCCTCCTTAAGGGGAATGCAACATATAAATTTCTATCAGCTTTTCAGAAAAAAAAAATCTTACTTAATTATGTTTATTATTTTACATCATACATCAATCTGAACAAAAAGGAGGGACTACAAAATCATCAAGAATAGGTTTGAGCTGATGTCAACCAAGGTTGTACCTGAGAGAGGCTGGAGGCCTGGGTGTCAGCCAGGCGAGATGAGAGCAGGCCGGACATGAGGCAGCGAGAGTAGCTAGCGGAGATGATGTCACTGGAGCAAGGAGCAGCTTTCTTCAAAAAGCTCAGGGTCTGGTTTTAATGACAGAGGTGAGGTGTAAAAAAATGCTTTGCATTCAAATCAACCTTTCATAATTAAACCTAAGACTAAATGGTATATATAGTGCTGCCATACTGATGAACATCATATCACAGACAAACAAGGAAAAAGACCATGTCCACATAATACAAAAGAAGTCATGAAAACAGTCTGCTTTGAAATTTGTACAAAGTCACATGTCCACTTCCTATACCTACATCTTGGATTAAATGCCTTAAAAATGAAATTAATGTTTGCATCACAGGAAAATGAACACAGGAAACTTGCCTCTTTCTGATACCCAGAGCAGGTTAAGTGCACAATTCCAGAGTTGAGCAAGCAGGTAGCATCTGTAACATAAAAGGGTCCATTAACCTTTTGCATAAAGTCATACTTGAACTAGAAGTCCAGACAGGTCTGCACAAGCACATATTTAAAAAATACAATGAAGGAACAGAACTGCACAAAGCCTGGAAAAAATTACACAGACCGGGCGGATAATTTGACATTATATGCATACATCAACTTACATCAACATGAGAGTACATACAATCTCCATACTCACCAAAGTTGTATGTGGTGGGGTTAAAGTATTGTTCTGGTGGGGGGCAGGTGAAGGGCAGACCTCTGCTCAGGCTGCGGTCGTGTACCACCACATCCAGTAGAGCATGTGCAGACACCATCTGCACCACTGGGTCCAGAGACCAAACTGCCAGGTACGGACAATTTTGCAGAGACTCCCCCATTCTGATGACAACACACAAGTAAAATTAGAAACCACTGAAACAGAATGGATAGATAATATAGATACTTGTCATTATAGATTTAATTATTTTTATTGCTTCAACAATAATTTTCCGCTGTACCTTAAAGAATCTGGCATTTGTGCATGGTACCAACGGTTGATGTCAAAAACTCCAATGTAGGTAGATGGATTTCCCTGTCCATAAGCCTTGACTTGCCAGCTGAAGATTGACACACTGGTATCTGGAGATGCAACTGAAAATGGAAAGAGGAGTGGATGATGTGATTAAGAGAATAAAAGCCATGTAAGAAAAAAAGAGTGCAAGTAGACACAGTATAGAAGAGGCAAAAAGTGACTGTTCCCGATTATGCAAAAGCTTTAACCAGAACAGACAATGGTAAAGTAGTTTTTAGGGGCCTCTTCAGCACGATGACAAGAACAAAAATGTTAAAGCACAAAGCATTCACATTTAAATAAAGGCTAGGAACCCGCACTAACTACTCCTTTTATCTCCACAGGTAGGCTCAGTGGGAGGCGGCTAACCTTCATTCATGCTGTCATCCCTGTCAGGATGGGGTCTGAATTTCTCGATGGTCTGGCAGCCGAGTAGGCGGGTGTTGGTGGTCTGGGCCCTGAAAGAGAAAGCTGTGCCACTCAGCTCCTGACTGTAACGTTCCTCACAGTACTCCAGACCCTGAGAGACAGAAAAGAAAACATGGAAAAGAATAAACCAAGGTAAATAAATACACTATTTATTTGCAGGGACTGACATGGGACCATCATTGTAAAGGATTTATTCATCCAAGAAAACGCTGCTCTAATATTTTAAGCACTAAATACCTCATAGAGGATCTTCCCAGAAGACAAACATTTTCTTTCACTGAAGGCCAGCTGAAGCAGACGGAGGCTGACCGTATCTCCCTCACTGCATGATAGTGAGAGAGGGGTAGAGGAAAAATAAGACCTTGGGATACCAAGAGAAAAAAAATAACAATTTGACTAGTACTTAGTAGTGAGTACTTAGTACTTACAGGTCCTGAGAAGACTGGACAGCCCAGAGGTAGCAGCAGTTCCTGGGGTCATTCTCTGGTTCCTGGAAGGTGAAGGCATATACAGCCACCCCGCCACCCTCTAACTGGGAATGGTATCTATGGATGAACATTCACGCAGGAATTTGTACACATACAGTGATTTGAAGGACAGAACAATCTCTTTTGCAACACAAAGTACAGAGACAGAGATAAAACAAAGACCCACTCTTTCTTAAGAGTCTTCATGTTCCACAGCTGTAAGTATCCATCTGAAAATCCCACTGCCAGCTGGTTAGTCCTGGCGATGTACTGCAGAGCTGTCGCTCCAACTCCACTTGGCCCATTCAGTTGGAGACAAAGATGTCTGCCCTGTCTGCTGCTGACTTCTCTGAGCCTTGGGATCTCTGCAGGAGATTTGGTCACTACCTGCAGGTCTGGGGATAGAAAGTAAATTAAAAAAGAAAAACAATTACTAAAGGGGTGGGCAGTCGACAGAGGAGCCATAGCTGCTTCCTCAAACCTTGTTTCCAAAACAAAGAAAAGAAGGTTTATCAGGGATAGAAGAAAACACACAGACAAGGTACAAACACCAATATACCCAACCATCTTGAAATACTATCCTCACCTGAAGCCTCCAGTTCACTCTGGCTGCAGGACAGGTCATCAAGACAGAGGTCCACCAGCAGAACATGACCGAGATCCGTGACCACAGCAGCAATACCAAAGAACCAGCGCAAACTCTGGTGGAGGTGCTGTGTCAAAGTGCTTGCTCCGCCATAACTGACTAACGGCTCAACAGCTGTAATCTGGATCAGAGAAAGATGGACAATGTCAACATTTTGGTACCTTTGGTCAGATATATTTGAACATTTATATTGGTATACTGTGATAGACCTTCTCCTCTAGTGAAGGGTGTAGAGGATCTTAGTGCACAACTCACCCTGCCTGGTATCACCACAGCTTTGACCACCCTTGACAGTCCCAAGTCATAGAGACACAGCACACTGCCCTCTGTTTCCTCCAAGCCAACCAACAGGCCCGACCTAGTAATATTGAACGGTAAAGAAGTCAACATTTGACATTTCCCCAGCACAGTCAGTGACTTATTTAAAAGAGGAACTATGCAGGATTTTCCCGTGGCTGTGCTACATTTTTACCTTAATTAAACAGCTTTGGAGTAATTGTGATGAGTAAATATATGACTTATAACGGGTTACAAGCGAGAATGGAGGCTCTCTGCCCTCCATCTGGCGTCTCTTGGCTGAAAACCAACCTTGCAACATCAGTGCAGCACTTGGCCTCCGCCTCCGTCCCAGCTCTCGTCTCTGCGCACTGCGACACAAACTCGCTCCCTAACCCATAATCTTTCATTTATGACGGTTAGGACTACACAAATATAAACGTCGTATCATTTTATATGTTATATAACGTTATCCAGCGCTCCACGGATTGCTTCTTTCGCCGGCTTCGTTAAAAACAAATGCACATGGCCCGGAGGAGGGTCAGCAAAACAGCAGAAAAGCGACCGCACTTGCATAGTTCCCCTTTTAACTGATTACATTCCACATTTATTAGTGATAAACAAGTGAAGATAGAGAGACAGAGAACCAAACTGACCGTTTGAGCCAGCCAAAGTCCCTGGCAGCAAGAACACTGGGCGGATGCTCCCCTCCACCACTGAAGCAGTATGCCGACAGTCGCTCTCCTGTCACTGCGTGAACAACCTCCAGATGGGGGCCACAGGCCAGCCAGGCCAGGCCGGTGCGGCCTTCACACACAGAAAAGTAAATGAAAGGTTAAGAGGCTGTAATCTGGAGTGAAGGTCATCACTGATCTCAATTCAGTTTTTTTTCCCTAAATCCCACTGTTTATGAGCCAACAAAATTGAAAAATTAACTTTGTTCACTATTAATTTTGCAACAAATCCCAAACATAAGTAGATAAAGTATCCTAAGAGTTTTAAGACCAAAACTGAATGAATTGTGTTATACTCTCTACCTGTGTGTTAGTAATAGCTTGGTACTTATTTATTGTTATTAAAAAAAAAAAAAGTGTGGTGGAGGCATGTTGTAATCTTTCAAAAATCAACCATGGATGGAGGAAAGAAAATATCCATTTGTAGAGATCATTGATCAGTAAAAATAAGCTTACCAACGGTGAACTTCCCATGAAGAACAGAGTCCAGAGTGATCTCATCCTCCCCCAGAGCGTCTACAGTCACTCCTGGGAAGGGCAGCAGGCTGCTGGTCACTTGGGCTGTCAGGTCATGCATTGTTCACTGTATAGACAATAACACATGACATACAAGTGTATCAGTAACAACAGCAGTCGGTCAATTTATCCTTAGCTTAGGTTCCCTAAAACACTGTGATATAGTATAGTGAAAATAATCCTAATGTAATCTTGTCTTATGAATATTACCCCAACATAGACACTCTCATATCAACGTCAATCGAGTACTAATAAAATCACAACTTGTGAAACACCCTTCCTGAACCCTTCCAGCTCCATAAATCCACTTCAGGCTTTGTCTGCTCAACTGGGTTTTACAGCACAAAAGGGGTCTTTCTCTCAAACCACAGTTGCACCCCAGTTGCTGGGAAATGTGCCGTCAGCAGTCTTGCTGACAGCTGGGGCTACAACTGGGTTTCTGCTTTCTAAATACATCAACACTGGCCTACTGTTTACACATCTGTCACCAGATGTGGACTGACAGTAAGTTCTGATAAACCTCTCCAACAAAGCACAACCTCCTGTAATGGCCTTTCTCCAGAGTAATAGATAATTCAACTAATATCTTTTCCACCTATTATAAACACACGGCAACGTTATTACTTTTATATTATTAAAACGTCAAAATCGGAGGTCACTGATCAGTTGTGACTTTGAGTCTTCAGTTTGAACAACGTTATGAATGGTTTACTTTGCATATGTTTTCAATCGGACACTCACATACGCTTACTTTAACACCGTTTTACTAGTTCAAACCTAAAGAATCCGATTCGTCTGACATTTGTAACGAAATAAATGTGCTTATCTGCCATGGCTTTAACGCTGTTATCTGTATTTGTATGTATAAAGGCGCTTTCTGGGCCAACTCAACCTAAAACGGAATATCAGTCTGAGAAATTTGACACAATACTGCCATCTGTGACCACAGTGGAAAACAACGAGGATTCAAGTGAACTCCCGCGCAACAAGCCTGTCACTGCGCTGCCACATGCCATGGCATCAGGTGAAACATGTAGAGATACTACGACAACTGCAAACCAAAAAAGCTCAGTCTTTGCACATTACAGTATCCCAGCACTATGACAAACATGAAGACAGAGGCAAACGATTAACAACAGCAAAACAGATCAATGAAATAATAAGAGTAGCTTCACCAAATACAAAATCTAGCGCTCACGTTCCGTTTAGCTGAGACAACCTGTAACTCTCACAGCCTTAAACAACCCAGACTAACTTCCAAAGGTAATCATCACACACATATAGAACCAACTGTCTAGTTTTATAAATATTTAGGCGTCAATTACCTGGATAATTGCTCGTTCATTAGCATCTACAGTGCAAAGATTAGCTTTCCCAGCCCCACTTGTTAGCATTGAGCTAGCTTGACATGATGTAAACAAACAAATGATCACTATCTCTATAAAGTGTAATGCACTGGGCTGTTAAACACAGGCTCCAGATTAAAAAGTGTTCATGTTATTCAAAGCAGATTACTGGCTGGTGGCCGTTTTGCCCGCTTCAATCAGTTACATTAGCGGGCTAACCAGTTAGCTCGCAAGGTCACACGGGATTACAGTTTATCCGAGCTCACCGTTAAAAGTTAAGCTATAGCTAACCTAGCTTAAGACGTACGTGCCCATTTTGGGGAATGGCAAAAATAGGTAATCTGCGTTAGGTCTGTTGTTAAATTATAGGATTTGTGGTGCCGCAAATGAACTACGACGCTGGTTTACATTTAATTATACAGGTGTTAAATGATCAGAAGAACTAGTTAACAGCAAAGCCAGAGTGGCTGTCTAGACTAGCCTGATGCACGTTGCTACGTTCGCTAACGTACATCGATTTTTGGCGTTGATGTGAATTTAGATTGGCTAAGAGGCTGGCAATTTAGCTACGCAAATTTCACATTAATGCTGACAAACAGGGGTGACGGTATACCAGTATGAACATCTCACTACATGGTACTTGTCGGTAGCGACGAGTCCTGGCTTGACACGAGTCTGTGAGCTTAGCTAGGTTAAGGTAGTTTGGTGGCTCTAGCCTTAGCTACAACAGTGCAAACGTACTGAAAATTAGCTTGTAGCTACTGGCAACATCACCGCACAGTCATTGTTTGTCAAATCAGGCTGCTAGTGTGAGTCTTTTGGTCATTTAGACAACACATCGAAGTTTAGAGAGTGAGTCCATATAGCGTTCTCTCAACTACGCTGGAAAACGTGATGCGACGTACTGCTAGCTGCTGGCTGCCACCGTTAACGACACACTACCTGTTCAAGGATGTTGACGGCCTTATCAGAGCCCCAAATGTTTTTGTTTTCCTGGATGAATCTCCCGATTCCTTCCTTCATGTGTCATAATCCGATCCCTTTCGATATACAACTCATGCGTAAAGTCCTCTGTACAGGGAACTGGCTAGCATGAAACGCTGCTGAGTTCAGACTTCTTCAGCGGATAGCGCCACTTCCACTGTCGGAAAGTGCTCAGCGCCCCTCTTCTTCGCTGTACTTGTTCTGACAGAGCAGTCAGTAAAGACGCACTGTTGCCCTCTTCTGGTGGGAGTAAGTCCTGGGTTAGACACTAAAAATCAGGTATTTGTGACATACGCATCTGTGATAACTTTGATAGTTAAACTCTGAAGAGATAAGTCAGCTCATAGGACTTGCCTCTCTGCAACTGTTTCTACTTTCTGGCAAAATGCTCATGATTTGAATAAAAAAAAGCAAATGCTCACAATCAAAGCGCACACCAAATCAATGTATTTAAATGACTAAACTTCAAGTGTGAACAAAACAAAAATAGTCAAATCTTTTGCCGTTTCTGTAGCTTCCCCCAGCTTTAAGATGTTATATAAGAAGCTGGATTTGTGACTCCTTGCTTGGAGTAGAGATTATAGTATAGCCTCATATACTAGTGGCACTTCATTACTTGGAATAACACTACTCAAATTGCCAAAAATATAACCAGTAAAAAAAAAAGAGTGGTAATGGTGTTGATGCAGGTCTGATTCAAACTTCACTTTCATATTGCACTATATGAGAAATGTAATACTTAAAATGTGCATGAGAAAGAGGAAGTTGTGCAACATGAATGCATTGCTAGGACCAGCAGAGCTGAACTATGGCCACATTGGCACAGGAAATAAAATCAACTAAAACATTAAGTCTGTTGAACATGTTATGCAGGCGTAAGTGAGAGTTATGTATCTTATCATTCAGGGTGTTAATAACAGAATAGAGAGTTGATTTCATTACCTTTTCCATTTTTCTCAGTTTTTCATTCTACCACTGATCCTTTTGCTGTTGGCAATGTCTGTGTCAGCAGTGTGGTGACGTGTCTGCTGAGTTTAGTCCAGCTTTGCATGTTTTTGTTGTTTACGGCTTTAAGTGTAATAGTTCGAAAAGGATGCCTGTTATATCAAGGATATTGCTGCAGGACTTGGTGTGAGACATTAAAATCATTTCATGAAAACTTTTAATGAGACTAGGCACTTTAAGAAGTCAGTTACAACTGATTTCCATGCACCCGAACTCATGGAAAAACTTCAACAAAACTGATTAAACATACATAAATTCATCATTTGAAAAGCTATAGAACAATTTTTAAATACATCCAATTGTATACTCCCTGGTGACTGTGCTGCTGAACTCATTCATCACCTAATGTCGGGGTGATGATGGTGATTTTTACTGAAGCATCTTTTTTTAAATGGCACTTGACAATCCTTTATTATGAAAGAGCCTCATTATTTAAGCTAAAGCATGATTACTGTTCACATTTGAAGCTATCTTTTCTGGATTCACATTTTGAACAGCTTGCTCCATCTAAAAGTACTCTCAGTACTCACAGGTACAGTGTTACAGAAACACCCTCTACTGGGAATTACAGAGTGCAAGGCACATAGTGATATGAAAACAAGCAACACAAAGAACGATTTTTACAATACGCTGTTCTCTAAGTGATGGGTTCAGAGAATAATGCATGTGGAGTGTTCTGGTGTTGTGACTTTTTCCTTATCTCCTGCTCGATCATCAAGTCAAACTCCTGTCTTTCTCTGAAAAAAACAAAAGAAGAAAAATCACTCAACATATTCGGTATTTACCTTTCAATTGTTTAATTCATTAAATTCTTACCTGTTACTTATACATCGTCCTTTTAGGTACTTTTCCTCTGCTTTTTTTAGTGAGACCTTGTCCACCCCAGCTATGGCATGGATGATAGCCTGGACACAGAGACATTAGTATTGCACCACCTGCTACTACTGCATGACAGGAAATACACCACAAGCTACAACAATACACAAAAACTAGATTTGCTGCCTTATGTTTCCATGCCTACACCGAACAGCCAAGTTGCAGGGAATATGGTCACAATCTCCCTTTCCTGAATAACAGCACTTAATAATAGTATTTTTGCATAATGTTATGACATCACAGTCAAATAGACCCTTTTGGCAATTTCGGTATGAAATGTCATCACTTCATCATTTTAATTTATTACATATTTGTGATAAATATTGTCATAATTACTATATGAATTTATAAGTTACAGCAGTTATGGCCAAAAAGGTGTATTTTAAGGTCACAGTGACACCAACTCGCTGCCTGTTCACCTTCAATCCAAGTGAATATTTGTGTTAAATTTGGAGAAGTTCCTTTCAGATGTTACTGAGATACTGTGTTCACGACAATGGAATGGACATAGGGACAATGGACAACCTGAAAACATAATGTCTCTGGCCATGGCTGCTGACCTGGAAGAAACCTCAAGCTTACCTCAGGAAGGAGGACATCCAGGACAAAGGGGACACGTTCTATCGATTTCACCTTATCCAGGCACGGCGCAGTGGATACAGTTGATGCATAGAGCTCATTCAAGTACCAGTAGACCTGGTCCAACTGCTGGTCATCCTCCAGGTATATGTTCACCACCTGTCTCCGCTTGGCCCTCAGAAAGGAGTGCAGCCATCTGGACTGCTCCTGCCCACGAATCACAGCCTGTGAGGACAGTGATATAATGAGGGTGGATTTATTCATCCAGTTTGTATTTTCATGCTCTTTTTACTCCAACATACTCTGCTCTTAGCTGCCTATTAAAAATATCAACCACATTTAGATTTTCTTTTATAGTTGATCCCTTATGGTAATACAAAAAAAAACATTAAAATTTCATTGTGTATCTCATTAGTTTTTCCTATACTCATCAACAGATACTCCAATGTCAAATAAAAAAAAACTATCAACAAGAGTAGAAATGAAAAACAGGTTTACTGCTCTTGTATTAACCTGTGTCTATATTTATCTGAGCCTTATGCCCCGAGGTGCACACATTTGTCTCTGCAAACCTGGTTGAGCTCTTACATACAGGCTGGAAGTAAACAACAATTTGTAAGTTCAAAGTTCATTGTATTGTTTAGTATTGTATTTATCCACAATGCTTCTAACCTGTACTTTTCAATAAGTCTGTAACTATGAGTTTATACTGTTTCTTTGGTTATTTGTTTTTTTTTTAAACCAGGATAAAATCTGAACCCCTCTTAAATTCAGGCAACAGATCTCTATATTTTCATTTATTTATGAATACTAATTATTTTATTAATCCCAAAAGGGAAATTCATTTGTGATATATTTGAATCCATTTGCATTATATTCATAGTTGATAAAAATTCATTTAATTTTTGCTCTTGGGTTTAAGATTTTTGTTCCCCAGTAATGTTTGCTATGATATAGCCAAAAATGAAAAAGACCAGTGGTCAATGTTAATTACAAACTGGCCTTGTAATGTTATAGTTACTAGCTAAAAAGCTTAAAGGTGATACATTCACATCCAACTTCTTGCACATAAAGTGAAACACTGGCAGGGCATGAAGAAAAGTAGTGATTCATGAAATGGGACAGTTCTACAACTAGTTCAACTGGTTCATCTTGTCTGATTGTATTGAATGGAACTTAGGTGGTTTATCCTTCCATGTAAAACATCCAGTGGTAAAAATATGTATTCACAGTATACTGTGGTATGGCCAACAGCAGTCTGGACTGAGTACTGTACTGAGAAAGCAAAACAACAGGCGTCATTTAATCATACCAGAAGGCGTCCTTCCACCATGCGCTGCTTGACGATGAAATGTACGAGTTTTTCATTAGCGCGGTTGTGGGCGGCATGAGTTCGGTCTGGCAGCAGCCTCTTTGAACTCTTGCTGACCTCTCCCTGCTGTTCACTGAAGCTGTCCTCCTTATGATCATCACCCAGCTCCTCCAACACTGAATCACTGGTGATGGTTAGTCTCTCAGAGGCTGCCTGTGGGTACATCCGCCTCACTGGATAGCCTGAAATAGTTAAAAGCCATCAGTGAAGAGCATTGTCAGGATGAGGTGGGGCTGCAGGTGTACTCCAGCAGCCTCACATTCTGTGCTGTCATTTTAATGATGTCGTACAATGAAACTTACTCATGGCATGAGCAAAGTAGTCGATGAAGGAGCCAGAAAATGACCCACATGCTATGAAAGACAACAAATGGTCAATACAACAGGGTTTACATGAAATAAAGGTAAATATCAGTGTCCTCCATCTATCTGTTCCTGTACAAGTATCAAACGGGTAATACATACCAATACGTATTCTGTAGTCTGCTATGAGATCCAAGGACCACACAATTGCAGCATCATACTTTTCTTTGGCTTTACACTGACAAAACCAACATGACAGACAGAATTAGCCTGCCCTGATGTCAAATGCTGCTTTCAGAAAATCAAGTGTATAATTTGTGAGCATTTCTCACCACAAGCTCCTCAGCTTCTGCACACTCAAAAGGTTTCAGGGTTTTCAGAGCAACAGAAAACCTTCAGGAACAAAAACGTACAGAGACAAGGTTCCTGGACATGTTAAAGTGTGCCAGCAATTTGCTCATTTACATCTTGGTGTGTGCAGTCAGATTTAATAATATCACATCAGATTATAAAGGATTTTTTATTATACCATCAAGGTGCATAGCATGCAGTGGGAAAGCAGTTGGAGAAAATACATTCCATGTCTTACCCTTTCTTTTTCTGCATCTTTGGGTCATCAATAAAGAGGATGCTGGCTTTTTTCTGTTTACGGTTCACACTTTTTACCTGCAGAGGAATATTATATGGATGTTAAACATTTTAAACTAATTGGAACACACTAGTTCAAGCGAGATATTAGTGACTTTATTGATGTAGGAAAAATGCTGGTAAGAAACTGTACATTGTTCCTTGTGAAACCCTTTAGTGTGCTTCTTATGAATCAATGATAGTGTTTGTACTTACCAATGCAGGCCAAAATGGATAATTTCTAAATTTGCACCACACAAACGCTCCTTCTGTAATGGACAGGGACTCTGAAAGGCAAGAATGCAAACAATACAGTTATGGCAGACAGTATGAACACATAATCCACTCCATATCTAGTGCTTACAGAGGGCATTCGCATTCAGTCACTCACTTTTGTCCATTTGCGTCAAGAAGCTTGGTAGCTCGTCCTCATCACTTTCCTCATCTTCCTGGAAAGATAATGATGGCAGCTGTTCCTTATCGTGACTCAGCTCTATTGATAGATCTGAAGACAGCAAAGTCTCGTCTTTTTTTGGGGGGGGTGATATGGATGGAATTAGAAGATATAATATACATTTAAATGATGACTGATTTAAAAATGACAGTAAATTTGTGTTGAGTAGATTTCTTAAAGCATCATGCTGACCCTAATCAGGCAATACCTTTTTCTTCTACATCAGGCTTCTTCAGTTCAAATCTTGGTCTGGGCCGTTTGGATGGCAGATCCTTGCAGGTCTGCCGCTGCTCCTTCCTCTGCCTCTTTCTTGGCTGAAATACCTTCCCCCTGTTGCATTTGCTTTGAGGTTTTGATTTGCTGCATGGTGAATCTACCTCTGATGTCTACCAACAGAACAAACAGTAAAGGAGTCAAATAAAATGATGTGATGAAAAGTCTGTAGGCTCTAAAATACTGGGATAATATTCATTCAGTTAAGATATGATCAGTCACCTTTAACCGAGTGATGATTTCAGTGTATTCCAGCTCTGCTTGTTTTGCTCCAGGGGGGGAATCCTGCAGGTTGTTAGTGGAGGAGCTACGTATTGGTGTGGAGGTGCAGCAGGCTTCTAGTGACTGTGCTGTTCGTCTCCTGCCTCGTTTTGGGGTACCTGGTAATAAACATGTTGGGGATTGGCTGGCTACGCCAATATCGCTGCAGCAGGCTTCTAGTGACTGTGCTGTTCGTCTCCTGCCTCTTTTTGGGGTACCTGGTAATAAACATGTTGGGGATTGGCTGGCTACGCCAATATCGCTGCAGCAGGCTGCTAGTGACTGTGCTGTTCGTCTCCTGCCTCTTTTTGGGGTACTGGGTAATAAACATGCTGGGGATTGGCTGGCTACTCCAATATGGCTGACAACATTTGATTCCTCTGTGATTGGAGATGAAACAGTTTCTGAGGCGACTGTCTTTGTTGGTGTCTTCTTAGCTTTCCTTTTTCTTGTTTTCCGAAGTCCACCTGGAAGATCGTTCACAATCATTTCAGTCTTCCTATATGAATTCCTCTTTGGAGGACCCAGATAGACAACCAAACAAAATACATAAAGTGAATAACAAGATTGCATGCATGTTCACCTTTCATTGTGGGTGTAGTCCTCTTGCTGGAAAGAGTTCCCTTGAGTTCATTGGGTAAGAGGTCCTGAGAAAGTTTAAAGATCAGAGCACAGTTCCTCCAACTGGACAGCTGAGTCTCCAGCACTGCAGCCAGGGATGAGACAGGTATGAAGAATGACAGCTGTGTGACATCAAAGAGACAGGGCCTGGTTAGGAAATACATTTGAGCCTTCGCTTCACCAAGACAATATGACATATGTCACATTGCAATAAGCGTCACATTCCCACCACATGCAGTTATGTACACCCACTTACTCTTGGTATATTCGACGCACGATAGAGCCTCTCACCACGGAAACCGGATCGAAAACAAGCATCACTAAGTAAAACAGCCCAGTTATGTTGTTTAAGGCGTCTGTATCGTAGATTACATCACCCTTACAACAGTATCTTCCTCACTGCTTTACTGCAGGAAGCACTTAGTGTAACACAGGTTTTCGCAGAAGACCAAGCATTCAGTAACCTAACGCAACGTGCAGATGCCAAGCTAAAATATCATTATAAATTGGTTGCATTATATCGCAATGCAAATGAACAGGTTACAACACGGCCTGTAACCTAACACGGTAATTTATTAGTACTTGACGCTAGCAACAAAAAGCTGCACCCTGACCCACATTTAGTTTACGTTAGCTTGTTAGTAAACAAACGTACCCACACAGCCGTTTGTTTACCGCTAACTGAAGCCGCACTGCACGTCCAAACTCCAAGACGGTAACAATCCTAGTTTTATGTCAGTTAGCCTGCATGTGTAACTCGACGCAACCTGTAAACTCAACGGTCACAAACAAACCGACCATACGTTTAACCCATTGCACGCTGCATACAAACGAAAAGAAGGAAGACAATCGGGGTGTGAAATAACCAGAAGAGGGACTGAGAGGTTTCACACTGGTCAGGATGAAACATTTGTCAGTGCTATGAAGCTAGCCACTCACCTCAAAAACAAAAACCTTTAAGTCAGACTACACTTCGGACAATTAGCTCCCAATTTCCGGTCAGTTCAGACCACACGACCTGCAGAGGTTCTCCTCTCAACGACGTTATGTCACGCAGACTGAAAACACTTCCACATTGCCATTAAGTGTTGAATTATTCGGTATGGCCAAAGGCGCAGGTTACACACACTAATGTGATCAATCTCACTACAACTAGCCTGTCACTTCGTTGTTTGTAGTAGTCAGGATTTTTACACTAGTGGTTAACTCGTGTAGCGACCCCTACCGTCCCGGAGTGCGCAGGTTTAAGTCAAATCAAATCCTACTACAGGAGTCATAGGGCAGGGGTCGTGGCTTTACCTGTAAACTGTACTAAGAGACTGTGCTTTATCGGGCATATCGAAGTGTTTTGTGTGATAAAAAGGCTTCTTAGGGGTAAATATGTAGCTTCCTACTGTTGTACCGCTTATTCCTCTAACGGAGTTTGCATATAAAGTTTGCGCGTAAAGTTTCACAAAAAATTTGATACTTACAAAAATCAACATTCGTGTTTAAAAATGACGTCATCAACATGTACAATTAAGCAGTGTGGCCATGCTCTGTCTCCGCTGTATGTCTGCAACAATACCTTTAAAGCAACAGCAGAGGGCACTGTGTTACCGCTCACATTGGGTACTGCTCTCTAACACAAGTGCTTCCACACTGAGCATATGCAGAGGTGTCCCCTCCATTGCATGAGGTGTTTAGAAGTTAACAGTCAGAAACAAAATGTGACTTTGTTGGAGATGTGTATCTGTAACCTTTCATATAGGAGACTTTATTCAAATGAATAACTGGTCAGCTGAACCTTTAAACTTCGATTTTGACTGACAGAGGTTGAAACCTGCTGCATTTCTCCATCTCCATCTTTTCCATCTCAAAATGATGAACTTATCAGCATCTCATTTCATTGAAAGAAGTAGAGCCAGAGCTATACTGCCACACCGGATACCAAAAATTAAGTCTCTAAAATGTCCTAGTTAAGTGGGCCTTTTCTCTCTTCATTAATTCTTTTGATTATTAATGAATTTTCTGCAAATGTGATTATATATTGACTCTGAGGTCTAAAGGCTATTTTAAGACTTCTCCATATTGCCAGGAGCAACATTACATAGGAAATGTGTTGTTTGTTTTTGTTGGTCGAAACGTAGTTAATCCCGGGTAAAATATATTCCATGCAGCAAGACTGGGAGCAGTGTAGACTACCCACCTGGGCTACGGTAGGGAAAGATCTCAGTGTCCTTAATGTTAAAACCATGGAAGTGACCATTTGCATTGGGGTTTAACAACATCAACAAATCTCCATAGAGTTTTCTTACCTCAAACAGGCAGCACTTCACCTGCCACTCAGCTGGAACCTCTGGATGTGTATTGGCCTGTGGTCGATGATGAGGGGTATAGGGAGGCCCCGCCCTCATCCAGATGTGCGCCTCTCTCCTGTCTCAGTCCACTGCTGGCTTCAGCAGAGTGTGCAGCCTCGAGAAGTCAACAGGAGGGTACGGATAGTAACACTTCAACTGTAAACAGCGAGGGACCGACTCCTGCACCACCTACCCACATCTGATCCGACCTGACGAGTCGCAAGTCTGTCGGTGAGATCAACCCACCTACCTGAGTCGCGCGTCGGAATTTCTCCTCTTTTTCCCCCTCTTCTCTTTTTCTTTTATTTGTTTAGTTGTGTTTCACCTGGGCAGACGCAGAGCTGATGGAGGGAGGCAGGGCTGAGCGCGATGCCAGCCCGGAGCGCTGTTGAGCAGAGACCCCCATTCAGCGCAGAGCAGACTCTGCTGACAGGGAGCGGTCTGCCTTCACGCACGACCTGTGTGAGTCCACAGCCCGGGTTTTGCAAGTGCTTCGAGGGGTCCATTTAGAAGCAACAACAAGAAAACTCATCCATTCAGGATTTTTTTTTTTTAAGTAATTGTCTATGTGTTTGTTTTTCTGGAGACGGAATGGGGGATATAACCAGTTTCCACATGCACTTGGAGGCGGCGTGAGGTTGTCTCCAGATTGAGAAGAGCAAACTGCAGGGGTGTGTGGTTAATTGAAATCGATCCGGTGGTCTCTTTTTTTGAATGTGACGCAGCAGCAGCAGAGGTTCTTTCTCCTCTCCTCTCCTGCCCCCCCCTTCATCTCTCACCTCCAACATGACTTCACTGTCGGGGACCAAGGAGAGGTCTGTGAGCAGCCGGAGCAGAAAATATGGGGTAGGTTATTCATTCCAGTAGCTGAGGGGTGGACACACCTCTGTTACCTAGGTTATAATCCTGGTAAACATAAGAACTTATCATCCATTCAGTGCTGCATGCACTTCGGCTCACACCCACCCATTATAATAAGAAACTGTAGTTTGCCTTTCCTCCTCAGGCTGACATAAATATGAAGGTGACAGCCCTTATTAGGGTCTGTGCTCCTGCTGTTGATTGATTGCTTAGTGAAGATCACATTTTGCACATTGCTGCTCTTGGTGTCACAACAGTGCTGCGCATTTTCACTGATAGATCTTCCACATCTCTTAATTACCCCTAAGTGAGAACCAAGCAGCCATACTCACACCTGTGTCACTCTTTATAAGTGTTATGCTATTTGACTCACATTATACCAGCCTCTTGCCTGGTTGATGTTTGAGCATTCCCACCTATCACCCTGACAGCTTTTGCCTTATTATAGATATGTGGAGGATTACAGTAGCTATAGTGCCCAACCTTTCAAGCTACCACCACATCAATGGGTCTCTCTTCTCTGACTGGATTTACCCAGCCGCAAAAGATCTAATTTTCAACTCCTTGCGGCTCATTTGATGTTCCCATGTGGCTGCCTGCGTAGGGAAAAATAACACAGGTCGACACACAGAATCTGCCTTGATCCTGTTTAGCATCCAATATGTTGACTGCCTCAGCTTGGGGCTGTAGCACCAACACTGTGAATGTCTGACATTGCTTCCTGTTTGTGGGTTTTTAACTGAATGACCATTTGATCTAATAACACAATGGTGGTTTAAACTCCCACTGGCTACACGTTGCCTGTCTGTGCTATTGGCACAAGATGACTGTTTCATGTACAACATATTCAGCTCAAAGTTTTCTTCACATCCTTATTGATTCATATTCACCATTTATCAATTTTTGGCAGGTAAACTAAGCATGGCCATACAAGCTGTGAGCCATGTTAGTATTTTCACAGTTGGAGTTCAGGTTAAGTTCCATTTATGTTTATCATGAATGATTTGTGGCCTGCTAAATATGGCTAGGGTGATTATAGCAAAAGCATCTTTATTTTGCTTCAGAGGCAAAATGCAAATGGATAAACTGTTAATATTCATGAGGCAGGTCCTGTATCATGCAAATGAATATGCCACAACCTCTCATGATTTTATTCTCATCCCAATGTAACCTGTTTCCAGGACTCAGGACAAACTTGCCTTCACAGAAAAACCAATGAGCGATGATAACATTTAGTATGGGCACTGTTTGATGTATCTGCCATACCACCAAGCCATTATGCACAATAGCACTGCACTGGAGTTGCAGTTCCCATTGGGAAAGCAGCCATTGTTAACGATTTCCTTTTTTAAAAAAAATCCACAGATGCCTGACACTTCACCGACCAAATCAGCCTCCTTTTTCCCTGACACGTGGTACCGAAAGGCCTATGAGGAAACCACCCGGTCCAGCACCCGCCCGACCCCAGAGGGTGCCGGCTCCATGCCAAGCTCCACAGGCACCCCTTCCCCAGGCTCAGGAATCTCTTCACCAGGGTCTTTCTCTGGATCACCAGGGACCATCTCTCCAGGAATTGGGACAGGATCGCCCGGCTCTCTAGGTGGCTCCCCAGGTTTTGGTACTGGATCACCGGCCTCAGGCAGTGGAAGTTCCCCTGGCAGTGAAAGAGGAATTTGGTGTGAGAACTGTAATGCAAGGCTGACAGAGCTGAAAAGACAAGCACTGAAACTGCTCATCCCTGGACCTTATTCCAGCAAGGTAAAAACAAGATTATTTTGCTTGTCCATATTTTCTAGTGTGTATGAATGTGTGCATATCAAATCATCTAGCATTTGCTCTCCTACCTGCTCTGTTATCCAGCTGTGAGTTGGATTTGTTCAGTAACATAGGCTCTAAAAATAACTTACTCCATCATGAATTGTGGCATTAGGACAATAACACTTATGAACATGGTTGCTCATGAAAGACTGGGCCCCTAATTATTCCCTTGCTTACTCAGATGCCGTGTTGTCAGATTCATTGTCCTTGTAAATCTTAAGGATGCTGTAATTTGTCCAGCCCTCATTTGGCCAGCTGTTGAAAAGAGCAGAAACCAAACAGCCTTTGGGATTGAGGATAATCATTGTATCTGAAGCTCTTAATCAATTACTGACAGCCTGCCAAAAACAAAATGATAAACACAGATGAGAGTATGCTGACTTTTTCCATGGTGCTTCCCAATTTACCTCATTGATCATATCACCAGAATCAATGATCTCACTTTCCTCTATTGGTCCTTTTGAAGGAAATAACATGATGGATTACAAGAAGAAAGACATTGAACTCTTAGAGCAGGTATTAATACTATGGATTGCTGCATTTTTCTAATTTTCTTTGACAGGGGATTTCTTTTTTTTCTGTAGGTCGTCCATATAATCAATTTTAATTCCATTAGTACAGTGATTCTCAATAGAGAGATCGTTAACCCCAAGTGTTGTATGATAGAGGATCAAATCATGTGGGGTATGAATTTATCATGTATGTGTCTAATATTTCTTTTTTTGTTATTTCTACAGCTAATAGTTTATTTATAGTGTTTGTTGAAACTATAAAGAAAAAAAGCAGGGCCCTTGACTGCATAACTTTTTTTTAAACATTTTTTCAATGTTATTCTGCTGCAGTTGACTGGATTATAGTTCTGAGTAGAGTGGGACCACACATCAGGCTTTGAGCTAATTGATAACAAATAAGCACATGCACCATGGGGTTGATTAAGTGCAACCAGCAGAAGAGAGAGAGTCAGATACAGGACTATAGTGGGACAGAGAGACTTGTTGAGAGACGGAGCTGCAGACAGTGGGTTCTTATTAACACACGAACATGACAGTTGGAAGTTGTTAGGAGCAGCAGGGGTTAATGAGGACTGTTGGTGGGCAGACCACTAATTAAAATGTTATTTCTGAAGTTGGGTTTAGTTTAGGCTGATCAAAGCTTCTCTGTTGTAGATAACTTAATTACATTGTAGAAAAAGCACTGGCACATAAATTAAAGTACTGTAATTGGTGTAAGTAGCATCACTAGATATTCTCATTGTAGTTTCACAGTCAGAGGAATAAATAGGTGACACCGTCAGCCAGGGGCAGTGTTGCTCAGATATTTTATCTATTCAGGATTTCTTGGCTGGTTTTTAACTGAACTGACCCATGCAGGTGTTTTGTGTCAGGAAAAACTGAACTTGTGTCCTTGTGGTGAAAGCAATGTGACCTAATAATGCTTCTCCTTCATCAAATGTGCCAGAGCAGCAGTTCAGTGTGTGTGTGTGTGTGTGTGTGTGTGTGTGTGTGTGTGTGTGTCCCTTACTGCTGTATGCATGAGACCCAGTGTGATTCCCACTGGACAGACTAAGGTAAAATCGAAACACACAACCACCAATATATAATATAGCCCCTCAACACACACGCACATACCTTTGAACCGTGTAGACCCGTCTTTGTCTTTGAATGTGAATACATGATAGGTCATGCTCGACTGGGGCTAGCCGCTCACTCACACACATGCGTACACACACACACACACACACACATTTTTTAAGACTATGCTAATGATGACCTTCACCAGTCTCATTGTTGAATATTTTTGCTGTTCTGTCTGCGCTTCAGTGTGTATGTGTGTGTAGGGCAGACAGTGCGCTCATTTGTGCTTGTAAGACATTTAGCATGTTTGTGTTGCAGTTTGTTAGATGTGTGAACACTGAACTCTGCTTATTTCCTGTCCATTACAATGTATGTCTTAGAGAAAGTACATCAATTATTCATTCACTCATTGAGTCATTGATGAGTTGTCTGCTCCCTAGTGGCTCTGAAGAGACATGGCACTTTACAGATGAAGCGAACAAGGGGAGATAAAGATGGATTATTGCAGGATGGCCCCTGCTCCACCCACCCACTCCTCTGCCAAGGTGCTGGAAATATCAATGAGTCCAAAATGATAGAAAAGATTCCCGCGCACTTCAATCTATGTTGTATCTTCACTCTGTTTTCTGAGCCCTGTAGGGTCAGGTGACGATGGATGGAAACTGTTATTGATGTCAGACAGATAAACTATGATGCTGTACATGCAGTGGGGTTTAGACTGAACAGAGTTAGGTTTACAGGTTTAGATGCACACATACACAAAATGCAGTGCACACTTATAACCACATGACTCTATAGCACATGTGGCTTCACAGCTGTACTCACTTAACCTCTTTGTTGCTGTGTAATGTGTATATCTGTGTGTTGCTCTCTATGTTTGTCTATTCATTCCTTATATTCACATTGAAATCATAAATGGATAGAGATTGACCTTGAATTTTTTTGGCTGGTCCAGTTCAACTCAGGAAAGTGGGTCACTGTGTGTGAGTGTATGTAAGGGTCCACCCACCCTTACATACACTCAGGGTGTGCGTTTTAGTCACCAGTTACGTCTCTGTTTCAGATCAGATGAAAGTCAAAGCCATCCATGTTTATGAAGTGAAACATATACAGTTCCACTTCAGATGTAAAAATAAAGCCAAAAAAGGACATGTTTTGAATATATTCTCTCCCTGAGGACCTCTTACTGGCATCTTGAGATTTATTGAGATTGCTTTCATCTGCACTTCTGTTTTTTCGGACATGTTTTATGAAGCAAAGAGTTCTGACTGCACTTAAAGTGTTTATACTAGCACACCCATTGATGTGTCTGTCTACATGTGGCTGTGCATTAAACAGCTGTCACAGTCACAGAAACAGCAGTTTCTACAGAACATGGATTTTCGAACTTTAATACACGTCACTGAAGCCGGGATCATTTGTAGAGACAGTGACTACAGTGACTTTAAAGCAGACAGTTCTCTGGATAATGCAGCCCAGGGTCATCACCCAGAAGCCTGAAGTTTTTCTGTCTTTCTCCCTCTGCCTACCCTTACTGTTTTCTTGTGGTTTTCAGTTTTATTTTATTTTTAATCATCATTGACATTTTTGTTATTGAAGCAATATTAATGGTATTTTGTGTATCCAGGTGTCAGATTTTGGAAATATCTTTAGTCATATTTCAACACCTGCTTGAACTGAGTTGCATCACTTTGGTCTGAGCTGGTGATTGGGGCACTATTTCTAAATGTGTTCAGTGTAGCTGCAGGCAAAGGCAAAGTCCAAGTATTTGAGAGAGTTCTGAAACAATAGTGTATATGGATTTGACCGAACACTCCACTTACTACCATTTTTCAGTGCTTTCACTTGTCTTGCACAGTCTGCATTTGCAGAGCTGATAGAGCTACAACATTGTGTCTGGGTAATTTAATCTCACCTTTTTTTTAATGCTGGATCAGTTATTAGGATCATTTAACAATCAATCAGAATCAAAGATCACAATTTTCATTTCAGCAACTGAAATTCAAAATGTAGTTCTTCTTGTTATTTTGATCGTTGTTTTCAGACGAAACATTTGACTCCTGGCATCAAGACAGCATTTTTCATTTCTTAACATTAAGACAAGAACAATGCATTGATTGTCCAAAAAAGCAGACAGATGAATGAATTGATAATGAAAACAATGTTTAGCTGTAGCTCCAAATGGCGTAGTTGTCATACAGTGTACTGTCAGCAGCCGTCTACAGTCACACAATGACTGTTATTCTGCAAATAGAGTGACAAACTGATATGCCATGCAAAACACCCACATCGTTTAAAACAGAGGCAAAACTGCATCATGTATTAACCCAAATGTTACTAAACCAGATCCTTTAAAGACTGACCATAATCAAATAAACACACATGGAGTTAATATGTTTGTGGATATGAATTTAGCTAATCCCAGTTTTCATGTAATTTTCATCCAAAACCACTAGTTTGTCTGTAATTAGTCTAGTCTACTTATCTGTCAGAAAATGGTGGAGTATTATTGCTCATTTGTCCTCAGAGGGATGAATGTCTGCACACAGGTAGCTAGCTATCCTGTAATAACCAAATCCCACAACACCACAGAAGCAGGCTTCCGGTAACCACGGCAGCTGGTGTTGCCACGGCAGCGACATGTGACAGATGTGAGCCACATACATACCTCCATCAGCGTTAATGGCCTCCTTATAGCTGTGTGCGTGTTGGTGAGAGGAAGAGAGAGGGTGAAAATTTATGAAGTTCACATGAATAATAGCGCGTGTTCCCGTGCACTTGTGGGATTTTGGCAAGAGGTATGAGAGAAAATATATTCAGTGTGTAGTTAGTGTGATAGCGTGTGCACATACTGTAAATGCAAGAGGGAGTGCGAGCGATCATGCCCTCCTGATGCCTTTCAGGTGTGAAAGACATTACCATATAAAGAGGTGGCTTCATCAATAACAGCAAGACGGTGTGGATGGATGGATAGATGTGTGTGAGGGGAGGAGGGATGCTGATGCAGGCTGAATTGAAGAGCTTCTCACTGGGTTTATGTCAATTTGACTCACCCCCAAGTGCACGAATGTACACACCATCTCAGGATCTGTTGTGACCTACTGCACCCTCTTTTTTCCAATCCAATAATGTTATAGGTATTTCTAAGAAACACCTGTGTCAGATTAATACCCAAATCTTAGTAGCGTATATTCACTGCCTCCTATTTTTTTGTAATCTGGGTGTTTCTTTGCATTCTTCCATATGGCACAGACATACACAAGCACACACATTCATTTATTCATTCATCTGCTGTACTGCTTATCCTCACTAGGGTCACAAGAAAGCTGGAGCCTATCTCAGCTGACTTAGAGAGAGAGGCTGGGTACAGCTTGGACAGGACGCCAGTCTATCACAGGATACCATATACAGACAGACAACCATTCACACCATTCAAGCTCACATAACCCATACAAATTTTACCTAAAAGAAGGGTCACTGTTGCATAGATGTGGTTTAGCTATGAAAAGTCTGATACAGAGTGGAAAAATGTACTTGAATACAAAATGCAAATTATACTGCAAACTGGTTGCAAACACCACTAACATCTTATGCCACCAACACATGAAACCCAAACCAAAGCCCAGATTCAACTGCAAAAGGCTTTTGCCCACTGACACCAACTCACATCTGTAAAGACACGGGTCCAATTAACATGATCAAGAAATGTGGGTTTTGTGAGCTGGTGCTAACAATCAACCCAAGGTACACAATGCCAGTAGACCAAAGTCGAAATACAAATGTTACAAGGAACGGGCTTTTCCATGCAGACATTTTATCTAAACTACTTATTAAGCCTATATTAGGATATGACACTTTGGTTAGCAAGCTAAAGTAGGGCAAAAGGCCTTATTGATGAAATGGGTCATAAGATTGGGAAAAGCGAACAGATGGGCCTGTATGTATGGATGTGTGGAAATAACATCTTGGAGCTGTAAAGATCAGCAGGTGCTTCACTCCATCGCATGAGGAGGTCGGTTCACAGAATAAAATGTAGTTTTGTAATAGTCATTGATATGTAGCCTACTAAAAATACTAGAAAGGGAAATGATTTCTGACCATGTGTACCAGCCATTTATTAGCTTTATACTGTCAGTGAGATAAAGTACAATATCGTGAAGCACACTGTGCCAAACAATAAACATAAAAGTGAATTCCCTTTGACCTCAGTCATCTGTACATACTACAGATCCTAACCCAGCAGAGGCCTTTTGGGAGGAGGTAGGACCAGCACAGATATGGTGCTTAAAATCTCCAGAAACAAATTTGTATCAGCACAGACCCCCGTGTACTTCTCCCAGCACTGCATGTTATCTATACCATGAGGAACATACTATACATAATTAAAGAGACATGTTGTCCAACCCAGTGCCAGTCAGATGTAGTCATGGCCAGTGCCTGTGCAGTATTACATTTGTCTTTTCTTTTCCTTTTTTCACTATTTTCTTACATGTTCTCCTCCTCCATTCTCACTCTCTCCCATTTTATTGTTGGCATCTTATTCTCTCATCTTACATGCAAGATACCAGCATCATAGACACAGTAACACACAATCTCTCTGCCTCTCTTTCTTTCTGCCACACACATTTTCTGCTAAATTAGGCTCTAGAGAAAGAAAGGAAATGAGGGAAACAAAAAGATTTAAATTTAGAGGAGAAGAGGGAGAACAGTGATAAAAATGAGTAGTAGAAGAGAGAGAAAAACTGTTTTTTTTTTTCAATAGTGCTATCATTGTCATTATCGCCACTGACCCAGAGCGGACACACTTAATTAGACTAACTACCCCTGCCAGTAGACCACTGCAGTCAACACACTGTCTGTGTGTGTAGTCTGTCTAAAAATGAGCCAGAGGAGCCACAAAAACATTGCCAGTTCCTAAAGGCAGCAGATGATGAATTTAAATTTGCCACTGTATGTTAATTAGGACATTTAACACCAAAACACTTGATGAGAGCCAGTAGATGGATGTGTTTGTACAGTGTGTGCCACTACAAGCTCTATTTTCATTCTTAACCTGCATCACTGTTAACTGGTTAGTTGGTTGGGTGGGATTAAAGAAATCAAAAGGACACAGCACTAGAGCTAATGACCTGTGTTTTCACCCCTTCTCTCTATATATATATCTTTGTCCTGTTAATAAAGGCAAAAAAAAAAACACATTGAGATGAAAAAAGGAACAGTAGTCCACTTACAGCAGTGACAAAGAGCAGCCAGTTTCACATTTATAGCACCTCTGCATAGCTCACAGGCTCCAAGACCAAAACAAACATACCCACCGCTCCTGCATACTGACAACATATTGCAATAACAGGCAAATCATATGCACGAGTGAACACACCCAAACTCACACTAGCCCGGTGTGTAACAGTGTGTACAGATACCCACATACTGGCATACAAACACCAAGGCACACTGTGGATTATAGGAGAAGACACACAAATGGCCAAACACACTGGCTTGTGTTTATGTGCATTACCAAGAGCACACACTGGATGGTGGTGAAAGTGGCAACAGCACCTGCTGCCATCAGATCTGTAGCTGCCATGGCAACTGCCTCTCCATCACCTCCACAATATAGAAATAAGTAGAGAAGTCTGTACAGTAGTTATGCAGTTGTCTCCTGTCTGTCTTCTTCTGTCTGCTCCTATTTATGTGAGCGATGAAACCAAAGCTGACAGTCTGTTATATCGCAAACAATCTGTGACCATAAGAAAATGGAACATCACTTTTATATAATGAATTGCGGATATCCCTGTTTTTCATCGGTCAAACTGTCTGTCTGTCTGTCTGTCTGTCCTCCCATCTATCTATATGTCTGTTGTGGTGTCTGTTCAGTACAGTTTATTCTTTCCTGCAGAGTTGGAAAAGTTTTTGATTCGCTTTTCATTGAGAGCCAAGATGAAAAGTAAAAAACGTCCCAGTGTTCCAGTAGCAGGTGCCAGCTCGGGCACCTTGTGACACTGTGAAGTCTCGCTCGCTGAGCAGTTTATTTGAAGACCTGCTAACCACACTTCTAACATTAGCCAACCTGCTGTCATAAGCTGATATATCACACAGAAGCATGCACATGTGCTCGCACAAACACATCTCGCGTGCACACACGCACACACATTGTTCCAGGCTATCACATAGTCAGACATAACACATCTATCTTCAACATCTCACACTAGGAAAAAACACTTGACAAGCTGAGGTGTGACTGACAGGGACGATGATGTGTGTGTGTGTGTGTGTGTGTGTGTGTGTGTGTGTGTGTGTTGTGTGCGTGCGTGCGTGTGGGGGAGAGTGTGACTGTGTGCATGTTCATAATTTTATTTGTGAAAACTTTTCAATGTTCAAAGCACAAAATGAGGGCTCCTCAACAAACTTAGGCTTAGGACTAGAGGTTCACGTTAAAGTGTGTGTGTTTGTGTATGTTGGTGATAATATATTGAGTCATGAATACAAAAGAAGGGATGATGTCATCAATCATCGATCATCAATACAAACTAGAGGGGGATGGATCAATATGTTTTCTTGTTTTCTGTTAAACACACACACGCACACACGGTCTTTCTGAGTCTGTATCATGACAACCAAAACACTTAAGATGGCCTCATGGTTCTTTGGAACTTGTGTCAGACAATTTCAGTTCAAAATGATCTCTGGAAGTTTCATAAAGAGGTTTAATGTTTTTGTTTTAGAGGTCAGCCTAGATTAAGTGCATACGTGTTAGTATTGCATACGTTCCTACTAACTGTGTGGTCCTCTGTCTGTTGACTGTACTGGAAGCTGAAAAGCAAGATGCGAGGAACATAAAGGAGGAGAGGGGCAATAGAAATAGATGTGTGTGGGAATAAGTGACATAGTTGCCTTTACAAAGGTGCAGTGGCCTTGCACTGTGTGTGTGTGTGTGTGTGTATACAAGGGACCTACCTTTTAGGGTCAAAATTAGAGCCAGGGCTCTGCCATGGGTTGCTCATGTTTTACATGTAATGTAATGGCATTCCTGTTCTAAATACACACTACTTGGCTGCAAAATATGTGTGTGTGCACATGTGTGTGTGTGTGTGTGTGTCTACATTCCTTGCTTAACTATATAGGTTAAGAGGCTGGTGACTACTGCCAAAGATAGAATTTGGTGTTTTGTGTGTGTGTATGTTTGTGTATTTTAAGCAGGACTGTGAGTCTGTTGTGTCAGAGCATTGTAAAGGGCAGGAGGTGAAAGGAGAACAAGGCTGACATTTAAGCTGTATAGTTTCCAGTGTTGCTTCTGGTGGACTTCATCACAGTAACTGCTAATCAAATCCTGCAGTGTTTTTATAAAGGGTTTTAAAAAAATGCTTTTGAAAAACCTTGACATTATAGACTACATGTATGCTCATTGTGGTTTAATCTAACATCTGTTTGTGATGAAAGCAATCCACTATACAGTACAGCTTCCCTGCTATCCCAACGTCACTCTTTAATCAACAAGATGGAGGAAGAGAGAGATAAGAGGGAAAGAAAGAAAGAAAGAAAGAAAGAAAGAAAGAAAGAAAGAAACTAAAATAGAGGTTTAAAGGATAATTCATAGATGTGTTAGAGAGAGAGAGAGAGAGGGAGAGATAGAGAGAAGAGAAAAAGAAAAAGAGAGAGAGAATTAAATTGGCTGTTTGTTCCCAGCTCGTGCTTCAGACACAGAGAATAGCCTGTAGCCGTTAAACTTTCCAATTACCTTGGGCAGATGGAGCCTGCGAGGCTCGATTTAGAGGGATTGAAATGGCTGTTGTTGTTTACTGTTATCTGCTATTGACTGTACAACAGGCTGCGTACAGTGTCAGCGAGGGAATCATACTAAAGCAGATTTCCTCTTAGCATTATCTGACCGATCACTTCTTCTGGATTGATAATGCAAGCCTGTGACATGGTGCTTGTTATTTTGAATCCAGGTTTAAAGCACACGCATCTGCCCCCGGTCAATAACAAATCCACTCTTGAGCAAGACTCTTAAACCTCAGCTGTTCCCTCTGAAGAGTTCAGTTACCAACAGTAAAAGACTGTAGTAGCTTTATCCCATGTATGAATGAGGGGTACTGTGCGAAGACTGGAAATAAGCAAGCATGCTCAGTTGACTTTCATGGATATAGAACTGTTAAAAATGTGTTTTAGTGTTAGAGGCCTGCAGGATGATTCAAGCACACCCTGAGGAGGTTTAAGGTTTATGCTAAAACACATAAAACCTCTGTATGAGCCTGGGGAAAAATATAACAAATTGGTTTGATGTTCTGGTCAGTGGGGTTTTCTGGATTCCATGCTCGGTTTGGTATAGTTCTTGTTTTGTGTCAAAACTCTCCCATGGATAGTCTGTTTTTATTGCCTGTGAGAATATTTGTATGAATATAAATGCAGATGGAACAGGTGTTCCTATTTTTTTTCTGATGTTTGAGTTTATGTGTTTGTTTGTGTAAGAGATAGACATAGGTGTGTACACATTGTTCACCTGTTTCCTAGTGTGTGCAGTGCACATAAAAGTGTGAGTTATCAGGCAGATCTTTACCTTTGGCTCCACCCCAGTGAGTCCCACTAACCTTGAGATGGAAAGACACTGCAGGGAAGAGGGAAAAAGAGCAGGGAAACAGGGGTGGTAGGGGAGGAGTGAAAGGGCGTCAGAGAGTGTGTGTTCAGGTGTGGGATATGGTAAGATGGATTGCCCAACCCAACAGGCAATTTATCACTGTCAAAGAGAGAGAGAGAGAGACTGGGGGGAGAGGGGAGGAAAGAGGGGAGAGAAAAGTAAAGGAGACTTGGAGAGGAGGGTGAGTGGTATCCTGTAGAGGAGAGAGGATAGGGTGGAGAGCTCAGGGCAAAGATAGAGAAAAAAAAGTGGGTGGAGGATGAAAAGGGGAGAAACAGCTGTGAAAGAGAGTCACTCGCTGAATCACACTGTACATTATATACAGTAAGAGACATTATTAGAGCAGGTCAAGATGGAAACCCACCCCTGGAAAGGAGGGAGACAGATCAGAGAGAAGTGTGAGCAGAATCTTTCCTGTGTGGTTCCTCAAGTGTGTGTGTGTGTGTGCTACACTTCCTGGATTTTAATACCCTATATTATACAGTGACTGTGAGCTGCACAAGAGTGTGTTTAATTTTAACCTCTGCACAGCATTTAGTAAAACAATTTAAGTAACTTTTCCAGTTGTTCAGTGTATCAGACATTTGCAGATCTATATTCTTACTCTGAGGTTGAGAATGAAAAAAACAACCAATTTACACATTTTCAGACTCATAATAACTAGCCCATTCATGCTTGAAGAGATGTATGTAATTGTCTCCCTAAACATTTTTTGTTCAATCAAACATTATATTTCCACCACTCTGTTGAAGCTGTAGGAAACACAGCAACAACTTACACCCCTTCAAATATCCCATGTGAAAAGAGGCATTTACATAGACGACTTCCTGCTTAAATTAAGTGCCGATGGAGTCAAGATTCTCATCTAAATTCAGGTGCCAGACAAGAAGCTAATTGGCAGCTACAGCAGTTAACACACTGAGGCAGATTATTTTCATATAGCTGTGCTAGCAAATACCTCATTTACAGTGCAGCTCTGATGCAGATGGGCTCATTTTAAAACAAACAGCTGAGTTTATATGCAGGTCATTTACTGTCAAGTACCACCATGGATAGCCAGGTCATTTAATAACAGGCACCAGCAAGTAACTTTCACATAAAAAGAACAGGCAGTAATTTAAAATAACTATTTCATCTACAGATGGGCGCTGATGTAGAATGCCAGCTAATAAAAATCAGGCTGTCCTCCAGCTAGTCCAGGTACATTATGGCTATTCTGCTGTGAGCTGGGGCATGGTTCTCAGCTCAGCTTGTTAATAGCAAAGCCACATATGTGTATACTGTACACAAATCATATGTATTCGGCAGATATAACCTCTTGAATATACATGAACAGCATATACATGAACAGTATATATATATATATATATATATATATATATATATCTCCACAGGTTTGCATGAGAGGTTTGCATGAGAGGATGACTGATCTGATCTGTCTGTACATCTCTTTCCAGTATTTTGTACCCTCTTTGATTGGGTTTAACATCCCACTACACACATACCCACAGGTCAAGCAATGCTATTTTTGTATATATGTGTGTGGAGCAGAATGCCCAATCAGCTCATTACCCCAAGTCAATCCAGGGAACATTCAGACAGTCAATTAATCATAGTTGCTAATCCGAGACAGTGGTTGCATGAATGTAGTCTTTGACGGGCTGAAGTACGTCATCAGCATGGTCTTTGGGAGTTCTTCAAAGGCTGCCTGAGGACGTTCATGCTGACCCTGCTTCATGAGAGCAACTAACCCACAACCATTCAAAGAAGTAACATTTCAAAGGGGACTAAAGTCTCTGTAGACCAATGCATCAAAGCATGTAAAGCCACTGTCTCGTTCCTCTATGACAGTAAGGACAAACCTCTTCAAGTAGAGAGACTGTCCTTTCAGTACAAGGACCAATGGTAGTGATGTCAGGGATGCACATAAGTATATATAGAGCCACTGCACACATACTTAATTTTCACTTGTTAAAAGGCAGAAAATGTGTTTCATATTACAGGAACCATCTGATTAAAAAAATCTAAGTCAATCATCCTGAGCCTTTAGAGAGAGAGACTATTATACTGTGTTGTAGTGTATAAACATATGAATCAGTCTGTGAGACACATGTGTATATGTATTTTAATATTCTGTGAACTGCTTTGGCAACAACTTGTTTTTGTTCATGCCAGCAAGGCTATTGGTATTTGAATCTGAGTATTGGCATGTGATTAATTCGAGCTGTAGTGCTGAGCGAGATCTTCACAGAGAGATCATTCTGAGTGTATGTGAACACATGGATGTTATCACATCTGACACCTGTATTATTGCTGATAGTATGAGGTCTCACCAGTATGTTCAGCACAGCACAGCAGCACACACAGACACACAGCATAAACATCCACTATGTACACACAAATATACTCAAGTCTCCAGCGAGAAAGAAAGCGGCAAGCAATTTACATCCCCTATAGCTAGTTAGTTGTGTATGCTAATTAATTTCACATTGCTATGGCAACACAAACACTCTAATGCGTTTTTCTTTGTTATTAATATAGGGTGTCAACATCACAAGGCAGTGTGTGCATGTGTGCAGACAAATGCGAGTGTCTATCCATCTAAATGTTTGCATAAGTGACTTTATGCATGTGTGCAAGCACGTGGACGTGTGTGTGTGTGTGTGTGTGTGTGTGTGTGTGTGTGTGTGTGTAATAGGTTACAGTTGTGTCCTAACCAATTTCACTCCTACATCCATTACTGGATCATATGAAGGAATGACCAATTAAAAAGGTGATTAAAGGAGAAATACTTCGGAGAGGGAGACAGAGAGAGGAGAGGGGGAGGGTGCAGGTAATAAATGAGACTGAGACAGAGGGAGAGGAAAAGAAAGAGAGGGAGAGAGAGAGACAGAGAGACAGAGGGAGAGAGAGAGGAAACCTACTGGGTTCCTTAAGTTATTTGTCACCAAGGGGAAACAGAGAGAAAAAATTCAAGGGAGCAGGAGGATTGTTTTCCTCAGTGTCTCATGCTTTTAAAAAAAGACAGTTCCTTTTTTGGGTTATTTCAGTAGCATGCTGTACCCTACACTAATCTTCCAGCTAGCTATTACTCCCATGCACACAGGAAATTTGGTGCTGTTTACCTGTGTGGACAAATAGGGATTGTATTCATCATTTGTATCATTTGATCTGGCTATCCCTGCATCAGGCATGTGTGTGTGTGTGTGTGTGTGTGTGTGTGTGTGATCAATTCATGCCACCTTTGTGAGCACAGTGTTTCTTCTACATGCATTCATGCGGTTCATTAATATGCAGAGTGAAACATACATAACCACTGCTACTTGTGCCGTCTGCACAGGCTAGAATGAAACAAATGCACACTCATGCACACATTGTAATGGCTTTTACAACCAAGACTCAGGGCTGTGATGAAGCTTTAATCAAGATTTTACGGACAGTTTTTTGTTTTGTTGTGTGAATTATTGTTATTCTTTAGGTTGCTCGAGATCATTTGCGCTGGTTCCTGTTCTTAAACTCCTTTACATATGTTGAGGGTCAGGGATTTATTACCTTACTCTGCAGTCTACCATTATCAGCAAATGCTGTTTGACTTTTCCACCTGTATGTATAATACTTTTTTTTTTTTACCTTCCCCCTCATCCATAAGAAATAGCTGTGCTGCTTGTAGCTAAGTGGTGGCAAATCAATATAATCTAACCTGAGTTTAAAGTCACCACAGTGAACTTCAATAAAGTGTGTTGCATTTATAAAGAACTTAGAGTCAGAGTCTCTAAGAGAGTCTCTAAGAGACACATCAGCCAATGGACATGAGTCCATTGGCTGATGTGAATGCTGGGTTGCTCAGTATGTCCGCAGGTGATGACAGTTTCGCTGAAAGACTGCAGCTTTTACAGCTCTATTAGCTCAATAACATCTTTTACTCTTATAAACAAGGTGCCGCCACACATTTACTGTTGGTTCTACACCAGATGTCTCAAGTTCAAAGACTTAAAAATGGTACAGGCAGGTTGTCAGATGAAAGCCTGTACAAAGCTTTTGTCACAGGTGGAATTTTAACTAGTCGTCTCCAGGTGTGTGTGTTTTCTTGTCTCAAGTTGACAGAATAACACTTGGCCCTAAATATTACAGACTTGCATTGCACAAAAAAACACCTTATATGTCCTGAGAGTGAGAAACAAACACCAAAGGAGACTGAGAGTGACAGACATGGTGTGTTTTGGAGAGATAGTGAGAGTGAGAGACCTGTGCTTGACCTCTGTCAGTGCAACATTTGTCCTACATGTGGTGCACATCCATGTGTTTGGTGTGTGCATGTGTGTGTGATGTCATTTATAACCCCTGTGTTATTGACCTTGCTCCTGCACAGACTCTCAATCATTCACATGCACACACACATAGATAGACACACTATCATTCTCCATCATGGACGTGATCATGGGGCAACACACTTGAAATTTATTGTATTTTTCTCACACTCTCCATCCTGCTCTGTCTTTTCACTGCTTTCCATTTTTCGTGTGTGTGTGTGTGTGCCGCCACGGCAGGTGCAAGAGATTGACTGGGTATGTTCTGCATGAGTTCAGTGATCTCAGACCTGCTGAGAAATGGCAGTGTGTGTGTCTAAATATATATATATCATGGAGTGTATACAGGAGCTGGGGGAGGAGGAACGAATGAGGAGGAGAGAGATGTGAGGAGGTAAATGAGTGTGAGGAAGGGGGGAGGAGGTTTACCTTCCTTGGTCACTCATCTGGAACTGATTACATGCACACACACATGCACACACGCACACACACACTTGCCAATAAACCAGCGTCATTCTGGCTATAACCGGCTAAGAACGTTTTCCTCTATTCTTTTCCTTTCTTCTTTTTTACTGAAGAACTGCACCTTCATTGTCACACTCTTTACTTTCTCTCATCTTCTTTTCCCTTATTTTTTTGACTGTCATGTCATGACCTGGTGCTAAATATAGTCACAGTGAAAACAAGAGGATTGAAAAAGAGAAGGATGATAATGAACGTGGGTTCAATCACACAGGTCAGTGTCAAAATACCTTGTCTTGTTCTGAGCCAGTGGTGGACAGTTTGTGCATGTGTATGAAAGGGATGTTTGTTGTTATGTTTGACAGCCTATTTCCCTGAACCCTTTACCTTCACTGCATACACACACATACACACACACAAACACACAGTGAGGACCAAACAGAGCTGAGCTGTCTTTTCTTATCAAATCTCAGTAATGGCACCCTTCTGTGTCTAGTCTACAGACACATACACACACAGTCATTTCCTATACAGACTGGCTGTCAGCACACCCAGAGTCACTGAGGTCACTGTTAAGTTAGCTTTGGATGCCATCTCCGTCTCTCTGCTTTCTCTCTTCCTATCACTCAGTTCATCCTTGCAGTGTGGGGCTGTGGCTGTGTTTGTCTGCCCTTGTAGGAGGGAATGAATCACAAGCACACACACACATGTAGACTATCTGTGGTGCTGAGACTGATTGAGTCACTCACAGAATACTGATGAACTCAGAGGTGAGGAGATGGCTGGAAGAGACAGTTTGATGAAAAGGAAAAAGGGGAGGAGACCCATGAATATAACGGTTCACAATGTGACAGTCTTATCTAACCACGATCTTACTTAATGGTGTAATTATACTAACATTCCTAATATAAATCTGATAATGCACAATTGCAAAACTGCAAGCAAAATAAAATTGTTTGCAGTGATTTCCTCATTGAATGTACTTCTTATTGTTTTGCCTGGACTGGACTTTGTCTGGCAACATAATACTGCACTAATGAGTGTGTGTGTGTGTGTGTGTGTGTGTATGAGACATAGAGAGGGAGGAGAGAGAGAGAGAGAGAGAGAGAGAGAGAGAGAAAGAGAGAGAGAGAGTGAATGACCAAAGAACTATAAACAAACTCAAATTTAGTAGAAAGATAAGGTAGAAATAACAAAAAGGAAACACAGAGGGAAGAGGGTGTGTGTGTGTGTTTCAGTCTCAGTCTCTTTCTTGGATTGTCTTTCTCTCTCAGGTTTCTCTTGTTTTGCAGTTGGGCAGCTTGGCTGCTCCCCAAATCTCAGCTAATTTGGAACAAGTGTCCTCATCTCAAGGACCGTACACCGTGTCCATGTTATTGGTGTGTGCTTGAGTATGTGTGACAGGGAGATAGCGAGGGGTCGTAAGGAGCCAGGAGAGATTAAATTTTCCCTTTTCACCGATTTTTGGCAAATGCCTGACTTTTCTAATTCTTTCCAAACAGGAAAAGAAAGCCTTGTATGTGGCATTAACAGAGGATTGCCTGGTCTATCTGTCTCAAATACAAAGTGAAACACAGTAACTGACATGAACACAGTAATGTGAGGTTTGTTGCAAATGACTGTAGCAAGACTGAGATGAGATTGTCATTGACGAGAGACGAAGACAGACTCTTTTTTGAGAAACTATTTTAGTCACACAGGGAGAACTTTACAACATGCTGCATAAAGAGCAGTGAAAACTTTTTTTGTTTTGACCTTGGTTGCTGTTACTGCCGCTCCCTCCATAAGCTGGTTGCAAAGAATTCAGTCAAAGTTTTTTCATGTAAAAAAAGCAAAAAAGTAACCCTTACAACCCTGTAGTCAAGTAGAACCATTGAACATACAGTGAGAAACTGAATACATGCATTCATAAATTATGAGTTGCATGAAATATCTGCTCCCACCTCCGCTTTCTTTCCCCAGTCTGTCTCCTCTGATGCGTGGTACTCTGCAAACATGTTTTTTGTATGTGAGTGAATGTGAAAAAGAGAGAAAGAGAGAGAGAGAGAGAGAGAGAGAGAGGGAGAGAGAGAGAGAGCAGTTCTTTATTTTATGTAGTCTGGAGTGTGCATGTATGTGGTGTCTCATGTCAGGCGGGTATATGTATGTTTGCCTGAATGTGTGTATCTAAGTTTAAGAACCGTGTTCTATTCATTATTCTGTTTAGTTTGCCAGCGCAACAAGGTAGTCTTTATCCATGAGCACACACACACACACACACACACACACACACACACACGTCTCGTGCTCACCAAGGTTTGAGCATCTGCGATGTATGCATTTGTGTGTGTGTGTTTGTGCATATGCGTGTATCTTGTGGTCTTGTGGTTTGTTGACATAGCCTAGGAGGCAGCTCTCAGACTGAGTGGTTGCATTTTACTATTAGATGAAATGTTGCTTTGTGTGCACACGTTCTTGCACGCACAGTTCCTCACACACACACACACATGGTTTATTGATCGAGGAAAGGTAACAGACTCGTTATTGATAGAGGCTTATTTGTGAGTGGCAGACAGTATGTAACATTCACCCTCCCCTGCTAACAGGATCCTGTTCCATTATTACTATGTGGGCCACCAAAGAGGCTGACCACACACTTGTTTTTATAGCTCTACAGCTGTTTTGTTCATATGGAATTAGTCAAAAATAAATACTGTTAATATACAAGTTCATGAAAATGGGTGATTGGATGTATTTACAGAGTATCTCCAGAAGAGCTGCCTGTGGGCCTTCTGTATGTCACATGCTTCTTTTTCCCTGTCAGTCACTTGTTGTTTACCCACATGCCCACAGTTTATTCTGTCCTGTCTGCTGGTCATCTGTCTGCCTATCTTAATGTCTGATTGTCTAAATCTGCTGAGAGATAACCTCCGTCCATCACATACCTATTGATTGGACACACATACACACACGCAAACAAACTCTGCATCTCCACAACTCATGTATTGATTAAACTTCACTTAACAAAGAGTGCCTACCCATCACTGTGATTAATACTGTACATGAACTGCCTCCTCTCTGGGATGATGTACTGAGATATTCAAATAAAAGTCCCTGTCAAACTGTTGAGACAGATGTGTTTGACATTAGATCAACATGTGTCATAAGTAATTAGATTGTATTTTTCTGCTGCTACTGCTGCACTACATCATTCGTTGTTGGTGAAACTGCAATGAGAAAATCAATCAGAGGGAAAATGTCTTGGGTTATTTAAATAGCTACAAATGTAGAATCTGTAAAATACTTCACGAGAAGACGATGAATGTAATTGCTCTGTTTTCAAAAACGGAGAAGTGTTTGACAACAGCGGTGATTCAAAAGAAAGCAGCTCCAGAGAAAAGATGTCACATTGTCTGTGGAGATTAATGTATATGATATAGCACACATCACTATCATTCCTCTGTTTCTGTCTTCATCATCTAACCCCAGTTAAAATAGCTTGAGATACAGTTTTCATATTACTACACACTCAGTTGGTTGTAACTATCACTTGTGTAGCAAAGGGGCGAGGACTGACACAGATACCTGGCTTCAGTGTAGCAAAAGAGGTGGGCTGGTTGAAAGCAGGAGGGTAATTACAGTTATCATGTGCGCTGGCACCACCTACGACAGATGTTTTGTTGAATTACAGAGCTCCTAAGCAAGCATACACTCGCTGATAATACACCAACACTACACCTACTCTTAAAGCCGACAATTAGCTCGCGACGTCATACTCAATCTCTTTAATCCCACCATTGGTCTCAAGGGCCCAGAGTAAAGCCAGCCTTTTATATAAGGAAAAACAATTTCAATGTAATGACCCTTTGTCAGACAAAGTACTTAATGCTTTGTGGGAAAAATTGAAAAAATATTTTCACTGGAGTCAAATAAGATTTAGACACAGATCTGTATCTGGATGTGTGCGTGTGTTTTGCTTGTTACCTTTGATATTTAGACCGGAGAGTCATGGCAGGAGATTTGAAGTGGCTTTGCTCTGTGCAAGTGGCTCCAATTAGTCTGGGGAGAGAAAAAACACATGCACACCCACACACTTAATACATACCTGCTCATGCACATACATTCATGCACGTAGGCACAGATAACTGCACAAACAAATTGGACAAATAACCTGATTTCCACGCACATGAACGCACAAGAACTCACAAGAACTCACACACCCACAGAGGGACAATACATCTGTTTGGATCGTTTAACCAAATTGATGCAGGAGAGATAAAATTTGCAGTTTGTGCCATGCTTTTATCTCAAATCCTGTCCTGTCAACCATCTCGAATACTAATCATTTAAACGAGCACAATGGGAATCTCCAAGTCTGGCAGTGTTGTACTCACTGAAAAAAGGTTGACCGGGAAATGTTTGTGAACAGAAATAGAAAAGTGGACACTTAAACTTTAGCCACTCTTGTACTATTACATACCACTTATAAATGATCCTGCACTTTGGTGCAACACTTATCCAGTTTGCCTGTGTACTCGAGAAATCTGATAACATGGGATTTTATTTTGTTTTAACTAATGTATCCCTTTGTCTGTACTAAATTTCCAAAATTTGTTCCAGTGGGTAGACGATTAACATGCAGTGTCGTGTTGTACGACTTCAAGAGAAGCAATGGAAGAATGCTTGTAGAAATATTACACTGCCCACATCAGTCTGAGAAGAATCACATCAAAAGTAGGCTATACCTAGATAATTATCATACGTTTGGTACATATGCTGCACTAGAAATACAAGTGCCATCATATTTTCATATACCTTTAATATTTTTTAACTCGTTATTGCAACATGAAGGAACAAGAGGTAGCTGGTCAGTTTGAATGCTGAGAGAGAAAAGAGGGGAGAGGAAAAGAGCAAGGAGAAGGTCATATGTTCTCATTCCTGCACTAGACGACTGTCCAAGTCACACTTTTACCCTTTGGACCTTTTTATATATGTGTGTGTGTGTGTGTGTGTGTGTGTGTGTGTGTGCGCGCACGCGCGCGCGTGTGTGTGTGTGTGTCTTCATTTTCATCCTCCCTCAGGCTACAGGGCTATGTTTCTTGGATTTTCTATAAATATTCATAGTCATGACTTGTTAAACATGTCTATTATTTCCTTCTCTCCTCTCCTCTCCTCTCCTCTCCTCTCCTGCTTTATTTTGTCCTCATTCATTCCTCCAGACACCAGACTAAACATCATTCTTTTGTTTCTTTCTTTCTGTCTTTCCAGGATCCCTCCTTCTCCCTCCTCCTCCATGATAAGCTTCAGGTGCCTAACAGTTCACGGCGAGCGTGGAACGAGCGTGACAGTCGCTGTGATGTCTGTGCCACTCACCTCACTCAGCTCAAACAGGAAGCTGTGCGCATGGTCCTCACTCTCGACCAGTGGGATCTGTCTCCCACCTCTTCCCCACCTTCTTTGATTGGACGATATGGATCTCAAGGACCTCCGGGTCCACTGGGAGCATCTGGTGCACCAGGAGGTCCTGGATCTCGGGACTGGTCTCCTCCTTCTCTGCCGTCATCATCCTCCTCAGCCGCTGCTGCCGCTTCACATCCTCCTCACCAGTCGTCCCTGTCACCTTCACCAAGCCCCAGCCAGACCCCAACGCCAAGCCCAAGTCATGGACCATCCAACCCCAGCCATGGGAGTCCGTCGGTGGGGCAAATGTCTAGCTGTACTCCCACAAACCCACAACCTCAAGGTCCAGGGTACAGACTGGGGTCAAAGCCCAGCTCCCTGGGGCTTGGAGGTGGGGTGGACAGAAGGAGTGGGTCCCCCAGTTCAGGAAAAGCAGCAAGTTCCCAGCAACAACCAGTTACTGGAGTAAGCAGCACCAGCAATAATAGTGGTAACAGCAGTAATAACGGGAGTGGAGCAGTACTGAGCACAGCAGCTCTGCAGGCCCATCAGCACATGAACCGAACTAATGGAGGAGTGACACTGTATCCATATCAGGTAAGCAATGTGCATAAATGTTCATGTACAAATGTGTTTGCCTGACATTTACACAGAAAAATCTTTATAGCTCCGTCTCCCATGGGGACAGAGCAAATATTACCAGAATACTGAATACATTAATTCTGTCTTACACATTTTTTTTCCAAATGGTAACAAGCTACCAGCATACAGATGAATACATCTCTTAATATGTGTCAAGACAGAAACATTTTTATTTTCAGCTTGTAGGTGTACCTAGCTACTGTAGTGTGACCTTGTTAGCTCTCATCCACTGACTGTACCTGACTTCTGAGATAATGTGTTCAGCTCTCTTCTGTCCTCTCTTCGGCTTGTTCAAAGCCAGACCAGGCTTTATTGTATCAGCCCCAGGCAAAGAGTGTGCCTGTATGTGTCCATGTGCACATGTGCGTTCCTAGGAAGATAAGAGGGGAGAGACACAAGGTCATAAACGTACTTTCAAACCCTTAATATTGCCTTAATTTGTGCAAATTTCTCCTTCAGTGAATCATAAATCTGACTTAACAGATGTCAGACAAATTTCTAAATTCAGTGTGACTTGCACTCTCAGAATTCATTCATGTGTCAGTCACATATAAACCATTATTCCCCTTTATGAAAGGTATGTGAGTTAGAGATCTTCCATGCGTACTCTGCAGACAGGGACTGCTGGCATACTTACATATAATGTTGCCAATGTTATAAGGAATGATATTCTCTTTATATATATGTTATATATTTCTCCATGGGAACATTATACTTTCAGTTTACCATTGCAGCAGCAAAAATCTAGAGCATGACTACCACCCATATCAAAAGAAGACAGAATATAAATATAAGTGCAAGCAGTGGTGCGTGGGGTCAAGCAGCCCAGAAGGCCAGACGTGTCATAGAAACATGATGTAACATCAAGGGAATTGTTGTAAGCACTCACAGTAAGTTTCTGTTGAATAACAATAGGCTGACATATGACTCGACTCCTTTTTGGCACCTTTGCCGCCAGTTTCAATTTGTTTGTTATGGTAAATGCTTTTGCCAATCAAAAATCGTCCTGGTCTGAGGGTAGTCTGTGTGTTGACACTGGTAAAGTTTGGACTAAGTTTATTCAAGGATCAGCAAAATTAGATAAATCGATAAAATTCAAAATGGCAGTTCCATCACTCAGGGTGACAGGACAAGTTGCTATGTCCAAAACACATAGACTTTACTTATTGCAGTGCCCCCTAGAGACCAATGAATGCCAGTGATTTTGGCCTCAAATTGTGTCTCAAGATGATGTGTGAAGTTTGGTCTGGGTACACAGGATATGACCTCACTTCCTGCATTGCAGCTCAGCTCCCATTTTCTGATGAATGCAAAGAAAGATAGCGGATGTGTTCATTTTTGCAACTAACTGGAAACACTGGCTTTTAATTGCTTGCACATATCTAAAACAGCAGAGGGACTTTGTGAAGTTTAGTCCCCCCCCCCCCAAAAAAAAATCTCTGTGAGGACACAATAATCAAATTCTTGGAATCGATAACCATCTCTCATTGAGAGGGAAGCAAAAATAACTAATTAAACATGGCAGGACATCAAGCAGCTAGTTAGCATGAGGCAAACTATAAAAGTGACTCAAATGGAAAACAGAGATAAAAGAAGAGGATTTAGGAGGAGCGAGGAAGAGAAGGAGTGTGAGTAGACGAGGAGGAGGCTGGTAGGAGGCAGAAAATGCCTTAGGTGACGAGTGGTCTAGAGGTGTATAGAGACAGGAGAGCTGAGACTCCAGGGGAGATCCAGAGGGGTACGAGTGAGCGTGTGTGTGTGTGTGAGCATGTACTACAGATGTAATAATTCATACAGTGATAATTAGGACTCTGGGGACTCTATGTCACACACCCCCAGTACCCCTTCACTCCTTCACTCTCATTCTCTCTCTCACACACACTCACACACACTTACACATTTCTACTTATTCCTTGTGCTTGTTTCTTTTCCTTCTGCCCCATTATTTCTGTCTTTCTCACATGATGCCTTCATATTCATGTCCTCTCCTATGCTGCTGTTCGCCCATCTCTGTGTATTTTTATTCAATCCATGACTCAAATCAGATACAGAGATATGTATAGTAGATTGAAATTAGACTCTTGAATTGTTTCGTTATCTTGTTCTACTAGTCTGAGATAAATGAGGCGTAGTAGCCGTCATGTATTTTGGCCTGTCTTTGTGGAAATTACAGTCAAAGAGTTCAAATCTGAAGGAGCTTTTCTCTTTTCTCAGCTCTCCTGTATTTGAGTTAGTACTTGTGTGGGGAGGTGTAAAATGTTTGTGAGCCTGAGTGTTTGTGCTGTGACTTTGACAGTAATGGTGTTTCAGCAGGAAAGGAGAAACAGAGCATGATAATAAATCACCCTTGTTTAGACACACCCCTGGGAAAGAAAGAGAGAAGGAGGAGTGAGCAGAGAGATGCTCAAAAAATGGGAATGGAAGGAAATAGAGATAGATCAGACTGAAAGATACAGAGATGTAGAGAGACCGGGTGAAGAGAAGGTGAAAGAGATGTTTAGAATAAGAAGAGATTTTATTATAGGGGCCAGATCTGGCACTTTAATTTCTTACGACCACATTTCCTCTGTATCTGGACACATTCCTGTGATGTGGGATTTTTTTTCCTGTACAGTTGGATTTTGTTGGAGATCTGCTTTATTGCTGTACAGCACAAATCATAAAAGATGGCTGTAGATGCATCAGTGGGGCATTCAGATGGTCTTACAATGGCTGATGATTGAATGCAAGCCAAATGAGAAATCTCATCCAACATGTTCATACTCTTCGGCAAAGTGACAGAGAAAACAAACACAGGTGGACTGACAGCAGGGAAAGTAAGAGGGTTGAAAGTCGACAAGCTGTAGTAGAAATGAATGAGCTTCATAGGAAATGTGTGTGTTACTCTTCAGAAACATGACCCACAATGCTATGGTCTTATTCAATTTAGCAGTTTTTAATGCTTAAAATCACCATCAAAGTCACCTTTCAAGTGAGCATAAGAAGACACAGAGATCTGAAAGAGCAGAGACACAGAGGGAGACAGCGAAAGGAAGCAACTTTTCTGCCAGTGTAGCTGACATTAAAATCCTGCTGGGTCAGCAGCGGTGACAAAGAGGTGACAAACCAAAGGTCCAGGCGGCAAAACTAATGGGAGAGGTCAGACGGCAATGTGCTCAGTGATGTATGGTTCTTTAAATTGCTCCAAGAGACAAGGCAGAAACTGCAGTGTCAACTGTTCACTCTTACCTTTTTAAATGGCATAAACTGTAAGAAAATAGTCCATATTTATGTTCACTTGCATTTATGTTTTCGGCTTTTTCATGTTGGTGAAGTAGAGAGGATCTCTCTCTCTTTCTCTCTCTCTCTCTCTCTCTCTGTCTGGCATGGGAAAACAAAAGTAACATTGTCTCTTTGCCCTCGCTCTGTCCTTCAAGCAGCTAATTGAAAACAGGTTTATACAGCATGGTGTATGCTGCTCTGTGTGTGTGTGTGTGTGTGTGTGTCTGTGTGTGTGTGTACTTTCAACAATGGTTAGATAAGCTTTCCTAATTTACCGTGTATGTTTTTGTTATTGTATGTCTTGCAGAGAGAAACAGGATGTGAGATACAACACTCCACTTCCTATCATATGTAAACTGCTAAATGCTGCTAGTCTTGGCTAAATATCCTTTGAGGTCAGGAACCGGGGGCAGTGGTGGCTCAAAGGTTAAGTAAAGCTTGTGTCCAGAGGGTTGTCAGTTCAGCCCTGGACCAGATGAATATATTTTGGTGGGGAAAGAGAAAGAGTTGTGCTCATTACCACCACTGTGGTGGCCTTGAGGCCCTTAACTACCAACATAAAATAAGGGAATGATTAGAGTATAGATGTTTGACAGCTGCCTTTGTTATGTCTCTTTTGGAGCATTTGTTGTAGCTTTAGTGTCAGAGAGCGCGTCTCTTGTAATCCATAAAGTAATCTGTACTCTTAAAATTAGTTTCTTTCCTGTCATCTTCTTTCTTTTAACTTCTACAACCTTGAGGATGTTTCTGGTTTTGATAATACAACATGGTGTTTTTATATAGTATGATATGAAGCATATTCAATCCCAGCCTCTTACCCTACTATACCCTCTCTTTCTCTCCTCCCTTGGATTGATCTGGCTTTCTACACTGACTGGACTGGAAATAAAATCTGATCTGATCCTCATCTAACTCACAGGTGCAGCCAAACATCTCGTCTCTAAGCTAATATCACAAACTATTACAGTCTATTGCGTCCGTATTGAACAAATCCATTAAACATGCACAGTGCTGGTGGAAAAAGTAAATGAACCCTTGGATTTAATAACACGTTCAACATCCACTGGCAGCAATAATAACAAACATGCTCCTCCAGTAGCTACCTGCTGATCAGACCTGCACAATTTTTAGGAGTCATTTTGGACTGTTATTGTTTATAGACCTGCTTCAGCTCAGCCAAGAAAAATACAATGATTTGTGTTTTATTAGCAGAAAAAAAAAAAACTGTATTTGCACTGTAACTTGAACTCCTCAGCATATTTAAAGACCAATTTATACAAAGATGGAGGCTCTTCCAAACAGTTCACTTGTATTTTCTTGCCATTGAATATAAACAGTCAGTTCCCTGAAGTCGAAATCCAAAAAGTAGGATCATAGATTTTCATGTCTAACACACGCACACACACAAACGCATGCACACACACTAGCCCACCCACTCACTCTGTCCCCCATACACTCTCTCTGTTTCTATAGTCTCTAATGTGAAATGAATGAACACCCAGTTCCATTTATTCAATGTGTCTCTCCCCCACTTTCCTCCTGAGAGGGCAACCTCTTTCCCTTCCCCTTCTCTGCACTGCTGCAGTGAGCGTTTACGTAGATTGTTTTACAGATTATGTCCATCCCCCTGATAAAAGCAGGCCGCACCACACACATACGTGGACACAAACACGCAACATTTCTATTTTCACCCTCCTGATGCAAACCTGGAACTTCAGCCACAAATTCAACATTGTTATGGTTAAAAAGGGTGTGAAAAAATAAAATAAGTCTAAGGGAGACAAATGAGGAAGGTGGTTGCTGGGGAAATGGCTTTTGTGTTATAATGAAGATGAATGAACAAGTTATTCCTTCTTCTGAAAGCAGTTGTGTTTTTCTTTCACTTTGTATTTTGGCGAAAATCTGAAATCACATTTATCAAAGTACGAGGTACAATCTCAGAACCAGCTGGTACATAAAAACACGATCTGATGCTGTGTGTTTACTGATTTGGTGTTATTACTTTCAACACATTTCACTGCTGTATTATCCTCTGTACTCCCTGCTGTTGTAATGTTATTGTCTATATCAGTTTCTCTCATGTTGTGATGGCCTAATGTCCTCATAGGCATCATTAAAGTTTCAACCAGTATCATTCAGTTAAACTTGCAGTACAACATAATGATAGTAACTCAGCTTTTATGTCCTCTGCAAGAGTCTGAATGGAAAAAATGTGACAACGCATAGGAGCAAAAGCGATCCATCTATTTTCTGAGTGAAGTAGTTGAGCTGCAGACAGCTCTCACCACAGCTGGTTTAATGCATGGGGCATAGTTACCCATGAGCACAATGCCGTTCCAGACTCATTTTGACATATCAAGACACTGTAAAAGCAAATTTTATGAATTCATTTTGTAGGTACGATCATGTAGATATATGGATGGCAATGTTGGTCAGTCCTGGTAAATATTAGGCCAACCTGTACCCTCACTGCCTGCCACATCCACCTCTAGATCTCAGCTCACATAATAAACCTCTGCACTGCATTTTTTCTACTCTGTCCAAGTAATTTTCCTTCTCCCATTCATGAGGATAAATGAGTAACCAGTGCAAATGCACAGGTATTCCATGTAGCTGCTGAACCTTTATTCTATACGTTCACAACTCCTTTAATAATGCAGCAGGAGCAGGCCAAGTCTGAGCATTTGAAATGGGTGTAAATGCACAGAGGAGTATGGTACATAAACTATAGAGGCATCTCATTTACAATAGGTAATTTATCAAGGCAGTGGGCTGCGTGCTTGGACCCCAGAAGCCCTCAGCAGTAAATATACGCACAGTGAATGTGATTTACACGCATACACACAGGTGCAGAGAAGTGCAGACACATGCATGAACAAGGACACACAGAAATACTCACAAGAGACATGCTGTACATGCTTGCAGATTAACTCTCACAGAAACCATAGTTCCTTTATTGGAGTATGTGGTTATGATTTAGGCGCTCTGCTGTCTGGCTGCTGGCAGCACATAAAGAACTATAATCAATAATCCATATCTATTTCATGAATGGGTTGCCTACACACACGGATGCAAACACACAAACATGAACACACATGCCCATACATATACATCAATGCAACACACATCTATGCACAGAGACAAACTAATGCATCACACACACCGTCATAGAGCAGATAAACTGTCACATAAATTCTTCTTTGTGTGTGACTGCATGTCTCAGGCATATCCTGAATTTGGTACAGGACGACTCGAAACACTGCCCACACTAGGGGTTATATTGGAAAACAGAGCACAGACCAACACACACACACACACACACACACACAAACACACAAAATACCATACAAAAGCAAGTACATGTTTCATTGACAAGAAGAAGAGATAACGAAGAGATTCAGTACAAGAAATAGAGAAATGTGTTTTATGCCATGCAGTGGAACCAGAGATAACGATGAATTTAACATTTTGTTCACTCTCTCAGACACGTAACATTAAATTGAGTCCATGCAATTGCAATTCTCAACTACAGGCAGGGGACCAGTCCTGCATCTCGCACCTGCCTCTCTTTTTCCATGTTTACTTTCACATATGTAATAAAGGCAGAATGGCTAAAAGATTCAGTCACTCATACTGGCCAGGAAAAATCATTTCTTTAAAGTGTTATAAGTTCAAATGTCTCTCTCTTCATCCTCACTAGCATTCTGCCCCTGCTTGCGATCTAATAAAGCTCAAACGCCATGAAAGATGATCCAATAATAAAGGACAAACAAAGGTGAATGGCTTAAGATGGCAGAGCAAGGGGACAGAGGGGATGGAAATGGATAGGGAAGGAAGAGCAATAGTAAAAAAAAAAAAAAAAGAGTGGTGGGAGGAACTGAAAAGAATAGAAGTTTGGGTGAAACAGGAGGAGAAGGCTTTAGGTTGAAAGAGAGAATCTGAGAAAACAGGGTATGTGTATGTGTGCATGTGTGTGTGTGTTTGTTTCTGTTTATCTGGGACTCATTCTGCTGCTGATTCATTGTGATCATTGCAAAAGCTTATCTGCAGTCTGTCTGCCAAGGAAAACACACACACACACACACACACACACACAAATTCATATCACATCTGTCAGGGTGGGAGAGGAGGAAATGGAGGGAGAGAATGAACTTTGTTGTTCATCTTTCTGTCTTCCTTTTTTGGTGTCTTTGCTGTAATAGATTTGATATCTTCATCACAGCAGATCTTGACACTGATGATGATGACACAGACAGACGTGTTATCATTTCTAATCTTTAACTAAGAGTTGCAGACTTTTATCAGTTATAGTAAAACATCTCTCTCTCTCTCTCTCTCTCTCTTGCTCTCTCTCTTATCAGATCTCCCAGATGATCTCTGAGGCCTCCAGAGAAGGACTGACTGAAGCTGCCCTGAATCGCTACAACACACACTCTCCCTCACACACGAATTCACCATCACACACAAACTCTCCCTCTCACACTACAGCTGCAACCACCACGGCGCCCACTGCCACCTCTGCTGCTGCTTCTTTCTTTGCCAGGTAAGACTCTTTCACATTAAAGTAGCTTCACCTGCAGAACAGACTGACATTTCTTATTTTGAAAGGAGATGGCCATGGGCTAATTGGTGTTCTCATTTTAGCCTTCACAATTAATTATGCTTGATCAGGTGCAATATTGTTTTGGTTTTTGTTAGTTTTTTGCATTACATCTCCACATCTGGTGTTTTCCAATTAGAAAATGTTTTTAATTTGCAGAAACTCTCACACTAATTCAGCACCCAACACACAAGAGAATGAGTATTTCAGAGAATGTTAAACTTCAGTACAACCACGTATCTTACCAGCTTATCTGTGCAAAGATTTATCACTGGGTTCACCCAGTACCCTGGCTTTAAAAGTGCAGACATTGATGGTTATGCTCTCAAGTTGTTTAATAAAACAAAATTAATGAAAGAATAAGTTCACAAATAACTACACTGTAAAGTTAAATAAAGAGGAATCTGGTGGAAAATTGAATGTGATCATATTTTGTGCATAAGTGTAGTTACTCATCTTTGTGTGTGTTTGTGTGTAAATCAACTATCCAGTCATCAATGAGCTGTGTAATCAAATCGTGAGAAATGGCGAGTGACACAACTTAAATAAGAACCGGGCAATATGGGTAAATTATTGATGAATAAACATGGCAAGCTCAAAATGAATGTCTAAATTATTCATGGGTAACACAAGACTATGAGTGTGTCGCAGTGTCTTCAGTATCGCTGATCCGTCTAATCTAATGAGCTGCTTTAAATCACATTTTAAATGACTTCAATCCAGCTTCTTCTCTTCCTCTCTCCTCTCCTCTCCCCTCCTGCACACACATTCCTGTCTTTTGTGTCTGCATGTCTGATATATGACTGACATGCAGCAGACAGTGACGTCTGTCTTTCGATGCACCAGCGACCACTCGTAAACTCTTCATGCTCACAAACACATGTGCGCACACACCCTCTCTTGAGCCTTCTCTCTCGTCTGACCCCCTGAACCGTCAGGTAACAAGGACGTTTTACGCAAACACTCATGCGCATACACACATCTGGTTGACATTCCAAACATACAGCCAGCTGTCTTGCATCGATTTATGAGCATTAACCTTCTAAGTGAAAGAACGTGGTTGGTTTAATGGCGCAGGTGTCACTGTGCGTGTCAAAGTCTGTGTCTAGCTGTCAGTATTTTTCTCTTTTTGTTCTAGGCTGTATAATTACAGCAGATGCTCAAAACCCTGATGTGTAATTTCCTCTTAAAATCAGCGTGACAAAGTGTCACAGTGTTTGTTTTTTTTGCTGTTTGAAATTTCACATAGGCATGCACAGCTTGTCTTCATTTCACTTTATAGTGGGATATCAGTTTAATTGGCAAAACAAAACTGAAAAAAGGATGTACACTCTGTCACCTTTTAGATTTGACTCTGCTGTGTGTATTTGTGTTTATGGTCGATTGATGCAGCCATGCAGCACTGGTAAATCCCATGGTTGTCTTGGTCTTTACTCTCAGACGTGGGCTGCATACAGACATTCCTATTACACACACACACACAGACGTACACACATGCTCATGCTCGCTGTCTGCACACAGCAAAATCCCTGTGCCCACCACATCTCCTCTCACCTGATCCCACTCTTCCTCCTCATCCTCCTCTTTCTATCCCCTCATCCTCATGTCTTTTCCATCACCCTGCTTTCGTTTAATTGCTCCCTTTATTTCTTGTTGGCTCTCAGTCTCCCTCTCCTTCCTTTCTTTCTTTCTTTGCCATTGTCCTTTTTATACCTCTCCACTCCTAAAAATTCTTTCCTATTTCACTGACCTTTTCTTTACCTCTGCTAATGTGCATGTGAGTAATATCTTTCATTAGTACCAATCTGTCTGTGAATATGTCACACTCACACAGCAGTGCTCCATCTTCCCAGTGCTGCAGTGGCCTCTGGGGATGCTGGGATAGAGGATAGAGACATGCTTTACTTGCCTGGGTTTGTGTGTGCGTGCTTGCATGAGTGTGTGCATGCTCTCACTGGGGGAAGGGAGTCCCTATCAGTGCAGGAATTTTATACTGCATGCTCCAAGGATTGGATCTTTAGGGATTTGGCTGTGTGTGTGTGTGTGTGTGTGTGTGCGCGCATTGATGGAGGTGGCAGAGTAAATGAATAGGTCCCAAGTGAATTGGTGAATTGGGAAGGTGTTGTTATTTTGGATGGAGGCTGGCTGTGAGATGGAGGGGGTGCTGTGTCTTTCTCTGCCTCTGCTAACCTCTCACCACCTGTCTTTGGTTTTCTTTAAAAAGGAGAATTCAGTCAGTTGTTAATTGGCCACCAATTAGCCACAATTAATAATGGGTGATTGATGACTTAAATAGGTGGTCAGTAAAGAAATTAGCATATAAAGTGCAGAGAAACATATTATTTCATATTAACTCAACACATTTATCCCTTATTTTGAAAGAGAGAAACAACTGAATTTGCTCCTGAGGTGATCTCATTGTTACTGGGATGGAAACAAGGCAGCGATTTTAACGGTACTTAATCCATTCAGTAATTTCACATAGTTAAAATACTGACAAATTACACACACTAATTTCTGACCTGACATTATTGTAAGATGAGCAGCCTACCTAGATATGTGGCCTTAGTAACTCCATGTTGAACACAATGATGTATAAATATTTTATTGCTCAGGCTTGTTTGCACTTTTACAGTGCAATATATCTGATGGCCTTTTATGAGGGAGTCTGAAGTGTGTATATTGGAGGGCACATGTACACGAAGACAATAGATAGTTTCAGTAAAGCCAGTCCTCTGCCCATGCCAGTCTTACTGAGCCCATATGACACACACACACACACACACAATTGCTCACAGTCTGTCCTTATATCTCCCTCCACTGATGGCCTGTTAAATAGAATGTAATTTGCTACTGAGGGAACAACACAGCCTTTGGACACCAGTCATAAATCAGCTTTTTGTGTTTCAGTGTGTGTGTATGTGTGTTTCAAGTGAGTCTTTACATGACTGGTGTGAGGGTGGATAGTTGTGTGAAAGAAAGAGGAAAAAGAAAGCCATAGAAAAGAAGAGACACACGAGGGGGCAGAGGCAAAGAGAGGCAAGGATGGATGATGGGATCAATAAAGAAGGATGAATGGATGGTGGGATGGATGGGTGGATGCATGGAGGGCAGCCGAGAAGGCAAGGAAGACAGCAAAGGATGAAAGGATAAAAATAACAAGAGATAGGGATGGAGAGTTACATAGTAAGAAAAATAAGGGATGATTATAGAGTGAGAGGGATTTAAAAGAGTTATGGCATGAATGAGGTGGAGGAGGGGTGTAAATAAAAGGATGATGGTAACAGAGGAAGAGCTGATGGATAGAGAGATGGAGGAGATGGATGGAAAACAAGTGCCCTTCACTTGAGGGTTTGATTGGAATGGATCCACTCGGCCAAATCCCAGGCCACTTGTCATTAAACACTACCAATTAGCTTGTGCCTTGTGTGTGTGTGTGTGTCCTGCTTAAAAGGTGCCATCGATTAAATTGGTCAAGATGTGAGAACATCATATGAGGGACATGCAAATATTTGAAACTGATTTGGCTGATGAGTTTGAAGGAGGCATGAGAAAAGCAATAACAAAAACAATGTGATGCACGTTTTGCTCAGGGCAGCTTTAGTTCATGAAGGAATTTACATAGAGAAACAGAAAGATGATTTGCTACAAGTAGGAATTTCCAGCAGCAGAACAGACTGCATGTGAATCCGTCATAGTCATGTCTCATCCTACCACCATCAGCACTGCAGCAGCTGCAGCGGCCATGTTTCCATTGTTTCTTAGAAATCAGGTAATAGATTTAATTCAGACACGTGTGCCTCCTCAGTAACACCACTAACATGATTATTGTTTTAAAGATACCGTAAATTCCTGCACCTGACAAAAACCAGCTTTTATAATCCGCTACACATATATCCTCCTGCTACCAGGGTGGCTTTAAGCATTCAAGTAGTATAATAAGAAAACCAGTAATTGCTTTGGATCACATTTGCTGCAATATGTATGTAAGCCTAGCTCGCACACAGTGAGGAACCACTTAGGGGTCTGCTCGTGGAGCTGTGTTGCAGATAGTGTATGCACTAACACACACATCCACAGTCACACACACACACACACACAGATTCACACACAAATCTCCTGGGAGAGCTAGTCAAATGGTGAAACGCTTCGTCGTTCCACGGGTCGCTAAATCCAAACCCCCCGCCGCCACCACCCCTCCTCTTCTTGCACTGTACCTCTCTCTCTTCTATTTGACTCTCCCCCCTCTTTCGCCCTCTCTCCCTTTTCTCTCTCTCCCTCTCTCCCCCTCAGTCTCATTTCTGTAACCTGCTGCAGTTAATTGAAAGCCAATGGTGTGAGAATATGGCTCTTTGACAGAGAGTGTGTCAGGGCACAAGGTCTTCTCTCTTTCTCTCTCTCTCTCCCCATAATCTTAGAAATATATGAGGATAGTATAAACCAGAATTGAGCATGAATCCCTGCCAGTGCCATTTTAGAGGTATTTTATTTTATCATCTTGTTAATACAGCTGCTGTATGTGACTCAGATCGCCAGAAAATGTGCCTGTTTGAGTTGTGGCTTCTAAAATCCCTGTAAAGGAAATGCATTGACATATACAATGAAGAATGACACTAAATCACTAGGGTGAATTATTGGAAGCAAATTCCCTGGCTCTCCCTCAAGAAATATCTTTTTAACAGAGCCCCCGTGTTCCCAAACTGTCATCAAGTATTACAAAATTAGGCACATTATTCACTAGCCAGCATTCACCACTGGCCAGGCTAAAATCATTCGGCCATGATAGTTTTATTGGAGACAGTGCTGGTAGTGCTGGTAATAAATGTCTCCTTACTAGGAATTCCTTCATGTAGGTTATGAATATATGACATTTCTGCTTTGTAAGAAAGAAAGAGAGTTGGAAGATGGAAAAAGTTTGACTTGAAAAACGATGCATTGATGTGCTGAGGGAGGCAGAGAGAAAGACGCAGCTGTGTTGAGGTAAGAAATGAGAGCGCGAGGAGAAAAGAAGGACAAAGAAGTTTAGAAGTTGGAGTTAAAGGGAGGGAAGGAGTAAGTAGGAGCAAAGAGAATCAGAGCACAGGAAAAATGGAGAATATATAAATATAATTTTTGGTGGCTCTTTTTGAGCTAAAATGCCGCAGGGAGTTGAGCAGCAAGAAAGCAAATGAACCACTCCCCCCATCCAGATGTTACTACAAATGTAAACAGTGTGTGTGTGTGTGTGTGTGTGTGTGTGTGTGTGTGTGTGTGAATGTGTGCGTGTTGGGGGGTATGTGTGTCCTTGTGTGTACAAGTGTTCAAGGGTGTATAATCAAATTCTATTCTGCAATTAGCATATTTGCCATGGTTGTTGTGTGGTAAACTGAAAGGATGTAATTATAGACCCATGTAGTCATGCACATGTGCCACCGTAGTTCCTGTCCGTCCTCATCTCCTTTAACTTATCCATTTAAACAATGTCATGTTTATGGGATCTTGTTTTTACTGTTTGGTTTAACATAGTTATTAGACTGACTGGGTCCTGTTCCTCTCCTTCTCTGCTTTCCTCTCTTAGAGCTGCACAAAAGTTGAACTTGGCCTCCAAAAAGAAGAAGCAGAAGACCGCCGCAGTCACAGCCCCAGTGACATCATCATCACCATCCTGTGACCCCCCTCTGTTCCCCACCAATTTCAGCTCTGCCCTGTTGATGGCGCCTCCACCAGCCCCACCCTGCCTCCTCCGTGCAGCCAATAAGATAAAAGATACACCTGGGCTTGGAAAGGTAAGACAACATATAACGTACACAATTTCCTCAACATCCGAAACAGATATCATCAGTTTGTCATCTTTCATTAAAGCTGTTGAAGACTCCTTTCCACAGTCGGCTGCTGTTCTCAGACTTTAAAGGAGACATATTACGCCCCTTTTACACAAATTAAGATAGTTCCCAGGTGTCTTAAAGACATGTCTGTGACATGCTTCGGTCAAAATACCCCAAGGGTAAATGAACCACTGTTCGCCCTGCCCTCTGTCCCTCTACTGGTACCAGTACTCACAGGTAGATATTATGCAAATTTGAAAACTAATGACATCATTGTCTGACAACTGAGGGAACAGCTCATAAAACCACAACCATAGATTTCAACCTAGGGAGCGTGAAAATTACAGATTTTTTTGGTCAATTCTCACATTTTGGGGGCTGGAAGGCAAGCCTAACACCCAAATATATGTTAAAGAGCCTTAAAAAGTGTTATTTCCATAATATGTCCCCTTAAGCATTTGATACCTGCTTCTCATTTCTATCAAGTAGGGTAAATGAATCTTAAACTCCATCTTCATCTGATCATAAAATCTTTGTGTGTATCTACTTTGAATTTAACATGATCAAATTTACATCAGGTATTAATGTGTCTCCAGTGTCCACATTAAGATTCAATCGCTATGTTTAGCTCACATTTCCCACTCGAGTAAACAGGTCCAAGAATACATCAAACAACAACAAAACGATTTGAAAAACATGGCAGCCATCCATGAAGTTGTGTTGTTGTGTTTGATGCAGTGGAAAAGTTTTCTTTGACAACCAAGATGCGGAAAAAAAAGAGAATGAGAGACTGCTTTGTGTGTTTACTGGATAATCACCACTTTCAGGTGGTCATTCACTATCCTAATGTAATCCAGTTACCCAAATGCATGTTAATACCAGGTGTAGATGGGTATTGACGACAGGGCAGGAATTCTCATTATTTTCCCACTAAATAGCACATGACTCATGGCAAGATGTTAGTCAGACTCATCACTTGGCATCCATTGATTTTTCTGACATGTGCACCAAATGCCTCCTCTCAGTAAAGACTAAAAAGTTTATTATTGTAGATGTGAACTCTCATGGTGTGAGTCATCATCCTTGTCTTGATTTTAACACATGCCTTAGGACAGAGCTTGGCCGTAACCTGTGATTCAGTTGAGGTCAAAAGCGTTTTATCACCGTAAATCCTGGCAAAGTCAAAGTCTTTCAAAGTTTTCATCTGTTTAATTGAGGACAAATCAAAATGTTTTTTTTTTTTTTACTGTATAAGAGAACTATTAGTTAACCTCTTCAACTCCCCGGGGACGCCGGCGTCCCCGAGCCGCTCCTCTTCTGCAGTTTCAGCTTGCGCGGGCTTACTACATTGGTAAACGTGGCGTATTTGGTATCTGTGGCTTCATTAGGTTGTTTTGCTAATTCAGTATCGATTTTATTTTGTTTCTCATTTATTTTTGCACAAGAATATACGGAATATCTACAGTCCGAAGCGTGATCGTTTTCCCCGTTTCAACCGAGGGAGACGTTCCCTCGGTTTTATTTTGAAGTTAGTGTACGACACAGATGTTGAAGGGAGGGTGCTGGACATTGATGTATTATAATGGACAGTGTAAATAAATATTTAGCTGATTCAATCGTAAATGTGTACAAGATGAAGAAGAAGAAGACTCGTAAATATAAGCGCGGTGTCCGCGGTCGCCATGTCGAAACACGGAGGAAAGGGTTAGTTATGCCCATACTTTATGGGCATAATTTAATAATTGAACAGTTCAATATTGCAAATTTGTGTGATAAAAAAATGCATGAGAAAAACACATTTGGTGTCTCAGTATACCATTTGGTTATCATGTGTCCATTTGGACTCTCATCTCCGCCTGGATCTTATCATGAAAAAACATTGCAGAATGGTCAGGGGACCCTCAGCCGCGCATGCTCAGTCACACACACACCCATATTAGTCAGCTGGGCAGCTGACTGCTGTGATAGCTACGGGGAGCCGGACTGGACCGCGGAGACTACAGCCAGGCTAACCCAGAACCTCTGGCTGACCGGGCCGGACTCAGCAGAGACACTCAGCCACCCGTTCAAACACTGGGGCACACTGCACAGAGCAGGAATCAGGGGGGCGGGGGCAGCTGGCCACAGCCGCTGGCCCCCGGTGAGAATAGTAAGTGAGCCACGCTGACCGGGCCGGACTCAGCAGAGACACTCAGCCACCCGTTCAAACACTGGGGCACCTTGTACAGAGCAGGAATCAGGGGGGCGGGGGCAGCTGGCCACAGCCGCTGGCCCCCGGTGAGAATAGTAAGTGAGCCACGCTGACCGGGCCGGACTCAGCAGAGACACTCAGCCACCCGTTCAAACACTGGGGCACACTGTACAGAGCAGGAATCAGGGGGGCGGGGGCAGCTGGCCCCAGCCGCTGGCCCCCGTGAGAATAGTAAGTGAGCCACGCTGACCGGGCCGGACTCAGCAGAGACACTCAGCCACCCGTTCAAACACTGGGGCACACGGTACAGAGCAGGAATCAGGGGGGCGGGGGCAGCTGGCCACAGCCGCTGGCCCCCGGTGAGAATAGTAAGTGAGCCACGCTGACCGGGCCGGACTCAGCAGAGACACTCAGCCACCCGTTCAAACACTGGGGCACACTGTACAGAGCAGGAATCAGGGGGGCGGGGGCAGCTGGCCACAGCCGCTGGCCCCCGGTGAGAATAGTAAGTGAGCCACGCTGACCGGGCCGGACTCAGCAGAGACACTCAGCCACCAGTTCAAACACTGGGGCACCTTGTACAGAGCAGGAATCAGGGGGGCGAGGGCAGCTGGCCACAGCCGCTGGCCCCGGTGAGAATAGTAAGTGAGCCACGCTGACCGGGCCGGACTCAGCAGAGACACTCAGCCACCCGTTCAAACACTGGGGCACCTTGTACAGAGCAGGAATCAGGGGGGCGGGGGCAGCTGGCCACAGCCGCTGGCCCCCGGTGAGAATAGTAAGTGAGCCACGCTGACCGGGCCGGACTCAGCAGAGACACTCAGCCACCCGTTCAAACACTGGGCACACTGTACAGAGCAGGAATCAGGGGGGCAGGGGCAGCTGGCCACAGCCGCTGGCCCCGGACTCAGCAGAGACACTCAGCCACCTGTTCAAACACTGGGGTACACTGTACAGAGCAGGAATCAGGGGGGCGGGGGCAGCTGGCCACAGCCGCTGGCCCCCGGTGAGAATAGTAAGTGAGCCACGCTGACCGGGCCAGACTCAGCAGAGACACTCAGCCACCTGTTCAAACACTGGGGCACACTGCACAGAGCAGGAATCAGGGGGGCGGGGGCAGCTGGCCACAGCTGCTGGCCCCCAGTGAGAATAGTAAGTGAGCCACGCTGACCGGGCCGGACTCAACAGAGACACTCAGCCACCCGTTCAAACACTGGGGCACCTTGTACAGAGCAGGAATCAGGGGGCGGGGGCAGCTGGCCACAGCCGCTGGCCCCCGGTGAGAATAGTAAGTGAGCCACGCTGACCGGGCCGGACTCAGCAGAGACACTCAGCCACCTGTTCAAACACTGGGGCACACTGCACAGAGCAGGAATCAGGGGGCGGGGGCAGCTGGCCACAGCCGCTGGCCCCCGGTGAGAATAGTAAGTGAGCCACGCTGACCGGGCCGGACTCAGCAGAGACACTCAGCCACCCGTTCAAACACTGGGGCACACTGCACAGAGCAGGAATCAGGGGGGCGGGGGCAGCTGGCCACAGCCGCTGGCCCCCGGTGAGAATAGTAAGTGAGCCACGCTGACCGGGCCGGACTCAGCAGAGACACTCAGCCACCCGTTCAAACACTGGGGCACACTGTACAGAGCAGGAATCAGGGGGGCGGGGGCAGCTGGCCACAGCCGCTGGCCCCCGGTGAGAATAGTAAGTGAGCCACGCTGACCGGGCCGGACTCAGCAGAGACACTCAGCCACCCGTTCAAACACTGGGGCACCTTGTACAGAGCAGGAATCAGGGGGCGGGGGCAGCTGGCCACAGCCGCTGGCCCCCGGTGAGAATAGTAAGTGAGCCACGCTGACCGGGCCGGACTCAGCAGAGACACTCAGCCACCCGTTCAAACACTGGGGCACACTGTACAGAGCAGGAATCAGGGGGCGGGGGCAGCTGGCCCCAGCCGCTGGCCCCCGGTGAGAATAGTAAGTGAGCCACGCTGACCGGGCCGGACTCAGCAGAGACACTCAGCCACCCGTTCAAACACTGGGGCACACTGTACAGAGCAGGAATCGGGGGCGGGGGCAGCTGGCCACAGCCGCTGGCCCCCGGTGAGAATAGTAAGTGAGCCACGCTGACCGGGCCGGACTCAGCAGAGACACTCAGCCACCCGTTCAAACACTGGGGCACCTTGTACAGAGCAGGAATCAGGGGGGCGGGGGCAGCTGGCCACAGCCGCTGGCCCCCGGTGAGAATAGTAAGTGAGCCACGCTGACCGGGCCGGACTCAGCAGAGACACTCAGCCACCCGTTCAAACACTGGGGCACACTGTACAGAGCAGGAATCAGGGGGCGGGGGCAGCTGGCCCCAGCCGCTGGCCCCCGGTGAGAATAGTAAGTGAGCCACGCTGACCGGGCCGGACTCAGCAGAGACACTCAGCCACCCGTTCAAACACTGGGGCACACTGTACAGAGCAGGAATCAGGGGGGCGGGGGCAGCTGGCCCCAGCCGCTGGCCCCGGTGAGAATAGTAAGTGAGCCACGCTGACCGGGCCGGACTCAGCAGAGACACTCAGCCACCAGTTCAAACACTGGGGCACCTTGTACAGAGCAGGAATCAGGGGGGCGAGGGCAGCTGGCCACAGCCGCTGGCCCCCGGTGAGAATAGTAAGTGAGCCACGCTGACCGGGCCGGACTCAGCAGAGACACTCAGCCACCCGTTCAAACACTGGGGCACCTTGTACAGAGCAGGAATCAGGGGGGCGGGGGCAGCTGGCCACAGCCGCTGGCCCCCGGTGAGAATAGTAAGTGAGCCACGCTGACCGGGCCGGACTCAGCAGAGACACTCAGCCACCCGTTCAAACACTGGGGCACCTTGTACAGAGCAGGAATCAGGGGGGCGGGGCAGCTGGCCACAGCCGCTGGCCCCCGGTGAGAATAGTAAGTGAGCCACGCTGACCGGGCCGGACTCAGCAGAGACACTCAGCCACCTGTTCAAACACTGGGGCACACTGCACAGAGCAGGAATCAGGGGGGCGGGGGCAGCTGGCCACAGCCGCTGGCCCCGGACTCAGCAGAGACACTCAGCCACCTGTTCAAACACTGGGGTACACTGTACAGAGCAGGAATCAGGGGGGCGGGGGCAGCTGGCCACAGCCGCTGGCCCCCGGTGAGAATAGTAAGTGAGCCACGCTGACCGGGCCGGACTCAGCAGAGACACTCAGCCACCCGTTCAAACACTGGGGCACCTTGTACAGAGCAGGAATCAGGGGGGCGGGGGCAGCTGGCCACAGCCGCTGGCCCCCGGTGAGAATAGTAAGTGAGCCACGCTGACCGGGCCGGACTCAGCAGAGACACTCAGCCACCTGTTCAAACACTGGGGCACACTGCACAGAGCAGGAATCAGGGGGCGGGGGCAGCTGGCCACAGCCGCTGGCCCCCGGTGAGAATAGTAAGTGAGCCACGCTGACCGGGCCGGACTCAGCAGAGACACTCAGCCACCCGTTCAAACACTGGGGCACACTGCACAGAGCAGGAATCAGGGGGGCGGGGGCAGCTGGCCACAGCCGCTGGCCCCCGGTGAGAATAGTAAGTGAGCCACGCTGACCGGGCCGGACTCAGCAGAGACACTCAGCCACCCGTTCAAACACTGGGGCACACTGTACAGAGCAGGAATCAGGGGGGCGGGGGCAGCTGGCCACAGCCGCTGGCCCCCGGTGAGAATAGTAAGTGAGCCACGCTGACCGGGCCGGACTCAGCAGAGACACTCAGCCACCCGTTCAAACACTGGGGCACCTTGTACAGAGCAGGAATCAGGGGGGCGGGGGCAGCTGGCCACAGCCGCTGGCCCCCGGTGAGAATAGTAAGTGAGCCACGCTGACCGGGCCGGACTCAGCAGAGACACTCAGCCACCCGTTCAAACACTGGGGCACACTGTACAGAGCAGGAATCAGGGGGGCGGGGGCAGCTGGCCCCAGCCGCTGGCCCCCGGTGAGAATAGTAAGTGAGCCACGCTGACCGGCCGGACTCAGCAGAGACACTCAGCCACCCGTTCAAACACTGGGGCACACTGTACAGAGCAGGAATCGGGGGCGGGGGCAGCTGGCCACAGCCGCTGGCCCCCGGTGAGAATAGTAAGTGAGCCACGCTGACCGGGCCGGACTCAGCAGAGACACTCAGCCACCCGTTCAAACACTGGGGCACCTTGTACAGAGCAGGAATCAGGGGGGCGAGGGCAGCTGGCCACAGCCGCTGGCCCCCGGTGAGAATAGTAAGTGAGCCACGCTGACCGGGCCGGACTCAGCAGAGACACTCAGCCACCCGTTCAAACACTGGGGCACACTGTACAGAGCAGGAATCAGGGGGGCGGGGGCAGCTGGCCACAGCCGCTGGCCCCGGTGAGAATAGTAAGTGAGCCACGCTGACCGGGCCGGACTCAGCAGAGACACTCAGCCACCCGTTCAAACACTGGGCACACTGTACAGAGCAGGAATCAGGGGGGCAGGGGCAGCTGGCCACAGCCGCTGGCCCCGGACTCAGCAGAGACACTCAGCCACCTGTTCAAACACTGGGGTACACTGTACAGAGCAGGAATCAGGGGGGCGGGGGCAGCTGGCCACAGCCGCTGGCCCCCGGTGAGAATAGTAAGTGAGCCACGCTGACCGGGCCAGACTCAGCAGAGACACTCAGCCACCTGTTCAAACACTGGGGCACACTGCACAGAGCAGGAATCAGGGGGCGGGGGCAGCTGGCCACAGCTGCTGGCCCCCAGTGAGAATAGTAAGTGAGCCACGCTGACCGGCCGGACTCAACAGAGACACTCAGCCACCCGTTCAAACACTGGGGCACCTTGTACAGAGCAGGAATCAGGGGGGCGGGGGCAGCTGGCCACAGCCGCTGGCCCCCGGTGAGAATAGTAAGTGAGCCACGCTGACCGGGCCGGACTCAGCAGAGACACTCAGCCACCTGTTCAAACACTGGGGCACACTGCACAGAGCAGGAATCAGGGGGGCGGGGGCAGCTGGCCACAGCCGCTGGCCCCCGTGAGAATAGTAAGTGAGCCACGCTGACCGGGCCGGACTCAGCAGAGACACTCAGCCACCCGTTCAAACACTGGGGCACACTGTACAGAGCAGGAATCAGGGGGGCGGGGGCAGCTGGCCACAGCCGCTGGCCCCGGTGAGAATAGTAAGTGAGCCACGCTGACCGGGCCGGACTCAGCAGAGACACTCAGCCACCCGTTCAAACACTGGGGCACACTGCACAGAGCAGGAATCAGGGGGCGGGGGCAGCTGGCCACAGCCGCTGGCCCCCGGTGAGAATAGTAAGTGAGCCACGCTGACCGGGCCGGACTCAGCAGAGACACTCAGCCACCCGTTCAAACACTGGGGCACACTGCACAGAGCAGGAATCAGGGGGGCGGGGGCAGCTGGCCACAGCCGCTGGCCCCGGTGAGAATAGTAAGTGAGCCACGCTGACCGGGCCGGACTCAGCAGAGACACTCAGCCACCCGTTCAAACACTGGGGCACACTGTACAGAGCAGGAATCAGGGGGGCGGGGGCAGCTGGCCACAGCCGCTGGCCCCCGGTGAGAATAGTAAGTGAGCCACGCTGACCGGGCCGGACTCAGCAGAGACACTCAGCCACCCGTTCAAACACTGGGGCACACTGTACAGAGCAGGAATCAGGGGGGCGGGGGCAGCTGGCCACAGCCGCTGGCCCCCGGTGAGAATAGTAAGTGAGCCACGCTGACCGGGCCGGACTCAGCAGAGACACTCAGCCACCCGTTCAAACACTGGGGCACACTGCACAGAGCAGGAATCAGGGGGCGGGGGCAGCTGGCCACAGCCGCTGGCCCCCGGTGAGAATAGTAAGTGAGCCACGCTGACCGGGCCGGACTCAGCAGAGACACTCAGCCACCCGTTCAAACACTGGGGCACACTGCACAGAGCAGGAATCAGGGGGCGGGGGCAGCTGGCCACAGCCGCTGGCCCCCGGTGAGAATAGTAAGTGAGCCACGCTGACCGGGCCGGACTCAGCAGAGACACTCAGCCACCCGTTCAAACACTGGGGCACACTGTACAGAGCAGGAATCAGGGGGGCGGGGGCAGCTGGCCACAGCCGCTGGCCCCCGGTGAGAATAGTAAGTGAGCCACGCTGACCGGGCCGGACTCAGCAGAGACACTCAGCCACCCGTTCAAACACTGGGGCACACTGTACAGAGCAGGAATCAGGGGGGCGGGGGCAGCTGGCCCCAGCCGCTGGCCCCCGGTGAGAATAGTAAGTGAGCCACGCTGACCGGGCCGGACTCAGCAGAGACACTCAGCCACCCGTTCAAACACTGGGGCACACTGTACAGAGCAGGAATCAGGGGGGCGGGGGCAGCTGGCCACAGCCGCTGGCCCCCGGTGAGAATAGTAAGTGAGCCACGCTGACCGGGCCGGACTCAGCAGAGACACTCAGCCACCCGTTCAAACACTGGGGCACACTGTACAGAGCAGGAATCAGGGGGGCAGGGGCAGCTGGCCACAGCCGCTGGCCCCGGACTCAGCAGAGACACTCAGCCACCCGTTCAAGCACTGGGGTACACTGTACAGAGCAGGAATCAGGGGGGCGGGGGCAGCTGGCCACAGCCGCTGGCTCCCGGTGAGAATAGTAAGTGAGCCACGCTGGCCGGGCCGGACTCAGCAGAGACACTCAGCCACCCGTTCAAACACTGGGGCACACTGTACAGAGCAGGAATCAGGGGGCGGGGGCAGCTGGCCCCAGCCGCTGGCCCCCGGTGAGAATAGTAAGTGAGCCACGCTGACCGGGCCGGACTCAGCAGAGACACTCAGCCACCCGTTCAAACACTGGGGCACACTGTACAGAGCAGGAATCAGGGGGGCGGGGGCAGCTGGCCACAGCCGCTGGCCCCCGGTGAGAATAGTAAGTGAGCCACGCTGACCGGGCCGGACTCAGCAGAGACACTCAGCCACCCGTTCAAACACTGGGGCACACTGTACAGAGCAGGAATCAGGGGGGCAGGGGCAGCTGGCCACAGCCGCTGGCCCCGGACTCAGCAGAGACACTCAGCCACCCGTTCAAGCACTGGGGTACACTGTACAGAGCAGGAATCAGGGGGGCGGGGGCAGCTGGCCACAGCCGCTGGCTCCCGGTGAGAATAGTAAGTGAGCCACGCTGGCCGGCCGGACTCAGCAGAGACACTCAGCCACCCGTTCAAGCACTGGGGCACACTGTACAGAGCAGGAATCAGGGGGGCGGGGGCAGCTGGCCACAGCCGCTGGCTCCCGGTGAGAATAGTAAGTGAGCCACGCTGGCCGGGCCGGACTCAGCAGAGACACTCAGCCACCCGTTCAAACACTGGGGCACACTGTACAGAGCAGGAATCAGGGGGGCGGGGGCAGCTGGCCACAGCCGCTGGCCCCTGGTGAGAATAGTAAGTGAGCCACGCTGGCCGGGCCGGACTCAGCAGAGACTACAGCCAGGCTAACCCAGAACCTCGGACAGGGGACCCTCAGCCGCGCATGCTCAGTCACACACACACCCATATTAGTCAGCTGGGCAGGTGACCGCTGTAATAGCTACGGGGAGCCGGACCGGACCGCGGAGACTACAGTCAGCTGGGCAGCTGACCGCTGTGATAGCTACGGGGAGCCAGACCGGACCGCGGAGACTACAGCCAGGCTATCCCAGAACCTCGGACAGGGGGACCCTCAGCCGCGCATGCTCAGTCACACACACACCCATATTAGTCAGCTGGGCAGCTGACCGCTGTGATAGCTACGGGGAGCCGGACCGGACCGCGGAGACTACAGCCAGGCTAACCCAGAACCTTGGATGTCCGAGGAAGATAGCACAAAGTATGAATACTTTGTGCTATCTTCTTCAAATTTGAACCAGGTGTTCACTGATAGTGTGCTTACAGGCCTATACTGTCATTTACCTATATGGATAAAGCCACACAGACCATTTTTTGTTTTTTTAAATTATTTCTTTTTAGGCGGACAGAAAATCTGAATTTTTTGCTCACTTACTGGCCCACTGCTCTGTTCCAGTAACACCTAAAGTGTTTTTGACACTTTCACAAGAAACTCTATAGTGTCCCCTTTCTGGCAAGCCCTCATTCATGCATGTAGTCAAATTGGTTCAGAACTACAGCCATTATAATATGAGGATGGAATTTTAAGCTTTTTTGCTTCAAAATAGGGTGGGAGTGGAAGAGGTTAATACTAGAAAGTATTGATTATTAGTTTTTGTAACTTGTCACATGTCCACAGACAGCACAAGTCACCAACAGTAACTACCAGTGATTTGGTTTTAGTTTTGAGTCCACAATCCACAGGAATGTGCTAAAATACTCAGCTGTTGTCGTGACCTTGGCCAGTTTGTCTGTGTGTGTCTACCGATCTGTGCGTCTCTGTGCAAGCGCGTGTGTGTCACCCCCGCTGTACCATCCCGAAATGTAGCCTAATGGTTACCACGGTAACACATCTCAGGCTGACAAAAGTCATCTGTCACCGTTGCTCGTGGTTGATGAAACGTGCGTGTGTTGTGGATGTGAGGCGTTTGGTGGGGGTGGGGGTGGTGGGTCATGCTTCTCAAGTGTGTGCAATATTGATCGTCCATGTAATGAGTTTTTAGTGCCCCCTCCTCCACAGTTTGAGTTTGAGGCTTGCTGACTATTCGTGCGCATGTGTGTGTGTATTACTGCTGGAAAATGAATGAGAATGGATACAAAATCAAAACAGCAGTGTCCATTACTGTGCGCAGAGAGTGAAAAGGGATCACACTTGTGCAGTTGTGTTTTTGTGCACATGGGTAGGAGTGCATCACACCTGGGTGCAGATATGGTGACTGTGACCGCCTGTCTGTCTCTGTGTGTGCACCTGAATGTGTGACTACCTATACTGCTACCTTTATTAGACAGCAGACAGTGAAGAGGCAGACAGAAACAAGGTGAGAAGCCACAAAGACTTGTTATGTGCACTTGTGCCCCATGTGCTGGAACCATTTGGCTTGTCATGTGTGTGTGCTACGTGATTTATATTATAAATTCTAGATGAGAGGAGAAACCCAGTCACTCATATCAAATCAATTAACTTATAATGATACTTTGTAAATTAATCCAGAATGGCAGTAACAAAGATGTAGTCAAAAAAAAAAAAAACTTCGAACATTAAAACAATCTGAGAAACACAGATTCAATCAATAAGTGAATCAGCAGCCACCAATTGAAACTGAGCTATTTGCTTGATCTGAATCCCACAAACTCTCCATGTTGTGGTTTGGATCTGATTCATGATCTCATTTTGCATTTTTTCTGTCTCGTCTGCCTGTCTGCTACTTACGAATGATAACCAATATTGAAAATAAGTTACTTTTAAATGTAAAAGTAAAATAAATAGTTAAAGCTATGAAGATAAAGTCGTCAGAAATGTGAGTGAAGAAGAGAAATGATTTTCATATATTCCTGCTCTTGAAATCTCATATTCAGTTTAGCTTTCCTCATTTATTAGACTTTTATGCAACTGATCATTATATGTGTTGTTTTGTTCTTCCTTTTGTTTTGTCTCTCCTCTCAGCCTCTATCTCAGTTTCTCTCCATATGGAGGTGACAGATGTCTCCACAGTTGTCAGGGAGACAGATTCACGCTCACATATTTACAAGCACCCACTTACACAACAGCCAAATAATACTCATATTACACACCCCAACACACAAAGAAAACTAACAGTTGGTCTATGTTAAAAACCGTAGCCACCGAAAACCATCTTCACTGTCTCTCTTTATCTCATTTCATGGTTCTGCTTCACATGATCCTCTGTGATCTTGTGATAGATTTGATCAGCTCGTGTGGCCCAAACTGTTGTGTACAAATGTTTTCTATCTTCTTTAGTCGTATGCCATCTTTGCCTCCCACCCTTAAACAGCTGTAATGAAAGTAAATATACAAATAGGGAATATATATTGGAAATGTATTTCTTAATTTTTTTTAGTAAAAGGCTAGGACAGTTGGAGAAGACAGGAAATGGGGAGACAGAGAGAGGGGAATGACATGCAGCAAAGGGCCATCGGGGGTAATTGAACCAGGGCCACTGCAGCGGCCTCTGTATATGGGGCGCCTGCTCAACCCACTGAGCTAAACGACGCCCCTAATACATATTAGAGTTATATAAGAGTTAGATGAGAAATCCAAAACCACTCTCATATCTGTCAATTAAATATCAGTGTTTACAACTGAATATGAAACTGCCAGATGATGATTGGCTCAGCTTAGCCTTAAGTAAAGCTACCCTGGCTATCCTCCAAGAAATGACCTGGGACCTAACCTCCTGTTATACCACAGCTTATCGTTCATATACGTCAGTGCAAAGATTAAACAAAAGAGATATATTGCATCTACAAAGTAAACAATGAGGTTTTTGTCATTCTTTAATTTCCCTGTACTGGCGTGTTTGCTGAAAGGTGATCACTGCTCTGGTTTGAAAAGCAACAGAATAAACGAAGAAGAAGCAGTGGTACCAAGGCAGGGAGATATTATGGTATTTGGACCATAACAAGCCTCTCCTGTGAAATCAATCGAAGCTTGCCAAGACCTAATCAAACACAGGCACACGCACACACTCACACAAACATATGGGATGAAAATGGCTGTGGTGACATTTCTCCAGTAAAAATGTCACCTGCAGTGGGGGTCGGCTCCCCACTGAAATGGCATTTGCACACGTTCACGCTCGCACACCAGTGCTCATGCTCACAAATTCATAGGATTATAGAGTACAATGGAAGATGTCAAGGAAGCACCAAAGCCCCCGGTGGAAGAGGGTACGATACATCCTGCAGAATACACAGGCTTGTCTGCGGGTGTGATGGGGGGTTTGTGTTCTCCCCGATGTTAATATGGCAGAAAACAGATTGAGACGTCACATCTAAAGCCAGGGGAAATCAACCTGCACAGGTCAGGTGTACTGTGGTGTGTGTGTATTACATAGACTGAGCGAAAGAAAGATTCAGCCTTGTTCCCCTTAGGGATGTAAAATTAAATATAATCCCTCACTGGATCTGTCTGAGAGGCATCTGTATCTCAAGCTCCCCTCTGTTATTTCTGTACACGGTGCCTTTCTACATGTTGTTGGAAAGCTGCGTCTCACTTTAATCAAATCAGCCAGCTGGGAGTCTTCCATTCAGACCATGCAAGCAGGCGGAGATGTGTATCGGTCATGGAAATTAAGCTGTGCATGTATTATCATTTGAAAACCAACTGTAACGTTACACAGAAATTTAGAATAAAAAGAAGGCATTTAGATATCCTCCTTTTCGATTGCTCTCTATACATTTAAAATGACTAAATTTCAGCGATGTGCTTCAGCAGTGGTGCACTGAAAACATGTGATTGATTTTCTTCTATACAAAACAAAGCTTTAAAACAATAGATAGAGTACTAAGTAATATGTGCAGTTTTGCAGCATTGCTAATTTATGTGTCTACTTAGTTATTTATTCATTTAGTTTTTATTCAGCTCCGGTGGCATGGCACTAGCGTAGGAAATGTTAATCTGTCCGAGGGCTTTGTCCTGAATGATTCTCAATCCCACATCCAATATCTCAACAATTATTGGACGGGAATATGGTGCAGACATTAACTGAAGTCACGAGCGATGTTGAAAAATCTGTTGGGGGTGTGTTGTATCGGTGTTGATCACTGATACGACTGCAAGGCTCTCAAAGGTAAACCACTACAATAACAACAATTCCCCCAGCAGCTATAGTGTGGCCAGCACTTCATGATTATAAACTACGTCAGTGGAGAATATTATCTGGACTCAACCACAGCATTTGTGCACCTTTTCTATTGGACTCGGTGCTCCGCCACGAGTCCCACCAGATGGTGATTATTTCCTGTTTCTTGTTGCTGCGTAGCCATGTTTCAGTGACAACAAAGATGTTGTCAGTCTGTCAATCTCCAGAGGATCGTGGCAGCTGTAGCTAAGTGTCACTGCATTAAAAGCTCTTTACAGGAGTCAATAAAACTGAAATATATAAGAACTCAAGTGTTTGATCTATGACAGACCAGGGAGTCTACAGGTGCTGCCACTGCAACCACGGATATGGTTTGTGACCAGATACTCACATTTCCCATTAGGCTCAACTCAATTTTGTGTTGATCGCAAATTAGCAAATGTTAGCATGTTAGCATGGTAGTTGTCATTATGAAAATGTTGCCATGCTAATGTTGGCATTTCTTTAAAAGCCCTGCCATGTCTAAATACGGTACAGCATTTCTGCTACACTGAAAAAGTTAACATGTAGGTTCTCTTCTCTTCTCTTCTCTCTTCTCTTCTCTTCTCTTCTCTTCTCTTCTCTTCTCTTCTCTTCTCTTCTCTTCTCTTCTCTTCTCTTCTCTTCTCTTCTCTTCTCTTCTCTTCTCTTCTCTTCTGTCTGCTGTATGGATAACTCTTATCTCCTGCCCTACCATCCCTTGATCCCTATCCTCTCAGCTCTTTTCCATATCTGAATGACAATGAAAGACTGTGGGAGTTTTTTCCACCCCTTTCATCTCTCCAGCCAGCATTTTGCACTCATTCGCACACACACGTGCACACACATGCACACACACATTCACTCACTCACAGATTGCGACTTGACCTTGGGGGAAAATGATACTATGACAGCTAATCAATTTTTAATAGCAGCTACGATCCCTCTCAGGCCACAAGCTGTGTGTGTCTGTGTCATGAGTGAGCATGTGCAAGTGCATTTTCCATGGGCATTTGTGTGTCTTCATGCCTATCTGGGGTGTCTGTGTGTGTTGTGTCTAAATGAGTGAGTGAGTCTGTTATGGGAATCCAGTAGAGACACTTTGTTCCACCTTGTAGCTGAAATATTAATGCTGTCAGTCCTGACATTGCTGCGGCATGTGACTGACAAAAACACACACGCTCACACACGCACACACTCTTATAATAGGGTGGACAGCAGTGTCAGTTCCGTTGCTTGATGTTACTTTTGGTATTTGCTTATTGTAAACAAACGCTGAATAAAAAGACCACAGCCGACATGTCCTGTCACTCAGGATATTCTTATCTTCAGAGCACTTGTGTGACTCTCCACCTGAGCCCATTCATTGCAGCTGAACTGTCAATAATGTCAGAATATCAGCTTTATGCTCTAAAGTCATGTATTTGAACCAGGACTTTGATAATGTTAATCTCTTGCGACTACATGTCAAATTTTGTTTAATTTTGTTAGTGTGTGCATAGTTAACTTTGTGAAGTGTTCAGACGTTACTCAGGATTACAGTGCATAGTTACACACAAGTGTAAACCTCACAGTTGTAAGATCTCTGCGGTACATCCAACATGGATCCTCTGATACTGTGAGCTGACCTGGGATGAATAAATTAGAATTGATCTGAAGTCTGAACTTGCTGTTCCCATATGGTATTTGTCTTTCTCTCCCTATCGCTCTGTGCATGTGTTTTCACGGATGTGTGTGTTTCTGCGGTCTTTGGGAACCAATTAGAGCTCAGTCTCAGTCTCTTATTGATTTTCCAGCCAATAGTAATGAAGCACTGCTGTGAGGGACTATTGAACAATCTTCCCCCAGCTCAGGGTTGTTTGTTGCTGTTTAGCTGAATTCCTTTACTTTAATGAGCTCAAAGACTTCATTGTGACTGAGTGTGGGGTATAAAGTGGAGGAGCAGGAAGCTTTACATCCATGAGAGTGTGCTAGGTCTGTTTCTCAGAAAAAAAAAAAACATGACTCTTTGCCTCAACATCTGTCATAGCTTGTGCCCTTTAGCACGGGAGTGAACCCCCAATCTGTTCCACATGGGATCAGCAGACCTATAGGCCAGACACAGCCAGTTCAGACTCACATTACTGCACAATGTATATCGGTTGCTCTCCAAACCAAAAAAAATTTAAATATTCACGCAGAGACAGACAAATGTAAACAAACTTGCTCCTCTAGCATCTCTCCTCCCTTTCCCCTCTTCTTTCTCTCTCCACCTTGCATCTGTATTCAGCGCAGGATCAAGTGTGGGCAAAAAGAGGGAAAGTGTAGAAAGGAAATAACCGGCAGTGCCTGTGATTTTTCTTGTCCTTTGTTCAGTGGAAGGGAGAGAAAGTTGGACAGGGAGAGGATGGAGACGACACAAAGAGGGAAGGGAGAGAATGGCGTGGGTGGACAGTGATATCGAGCAATTCTTCGTCAAACAAGAAGGGAGATGGTGGAAACGAGAGTGTGTTCTGAGAGTGGGAGGCAGAGAGAGCAGGATGGAGAGAACAATTGAAGAAGGAAGAGAGGACGAGCGGGATGAGGGGATATGAAGGGCTTGAGAGAGAAATGGGCAGTGTGAAAGCACAGGGAGACCATTGTGACAGTGTCGTGTTATTAACCAGAGTTACATCAGTGACCTATTTCTCTCTTACACTCTCTTCCTTCATTTCACTTTTCAGAAACAAACATTGCTAACTCTTTCTTTCTCTACCTCGTTATTCATTAATTAATCAGACTCATGAGTTCATTACCTTTGTGTTCCTCCTCCATACAGTACGTGTGTCTGTATGTCACATTAGCCCTGTCTCTTCACCACAGGTAATGATTCACCAGTGGAACTTGACTATGGTTTTCTCTGAGAGTATGACTCAGATCTGAACTTTCTGTTGAGCGTTGATGTGCTCAGGACTAAAACATTACATCTTCTTTGTTTATGGAAACCAAAAGTGCCCTGATCTACCAGTCAATTGACGCCCAAATGCATTTCAGCAGTATATAGAGTCTGCTGTATAGATTGAAATTCCCTCTGCCAGAACAAGAGTGACATCCCTTATGGCTGGTATCATTTTGCTGATGTATCAGTTTCTCTAATAGTGTTTGGTGGTCATCAGCCCAGAGCTTTGATAGTCTGAAAATAGGGGAATGGAGTTTAATGGCCCCATGTATAAGTCTTGCCTTTTCACATACGGCTTCAGTATTTTGAAAAACGGACAAGGAGCAGCATTATGGGCCCATTTGTACATCAATCACACACACACATGCACACACATGCAGTACACACAAACACTGACAACCCTCTTACCTTTCACACTCTCAGACAAGAGGTGGAAATGGGTTCTCAGGGGTGAGGGGGACTTTATGAGTTACGCCTTGTAAAGCGTGCAACGGTAATATCCTTCCCCCAGGCTCTTACTGATGTGATGGGCTCTTTTATTGGGGTCAGGAGAGGGTGTAGCACCGACTCGTGTGTGTGTGCGTGCATTGTATATGTGTGAAGTGCTATGGGATTTTTTTAAAACACAAACTGTTGACCTGACAGTAAGCCTTAGTATCTCAGATCACCTGGGTCACAGAGGTCACATGTTTATTGTATTCAGCTGAAATCTCAGTTGAGCTGAAACCCTCATCGAGAGAGACACGTATACACACACAATTATCTTCATCTGGCAAAGACTTCAACAGAGACGCTCCCATGCACACTGGCTCACTCACACAATTGATTGAACCAACTCCCCTAAATGGCCTGTGGTCATTTACTGATGCAACCAAAGGCAAGCCTGTTAATGTGCTGTATTAGGTGTGTGTGTGTGTGTGTGTGCCAGAGAGAGAGAGAGGTGCACATAATCAGTGACACAGTGAAAGTGGTCTGAGTGTTATTTGCCTTTGTGCCCTTTGCTTGGCAGTGTTTTAGTTACCAGCGGGCTTTTATTATGCTTTTCTTTTCAAAGAATGTAATTCAAGATGAGTTTGTTGAGCATGTCATGACCTTGTTCTGGTCGCCTTCAGTTGTTGATATTAATTATCTGCACAGTAATGCAGTGTGGATAATTAATAATCCTATTACTTGAATTTAAACATGAGAATACTATATTTACTGCTTTTGATAGAAACTATATTTTTCATTAGTTTGCTTCCTCATCTCTGACTTTATTTTTTTATTTCTGATCTCAACCCTGCTCACAGCCAACAGATCTGAAGCTAACACATGCAGCATTCAAATCATTACCAATCTTCCCTCTTTTCTTTGAATGCGCTCCCTCAGAGTGGGGTTTGGAGTGTTTTGCGATCACTGTGCAATTCATACTCCCATGGTGGTGTTTAACGGGAAGCGCCAAGAAGAATCACACTTCAGACAATGATTCATCTGTGCTAACAAGAAGAAACAGACAAAAGATCTCTCCTTCTCGCTCCTTCCCTCTTAGGAGCCACATAACACAGCACTCTTTTCATCTAACCCGCACCTCTGTGCCCTGACGACATAAAGCCCAACCCTGTTTCGACAACACATGGTCTGGCACTCGTAAAAATAGATTTCACACACCTTTTTTTAATATAACCCTCTGTGTCCCATGTTAAGTAAGGACGAATTTATACACAACTAGTTGTGTAACAGTATATTGGAGCTGGGATTATCCTGCTGTTTCCTAATCTCTAGAAAGTTGTCAGGAATTTTCTCGCAGATGTACTTCAGTCGCTCAGTAGTCGTCTGTTAATCTATTATCCATATATCCATCCATCTTTTGATTCTAAATCCAACGCTTATCCTTTTCAAGGTCTAGAGGCGTGGTGCCAATCCTAGAATACACCAGGGAAAGGCAGGAGATACTGGGATCCATTCATGAGTGTGTCTTTCCAACCCTTTTCTGACCCAGAGCAGGCTGAACTTGCAATTCTCGATGTTGTACATGAGCAGTTTCTGTCAACTCATAACGTCAACCGTATAAGGATGAGGAAATGCATATTGCCTGCCTGTCAGTCTGTATATACCAGCTGTGCTGCAGTTTGTTAGACATTTAGCTCTTTGCATCTGTCATGCCCTAAACGGTCTTGTCCAAAGAAATCTATGTGTTTTCTGCCGACAGTTTTCAAATCTGGAGCCAATTTACGGTCAGGCACTTCCACTGAGATGGATTTCACAGTCTGGCCATCATTCATCTTGTTAGAAAGCAAAAGCGGAGCTTGTTGGATCCTTGTTTTTACATTTTGACTTTGCATGTCCACACGAGCCTACAGTGCTGTGACTCTGCCTGTCTTTTGATGTATGTTACCCATGATAATAGCATTAGATGTCTACTTTTGAGTGAGCGCAGTCGTGAAATATGATTATGTATTGTTTGTTTAAACATGGGTGCAAGGTGCACTGGAAACAATGGTTTTCTAAGGTGAGATCACAGAAGCAACAGTGGTAAATGATGGTCTTTTTGACTTAATAGCCCTGCAGGAACTTAAACCCTCAATTGGAAATGGATCAATAAAGTAAAAAGCATCTACCTGGATTGAGACATAACTCCTGCATGAGTCCAGAAAACACATGTCACATCATCACAAACAGACATCACATAGTGACAGTGTATGTTAGAAAGGAAATATGCACAGATTTACAGGAAATTAAGGATGAGAGAAAAAGTAGAGTATAACTCTGAAAGGTAAGGAAAAAAAAAAAAGCCAAACAAACAAACTGAACATCAGATACACAGAGTTTCCCCACTCAGTTCATGATTCAACCAATTTCTGAGTGTAAATATCATTATCAATTGGATAATGCTGTAGCTTTTAGCAGGAGGAAAGGTTTAGGGAAAAAACATGGAAAGAGAGATGGACTGAGTCAGTGACTAAGGTAGTGATGAAACAAGCAAGAGAGGCAAAGAATAATTCACCCAGATGAGCTAATGCATGAGACAGAGAACAATAATAAACAACAGCTAGAAAGTCCGTCGAACTTTAAAACATCTTTAACTAAGAGAGAAAAGGTTGTTTATGTGTTAAAATGTTCTGGAACGAGCTGCGATTTGATGACGCAGCGTTTTGCTTCCTCCGATATCAAAGAAAACAACAGCAGCTGTCAGACGGTAATTTGTGGCTGCTAACACTTGTGACAGGAGTGGGAGGAAAGGAGTAGGGAGAGGTGGAGAGAAAGCTAAAACAGGATTCTTGCACTTCAGGCTTTTGATGTGTGGCAGCGAGCTGAAGGTAGGGAGGGTGGGTGAGGAGGGAAAAAGAAGGGATTTAGGATAGAGGGAGAAGAGATAACGAAAGAGTGACGGCTAAAAGAGGAAAAGGGGGGTGGGAGCGAGACGTACTTAGGGTAAATAAGGTGATGAGAGAGAGAGTGAGTAGATACTCATGTAAGAAGTAAAATACTGAATGTTGTGGTTCTTTGAGAGTCTTGTCGCAGCTCAGGTGCAGATAAGTTTAAATGCCTTCGAGCAACAATCCTGCAGAAATATCAAATCTGTTCTAAGTTCAACGTTGGGACGGTTTCCTCAGAGCAAAAACTTTCATGGCAAAGTGAAGGGAAATGTGTAATCAGCATGAGAAGAACTCGAAACTCAACAGAAACCCAGCAGAAAGCCTGTCATGGTGCTTGACACAGCGTTTGATAGACAAGAGGTATCTGAGGAGCTGCAAAGACAAAACTGAATTTCTGAAATGTCATTGATGTTCTTAGCTGCAGTGTGACTTTAGCTGGAGGGCTATTTGAATTCATGAATGCATGTGTATGTCCTGCTCCTGCTGATTGCCTTAGACACTGGTTTCCATAGTGACTAATCAGAGGTAATCAAAGTCATCTGTTTCCTGTGACTTACCCTCAGGTGAAAGTGATGGTGCGGGTGTGCCCAGTGTCTCCGTTGGATGCAGCAGAGTCCAGCTCCTTCCTTAAAGTGGATCCCAGAAAGAAACAGATCACCATCATGGACCCTTCAGCCAATCAGACACCAAACGCTGCTTCCCAGAAAAAGGCGGGAGCCAATCAGGTCCCGCCGAAGATGTTCACATTCGATGCTGCATTCCCTCCTGATGCTTCACAGGTGAGAGAAAAGATTCTGACTTTACAGAGCAAAATGACTTGGATTTGATTTTAATGTAAAAACAAATCATGACATTACACAGAGAGACGAGGTTTTCCTTAAAAAAAGAACTGTACAAAAAACCTGACAGTTTCTGACAGCTGCGATATTTCTTGCCTAGTTATTAAAAAGTGTCAACAAACTTGTGACAACCTGGGTGTAAAGCCTCCGTTACTGGCATTTACATATAAATGAAATCCAACATTATGGAAAAAGTTTGACATTCTGGAAAATATTCTTCGATGAAAAGACTGATACCACTGTCATGCCCACATGCTAAATATGAAGCTATGGCCAATAGTAACACAACAAAAATAGACTTATTTTCATTTGTCTGGTGTGACTCCAAGGCTAACTTGGTCCAACTTTGTCTAACTTGGAGGCTTAAAAGCTTCCAAGTTTGACCAGTTGGACATGACTGCAGCTCCCCGTGATCGACTTTTTCTAAGTAAAGACTGTCATGGCTCACCATGAAGACAGACAAGTTGGATTTCACAGTCAGTGTTTCACCATCATCAGCAGATTTAGAAATGGCTGATTTATACAAAAAATCAAAAAGACAACACCTTTTGTCAAATGGTTTACGTGTAGCTCTACATTTTCTTCTTTCTTCTTCTTCCTGCCTCTCCCTTCATTTCTCTCTCTCTGTCTTCCTGTCGCCAGGCGGAGGTGTGCGCGGGAACAGTTGCCGAGGTGATTCAGTCGGTGGTGAATGGAGCAGATGGCTGTGTCTTCTGCTTTGGACACTCCAAGCTGGGTAACACTCATCACACACACACACACACACACACACACACACACACACACACATTCACACAGGCTAGAAAATCAAAGCATGTGTGGCTTGTGAACCATCTTTAGTGTGTTTGTGTGTGTGTGTTTGGCCGTCAGTGTGTCAGTCTTTCACTTGGCTGTCTCTCCACTGGCCCTCATCTACCAGAGAGAGAAAGAAGAGGATTAGTGTCTACTGAAGCTGAAAGCTTTCTCAGTCTGCTCTGTCTGTGTTTCTGTCTTCCTTTCTCTTGCTCTAATCCCTCTGAAGCTGGGTTTTTAGAGAAGCTGTCTTAAAAAGGGTCAGGACCTCTCACTGCACACTGCAACATGTTTGAACCCATATGCATGCAGTGCCACAAAGACCCACCACACACACACCACAAACATGCACACACACACTCACACACTGACATGTTCTTCAGCTCTAGGTCAACCCCTGTTGTGTTTATCCCTGTACATGCAAGCGGCATTATCCTTCTTGGCTTGTGATCTTCACACATCCAGTTGGAGTTTGTAAGTCTCCTTGAACCGCTGGCAGAGAGTTAAAATGGTGCAGTTCAGCAGGGAACACTTCAGTGTTAATGGTTGAGCCATTTACTGGATCAAACAGCGATGAGGTTTTGTGCATAAACACATGCAAACCACTGTGCTTCTGTGTTGTGCTGCGGGGAATGTGTCCCCTGCCAAATATGTAGTAAACTAAACTCAGCTCATTTGTAGATGTGTAACGGTTTTTGTCTACCGTGCAACATGGTTACAAAACAGGTCCAATGGAGCAATAAACATGAGAAGTTAGACAATCAGACTGTAAACAAACAGCAGTTTGAACAAATTAAGTAAAGTTTAAAAATTCTCAAAATTTACCTCTGTGACCTGCAACATCTGGCAGGAACCTCCATCGTTCTCCGCATGTCCCTCTACTTGTTTTCCCTCTGTTTCTCTCTCTGTTGTGCACTCTATGCTTGGCCCTTAAAAAACTGAAAAAGAAACCATAATGTCAGTAATAATCCTTTATTGCATAGGAATACCATGAATGTACCAAACTATAGCAAGCACAATAAGCACAGGAATGAGATTAATATGTATACTAAAGACCCCCCCTCCCCTGCCATGTCCTGCCAGTACATACAGGTAGGAGACATAAAACCAACAGAGGCACACATAATCACAAACAGCTCTACCAATACACAACCCAACATGGCGTACACACCAGACAGCATGTGGAGATCAGTGTTTTGCATCTCACCATGTTTCCATGTTTTCAGTCATCTGTTAAATATTGACACATTAAAAAGGCCTACTGTGTCATGATTCATGATGATGATTCATGATTTATAATTTAACGAAAGCCGGAATCAGTATGCCCAACGCACCACCAAAACAGTCCCCTGATTGTCTGTGTTTAATTGTGTTGGGTGATACAACACAGTCCTAAGGCTCAGATACTGCAAGAGCTTTTATATAATTGAGAAATCCATCAAAGACAGTTTGCTCTTTCAATCAATTTTACTGGTATAATGATGTGATGGAGTGGCCCTGACCTTGCTGCTTACAGTCTAAATGGCTGCAGCAGCAGCAGCAGCAGCAGATGAGATAATTCTTTGTGATATAGCACACCTAAGGCCATGGATCTTAACGAGGCTGCATTATAACAGTATTACCTTCTTTCTAATTAAAATGGGGAAAGTAACACATGAGCGTTTATCTTCGGCTCAGTGGCCCTTGGCTGTAGACACTGTAGAGGCAGTGTACGCGGGACTCAGACACAGATGTGGGCACACTTTCACAGAGAGTAAAACATTTTTCATTGATTAGGGAAATTAAATAAAAGACCAAATGATACAGAAAATAAATGGATGAACTTCAGGATTGTAACTGGATCCTCTGGCTTTAAAGCTTGCATTTGATGGATTTTAGTATCGGCTATTAGATTATTGGTCTTGAATGGATCATCTCTTAGTAATGAGCATGTGTGGATCCGTGGAAGCTCATGTGTCTTTGAACTGATGATACAGAGCTGCCTTGTTCTCTCACTTTCTCACTCCGTTCACTTTATCTCTGACAGCATCGGCAGCTATGCTTGATGAGGCCAATTACTGGGAATATACATCAGCTACACAGAACACACACACACACACACACACACACACACACACACACGTGCACATGGCTTTATTGCCTTCAGCATAGCTTTACTATGTTGCAGTGTGGTGTTAGTCAGTGGAGCAGTCAGCTGGCTGAGTGTGTCTTGACAGCCTGTGGTAGTCAGAAGAAAAGGAAACAACTACACATATCCTCAATGTGTAATTTAAGACTCTCTCACATACACACAAGCCTGGGAGGGAAAAGAAGGAGAAATGAGGGTTGTTGAAGAGTTGTGGTTGTAATAGTGATACTGCAAAGCCATTTACCAAAGAGGGATTCATTTGATTTGCAAAAGAAAAGAAATCATCTGGTGAAGCAGTTCAGTAAAAGTAAATGTTCCAGAGTTGCTTTTAAACTAGTTTCTTTAAAGCAGCCATTGGCCACATGTTTATATACGTGATATTTTGGCTGAGTGTGTTTGCTATTTCACCTCGAGTTTTCAGAGTGTTTTCATGAAAATCTGCATCTTTGTTTTGACAGTAAGACTTAATCGCTCCAGGAAACACTGAGGGAGAACAATGTAGAATTACAGTGTAGCTGACAACCTCCCCTCCATCCCTATCTCAGAACAAATCACACACATTTCTCAGCCCTGCATCACAGGAGTCAGGCTTTTGATGTCCTCTGTGTTTGTGAAAAGCGATTGTGTCAGTGTGAGTGTGCGACACATGGCTTTGTGTAGGTGTGTGTTTGATCTCCAACTCCAGCTGGTGTGTGTATATGTGTGTGTTAAGAGGCAGTAATCATCATCTTCTGCCACAAAATGAGAGATCTGGTCGCTCTGTGTGCACATGCATGTTCAAACACATTTCAGACACACATCTCCTCATACAAAGTCCTTTTTTCATGTCTTTTTTGGTGATGTTCTTTTTGATATATCTTCCATTTTTGTGCTCTTACCCCCCTCCCCTGCTTTGACTTCCTGTCTCTTCCAGGTAAATCATACACGATGATTGGCCGTGATGACTCTCTTCAGTCTCTGGGTATAATCCCCTGTGCCATCTCCTGGCTGTTTAAACTCATCAATGAGAGAAAGGAGAAAACAGGAGCACGCTTCTCTGTTCGTGTCTCTGCAGTCGAGGTCAGTGCTGTCGATGAGACTTCAATCTGACATGTTGCCAACAGAGTTAACCAGATGCCATTACTGATACAGGCAATGACAGGAGATTACTGACAGCCTCTTTTTAGCTGAAGTCTCTCTAAGAAGGAATGGCATTCGCTGTGGTGATAGCCCAGTGTAGTGTCATTGTGCTATAGTGCTATTTTCATGTAACTTTCTGTTAACTGTTGGTGTGTGTGTGTGTGTGTGTGTGAATGTGCACGCGGGCATGTGTGTGTAGGTTTGGGGAAAAGAGGAGAATCTGAAGGACTTGCTGTCTGAAGTGGCCACCGGCAGCTTACAGGATGGTCAGTCACCTGGAGTGTATCTGTGTGAGGACCCCATCTGTGGCATGCAGGTACACACACACACACACACACAAATACACACTCCACACATTCAAACACACTGTTTATGAACAGCCTCGGGCCTTGTATGACTGGCTTTACCTTTGTCTGTTTTAGCTGCAGGCAGTTCTCTGTTGTCTTAGCTACTGTTGGATGTGGGATGGGCACATGCATGTGCATACACACGCACACAGACACACGCGCACCCACATACACACATTCAGACACACTTTGGAGCAGCAGATACATTATAAGAGATTTAGTATTCTATTAGTCTTTTTATCTTAAATATGCATGAAGCATTTATTAAAATAGCTAATTTATTATCTGTTGGTGCAATTTCTAGCCGGCTGAGAGCAGCGTCTAGAACAAAAACCTCCAATGAAAATGAAAGAATACCTTGAACGAATGTACAGTGTCATTGTTGACTTTATTAGAATTTACTGATTGAAAAACAATCGACCTCGATGAGACAGATTCAGACAACAAAGGGTGAAAATAAAAAATCATCACAACCATAATTAACCTCTTCAACTCCGCGGGACGCCGGCGTCCCCGAGCCGCTCCTCTTCTGCAGTTTCAGCTTGCGCGGGCTTACTACATTGGTAAACATGGCGTATTTGGTATCTGTGGCTTCATTGGGTTGTTTTGCTAATTCAGTATCGATTTTATTTTGTTTCTCATTTATTTTTGCACAAGAATATACGGAATATCTACAGTCCGAAGCGTGATCGTTTTCCCCGTTTCAACCGAGGGAGACGTTCCCTCGGTTTTATTTTGAAGTTAGTGTACAACACAGATGTTGAAGGGAGGGTGCTGGACATTGATGTATTATAATGGACAGTGGAAATAAAGATTTAGCTGATTCAATCGTAAATGTGTACAAGATGAAGAAGAAGAAGACTCGTAAATATAAGCGCGCAAACATGGCGACATGGCGAACATGGCGACATTGCGACCGCGGTGTCCGCAGTCGCCATGTTGAAACACGGAGGAAAGGGTTAGTTATGCCCATACTTTGGGCATAATTTAATAATTGAACAGTTCAATATTGCAAATTGTGTGATAAAAAATGCATGAGAAAAACACATTTGGTGTCTCAGTATACCATTTGGTTATCATGTGTCCATTTGGACTCTCATCTCCGCCTGGATCTTATCATGAAAAAAACATTGCAGAATGGTCAGGGGGACCCTCAGCCGCGCATGCTCAGTCACACACACACCCATATTAGTCAGCTGGGCAGCTGACCGCTGTGATAGCTACGGGGAGCCGGACCGGACCGCGGAGACTACAGCCAGGCTAACCCAGAACCTCTGGCTGACCGGGCCGGACTCAGCAGAGACACTCAGCCGCCCGTTCAAACACTGGGGCACACTGTACAGAGCAGGAATCAGGGGGGCGGGGCAGCTGGCCACAGCCGCTGGCCCCCGGTGAGAATAGTAAGTGAGCCACGCTGACCGGGCCGGACTCAGCAGAGACACTCAGCCACCCGTTCAAACACTGGGGCACACTGTACAGAGCAGGAATCAGGGGGCGGGGGCAGCTGGCCACAGCCGCTGGCCCCGGACTCAGCAGAGACACTCAGCCACCCGTTCAAACACTGGGGCACACTGTACACAGCAGGAATCAGGGGGGCGGGGGCAGCTGGCCCCAGCCGCTGGCCCCCGGTGAGAATAGTAAGTGAGCCACGCTGACCGGGCCGGACTCAGCAGAGACACTCAGCCACCCGTTCAAACACTGGGGCACACTGTACAGAGCAGGAATCAGGGGGGCGGGGACAGCTGGCCACAGCCGCTGGCCCCCGGTGAGAATAGTAAGTGAGCCACGCTGACCGGGCCGGACTCAGCAGAGACACTCAACCACCCGTTCAAACACTGGGGCACAGGGTACAGAGCAGGAATCAGGGGGGCGGGGGCAGCTGGCCACAGCCGCTGGCCCCCGGTGAGAATAGTAAGTGAGCCACGCTGACCGGGCCGGACTCAGCAGAGACACTCAGCCACCCGTTCAAAAACTGGGGCACACTGTACAGAGCAGGAATCAGGGGGGCGGGGGCAGCTGGCCACAGCCGCTGGCCCCGGACTCAGCAGAGAGACTCAGCCACCCGTTCAAACACTGGGGCACACTGTACAGAGCAGGAATCAGGGGTGCGGGGGCAGCTGGCCCCAGCCGCTGGCCCCCGGTGAGAATAGTAAGTGAGCCACGCTGACGGGGCCGGACTCAGCAGAGACACTCAGCCACCAGTTCAAACACTGGGGCACACTGTACAGAGCAGGAATCAGGGGGGCGAGGGCAGCTGGCCACAGCCGCTGGCCCTGGTGAGAATAGTAAGTCAGCCACGCTGACCGGGCCGGACTCAGCAGAGACACTCAGCCACCCGTTAAAACACTGGGGTACACTGTACAGAGGAGGAATCAGGGGGGCGGGGGCAGCTGGCCACAGCCGCTGGCCCCGGTGAGAATAGTAAGTGAGCCACGTTGACCGGGCCGGACTCAGCAGAGACACTCAGCCACCCGTTCAAACACTGGGGCACAGGGTACAGAGCAGGAATCAGGGGGGCGGGGGCAGCTGGCCCCAGCCGCTGGCCCCCGGTGAGAATAGTAAGTGAGCCAGGCTGACCGGGCCGGACTCAGCAGAGACACTCAGCCACCAGTTCAAACACTGGGGCACCCTGTACAGAGCAGGAATCAGGGGGGCGGGGGCAGCTGGCCACAGCCGCTGGCCCCCGGTGAGAATAGTAAGTGAGCCACGTTGACCGGGCCGGACTCAGCAGAGACACTCAGCCACCCGTTCAAACACTGGGGCACAGGGTACAGAGCAGGAATCAGGGGGCGGGGGCAGCTGGCCCCAGCCGCTGGCCCCCGGTGAGAATAGTAAGTGAGCCACGCTGACCGGGCCGGACTCAGCAGAGACACTCAGCCACCAGTTCAAACACTGGGGCACCCTGTACAGAGCAGGACTCAGGGGGGCGAGGGCAGCTGGCCACAGCCGCTGGCCCCCGTGAGAATAGTAAGTGAGCCACGCTGACCGGGCCGGACTCAGCAGAGACACTCAGCCACCCGTTCAAACACTGGGGCACACTGTACAGAGGAGGAATCAGGGGGCGGGGGCAGCTGGCCACAGCCGCTGGCGCCCGGTGAGAATAGTAAGTGAGCCACGCTGACCGGGCCGGACTCAGCAGAGACACTCAGCCACCCGTTCAAAAACTGGAGCACACTGTACAGAGCAGGAATCAGGGGGGGCGGGGGCAGCTGGCCACAGCCGCTGGCCCCGGACTCAGCAGAGACACTCAGCCACCCGTTCAAACACTGGGGCACACTGTACACAGCAGGAATCAGGGGGGCGGGGGCAGCTGGCCCCAGCCGCTGGCCCCCGGTGAGAATAGTAAGTGAGCCACGCTGACCGGGCCGGACTCAGCAGAGACACTCAGCCACCCGTTCAAACACTGGGGCACACTGTACAGAGCAGGAATCAGGGGGGCGGGGACAGCTGGCCACAGCCGCTGGCCCCCGTGAGAATAGTAAGTGAGCCACGCTGACCGGGCCGGACTCAGCAGAGACACTCAACCACCCGTTCAAACACTGGGGCACAGGGTACAGAGCAGGAATCAGGGGGGCGGGGGCAGCTGGCCACAGCCGCTGGCCCCCGGTGAGAATAGTAAGTGAGCCACGCTGACCGGGCCGGACTCAGCAGAGACACTCAGCCACCCGTTCAAAAACTGGGGCACACTGTACAGAGCAGGAATCAGGGGGGCGGGGCAGCTGGCCACAGCCGCTGGCCCCGGACTCAGCAGAGAGACTCAGCCACCCGTTCAAACACTGGGGCACACTGTACAGAGCAGGAATCAGGGGTGCGGGGGCAGCTGGCCCCAGCCGCTGGCCCCCGGTGAGAATAGTAAGTGAGCCACGCTGACGGGACCGGACTCAGCAGAGACACTCAGCCACCAGTTCAAACACTGGGGCACACTGTACAGAGCAGGAATCAGGGGGGCGAGGGCAGCTGGCCACAGCCGCTGGCCCCTGGTGAGAATAGTAAGTCAGCCACGCTGACCGGGCCGGACTCAGCAGAGACACTCAGCCACCCGTTCAAACACTGGGGTACACTGTACAGAGGAGGAATCAGGGGGGCGGGGGCAGCTGGCCACAGCCGCTGGCCCCCGGTGAGAATAGTAAGTGAGCCACGTTGACCGGGCCGGACTCAGCAGAGACACTCAGCCACCAGTTCAAACACTGGGGCACCCTGTACAGAGCAGGAATCAGGGGGGCGGGGGCAGCTGGCCACAGCCGCTGGCCCCCGGTGAGAATAGTAAGTGAGCCACGTTGACCGGGCCGGACTCAGCAGAGACACTCAGCCACCCGTTCAAACACTGGGGCACAGGGTACAGAGCAGGAATCAGGGGGGCGGGGGCAGCTGGCCCCAGCCGCTGGCCCCCGGTGAGAATAGTAAGTGAGCCACGCTGACCGGGCCGGACTCAGCAGAGACACTCAGCCACCAGTTCAAACACTGGGGCACCCTGTACAGAGCAGGACTCAGGGGGGCGAGGGCAGCTGGCCACAGCCGCTGGCCCCCGGTGAGAATAGTAAGTGAGCCACGCTGACCGGGCCGGACTCAGCAGAGACACTCAGCCACCCGTTCAAACACTGGGGCACACTGTACAGAGGAGGAATCAGGGGGCGGGGGCAGCTGGCCACAGCCGCTGGCGCCCGGTGAGAATAGTAAGTGAGCCACGCTGACCGGGCCGGACTCAGCAGAGACACTCAGCCACCCGTTCAAAAACTGGAGCACACTGTACAGAGCAGGAATCAGGGGGGCGGGGGCAGCTGGCCACAGCCGCTGGCCCCGGACTCAGCAGAGACACTCAGCCACCCGTTCAAACACTGGGGCACACTGTACAGAGCAGGAATCAGGGGTGCGGGGGCAGCTGGCCCCAGCCGCTGGCCCCCGGTGAGAATAGTAAGTGAGCCACGCTGACCGGGCCGGACTCAGCAGAGACACTCAGCCACCAGTTCAAACACTGGGGCACACTGTACAGAGCAGGAATCAGGGGGGCGAGGGCAGCTGGCCACAGCCGCTGGCCCCCGGTGAGAATAGTAAGTGAGCCACGCTGACCGGGCCGGACTCAACAGAGACACTCAGCCACCCGTTCAAACACTGGGGCACACTGTACAGAGCAGGAATCAGGGGGCGGGGGCAGCTGGCCACAGCCGCTGGCCCCCGGTGAGAATAGTGAGTGAGCCACGCTGACCGGGCCGGACTCAGCAGAGACACTCAGCCACCCGTTCAAACACTGGGGCACACTGTACAGAGCAGGAATCAGGGGGCGGGGGCAGCTGGCCACAGCCGCTGGCCCCTGGTGAGAATAGTAAGTCAGCCACGCTGACCGGGCCGGACTCAGCAGAGACACTCAGCCACCAGTTCAAACACTGGGGCACACTGTACAGAGCAGGAATCAGGGGGGCGGGGGCAGCTGGCCACAGCCGCTGGTCCCCGGTGAGAATAGTAAGTGAGCCACGCTGACCGGGCCGGACTCAGCAGAGACACTCAGCCACCCGTTCAAACACTGGGGCACAGGTTACAGAGCAGGAATCAGGGGGGCGGGGCAGCTGGCCACAGCCGCTGGCCCCCGGTGAGAATAGTAAGTGAGCCACGCTGACCGGGCCGGACTCAGCAGAGACACTCAGCCACCCGTTCAAACACTGGGGCACACCGTACAGAGCAGGAATCAGGGGGGCGGGGGCAGCTGGCCACAGCCGCTGGCCCTCGGTGAGAATAGTAAGTGAGCCACGCTGACCGGGCCGGACTCAGCAGAGACACTCAGCCACCCGTTCAAACACTGGGGTACACTGTACAGAGGAGGAATCAGGGGGGCGGGGGCAGCTGGCCACAGCCGCTGGCGCCCGGTGAGAATAGTAAGTCAGCCACGCTGACTGGGCCGGACTCAGCAGAGACACTCAGCTACCCGTTCAAAAACTGGGGCACACTGTACAGAGCAGGAATCAGGGGGGCGGGGGCAGCTGGCCACAGCCGCTGGTCCCCGGTGAGAATAGTAAGTCAGCCACGCTGACCGGGCCGGACTCAGCAGAGACACTCAGCCACCAGTTCAAACACTGGGGCACACTGTACAGAGCAGGAATCAGGGGGGCGGGGGCAGCTGGCCACAGCCGCTGGTCCCCGGTGAGAATAGTAAGTGAGCCACGCTGACCGGGCCGGACTCAGCAGAGACACTCAGCCACCCGTTCAAACACTGGGGCACAGGTTACAGAGCAGGAATCAGGGGGGCGGGGGCAGCTGGCCACAGCCGCTGGCCCCCGGTGAGAATAGTAAGTGAGCCACGCTGACCGGGCCGGACTCAGCAGAGACACTCAGCCACCCGTTCAAACACTGGGGCACACCGTACAGAGCAGGAATCAGGGGGGCGGGGGCAGCTGGCCACAGCCGCTGGCCCTCGGTGAGAATAGTAAGTGAGCCACGCTGACCGGGCCGGACTCAGCAGAGACACTCAGCCACCCGTTCAAACACTGGGGTACACTGTACAGAGGAGGAATCAGGGGCGGGGGCAGCTGGCCACAGCCGCTGGCGCCCGGTGAGAATAGTAAGTGAGCCACGCTGACTGGGCCGGACTCAGCAGAGACACTCAGCCACCCGTTCAAAAACTGGGGCACACTGTACAGAGCAGGAATCAGGGGGCGGGGGCAGCTGGCCACAGCCGCTGGCCCCGGACTCAGCAGAGACACTCAGCCACCCGTTCAAACACTGGGGCACACTGTACAGAGCAGGAATCAGGGGGGCGGGGGCAGCTGGCCACAGCCGCTGGCCCCCGGTGAGAATAGTAAGTGAGCCACGCTGACCGGGCCGGACTCAGCAGAGACACTCAGCCACCCGTTCAAACACTGGGGCACACTGTACAGAGGAGGAATCAGGGGGGCGGGGGCAGCTGGCCACAGCCGCTGGCGCCCGGTGAGAATAGTAAGTGAGCCACGCTGACCGGGCCGGACTCAGCAGAGACACTCAGCCACCCGTTCAAAAACTGGAGCACACTGTACAGAGCAGGAATCAGGGGGGCGGGGCAGCTGGCCACAGCCGCTGGCCCCGGACTCAGCAGAGACACTCAGCCACCCGTTCAAACACTGGGGCACACTGTACAGAGCAGGAATCAGGGGTGCGGGGGCAGCTGGCCCCAGCCGCTGGCCCCCGGTGAGAATAGTAAGTGAGCCACGCTGACCGGGCCGGACTCAGCAGAGACACTCAGCCACCAGTTCAAACACTGGGGCACACTGTACAGAGCAGGAATCAGGGGGGCGAGGGCAGCTGGCCACAGCCGCTGGCCCCCGGTGAGAATAGTAAGTGAGCCACGCTGACCGGGCCGGACTCAACAGAGACACTCAGCCACCCGTTCAAACACTGGGGCACACTGTACAGAGCAGGAATCAGGGGGGCGGGGGCAGCTGGCCACAGCCGCTGGCCCCCGGTGAGAATAGTGAGTGAGCCACGCTGACCGGGCCGGACTCAGCAGAGACACTCAGCCACCCGTTCAAACACTGGGGCACACTGTACAGAGCAGGAATCAGGGGGGCGGGGGCAGCTGGCCACAGCCGCTGGCCCCTGGTGAGAATAGTAAGTCAGCCACGCTGACCGGGCCGGACTCAGCAGAGACACTCAGCCACCAGTTCAAACACTGGGCACACTGTACAGAGCAGGAATCAGGGGGGCGGGGGCAGCTGGCCACAGCCGCTGGTCCCCGGTGAGAATAGTAAGTGAGCCACGCTGACCGGGCCGGACTCAGCAGAGACACTCAGCCACCCTTTCAAACACTGGGGCACACTGTACAGAGCAGGAATCAGGGGGGCGGGGGCAGCTGGCCACAGCCGCTGGCCCCCGGTGAGAATAGTAAGTGAGCCACGCTGACCGGGCCGGACTCAGCAGAGACACTCAGCCACCAGTTCAAACACTGGGGCACCCTGTACAGAGCAGGAATCAGGGGGCGAGGGCAGGTGGCCACAGCCGCTGGCCCCCGGTGAGAATAGTAAGTCAGCCACGCTGACCGGGCCGGACTCAGCAGAGACACTCAGCCACCCGTTCAAACACTGGGGCACACTGTACAGAGCAGGAATCAGGGGGGCGGGGGCAGCTGGCCACAGCCGCTGGCCCCCGGTGAGAATAGTAAGTGAGCCACGCTGACCGGGCCGGACTCAGCAGAGACACTCAGCCACCAGTTCAAACACTGGGGCACCCTGTACAGAGCAGGAATCAGGGGGGCGAGGACAGCTGGCCACAGCCGCTGGCCCCTGGTGAGAATAGTAAGTGAGCCACGCTGACCGGGCCGGACTCAGCAGAGACACTCAGCCACCCGTTCAAACACTGGGGCACACTGTACAGAGCAGGAATCAGGGGGGCGGGGGCAGCTGGCCCCAGCCGCTGGCCCCCGGTGAGAATAGTAAGTGAGCCACGCTGACCGGGCCGGACTCAGCAGAGACACTCAGCCACCCGTTCAAACACTGGGGCACACTGTACAGAGCAGGAATCAGGGGGGCGGGGGCAGCTGGCCACAGCCGCTGGCCCCCGGTGAGAATAGTAAGTGAGCCACACTGACCGGGCGGACTCAGCAGAGACACTCAGCCACCCGTTCAAACACTGGGGCACACTGTACAGAGCAGGAATCAGGGGGGCGGGGGCAGCTGGCCACAGCCGCTGGCCCCGGACTCAGCAGAGACACTCAGCCACCCGTTCAAACACTGGGGCACACTGTACAGAGCAGGAATCAGGGGGGCGGGGGCAGCTGGCCACAGCCGCTGGCCCCCGGTGAGAATAGTAAGTGAGCCACACTGACCGGGCCGGACTCAGCAGAGACACTCAGCCACCCGTTCAAACACTGGGGCACACTGTACAGAGCAGGAATCAGGGGGGCGGGGGCAGCTGGCCACAGCCGCTGGCCCCGGACTCAGCAGAGACACTCAGCCACCAGTTCAAACACTGGGGCACACCGTACAGAGCAGGAATCAGGGGGGCGGGGGCAGCTGGCCCCAGCCGCTGGCCCCCGGTGAGAATAGTAAGTGAGCCACGCTGACCGGGCCGGACTCAGCAGAGACACTCAGCCACCCGTTCAAACACTGGGGCACAGGTTACAGAGCAGGAATCAGGGGGCGGGGGCAGCTGGCCACAGCCGCTGGCCCCCGGTGAGAATAGTAAGTCAGCCACGCTGACCGGGCCGGACTCAGCAGAGACACTCAGCCACCCGTTCAAACACTGGGGCACAGGTTACAGAGCAGGAATCAGGGGGCGGGGGCAGCTGGCCACAGCCGCTGGCCCCCGGTGAGAATAGTAAGTCAGCCACGCTGACCGGGCCGGACTCAGCAGAGACACTCAGCCACCCGTTCAAACACTGGGGTACACTGTACAGAGGAGGAATCAGGGGGCGGGGCAGCTGGCCACAGCCGCTGGCCCTGGACTCAGCAGAGACACTCAGCCACCCGTTCAAACACTGGGGCACAGGGTACAGAGCAGGAATCAGGGGGGCGGGGGCAGCTGGCCCCAGCCGCCGGCCCCCCGTGAGAATAGTAAGTGAGCCACGCTGACCGGGCCGGACTCAGCAGAGACACTCAGCCACCAGTTCAAACACTGGGGCACCCTGTACAGAGCAGGAATCAGGGGGGCGAGGGCAGCTGGCCACAGCCGCTGGCCCCCGGTGAGAATAGTAAGTGAGCCACGCTGACCGGGCGGACTCAGCAGAGACACTCAGCACCCGTTCAAACACTGGGGCACAGGGTACAGAGCAGGAATCAGGGGGGCGGGGGCAGCTGGCCCCAGCCGCTGGCCCCCGGTGAGAATAGTAAGAGCAGAGACACTCAGCCACCCGTTCAAACACTGGGGCACAGGGTACAGAGCAGGAATCAGGGGGGCGGGGGCAGCTGGCCACAGCCGCTGGCCCTGGACTCAGCAGAGACACTCAGCCACCCGTTCAAACAGTGGGGTACACTGTACAGAGCAGGAATCAGGGGGGCGGGGGCAGCTGGCCACAGCCGCTGGCCCCGGTGAGAATAGTAAGTGAGCCACGCTGACCGGGCCGGACTCAGCAGAGACACTCAGCCACCCGTTCAAACACTGGGGCACACTGTACAGAGCAGGAATCAGGGGGGCGGGGGCAGCCGGCCACAGCCGCTGGCCCCCGGTGAGAATAGTAAGTGAGCCACGCTGACCGGGCCGGACTCAGCAGAGACACTCAGCCACCCGTTCAAACACTGGGGCACACTGTACAGAGCAGGAATCAGGGGGCGGGGGCAGCTGGCCACAGCCGCTGAGGCGGAGTCAGCAGCCACCGGACTCAGCAGAGACACTCAGCCACCCGTTCAAACACTGGGGCACACTGTACAGAGCAGGAATCAGGGGGGCGGGGGCAGCTGGCCACAGCCGCTGGCCCCCGGTGAGAATAGTAAGTGAGCCACACTGACCGGGCCGTACTCAGCAGAGACACTCAGCCACCCGTTCAAACACTGGGGCACACTGTACAGAGCAGGAATCAGGGGGGCTGGGGGGCAGCTGGCCACAGCCGCTGGCCCCCGTGAGAAGAGTAAGTGAGCCACGCTGGACCGGGCCGGACTCAGCAGAGACACTCAGCCACCCGTTCAAACACTGGGGCACACTGTACAGAGCAGGAATCAGGGGGGCGGGGCAGCTGGCCACAGCCGCTGGCCCCGGTGAGAATAGTAAGTGAGCACGCTGACCGGGCCGCGAGATCAGCAGAGACACTCAGCCACCCGTTCAAACACTGGGGCACACTGTACAGAGCAGGAATCAGGGGGCGGGGGCAGCTGGCCACAGCCGCTGGACCCGGACTCAGCAGAGACACTCAGCCACCGTTCAAACACTGGGGCACACTGTACAGAGCAGGAATCAGGGGGGCGGGGGCAGCTGGCCACAGCCGCTGGCCCCGGTGAGAATAGTAAGTGAGCCACACTGACCGGGCCGGACTCAGCAGAGACACTCAGCACCCGTTCAAACACTGGGGCACACTGTACAGAGCAGGAATCAGGGGGGCGGGAGGCGGCAGCTGGCCACAGCCGCTGGCCCCGGACTCAGCAGAGACACTCAGCCACCCGTTCAAACCTGGGGCACACTGTACAGAGCAGGAATCAGGGGGTCGGGGGCAGCTGGCCACAGCCGCTGGCCCCCGAGGAGAATAGTAAGTGAGCCACGCTGACCGGGCCGGACTCAGCAGAGACACTCAGCCCCCCACCGTTCAAACACTGGGGCACAGGTTACAGAGCAGGAATCAGGGGGGCGGGGGCAGCTGGCCACAGCCGCTGGCCCCCGGTGAGAATAGTAAGTCAGCCACGCTGACGGGCCGGACTCAGCAGAGACACTCAGCCACCCGTTGAAACACTGGGGCACAGGTTACAGAGCAGGAATCAGGGGGCGGGGGCAGCTGGCCACAGCCGCTGGCCCCGTGAGAATAGTAAGTCAGCCACGCTGACCGGGCCGGACTCAGCAGAGACACTCAGCCACCGTTCAAACACTGTGGGGTACACTGTACAGAGGAGGAATCAGGGGGGCGGGGGCAGCTGGCCACAGCCGTTGGCGCCCGGTGAGAATAGTAAGTGAGCCCGCTGACTGGGCCGGACTCAGCAGCAGACACTCAGCCACCCGTTCAAACAACTGGGGCACACTGTACAGAGCAGGAATCAGGGGGGCGGGGGCACAGCCGCTGGCCCCAGCGCTGGCCCCTGGACTCAGCAGAGACACTCAGCCACCCGTTCAAACACTGGGGCACAGGGTACAGAGCAGGAATCAGGGGGGCGGGGGCAGCTGGCCCCAGCCGCTGGCCCCCGGTGAGAATAGTAAGTGAGCCACGCTGACCGGGCCGGACTCAGCAGAGACACTCAGCCACCAGTCAAAACACTGGGGCACCCTGTACAGAGCAGGAATAAGGGGGGCGAGGGCAGCTGGCCACAGCCGCTGGCCCCTGGTGAGAATAGTAAGTGAGCCACGCTGACCGGGCGGGACTCAGCAGAGACACTCAGCCACCCGTTCAAACACTGGGGCACAGGGTACAGAGCAGGAATCAGGGGGGGCGGGGCAGCTGGCCACAGCCGCTGGCCCCCGGGTGAGAATAGTAAGAGCAGAGACACTCAGCCACCGTTCAAACACTGGGGCACAGTGTACAGAGCAGGAATCAGGGGGGCGGGGGCAGCTGGCCACAGCGCTGGCCCTGGACTCAGCAGAGACACTCAGCCACCCGTTCAAACAGTGGGGTACACTGTACAGAGCAGGAATCAGGGGGCGGGGCAGCTGGCCACAGCCGCTGGCCCCGGTGAGAATAGTAAGTGAGCCACGCTGACCGGGCCGGACTCAGCAGAGACACTCAGCCACCCGTTCAAACACAGGGGCACACTGTACAGAGCAGGAATCAGGGGGCGGGGGCAGCTGGCCACAGCCGCTGGCCCCCGGTGAGAATAGTAAGGAGCCACGCTGACCGGGCCGGACTCAGCAGAGACACTCAGCCACCCGTTAAACACTGGGGCACAAGTACAGAGCAGGAATCAGGGGGGCGGGGGGCAAGCTGGCCACAGCCGCTGGACCCGTACTCAGCAGAGACACTCAGCCACCCGTTCAAAACACTGGGGCACACTGTACAGAGCAGGAATCAGGGGGGCGGGGGCAGCTGGCCACAGCCGCTGGCCCCGGTGAGAATAGTAAGTGAGCCACACTGACCGGGCCGGACTCAGCAGAGACACTCAGCCACCCGTTCAAACACTGGGGCACACTGCACAGAGCAGGAATCAGGGGGGCGGGGGCAGCTGGCCACAGCCGCTGGCCCCGGACTCAGCAGAGACACTCAGCCACCCGTTCAAACACTGGGGCACACCGTACAGAGCAGGAATCAGGGGGCGGGGGCAGCTGGCCCCAGCTGCTGGCCCGCGGTGAGAATAGTAAGTGAGCCACGCTGAGGCGGGCGGACTCAGCAGAGACTACAGCCAGGCTAACCCAGAACCTCGGACAGGGGGACCCTCAGCCCGCGCATGGTCAGTCACACACACACACCCATATTAGTCAGCTGGGCAGCTGACCGCTGCGATAGCTACGGGGAGCCGGACCGGACCGCGGAGACTACAGCCAGGCTAACCCAGACCTCGGATACTTTGTGCTATCTTCTTCAAATTTGAACCAGGTGTTCACTGATAGTGTGCTTACAGGCCTATACTGTCATTTACCTATATGGATAAAGCCACACAGACCATTTTTTTTTTTTTTAATTATTTTTTTTTAGGTGGACAGAAAATTTGAATTTTTTGCTCATTACTGGCCCACTGCTCTGTTCCAGTAATACCTAAAGTGTTTTTGTGTGTGTGTGTGTGTGTGTGTGTGTGTGTGTGTGTGTGTGTGTGTGTGTGTCTGGGGCTGCAGTTATATGTTTATAGGATTACAGGGTCTGATACAAGCACATCTGTGTAATCCTTAACTAATCTGACATAATCTCATCAGTAATGATATTGTGCAGTACCACTCTCTCTCTCTCTCCCCCTCCCTCATCTTTGTCTCCCACACCTGCAGGCAAATTAGAAATGACTCATTTGAATACACCAATCAGTGCTTGTGCACAATATTATCAGTGTTTGGAAACGTATTGGTGGGTAAACCAGAACCACCCCAGATAAGATTATGTGACACTTCCCTGCTGTCTGTCACTCTCTCTCTCTCTCTCTCTCTCTCTCTCTCTCCCCTCTCTCTCTCTCCTCTGGCCCCTCATTGCTACTTTCTTATCATATTCATTAAAGTACAATGATTGCTCTTTTTTTTCAGCTTCAGAACCAGTCTGAACTGCGTGCTCCAACCCCAGAGAAGGCAGCCTGGTTTCTGGATGCAGCCATCGCAGCTCGCCACAGCAGCCAGCGCCCCAACACCACCGAAGAAGAACACAGGAACTCACACATGCTGTTCACATTACACATATATCAGTATCGCATGGAAAAGACGGGAAAAGGAGGGAGTAAGTGCTGTTTGTTCCAACACTGTTATTACTTTTATTACTGCTGCCACTTTACCTAATTTGATTGTCGACAGTAAGACTTAACAATAACAACAATTATAGCTGCAGTGCCTCTGCTGCTGGAGACTATTAGCATTGTTGTTATCATATCGCACTTCGCCTGCTGTGAGTTCCCTGATATTCGTAGCAGGATAAAGACAGACACAAACATGCTGCTGCTATTAATATAATCCTTCAGCACACATGAGACAAAGCAAAGAGTGGGTGTAAACAATAATGATAGACAGATCAATCTATTTATCTATAGTCACACCACAGATAAACAGGGAGCTTAAGCATCACAATTCATGACAGAGTTGTAGACATACCTATCACAGACTGTGTGATCCCTATACAGAGTCTGTGTTTAGATTAATTCACAGTCATATCACATATTCACTCGTGTCTATATAAATATCCAGGTGATAAAGTTGAGGTAGTGTTCAACTCTGTGACAGATGTCTGCCTGAAATATCATTGATAATGATAAGTTTCTGTGTGTTTATACTTGAGCATGTACTGTGTGTGTGTGTGTGTGTGTGTGTGTGTGTGTGTGTGTGAGAGAGAGAGAGAGAGAGAGAGAGAGAGAGAGAATGTCCTGGATGTTTAATGGTGGCATAAACAAACTTACATGGGAACTGAAACTGTTTTTACAACTATGGCTGCTCACACACTGTAATTACTGGTGTTAATGGTCTTAACCTTTAGACAACTCAGATTCCCAGCATGTAGCCACAAGATACATAAAAACAACTGCAGCTGTAACCTTTGCTAACGTTTGGGCACATTCTTAGGATTAATGCAGGATATGCTAGAGACTGCACACAATTTTTGGAAGAACCTGCATTTTCTATTAATTGATAATGTTGATAATGGATTGTTGACTCGCTACATCGCTTCAGCACTCAGTATACTGTCATGTTAATGCATACTTGGTTTGCATATTTTAAATTCAAGTATTGATGCTTTGAATAACAAATTGGAGGAGATCAATACATGTGTTGCTACGGAGGTGTTGTCAGACTCATCTGATCATTCAGAGTAATGGGCGCTTATTTCCTCATGTCAACCTTTGTCTTAAGCACTTAAAAAATGAAAATGAAAAAAGGTAAATTCAACTTTCATGACATATGTTTCTTACACTTACCCCCCCCTCTGTCATTTTCCTCTTTCCACTTTTTCCACTTCACTAGTGTCAGGAGGACGCAGTCGCCTCCACTTGCTGGATCTGGGCAGCTGTGATGTCAAAGTACTTGGGGGGAGGAGGAGGAGGAGGAGGAGGAGGAGGAGGCGGGAAGAGCAGGGAGACCTCTTCACCCAGCTCGGCGCCTCTGTGCCTTTCTTTATCTGCCCTCGGCAACGTGATCCTGGCCCTGGTCAACGGGAGCAAACACATCCCATACAAGTAGGGTGGTGTCCGAAGGTCTATGTGAGAGTGAGAGGAGAGGAGAGGAGAGGAGAGGAGAGGAGAGGAGAGGAGAGGAGAGGAGAGGAGAGGAGAGGAGAGGAGAGGAGAGGAGAGGAGAGGAGAGGAGAGGAGAGGAGAGGAGAGGAGAGGAGAGAGAGGAGAGGAGAGTGCAAAGATGCTTTGAATAAAGTAAGAAAAGCAAATGGTAGCAGAAATCGAAGGAGTGAATTTGAGGTGTCCAATTTGGCGGAAGAAGTGTGGAGAGGAGTGACAAGTAAGAACAGGAGGATAACAGGATGTTTTGGAGCTGGAGGAGAAGAAGAAAAGAAAGGAGCCGTCAGACCTCTTTAGTTGCTTCAGGTTTTGGGGACTTAATGCTATAAACAACAACAGCTGCTGTTACATATTCATCACATTCATTTTACTGGTTAACTGACTGGCAATGAGAGTAAAGGGGGGTAGAGGTGGAGAGATAGCATAGACAGGCTGAAAACAAAGGTTAACTGTAAAACTGGTAGAAAATTAAGAAAACATGTAATGGCAAAAAAAAAACAAAACATAAAATTCTGTTTAGTATGCACAGTATACATACAGTAGACAGACTAAACTGTAAATGTCCTTGTTGTACCTTTGCCTTCAGTTATTTCTTCTTTTCTTATCTCCGTCCTCCTCGCTCTGCCACTCCCCTTGGGGCTGTGCAGCTCTGTACTCCTCCCTGGTTAATTTAATCAGCAGCTTTTGCATTTACATTGCAAAACAACCTGCAAACCAAAACACTGAAGCTGTAAGCAAAGCTATGCTGAGTCTGGTTTGGCACTGGTGACTCAGACTGTTGTCAGACGCTGAGGGGATTTGGACAGGTTTTATAATGGATGCTCCAGTACATCCGAGAGCTGAGTGCAAGTCTGTAACATAGTAGTCACCACAGAATCACAAACCACTGAGCAGAAATGTGTTAAACTCCAGCCACAGTCCAAGAATTCAGCTCCATTCATTTCATCACAGTTAAATGAGGAGCGCTTCACTACTTTTTAGTAATAGGGTCTCATCCCGTCCTCATCCCAGCCACCAGTCCTGCTCCGGTACTGTTGCTGGGTAACCAGTGACTGTATGCGAGACAATCAGTCGACTGTTGGACCCTGTTGTAGCCTACAGTTATTTCGTCTGTCACCACAAAAATCAACACTATCGTTCTTGCAAGAAACCAAGCATCTCAGTGTGATCCCAAACTGCCAACAGTCTAGCAGGTCCCATGTTTCAGCCACAACATGTAAATTTAAATGTTAATCACAGATTCACTAAACACCAGCCCTCCTCAAAAGCGGAGTACAGCCACTTGTCCAAAATCAGACTGCTTCCCATCTGGTTTGCCATGTCTCTCTTCTGGCAAAGCCACCTACATTTTTTGATTGATGTCGCTCTGTCAGCACAATTCTGGGACAGAGTCAGTTTGTCAGTACTCCAATACCCACCAGTCCTTGGTGTTAGCAAAATAAACATAGAAACTCTAGTGTTCCTTAGAAATTTCTAGATTGCCTCAGTTTGCTCAGTCAATAATAAGTACAAATCTGCAAACAGCATGTTTCGTGCTGCAGCTACTCCGTTATCAGCTTCCTGTAATGATGGTGATCAAGGAATTTGGAAGCTGCATTCATTACAGGCTAGTTTTAATGGAAAGCATCATGTTACATACAGTAGTCTTTGCCAGTACGACTACGGTAATAAATCCAGCACAGGCTGAAGTGCAATTTCTAATCGAACATCCTCAGCACTTGAATTAACTTGCAAATGAATACTTCATGAGTCATGAATTTACCTACATTAATCTCAGGGAGAGATATGGCGAGATAGAGATAGATCAAGAGCGAGAGAGGAGGTTTTGTTGAAGAAGCCTGAGGCAGGAAACTGAGAAAGAGGAAGAGAGAGAGGAGAGGAGAAAAGACGAAGGGTGCATTGATGAGAAAGAGGAGGTCAAGATAGGAGAGAGTATGCGTATGTGAGTGTTTGTGTGCATGTGAATGTACACATATGTGTGTGAGACGTGCCTGCAGGCTGTGTTTTCAGAAAAGGGGGACAGCAGCATGAGGTATTGGGCCACAGAGGAGCTGTGCTCACTGTCAGCCTGCAGGCCTCAACATACACACACACACACACACACACACACACAAAAGGCTATGAATGATTGCAGTAGCCCACCCAGGAGAAAGTCTTTTCTTAAACACACAGCCTAGTTTTACTCTCCCATCTGCTCGTATAATCTCTCTGGGAGATAGATCATCTACCAATATTAGACTGTGTAATATCCAGAGTGCCTCCTTCGAGACTTTATGAGCTTTAGTCTGGAATAGTAACCTTTCATGTGTTTTTATGACATTAATCAATAAACATAATCAATAGTGACCATTAACTTTGCCTTTTGAATCTTTTGGCCTCATTTACATGAATATCTAACCTTCATGTGTTCATTATTACCACAGCCTTTCTTTTCTTTTGACCAAAACAAGCTGTTCGTAATCCTTCATTAAATGTCAAAAAATCAACCAGTTTTGTGACACATTTGAGTTACTGTGTGCATTTTACAAACTGTCTTTAGTGCTCACATCTCAGTGTATGTGCGTTACCAGGGACAGCAAGCTGACCATGTTGCTAAGGGAGTCGCTAGGCAACATGAACTGCCGGACCACCATGATTGCTCACATCTCTGCCTCACCCAGAGATTTCTCAGAAACCCTCTCCACCATCCAGATTGCTTCCCGCGTCCTCCGCATGAAAAAGAAGAAAACTAAAGTCACTGTGGTGAGTTCAAATCAAACCTTGATGCTTCATTAAAACTGGGAGATCATTTCTCTTAATCTCATCTAACAAAAACTTGAGGTACATTAAGTTCAGCTGCAGTCGCCGCTAATGTACTGTGTCTGACAGATGGGCACATAACTCACTTGTTTGGATTTTAATCAGTGGGTCCATGTTACCTCAAAATGTTGAATTTTTTCATCTAAGTCATGACACATTTGTGCTGACTTGATTTCAAAACACCATGCATTTTATCACCTCTTCTCCCCTTTTTCATCAAAACCACACATGCCCAAAGTGCTGCTGACACCCTCTGTCACCTTTCACTTCTCATGCTGACTTATTTCACAATTGTTCAGTTGAAGAAAAGGGGGTCAAGAGATGGCTGCAGAGCTTCTAAAAATAAAACTCAAGCTCAAGAAAACTGTAGTCATGAGATATCAAAAAGTGCTGGTCTGGGATAGAAATGTAAAAAATCAAACTGGGTCACTTGGGTAGGGCGCATGTTGGTCAAGGATCTGCATGAATTTTCTCTCCTCTCCATCTTTCCCATCTTACTCCAGAGTGAACTGTCAATTAAACGCTCTGCAAATCTAAAAAGGGAAATGTTTTCTCTCACCAGCCTGCTCTGTCTTCACTTCCCCTGTCATCCAATCTCTCTGCAGCAATACACCTCCAGCTCCTCTGGAGGAGAGAGCTCCTGTGAAGAGGGCCGTATGCGTCGCCCGACCCATCTGCGTCCTTTCCATCACCGAGGTGACACCGACTCTGACCTTCCATTGCTCCGACTGTCCAGTGACCCAGACGAGTATTCGAGCAGCGAGCAGTCATGTGACACAGTGATCTACGTCGGCCCGAATGGGGCTGCAGTGTCCGACAGAGAGCTGACAGACAACGAGGGACCGCCTGAATTTGTGCCAATTATTCCTGCTTTGCTTCGAGGAAAAACGTCAGAGCAGCATCAAACGCAAAGTCAAAGTCAAGCAGCTGGAGCCCAGAGCAAGGTACTTTAAATATATCTACAACAGTAGAGTTCAGACATTCAGCAGTGCTTTGAAAGATATGTACTATTTCTGTGTGATTTCTGCTCCAACAGGTGCAGCCTCAGTCAGAGGATCAGCCCAGTGGCCCCTCTCAGCCTCTGCCCCAGCCCTCTCAGTCACTGCTGGGGCAGCCGCTGGCACCCGTCCCAGAGGAAGGAGCTGAGTGCCTCAAGTGCAACACCTTTGCTGAGTTGCAAGAGAGACTGGACTGCATTGATGGCAGCGAGGAGGTAAAGAAAGTTTTGTTTTCTTTTGTTGATGTGATTATTCAAGGACACAACCTAGATTGGGATGCAAATCAGAGATAGGGGAGGAACAGGCTGACAAATTCAGCAGTCTGTTCAAATGGATAAATTGTTTTGTCTGTATCCTTTTCCTCTGTTCACCTCAAGAAACACATGCTTTCAATTATACTACAAAATAATGCATTTGAAACTTTTACCTTTTTATTTTAAATTGCTTTTACTAGATCCTGTCTGACCAGTACAATTCTCTGGGATAACATTATTTTCTTGTAACAAAAAGAGCAACGTACTTGCACAGGATTTCCTCTGTCATCAGACAGCATACTGTATTGTCACATGGAGAACAAAGCCTTTGCATTTTTGTTCAGGTGGCAAAGTTCCCCTTTGAAGAGGTCCCTGCAAACAAACAAGGAGCCAAACAAGAGTCATGTCCATCTTCAGCCTCAGCTGCTGCTGCTGCTCCTGTGTTGGATACAGAAGCCATAATAGGTAAAAATTCATTCATTTAATACATATGCTTTATATGAATAATGTATCTCAATGAGACATACCAAATAATTTGTGACCAAAAATCTCCAGGCTTCAAATGTAGTTTTTGTAGTTAAACGTCAAATCAACATTTCTCATTTATTTTTATCGTCCGTGCAACCCACCTCCCGTCTCCAGGCTCAGCATGTGCAGTAGGAGGTGCCGTTCAGTTCTCGCCAACAGCAGCAGCCTCCAGGAGGAGGACCAATGACCAGCAGCTGCAGGAGATCAAGGAGGTGGTGGAGGAGGCAGAGCTGGCACACACGATGATCCACAACCTCGCTCAGAGTTCTGGTTCCTCCATCGTTACTAGTACCAGGAGTGTAACAGGAAGCAGCAGCATCACTTCTAATCCGCTGAGTAGGATCAAGGGCTCCCAACTACAAGACAGGTGAGGACAGGAGCTGCTGCTGAGACACATAAGAAAACAGACAAATACTGAATTTTATACAGACAGAGCAAAATTTTCAGCCCCTTTTAATTTCAGTTGACCTGATATCTCCATGGTCTCTTTTGCAGCCGTGAGAATCTGAATGTGACCAGTAACGCTGACCCGAAGGCACGCCCACTGGGATCACCACGCCTCGGCATCGCCAGCCTGACCAAAACCTCAGACTACAGGTGGCCTACACATGCATACTGTGTCAATGAGCATTAATGCTGACATTTTTTTATTCAAGTACCAACGACAAGCTCGATAATGGGTGTTATCTGTCCTCCTCAGGCCTCCGTCCTCCCCATCGCAGCGGTGTAAAGTGTACACGCAGAAGGGTGTGATGCCGGCAACACCCCCTCTGTCCTCACACACTCTGGCTCAAGATGGCCAGGTCACAGATGCTATGACCTCCGACAGTAAGCATCTTTTTACGTGTTTGGTTTTCATGATGAAATTGAGACGTTTTAAAAGTTAACTTTAGTTTTCCCACTTAGTTGATAAATATTCTCTTTTGAAAACTGGGTCCTAGATAGCGCTCTAAGTGCCATTTCAGCACATTCATCCACTCTGTGTTAGTGTTAAAATTGCCATATTTATTGTATTTCATCACTGACATATAAAATATTTTGTGGTTATCTTTCAGTGTGTATGAGTTTTCTTCTAAAGGTAAACACTAGACAGTTGTGTAGCACTTCAGGGTTAACTTGTAATGACACACATACCTAGTAATTCACAGCTGCACCACCTATTACATACATAGAACTTTTCTTTTGAACAGATTGCTTTGACTGCTACAAATCATATTGGTGTTTTATACCAACGCTTCTACGAGGCAATAAAACAACTAGCTAAAGACAGTAAATACAGTCACATACCAAGTTTGTCTGAGCACAAGTTGATCTACATAGTAACCAGGGCTTTGAAATTGCCATCAGAGACTGTTTCCAACTTCCTAAATTTACCAGAGCACTGGTGGGTGCACGTATTCTGCACTTGGAAGATTAAATTAATTACGATGCCAAATTTGTGTTTCTGATTCTGCAGACAGTTTGGCTGCAGACAGTGGCCGTTCCTCCACAGAGTCCCTGCTGTCCAGGACTTCTCCTGTGGGCATGAGCCCACAAGTCCGAGAGCCAACTCCATCTCTGTCTGCCAGCCTGGGTTCAGCTGAGACGCTCTGTGACGATGACGTCCCACCGATACCCATGGACACGCAAAAGGATGGTGAGTTGCAGCAAAAACACAGCTATTTTTATACAAGGAAAGGGGTGGTGGTGAGATGAAAGTGAGTCATGAGTCACAGTCAAACCCGGAGAAGTGTGATGACAAATATGTAGCATAAGATACACGTCAGGATCAAGAACAACGAGGAAATTAATACATCTCTCTTCTCCACATGCAGCCTCCGTACTGGGACTATCTGTTGGACATACCTCGCTTGGTGAGGATGAACTGGTGTACACGGTGGCGTCTGGATGTGAGGAAGACTTTGATGTTGCAGCTCTCATGGAGACTCAGGACCTAAGCTGTCGTCCAACGTGCATCATCAGCTTCAACAGCGAATGTGGCTCTGTCAACGCCCTAGCTTCAGGCTCTCAGCACATCAGCAGCATCACTGGAGCTGCTGCAGAAGGAGCTGTTGAGGATTATAACATGCCTGCAGGTCTAGCAACAACTACAGGAGTTACAGAGGTTGTTGCCATGGCAGAGGTTAGTGTGACTGCTTTGAATTTTCAGCAACTCATTTAGTATGTGGGTGTGTGTCCTAAAGCACACTGCACAGGTAATACAGATGTGATATGTGTGTGTTTCAACAAGCAGCCAAGTCATAAAATTAAACTCTTTTCTTTTGTTTTACAAGACGTCTTATTTGATTGTATGGCGTACTATTGCAGGTGGCAATGGCCAAACTGAGGATAGATGGTGAAGCCTTGGCCACAGTGATGTCTAACTGTGGTTCACCCATCTCCTCCTGGATGAGTGATCTGAGCATGGGCAGTGAAGCTGACCAGTCTCTCCACAGCTTCAGCCAGTCCCAGAGTCAGCAAGGGGAGGCCCTAGCTGATCCTGACCCCAACCAGAGCTTTGGAGTCGAGGGGCTGGGCAGTTATGAAAGCTGTGGCAGCCCAAGAAGAGGGAGTCTGGAAGGAGAGGTGGTGCTGCAGGAGAATGGGAGCGATAAAGGAACTCCAACCAAAGACAGGCTGAGGAAACTGCCCCCTTCTATGGCTAAAACTAACATTCAAATTCTGGCAGGACCTGGTAACCTCTCCCCTTTCAAGGCCGCAATAAGCATCCACCAATGTGTGGCAGTCAAACCCATCCAGGAATCAGCCATTCTCTCCTCGCCCACCAAGAGTAGCTTAATGAAAGATACAAGCAAATATAATGCACCACTTTTAGCCTCTATTTCTAGTGAGATGAGCTTTGAAGACCCCTGGTTGAAGCGCGGCATGGAGGATGGGAGGTCCAGAGAGCTTGTGTGTGAAGCAAAGGCAGAGAAAAAAGAGGTCGACCACCGCAGGGATGGTGAGAAACAATAGTCATGTATTCAAAATGAAAGACTTGTGTGATTCAAATTTTCTTGAATTAAATGTTTTTTCCTTGTTCCAGGTGTGGATCATTGCAGCTCCAGTTCGGGCGGCGAGGTAGTGTCATCTCCAGATTCCTTTAAGAGAGTGGTGGATGGATGTGAGATGGTCACCGTTGTTGCCCAGGGAGAGTACATGACAAGCATGTACAGCCCAGATATCCACCGTACTGCCAGTCTTCCTCGTGGCTGGCACCGTCTCAACCGACACGACGGCTTAGATAATGGCCTAGAGTATCGTAATCTTGGTGTCACCACTTCAACTCCCTGCAGTCCCCGAGCTACACTTGACCGCCGGGGATCAACTGGAAAACAAGGCTTCTTCTCCCACAAGAAGGGGGGGATCCCACCTCTGCCACCAGTACGGAAGTCCAGCCTTGACCAGCGCAACAGGGCAGCCAGCCCTCTCCATCAACCCACCCACGGAGTCTCGATGATGGGCAGCCCAGCGGATGATTCAGGGATATCTGGATGTGGTCCCATAGGTGTCACCAGACAACGAGGCTCCAGCATAGACAGCAGTCGGCTTTTCAGTGCCAAGTTGGAGCAGCTTGCAAACAGAACCAACTCTCTGGGCCGGGTACACAGCTCCCACAGTGGTTCACACCACTACGATTGCTTCTCCCTGGAGAGAGGTGAGAGCCTGAGAGGGGGAGGAGGAATGAGGGGGGACAGCACCATGCCTCGTACTGGACGCAGTCTCACCCGCGCTGGATCAGTATCTTCTCCAACTGCAAACATGACCAGCCCCAGTTTTAGTGGCAGCCTGGGTCCGAGCAGCGCTCCGCAGTCACCAGCTAAAACCAGTGGCCAGTCCAAGATCTCAGCGGTCAGTAAACTGCTGATGACCAGTAGTCCCAAAGCCAGGAGTCTCTCTGCCTCCAGCACCAAGACTCTCAGCTTTTCAACTAAGTCTTTAAGCCAAACTACCAGCCGCAGCTCCAGCCTTCCTCCTAATGGAAAAGTAAGAATGGCTCTTTGCTGTCAATTTACACTTTGTCATTTAACACCTGTAAACTACATCACTAAGCACAGTAGAAAAAGCCAGATCAACCCAACCACATGGGCTCTGGGCTCTGGGAAACACAGAGCACATTCATCAATAGCTGCGAGCAATTCAAGTCACCACGGTTTCCATTTCTCCTGCCAACCACCTAAGTCATGTATCTGTTTCCTCAGCCCCAGAGCTCCGTCCAGAGCCCAGTACAGCAGCAGGGATCTTCTCCTGGATCCTGGTCTACACAGTCTCTGAGCCGCAGTCGAGGGGGGAGCCTGACAGCCAAGCTGCCTCTGAGAGCTGTCAATGGTCGAATCTCTGAGCTGCTTCAGGGAAGCGCAAGCTCTCGCACCAGGAGTCATTCCCAGGGAGGAGGCACAGATCCTGGGGATGAAAGAGGAGCTGCAGGAGCAAGGTTAGTTAGTTTTACTTCATTTTTCAGGTAAAATAGCAATTTATAAGATGCACAGATGACAATTTCAAGCTTTATTGTGTTGCGCTAGAAACAGATCAACAGATCAATAATATATCTAACATATGGACCTGCTAGTTATTCTGCTGAAAATAATAGGTTTATTCACTTGATTTCTCAGTGGAGGGGGAGCTGGAGCAGCAGGTGGTGGGTGTGGTGGAGGTGGGCTGGGAGAGGAGAGAGCAGCTGTTGTCCAAACACTGCCATCTCCCTACAGCAAGATCACCGCCCCCAGAAAACCACACCGATGCAGCAGTGGCCATGCCAGCGACAACAGGTACGAACCGATGTTCAATGAGAAATGCAAAGTTTCACAGACTATATTTAGTACCACTGAAACAAAAAACATTATTTTTGAACATACCATTAAATGTGATCTCATTCTTGACTCTAACAGCAGTGTACTGAGTGGCGAGCTCCCCCCGGCCATGGGAAAGACAGCCTTGTTTTACCACAGTGGAGGAAGCAGTGGCTATGAGAGCATGCTGAGAGACAGCAGCGAGAACACAGGAAGTACCTCGTCCGCTCAGGACTCCCTCAGTGAGCACAGCACAGCCACCAACTCCTCCAGACGGAGCTCCAAGAGCAGCAAGAAGAGCAGGAGCAACACGGGTAACAACCTCATCCCTAAATGTTCCTGAAATTATGAAATTTATATTCACTTTCAGGGACGCTGTTTAGGCTCCTACTAACATGTTCAGCACTTGACTGTGGCAAGCTCAGCCATGAGAAAATGTAATGAGAAGACTCCCAAAGCTTTAAAAAAAGATATGAAATCCACTTATCATTAATAGAAAAAGAGCAAGAGACAGAGCTATCGAGAAAATCCATCAGTAGAGCACAACGAGAACCACTGGGCAGGTGAAGCAAAAGTGAAAAAAGCTGTGGTTGCAGAAGGAGAAAGGTAGCAAAGGTGACCCTGGCCGCCCATCTGTGAAATGGTAAAGGGATTCTGCTGGTGTGAGCTGTAATGAATATATATTCACCAGAACACCACACAGTGAGCCTGCTAATGTGGTCTCCAATTTTCAGTCTACTGGTTAACCATGAGGATGGATATGTGCATGAAATCAGCTCGGACGGAGGCAGCTCTTCCTGGTGTGTCTCCGATTATTGATTTAAATTAGGAAAAGCCCTTTCCATCCATGCGTGCAGGATGTAACCTCACCTCCTGCCATGCAGCAAAAAGTCTGGATTTACTTTCATTTTACTTTAACCACGCTTGATCCTGTGCGTAGAGAAAGCACTCACTGCCACACTGTCACAAAAAGACACAAAGACTGTTTGCTCTTTGAGGAGGTGAGGACATTAATGGAGTCTGCGTCCAAGATAGATAGACAGCAGATAAGACAATAATCTGGGCCCAAATTCAGTGAAACAGAGTATGAATAGTGAGAAGAAGCGAGGGCAGATGTGCCACAGACAGAGGCAATGTGGGGAGATGTTTGTGTGATCGAAATGTTAATCAAATCTCCAGCAGAGTCTCTCTTTGTGCTTGATTTCCATTAGACTGGATTCACTTGCTGTCTCTCCCTATTTTACCTTCAGGTCTCATCTTTTTTTTTTTTTTTTTATCTATTCCTCTCACATTTTCTTCCTCATTCGTTCAACCCTCTCCCCTTGCACCTTCTCCTCCCTGCAGACCCTCATTCTCTCCCTGTCGCCTTATATGCCTCTTCCTACTACATAATGAAATACAAATGTCTCTGCTTGACCCCTCTGTGCTGCTCTGGGACCAAAAAGACAGCTGCAACCTTATTAAAATCACCACTTTCTCACTATCACACACCTTATCTTTTGGTTCCCGGTGAATCTAATAACTCACATCCCTGTCGACGTGGCTTGCAATTTCTATGCAAAGCGTGTGTGAGCATGTTTGAGTGTGTGTGTCCATTCTAGCCTAGTGGGCAGATTAGAGACTGACCTGCTGTTGTTATCTACGAGCTTCATGAAAAAAAGACTTAACTTTTTATCTGATTTTTAACTCCATTATCTGTTTCTCTTTCTGCTTTTTCCAAACCCCCTCATACTCCTCTTTTGCTCCCTTCTTTCTGCCTCTCTCCCATGATGATTCACCTGTCTCTCTTATCTCTTCTCCCACCCATGATCTTTTTCCTCAGCTCACTAATAATCTGCTTTCATGTCCAATGTCCTAGCTTCCCGTTTTCCCTTATTACTTATGAAAAGCAAATTGTAAAGCGAGAACCAGCAGGGGTTTCCTGTTGAGTTCAAAGGCACTTATGTTGTAGTGTATCTGCCGTATGCCTGAGGATTGATACACTGACTCATGCACAGCTGGAAACAGCTGCTATTTCATGTGTTACTTTTCACTCTTGAGTGGTCCCATGGAAGTGAGTGGTGAGAAAACTCCAATTAGCCACATGGGCCCACCAATAAGCTCTTATATTGTTAAAGGTAGGTTTGTCATTTTGGGAAATACTTGCTGTACTTTCTTGAAGAATTAGATGAGAAGATAAATAACAGTTGAAATAAGACTGCATCCAGCAGACATTAGCATTGCATAAAGACTGGAAATGAAGGGAGCCTGGCTTCCTGGCTCTGTCTTAAAGCAACAAAATCCAACACCACTAAATCTCCTAAATGTTGGTGTAACGCTATGTTTCGTTGTCTTCATCTTACTTATGCTTCCAGGCCTCCAGCGTCGTCGTCTGATCCCAGCACTGACCCTGGACTCTTCATCCTCCTCCTCACCCTCTCACCGCTCCTCCAAACAAGGCATCACGTCCTCCTCTTCTTCCTCCTCCAGCCCAGGTGCCTGCTGGGTAGACGGCCCATTGGGGCCTCCAGCTCCCTCAAACCTCCGGGGGGCAACAGCTACGACAGAAACCTTTGAGATCAAGGTGTATGAGATAGATGACGTCGAGCGACTGCAGAAGAGGAGAGACAAAGGAGGGAGCAAGGTGAGAGGGATAAAAGAGAAGGGAGAGGTATGGGGGAGAGGAAGAATGGAACATGTAATTTAACTAAAATTCAGAGAGAGGGGTTTCAATAGCAAAGTTGTTGATGCACAAATGCTGCAGGAGAAAGAGAGGAAACAGGGAAAAGAGAGGAGGAGGTGTGTGATGATGTGCAATGTGGGGGTGAGGTGAAGGAGAATGAGGAATGGATGAACTGTAGGGAGCGACTTAGAGAAGGCTGAATGTGAAAGAGCAGAAAAAGAGGCCCCAGCGGCCTGGTAGCATGTCGCATTTGATGTCAGTGAAACTGATTTTGATGAATAATAGCTGTGGGACACACCAGAAAGTAGCGAGTGCTGTGTTGAACACTGATGAACAAGAGGAAGAAGCTGGAGAGGAAAAGAGGAGGCTCAGGGATCTGAGCTTCTCTATGTGTCAGTGAGGAAGGAGACTTCAGGAAAACCAATAATTTTAAAAAAACATGAGTGAAGATTTTCACAAAATGAATGAATCAACATTAGCACTACAGTCTGTGTGAACAGGGAGAGTTTTTAATAAAAATATGTTCTATTTTCTTCTGTGTCTCTCTGAATCCTTAAGACAGAATATAGACTGAAATTGCTGAAAGTGAATGCATAGTGCAGGTTTTTTGGCTCCCTCTACAACACCTTTATGTATTGAGAATAAGCAGCATTGTGAGGTTTGTGAGAGAGGCAGGGAAAGAAAAGCATGCAATATAGATTTTCCCCACAGCAGCCTTAAGAGGCCACTTAACCCCCAACTGCTCCAGTGAAGCTGCTCAGTGTCCGAATGTGCTCGGCTGCAGTCACAATGCATGTTGATTTGGTTTCAATATTTAGCAGGCTGCTGCTGATCGAGAAGCACATGTGTTTCACAACACACTCCACTGGATAGATAAAGGTGAGTAAAAATCCATATCTGTGTGTGTCCTCTCTCTATGCGTCAGGAGGTGGTGTATGTCAGTGCCAAGCTCCGTCTGCTGGAGCACCGCCAGCAGCGAATCAGTGAAGTCAGAGCCAAGTACCAGTGTCTGAAGAAAGAGCTGGAACAAACCAAACAGTACCTGATGCTGGAGCCACACAAATGGACCACTGAGTGTAAGTGCAGCACTGTCACATCAGGAGATGTAGGTGTGTGTGTGTGTGTGTGTGTGTGAGAGAGAGAGAGAGAGAGAGAGAAACACAGTAACACCATGGTGTGATCATGGGATCTTGTTTTGTATTCTGCACGACTGGTTCTCAACAGGTACATAATGATTTTTTTCTTGGGAAAGAAAAACATTGTCCATATTAGAGGCAATCCTGCACACTTGTCTCTAATAGTTGTTGATGTTCCCTTTATATTCTGAGGGTAATGGCAGCCCCATCCGTTTGCCAATCGAAGCAGTGCTTACTCCTGGATGAGGCTGACGTTATTATATATATTTTATGCTGTAAACAAATGCAATGAGAAGAACAAAACAACAATGTATTAGTCTGTATTAATATCTGACATTGTACCATGACTCACACTTTAAATTTGGCTGCAAATATTGACTTTAATCTATACAAGACTGAGTCCTGCTCTAAAACAGCTGGGCTCTAGTTTTTAGCTGTTACTCAGATAGAAATAAATAGTGAGTAGAAACTATTTTCAGCTGCTGACTGACACATGACGTGCTCGACTGAATATTTACAGCAGCAGTGTGAGGTAGTTTCACAACAACTAAATATAGTCTGCGTTTGTCATAGTAAAAGAATATGTCACACCAGCGGTGCAGTTGAATCTGTTTTTGAATGGAGGTTTTTACTAAAAGACAATACAAGTAGTTTGGATGAAATCACTGACACACTTTTGTCTCAACTGGGATTTGTTGATAATTAGAGAAATATCAAATGTGCCTTTTTAAATTGATGAATTAACACGTGACTTTTTCTTTTCTGTCCAATATCCAGTCGAGCTTCAGCAGGTCTATGAAGTGGACTCTCTCGAGTATTTAGAAGCTCTGGAGACGGTGACGGACAAACTGGAGACCAGAGTCAACTTCTGCAAAGCCCATCTCATGATGATCACCTGCTTTGACGTGTCCTCAAGACATCGGTAGACAGGAGAGAAGGAGAGCAGGAGGACAGAGAGGTAGACACACAGCTGGACTCTGTTAGATATTGATTCATCAAACACACTTTGAAAATATCTCCTAAGTAATCACATCTCATTGGATGACTGGATTGATGGGGGGGGGGGGTAGAGGGATGGACTGTCCACTTGATTCATCATGCTGGTCATCTAATGTGTCCAAATGTAAGTCAGCAGAAGGACAGATGGAAGGAGAGATGGAGGGATAAAAGGAATGCAGACATCTAACAGGCCAACAGACAGATGAGCTTGTAGATTTTTGTAAACAACCTCAGAAACAGCCGCTGAACAGCATCTAATGGACAGGCTACTTTGAATCAGATAAATATGGCTGCCCAAAAGGGGCAGACAGATGGTTGCAAGACTGAAAAAAAAACCCACATCAAACACGATCAAGTGACCGCATTTTGCCTGAGAACTGAGTAATTGGACTGCTGAGAAACCTCTCGGACTCAGTTGAACATTTAGGAATGTATGGAGAGCGGAGGAGAGGAGAGAGAAACAAAAACTGCCACTTTTTTTTAACAGAGAAGAGTGAAGGAGAGATGATGGGGAGGAAAAAACACCAGCTCACCCCCACCATCATTTTGGAAGAGCACTTTTTAGAGTACACACAGTTGAGAGCCATTGACTGTAAATACAGAGTGCTGACGACAGAGTGGCCTGGTATTGTTGTGCAGTTGCTAAGAGAAAGACAGTAGGACAAAGAAGATGATTTAGATAAGTGCCTTGTGAACATTTCAACAATACCAAGACCAATTCTCCTTCTCTCTGATTATGTGTACATGCAGTAAGTATGGTGCTAGCATAGAAAAAAAAACACACAAAAGATCCGTGTCCCTGGAAAATCTTTGAATTTATAGCCATTATTAAATGTGATGATGTTTTCCTATGGGTCAGTGCTTCATATCATCATATTATAAGAAAAGACATAGTCAATGTTTGAATTGTATTTGGTATATTGTTGAAAGATGAGGCTAAATTTAAACTTTATTATTATAAGACGACCTACAGCGTGTGAAGACCAACATCAAATCCTGTTCGAAACAACAAAACTGTTGCAAGGACCAAAACCTGATTTTGAAAAATACACATGGTTTTTCCAGGACACAGAGTAATGTGCGTTCAAACAAAAAAGAAAAAGAAAAAAACAAGTATTAAAAAACACTGCCGCTAGGGTCTTGTGGTGTTGTTTCTTTCCTTGACTTTACTCAGAAACAGAGCACATCAGAATTTTGACCCTCTGGGGTATACATACATACCACATACACCCCCCCCCCGATACAGTGATGGCTTTTTCATGTTCACAAAGCAATGAAACATTGAGTCACATAAACGTGGAAAAGAAAATGCTTTTCTCTGATCCAGTGTTGAGTACATCCATCGACTGACTGACAGGCGGACTGTCTGTTGTTTGTATCTGTGTTGTTCTGCTCTATTCTAAAAGAAACTGAATGATTCGTCAATGTGTGTGTTTTATAATAAGGTATCCTTTTTTTATTTGAGTGCAATGGGACCATGTAGAGACTATGTATGATAGTAGGCTAATGGAAATAGTTATAAAGAGATTTAAGAGTAAATTACGAGGAAGAGAAAAGTACTGGGAAAGCACATTGATATTCATTTTATATACAGAAGCCCTGAAAGACAAAGCCAGCTGTTAATAACAATTGAGAATGGGGAAGTCAGCAATGATTGAACTTTAACACATCATTTTAATGATGGGATGTATACAGTTAATCTGAAAAGTATATCATATTTAATCAGATCACCCACCATTGATCACCAAATGTTGTTTTCACAGAAAGAGAGAAAAAAAACTTCACTTTTTTCTCAAACATTAAGAAAAAAAAAAGATGTAATTTTTGCGTGGGGAGGTTTTTGCAGATGAAATGAAGAAATGATCCAGCCAAAACTAAAATTTCACTGTCACTGGGCTTTTGTCTCTATAGTATTGGAATGAAGTAGTGAAATTAGACTGAAAGGTTCCCATTATTGACTATTTGAATAGTTCCAGTGCTGTGTAAAGAAATAAAGGAACAATGAAAAGCATATAGAAAGGAATTCAGTAAAGAAAGACAAGGGTGATAACCAAATTATGAGGCATAGCTCTCTGCCTGGTTCCATTATGTTGGATGGATAGCATCACATAAAATTTGTTAATATTATTATCTATGGTGCTTGAGATGTTTATGATCTAAATGTTTGTACAAATATAAATATTTGAAAGAGCCTGTTTCCCTCTGAAATACAGAACAATACCCTTCGAATGCTTCTTCTACATCTGTCTATTGTTGTTGACATCCACCACCCTCCCCTCTGAGCGCCCTTTGCCCGGGTAGCAGAAACCATTCTGGGAGATCCTGTTTGTAGTCTGAGAGGTAAAAAGAACAAGTCGACATCACAGGAGAGGAAGTGCTGTGATCTCGATATGATCTGTCAAAGCTTCGTAGTGCTAAATTTGTCAGATTCAGTTTTTACGTTTTCCACTGGACTGACACAAACACAGGAATATCATTGAAATGTTCATTGAACGGTTTTGATCTTCTCATTCCTGCATAAAGTTATTAATACAGTTATTAATTTCATACGCTGCACATCTGCAGTGGGAACCATGAGATAATCTAATGAGAAATTAACCCTGTGACTCAGATTGCTTTGACAGACTGGATGCCGAGGTGGGCAAAGTGGCTCCTGTGAGGTCTCCCCTTGTTTCCTTTATCTCCCAGTTCACTGTGCAAGTCATGAATGAAGTTTTTATTTATTTGAGCTCAGGAGAGCAGAGTTGCTTATTAATGTTCTTATTTATTTACACCTTATGATCTTAAGAAGTTACTATGCATTTAAGAAAAGGAAAAAACCTGTACATACTTTGCTGAGCCCATGTCATATATAAATATATACTGTACACATAACATATATGCGCTCATCTTTATTTTATATATTTTCTGTTGATTTCATTTGCTCCTGCTGTTCCTGTTGGGGATTGTAATGAGTTTGGGTTTCCTTAAACTTCCACATCCACGTGGTTCCAGCACAAGAAGTTTCGTTCGACTGAATTGTCAGCAGAAATTAAAAATGATTTTTTAACATGAGAAGATGCATGAAAACAGCTGTGTTGTCTTAAATGAAATACCAGTATTAACTCCAGCCTTGTTTAATTCGCAGTGGATGTTTTGGGAACCCAAACCTCTGGATGAACTAAATGGCCTGTATTTGTTTCCTGTTTTAAAATGCTATGTGTGAGGTTTCTCCCTCCATGTGTCACTGCCAAATGAACTATGGTAGCGCTTTATAATTCTAGCAATAACTCTAAAAATAAACACCTTAGGTTTTGGTGGACTTTTCAGGAATGCAGATTCCTTCATCATCAGAGGTATCCAAGCTAAAAGAGATGCGCTCTTTATGAGGTGCATTGAAAAATACTCATATTTTATGTCAAGCTGTACGACAAAAAACTAAAGAAACAAACGAACAAAAAAACCCAATAACAACACACAGTCAGTAAAGAGCAAATTGATATGTGCTGTTAAATGTTTTGTGGGAGCGTTGAGGAATTATAATGTGTTATCTGGAAATTTGACACATAGCATCTTTCAAAGACTATTGTGTGTTTACGTCTGGGTCAGGCCACATTTTACCAAAACAGATTTAGTCTCGCAGTGAAGGACATTTTAGTTCTGTTCAGTTTTAAGGGTTGGCCGTGGGAAAATCTGTACAGAACTGATTAAAACCAGTTTGTCTGTGTCGGTTTACGACATGATGTTATGATGAAATGATGAAGTGCAGGATTTTCGCTGGGGGTGTGTGTTGTTTCCACCCGTCAAGCCTGTGATCATACTGTCCTCTGCAGATTTACTGTTTTTTTTTTTTTTTGTTTTTTTTAGAAATGTGGTCTGACACATTGTGTTGATGGAAGAGCAAGATGGAGGGATGTAAATAAAGGAATGTATTGAAAGAGTTTTGACATCTGACTCTTCATTGTTTCAACACAGAATACCAGTCAGACATCTGGTATTAGGTCTCATCCAATTCAAATGAAATACCTACAATTTGCATGATGACAAACACATCATAGATTAATGAAGATCTACATGAAACAGGACATATCCCCCAGGCAGACGATCAAATCTATGACTTTACACTGTAACACAACTCCCTGCTGCACTTATTTCATTGTTAGCTGTTTACTCCATATAAACAAATTGGAGTCATAGTGAATCCAGACTGATCATCTCCACCTGCTCCAAACTGGTAACTGGAGACAATGCACAGTTACCTGTTTGCCTAATAACATCTGCTGGCATGTTAAAGCTACAGTATGTAGTTTCTGAACACCGATAGCCTAAATAGTTAGTTAGCCTAATAATTTTACAACTCCCCACCAGAATCTCACTCCCTAGTCAGAGTTACAGGGGGAGTCGGATTTTGTTCAACATCAAGCTCAAGCCCAGTTTCCCTGCTCCTCTGACCCGCACATGACAGCCCTGTGCTGGGACGCATGGCTGGCCACCCCCCCCCCCCCCCTCCAGAGCTCCGATCACACACAAAACTCTGTCTAGGTTCATGTTCGATCACTTTCTCGCTTTTTTTCTTTGCCTCCTCCGACAAAACCCTCTTTGCTTTCCTTCGACACCGACTCCGGCAACAAATTCACGTACTGTGCTTCCCCGAGGATGCTCGTGAAGCTGGTCACACACCTCACCTTCACGGCAGATGGGGGAGAGGGGGGCTGTGTTCCTACCCGTACAGGAAAGTTACATAGTGCTGTTTCAGCCGGCAAGACCCCGCTCAGGCTGCAGCTGCAGCACGATTCATCCTATTAACCATTTTTCTACCACTTGAATGAGTTTAGAAACATTATTAAGGTTGAAAAACTACATTTTGTGTTGCTTTAAATGAGGCAGATGGGACAACTCTTGTTTACCTTTTAACAGCTAACTGTTTTTTCTACACCAGTGACAGTTTGCTGTGTTCCTACGTCCATGTACGGCAGCCAAACGGACACAAGGTGACAGCAGTTCTGGCTCCATTTTAACTGTCCTTGACTTTTTGGGATGTGCCTCTGTCAGGTAGTCTACTGTTCATCTCTACAAAGCTTCAATGGTTTTAATTGTTTCCTCTGGGAACTTCTAAATTTGTCATGATCCAGTTATTTCTGCCAGGCGGGTTGTAACCCTGTCACCCTGAGACATGACTGATCAGCTCAGAGAAACTGTTGTCACTGCTGCCACCTCCCGCAGTCAGCCCACTTTTCCCTGGAATATTTTATCTTATGACAGATGCACCAAACAGCTGAGATTTCTGTCACATCATGTTATTTCTTTTAAAGTTTCCTACTAAGACTCAGAGACTAAGCTCTTACTCAGCTGGTCAAATAAGTCTCTCCATCATAATACAAATATCAAAATCACCTCTTCATCTCTTACCCCAACAACCCTGGGCGACAAGTTCCCCTTCTCTGACATTCTTGCATCCATCTCACAGTTATGCTTCTTGCTCTATACAACATTAAAAAAAAAAAAAAAAAAATCATGTCTTACCTGACTCAGCATGTCACCCAGCTGCTATGATTTCCTCTCTGCAGGCTCCCCTTCATGGCCAGTCAAACTTTTACAGATGGTTCAGAGTGTGACAGCCTGTGTGGTCTTCAATCAGCCTAAAAGGGCACATGTCACTCTGGTGCTCATCAACCTGCACCGGCTACCCATGGCCACCCGATCAAATTCAAGTCACTACCGCTTACCTTCAAAGTGATGTGTAGCTCCCCACTCATCTTCTTGATCTCTACAGAATATCGTCTGGTTTCTGCTGGTGGAAAAAGCAAAGCTATCAGACCAGAAACGTCCCTCTCCATTTTCAAGAATCTCTTCAAGAGGACTCATCTCTTTCAAGAGCACCTCCTCTCCTTTCACCTCAGACACACTGACATGCCAAACTAGCACTTGTATGCACTCACCATGCATTTCTTTACCTGATCTTGCACTTGGTAAGTAGATGTGGTACCAAGGTTTCCTGAAGCTTTAGTGTAGTTCCTCACCTTTAAGACACTTTGGACAAAACATTTGCCTAATGATTGAATGTTAATGTAAAATGACAAATTCATTTCAAACATGATCCCAAGTCTCTCACAGGGACTGCTTTCTATAATGCATTAAGAACTAAACCTTCATGCATAATTTTCGCTTTATCTCACAAATTTCAGTTAGAAAATAAAGAAAAATATTGTAAAGCACTTGGAAAAAAGTCACTTCCCAACACCAATAAATAGGTCAATGCAAATTTCCTCTTTGTTCAACAGGATAAAAGAGGATAAGCTGTCTGTTTAACCTCACATCAACATATGACTGTGTGAGGACTCTCTTTGTGTTTCCTACGGTGGCCATGAGAGCAAAACATCTTCATCAATATGTTTTCACACTGCAAAAACATCAATTTAAACAAACGCCTCAGAGTCACAACATGAGTGTTTCCAAAGGACACTGGATGGGAATTGGTTGAGCAGAACTGAGATGTTGAAAGAAGAAACTGAAAGAAAAATACAAATGGAGAAAGCTCAGCTGTTAAACGACCAATTAAATAGAAAAGAGAATTCTGATATGTGCATCGTAAATGACATTTACATATGATTGTAAAAGAAAATTCGCTGTAGAGGATTTAGTGAAACAACATTTATGTAGTATTTTGTTTTGATGAAAACGTTGTTAACTAAATTCAACCTGCTTGTCCATGATGACTCCAAACCAGACAAATTAGAAAGGGAATAAATCTATAATTATGAATTTGAGCTTCAGCTGATCAGACAAAGATTTCCATCAGTTCTGGATCATGTCATAAACATAAAGCAGCTAATCTGTTGTTTCTAAATTTAGTCTGCCCAGCTACAACTACAGTGGTGCATCAGTGTTACAGTGGCATGGGGATTGTGGGACGACATTTTTCTTTTCCTTTCATAGACGAAGGTCCCATGTTTCCTCTACAACGGGAGATAAGCTAGGGATGCACTGTGTGTTCGGCCTGGAGTTGAACTTTTCTTTCTGACTTCTTATTTTCAGAGAGAAGTCACTAGAGGCGGGGTCAGGCCTGCTGTGAACTGTGTTGTCACTAGTCCTCAACGCCAAATGTGTAGCAAGAAGAACGCAATTTGCCTCCAGCTTCAATCAGAGAAGATTCGAGACCTCTCATCAAATGTGGGATAACAACTACTTCAAGGATGGCAGCCAGTGGCTTCAAGGAATCTTCAACAAAGTTTAATGGTACTACTATAGTTGTGTGTGGTGTATTTGCATCCTAGTGCTTTTGCCATCTCATCACTGGCTGCATTTGTCTATTTACTATGATTAGTTTAGGGATTCTCAAAGCGTGACACCTTGCCTCCAGACACAATTGCGATATGAAGCATCTTTTTTTTTTTTTTTTTTTTTTTTTACAATCAGAAAGTGGACTCATGGATGTTCATCTGCAAGTTAACAGGCACTGTAGAGAACTGAATACGTATGTCTACATATTATGGTGAATTTAAGGGGTTTTTAAGCAGGCTGTCAAATTGCTTCCTTGAGCTGTGACTGTGTTGGAGAGCGAGCCAAATGACAACTTCCTCTTGATATTACAGTCACATCATGATCAGCATGACCACATGATGTGAGCCACATCATTTTGCTGTTTTATGAAAATAGCTGGCAAGTTACCTTTAGAGCTAGGTTGCTGTAGTGTGTGTGTGTGTGAGTGTGTGTGTGTGTGTGTGCGTGTGTGGACCTTTACTTCCCTGTAGGCAGCTTTCTAGGTGACATATTGCCCTGTTGAGCCTGCTTTGATCACCCACGCACAGCAGGGAACAGGAAGGAGGAGAAGGAAGGAATAGGAGAAAGAGGAGGGAGAGAACAGATGAGAGAGACAAGCGAGAAGGAATATAAGGACAGGATTACAATTTAGAAGACTGGGGAAAGAGAAATGAGGCATGAAAAGTGGTGCAAGAGAAATAAAATGGGTGATTGTAGGGAAGACAAAGTAGGGAAACAAGTATACTTGTGAAATTGTAGGTTAGAAAAAACTGATAATTTGCAAAATCGCATGCAAGGGAATGATCTCCTCTGCAATTTTAGACAAATAATATGCAATCATGGCCCAACAAATGGATTTGTGCTCTCCTTTCTGATCTCACCTGTCTGCTAAATCATTTACCGCAGGCAAGTGGAAGAGTTTAATTTTCTGCCCAGGATAGCGAGACTAATTTATTTGCTAATGTCGATCATTCAAGGTTGTTGTTGTTGTCCCTGAGCTGGGAAGCTAATTTGACAATTGTTAGGTCCACTTAGCCTTTGTCTTCAAGTAATTCTTCTTTTATACAAGTTAATCTTCCTGGTCGTTTCTTTCTCCAACTGCTTAAAATGGCCATCTGTAATGAGGAGAATCTGCAGATTTAGAGCACTTCATTTCGTGCTGGGAGGAGAAAAATGGAGGAAGAACACATGCCGTGGATATATTGATTCATATGTCTCTCTGATTACCTCTTCAGTGCAGTGATTTCTTTTCTATTTCTACTGAGATTTTAAGTATGGATCAACAAACAAGCTCACGCCTGAAATGTCTGTAAACAGGGATTTCACAGGTCTGTTTTAAATTTTAATTATAACTAATGTGGTGATGTTCATGGGTTTAGTCTTTGTGTGGTAAAAACATTAGGGACAAGCGTAACAAGAAGACTAGTAATCTACATCAGTGCAGCTCAGTGAGTCAGAATACATCCTTCACAGTGTCGGAGCAGTGCAGGCAGCGTGAAACATAGCAGTGCACTTTTGACCAGCATTTCCACTGCTGGAGCCTTTGCCACAAACACTGTTTTACTGTGCTACAACAGGGTCATAGTGAAGTTTTCATCATCTCTAGCATCTCTAGTTTGGAGAGCCTGCTCTGACAATGAAGAAGACCAGTGAAAGAGGAGTGAAAAATGGAAAGGTGATGATGCAGGATGTGATGGAGACACAGGGTTAATGGCTTTTGCTTTTTCATTCAATTAAGACAGGTTAGATGAAAATCATAAACATAGGTTCATCTCCAGCAGCTCCTTATCCCTGAGTCATGAAATGCAGAACGATCATTGAGAGATGATACCTACATACGGATGATATCTATGGTCTCTGGCTGTTATTTCATGTTCACAGTATGATATGTCTCTGCATGAAGAACCAGCTGAGAGGAGAAACAGTAAAACACAAACTGGTGACTCTCACCTATTAAAAGGCTCAATTTGTAAGTTAATTAAACATCTAAAAAGCAAAAAGACTTTTGTAGCATTGACGCTGAGCTGTGCACCGATGGTATCCCAAATGTTTCCATTCAATTTCAAGCAAACCTCTAATTATTCCCTTTGCACATGCGTCAGCCTTGTGGTTGTCTGAGTGGATGAAGGATTTGAGTCATCAGGCTAAAAGTCAGGGAAACATGCTGAGCAAAGTTTAACAGTATCTCAGCTCCTTTCTGGAGAGGAGGAGGCCTTTGTGTAGAGATCCCTGTAAAAAACGACTCCTGACTGGAACAAGCTGACTGCAATTACAGCAACAGTCGTGACGCCAACTCCCTTGATCCAATGCTACTCCACAACATCACCAAACTCAGTCTTGTTTTACTGTTTTGACTGAGAGAATCAAAGTGATAGAAAATTACATATTGTGCTTTTAATGGTTACAAATACTTTACAACATTGAAGCTGTTAAAAAAAAAAAAAAAAAACCTTAACCAGAATGAGAAAACTTAGTGAGACCTGCCAATCAACTGCCAGTGAGGTTGAGGTCCAACATCTGGGATTTCAATTTCAGCAGTGGGGTTGCATTTTGATTACAGAGGGTGAATGTCAGTAAAGGCACAATAAGAACGGAGAGGAGATATGTGAAGATAAAGAGGGGGTGGGAGTAAAGAGAGCTGCGTAGAGGTGAAGTGGTGCAGAGGGAGAAACACAAAGAGAGGGAGTATCTCCAGAATGAAAGTGAAAATTGAAACTGGGGAAGAATAAATTGCAGGAAGGCAAGTGAAAGAAAGAGACGAAACACGCACCAATAGTGAGTTTAATATGAAAGCCATCGGGGAGGGAGCGAGAGAGAGATAGACAGACAGAAAACAAGAGAGAGACAGTGAGCCAGAGAGAGGGAGACGGTTATGGTTAAGCGATAGTAAATCTAATTTGATAGCCGTTATGAGGTGAGAGGAGAGTGAGAGACAGAGAGCAACAGAGCCAATGAAGTGAGTAATAGAGGTAGACACAGCAGTATTGTAGAGCAGGACAGACCGTTCAGCCACGACTGTCATTACTGCACATCTTCATTCAGTCTTTAGATTACTTTCATTTAATATCCCCAAGGTGCAGTTAACGTTTCTCTCTTCTTCCTCCTCGCATACTGGGAAAAATAATCTGGAGAATTTGCTGTTACAGCCATAATTTCCACCGTAATTCTGTAATCATTGTCATTAATTAGGAAACACTAAAATGACTCATGTGAGTGTGTTATGATGAATAATGCTGAACAGCTGACTAATCCAAGACGGGTGAGGGATTTGGGGTTTTTAACGTGTCACGGTGCTGGAAAAAAGTGTCAGAAAAGCAAAACCGTATTATTTTTAACCTTAAAGCAAACATAATATCACTCTAATCCACCCCCCTCTCAGAGGAAGCGCTGTCATCAGTTTGCAAATGCTAGAATTTTGGGATTAACATCGGAAGCATGTTTGTGTGTGTGTGAAAGAGAAAGAGAGCGTTTGAGAAAGTGTGTGTGAGAGAGAAAGAGAGAGAGAGAGAGTGAGAGAGAGAGGGGGGTGTGAGAGAGAGAGACCCATAAGCACATTCCATCACAGACCCACTCTGGGTTTAATTTGGAGGTCGCACACTGACAGAGCAACGCACAAAAACAGGGATTAACATGGGAAGTGTGTGTGATGGATATGTATAGAAGGAAGATGGATGTTTTGAAAACCTGACTTTACAAAAACAACACACACACATACATGTGCACCCACCCACACACACACACACACCCACACAGAGCCAAACACTGGTTGGCCGTGAGATCGTTCATCACGATGGAATCTACAGATTAAACAGAGGAGACAGGGGCCTGCAAACCCTACAACCAGAGAGAATGGGGGAGAGAGAAAGAGGAAGGTAGAGAGAGAGAGACAGACAGGCAGACAGACACAGAGAGAGAGAGAAAGACAGAGAGAGAGAGAGGGAGAGAGACAGACGGAGAGAGAGAGAGAGAGAGAGACAGAGAGAGACAGAGTGAGAGAGAGAGAGAGAGACAGAGAGAGAGAATAAGAGACAAAACACAGCTGTGAAATTCTCAGTTTTATTCACCAGAAATGATGCTGATCAGGTAAATGATTAAATGATCATTACAGCAGAAAGTAAAATATGTACATCGAGTTACATAAAAAGAAGTTAAGTATCAGTTTGTCTGTGCATTAGTGCCGATCCATCTCAGCATGACATTCCTCCATCTTCATTGCCAGATCTGAGGTCAGGGTATGACCGTCACCGTGGGTGATCTTTATGATTTGAAAGGCCTGAGAGGGGAGAGATAAAATCACTCACTTACAGAGTGTCCCAGCTGTTTGTCCATGAACATGTGAAGCACCTGTCAGTATTTCATCGCTCACACCTGTTTGAATGTGTCCAAAGCGTCCTCAACGTGTCCCAGGTAATGTTGCAGCTTCCCCACTCTCATCAGCTGGACTCCATGGACAGGATGGGGATCAGGGTAGTATTGCCTTTTGAAAGAAGAAAGAGAGAGAGAGAGAGAGAGAAGATGAAAACAGAAAGAGAAACAGTCAGAAGAAAATCATCCTCTGCTGCTTCAACCAAACTTTCCCACAGATCTGTTATTGTTTCATTCTTGTCATGTGGATGTTTTCATCCTATGATCATCCTATCCTATGAAGTGTGATTGCAGTTCTAGCTCCCTTCGCTTTTTGCTGAAAAACGCTAAACAGACACTTACAAATCATAAACTAGTGTATAATATCAGAATGGTTTTATAATGTCACTACCAGTAATTATACCAGATTCTATTTACTCTGTGTCACTTATCCAGGTTCTGGTCAGAAGGTCACATTACATTACCTTTCCTCCTGGAGCTTTCATTATGACCCACTGCCAAAAAATGCAGCAGTGACTCTCCCTCTGGTTCTGCACAGCTGGATGGCTGATATCAAAAGTGCGGTCAACCCATAAGAAACCCTGAGGGGCACGATCATGAGCTACAAAATCTGCGGTTGGTTCAATAATCGTCCTCAATCTCCCATCGAGCACCAAGGAAGCTGAGCAGTGCGATGCTCTGATAACTGGAGCAAACTCTCTCGTCCTATTTTTGGCACTACCCTTGAAGTCCCCACAATATGAAAATGAGAAGATGGCATTTTGAAATGAACCTGGATTGACAGTCAGGGTTTTTACTGTCAGGGCTTTATGAGATCAGATTGATAAACAATCAGACTTAATGGTTTGAGACCATCCATGTTCACCCGTGCACACTGGAAATATCAACACAGAAATATGCACTTAACCGTTTGCCTGAATTTGTCAGTTCACTTTGTGTCTCTCTGATCCCTAAGGCAATCCACTGACACTCGCAGCACAGACCTGCGACGATATGATGACTCAGTGAACAGGACTAATCTGCTTTGCCGCTCAGTGTCTGTGTGCAAGTGTGATACATACACAAAGTAGGGATGGGTGAGAAAGAGACATTGTCTTCACAACAGTGAGAAAAATGGGATATTCAAGTCTTTACAAGTGTGTATTGTCTGTGTGATTGTACTCTTGAATGTGTGTTTCTGCATGTGTGTGTTTGTTATAGTTTCCACTTGTCTACATTTGGCACTGCTTTCACGCAACTCTTTGCTCTCCAGTGTGTCTTCTTTAACAGAAAACAAACACACACACACACACACACACACACACACACACACACTGGAAAACACTTCTATCTTTCATAAAGGAACTTTGAAATGTGTTTGATTTAAGCCATTAATCATATGAAAACTAAATTTGTATCCATTTTTATCACATCCATGCTCTCTCTCTCTCTCTACACACACACACACACACACACACACACACACACACACACACACACACAGAACTGGGGCATCCCTAGTCCTATAAAGACGACTACACATCAGGGACTCTTAGGAAGCAGCTTTGTTGTCAGTAAACAGTGGAATTTCAAAACACACATTTACTCAACTCTGCTTGTCATTTATCCTCTTTTCTTCTTCCCCTCCATTAATCTCTGCTTCCTCTTCCTATTTCACATCTCCTTTGCTCTGCTCCTACCTGTTTATATTTGTGTATTCTGCCCCGCTAACTGCAGGGATTAACGCTGGTGATATCAGTCGGCTGTCTCTCTGCTGCTGCTCTGCTCTCGTTCCTCTTCTTACCTCTGTTGCCCTTTTAAACCTTCTCTCTACTTCCTGTTCCCTCGCGCTTACCCCCACTGGTATGTTTTTTTTTATCCCTAATTTTATATAACTGCTTAAAGATGGCATTAAAATGCTCTCTGACAAAGCAGAAACCCTTCTCTACTTCCATTCCCCCCACTCCGTTTAAGTAGCACAGTCTCTCCCTCTCTTCCTCTGTCTCTCTCTCCAACACAAAGAGCTGTACGTAAACACAGACTCATGAATACACACATGAATGCCAGCATTGATGTATGAGCATGCATGCACACAAAGATAAGGTCAATCTGAATCCACTTCACCCTCTATAATCTGCTGTATTTGCCAGATTTCACTTCTCCCCAGAGTAAACAAACCACAAGAGGGTTCAATATGCTCTCAATTCAATCAACTGTAAATAGAAACTGCTCTGCATCTCCGATTAACACAGAATCCATCTTGATTATTTCTTCATGGTCTGAAATCAGTCACTTCCTGAGGCTAAAACTTTTTCTCTCTCTATTTAAAAGAAACATCTATTTTCTAAATCCAATGAAATCAAAGTTAATTAACTCGTAGTGGCCGCAACCAGAGTCATTTAAAACTCTGCAGCTTTTTTGATAATTTTCCAGCAGTTTTCACTCACAGAGCAAATAGCCCATTTGTTCATACCTTCGAGCCGAACTAAACTACTGACTGACAAGCTTACCAATTACAGAGGTGGTCCCTGATTCTGTGCTTAAAATTGAATCATTAATTAGAGAAGTTCAAAGACTAAACCAACAACATTAGTCCTCCATGAATAATAACAAGTTACAATATTGATTTAATTACCAAGCCAGTGATTCAAGCAGCCATGACATGCAAACACATTCACATCAGGACCAAACTGCAATTATATTTCCTCTTTGCATATAGAACCACTGCAGCAATTAAAATAATTTCATTAACGTGCTGTCTCCTGAATTCTCCCCTCCTTTCGTCCCCGGGAGAGTAAATTGAAGAGAAATATAGTCTTGCTGTATGCAGCTAGTTAGAAAGCCATCGCCTTCAGCTATGAGCATGAGAGGGCGCAAGAAGGAGAAATTAATAGTTGTGGAAAAGTGTAGCATTTCCAGGCAAACACTGTGGAACTAATGAGGCTCTTGTTTGGAACAAAAGACCCACAGTCTGCTGTTTGTGAGGGTGAAACATAGATTATTTTGTTAAGCAGAAAACTGACGAAGGAGAACAAAAACATGAAGGAAATGTTAGCATTGAGTATTATCCTTAATTATATATTATTTTCTGTCCAGTGCAACAGTAATTTCAAGTTTATATTTTCAGATTAGCAGCCTTAGCACCTGCTTGCACCTGTCACTAACACAAAGAATGTTTACATGAGATTTAAATCACTCTTTTGCCCATTTAGCCATTTGATGCAAGTTTGCTCATGATTCTTCACCTAAGGTTGTGAATATATGTGACCCACAGAGAGATGCTGTTTAATTTTAAGGTTAAAAGAGTAAATCTATCCAGTATCTAGCAAGAAAAAGATCTGAGAAGACAAGACTTGAAAAGCCTGGTCGTGATGCACAGGTCTGGAGGTGCACAGGTCTGGAGACCATTGATCTTTACACCTCTCCTAAAAGGGATGTAAGAATGTAGACTATGCAATCCAAACATTAGCAGTAACTATGGCTGACACCCCAGGGGAGTTCTGCTTTTCAGCGCATGAATTAAGAACAAATCAGTATGCTTTCGGTGGCTTTAAGGGAAGAGTGAGATTCAGCATTTTTGTAAAACTTCACTCAGCAGAACTTTGCTCGCAATGCGAAATCATTGCGGCACTTTCATTTGTTTTGTCAGTGATTTCCCAGGGTGGCTGTCATCTTAGCCAGAGAATGGAACAGGAGTGTTGTAATAATGCAGCAGGTTCATCGACCATGAACCATGAGTGTCCCAGGTTCAGTTCTGACAAGGGGCCTTGCTCTCTATCAGTGCAGCCATGAGGAAAAGCTTGTCAGATAATTCACAAGAGAAAGAAAAACATTTATTTTATTTGTGCAAATGCGCAGCACACTTGTTGATACACATACAATACATTCATGTACCTCTGCATGTGTGTGTTTGTGTTTGTGTTTGTGTGTGCCTGTGTGAAGGTGTCTAAGGCAGTAAAATATGCACAGTACGTGCACATATTCAATAAGCATTATTTGTGCACCAATGCGGACAAAAACCATCTCTATACATCAGAAACCGAATAGTAAAAGCAGAAAAAAGACCTGCATAGAGAGAGTGAGAAGAAAGGAATAAAGTATGAGGGGAAGGACAGGAGAAAGAGAGAGACTGAGAACTCCTGCAGCTATCTTTCTTCTCTGCCATCTGAAGAGCCCAGAGGAAGATAGTAGATGAATATGGAGGATCCTCCTCCCACTCTCTCACTTATTTCTCCTGAACGGTTTCTCTCTCATATTCTTTTTCTCCTTGCCAGGAGAACGCTCGGTGCATTGCTCTCATCCAGTTTATGACCACATCCCTCATTTTACCATTCACTTTTCTGTTGCACTATTCCACACAACTTTCTTTCTTCAATATAGTGTCACTTCCTCCCATTTTTGCACACTCGTCTTCCCTCCTCATTTCTTTGCCAGGTCGTTGTTAGGGATTCACCCCACGCTCCTCAGCCGCTCCCTCACTTTTCTTTTATCTCCTCCTCACTCCCACCCTCACCTAACCCTTCTCTCTGCTCCCTCCCTAACACCGCCCACAGCCATCCCTCACTTTGGTTTCGCCTGTGCTTCCTCGAGACACATTTCTCTCACTTTCTTTCAAATGACACTGAACTCTCCATCCCCTTCTTCTCATCACCATCTCTCTCTCTGCCGCTCTCTTGTCTAGTTATTTATTGATAGGCTGTGCTGCTGTTTCCCATCCTGTGGATATGTTGTTGTCAGTGTGAGAACAAGGCTGTGCCACTGGAGCTCTGCCCCTCACAAAAGATCAATTAGTCTCTCTTTCTGTCTCTCTCTCTAACACACACACACACACACACACACACACACACACAGGCACAAAAGTGAAATGCACTGCAGGAAGAGGAGGTTGGGGAGTGTAGGGGATTGGACAACCTAAACCAGAGAAAAAGAGGCGAAAAATGTTGATGCAATTTACTGTAATCTGACATGCAGGTTGAAAGACCACAGACTTTTTGAAACTCCATCTGCTTCATTCATTAATAGATTTTGTTCGTCGACTCATCACATGTGCTCTTACAGCCTCCCTTTCATCTTCTCTTGTTCCCACATAAATTCTCTTTCTTTCACTGTTTTCCTGCTTTTACCAACACTTTCTTTCATTACATCACCACTTTAACAGACTTTACTTCTCCTTTGGTTTTCCTGTGCACTCTTTTGTTCCTTTACTCTTTGAACTTTTGATATACAACATATTTTAGGCGCTGACTCATTGATGCAAAACAGAAAATCATAGTTGGCTAGTGCTGATATTACAGAGAGTAATTTGGAGATTCAGAGATTTGTAGCTGGGCTAAAGAATAAAGCACTATTTAAAATGATGTGTTTCAAAATTAATTTCAGCAGTATAGTAAAATTTACAACAGGCCTCCATAAACAACATTAAAGATACAACACAAAGCCTGTCCACATAACTCCATTCATCATTGATCAACAAATATGTGATGATGTGGACATAAATGAGTTAGTTCAAGTTCTTCTCAGTCATCCCACTTAAACCCTGAAATTTTCTTTCAGTCTCTTTCATCTAGTGCAACTTCTGCTCTAACTTTCTGAACCCAGTCCTGATGAACTTTATTTCGCCTACACAGGGATAACACAAGCAGATCCATGTCTCATTTTCAGGTCAAGTCAAGTGAAATGTTTTTCATTTGGAAATCCTCTCAGTCTTTCAATGCTCAGTATCACTGATTCTCCACTTTGACCTCAGAAGCAAGTAAAGTATCCACTTTATGTTATCCCATCACCGAGCAGGCCTTGCCTCTGCCCACATCTTCTGAATCTCTGTCAGTAATCTGTCTGGGACTAAAATATCATCTGGAAGACTTATGATGACTATGAAGGTGTCATAACTGAGTAGCAGCGCAAGTTATTTCTTTAATGTTATTTGAAGTGATAATCCACACAGACAGTTACGCAAGTCTGCATTAACTAAGGGAGTTGCACTTCAGCTGCACTCTGGATGAATTACTCTTGTCCTCTTCCTGACACTGCTGTTCATACTGGAATCAGGAAAATGAATGTTTCTGAATCCAATATATATCTAGATTTAAAGGCAGGGGATGTTTTCCTTTAAGCCTACGGACATGGCTGTAACACACACACACACACACACACACACACACACACGCACGCACACACACAGACACACGCACACACTCACCTATACACTGAAAGCGTCTTCATCCCATATCTCAAAGCTTCCTCCCAGTGTCCCAGGTTGATGGAGGCATCTAAAGCCATGTCTGTCAATCTGAGCTTGTAAAGATTTTCTTCAGGCACGTCACCACCAACAGTTGATAATAAATCACTACAGCTCTGCAGGAGTGATTGCCAATCTGAATGGTCACTTAAGAAAGAGCAACATCTATACTGGTGCAAGTAAAGCCTGCATGTTCATAAGTGGGAAATCTAAGTCTCTGTTTTTGTGTAAAAACTCAGATAAATTTGACCCTGTTGCACTGTGATAAATACATAATACATATGTAATTATTCAGTGTTTGTCACTTCTGTTCTGTTGTATTAGAGTCAAAAAGGGCCACATTGACCTACATGATGGCACAGGTCACATTTGAACAGCACTGCTTCAAATTTACTGATTAGGTCTAAGTATCAATTATCATCTGCTGTTGGAGCTAGCTCAGAGTAGAAATACTGATACAATGGCACAAATTTGGACATTAACTTGTAATCTAAGACAATAGTGAGTGAACTAAAACTGTCTCCAGAGTGTCACTCGAATGAACCTTTCACATTCTTCCATTTGAAATGAGCTATCACTGGTAACTTCATCATTTCAAAGCTGTCACCCAGACATGAACCCCTGAAATATTTCTATAAGTCACAGCAGAGTGCTTATGAAATATTATTAGTGGAGTGGCCTCAACTCATCATCCCACAGTAAGGTGGTTGATGGATGATGACATTGCTTTATGTCCACTGTATGTGGTGGATCTTGGATGTAAAGGATACTTGAATCTGTTTTTTGTTCTTCCAGTCTGGATAGAGCCTCCTTCAACTGGCGCCATGTTGCTTCTTCACCAGACAGCATGAGTCCATCCTGGGCAGAAAGTAGACACTGATGTCTAAAATAATAATTTTCATGTACATTCATAGGTTATACAGCAGCATTATGTGGAATACACAAAGTGAGCAATGTCTGTGTGTGTGTGTGTGTGTGTGTGTGTGTGTGTGTGCGTGTAGTCATGCACTTCTGGATCAACACCTATTGGAGTTGACAAGTCAAGAAGCAACAAACATGTCTGAGTATAAAAGTTTTCTTGTGTTCATAAGATGTGTTAAGATGAACACAAGAAAACTTGTATACTCAGACACAAACACAGCATGCATGTGCACATTGGGAAAAACAGCAACACACAAACACCATCTCCCAGGTTTGATGTCAACAATCATCTGTCAGCATGACAACTTTGGGTCATAGCCCAGCAGCCTGCCATCATCATCTGAAGATTAAAGAGAGAAAGGAGGAATGACAGAAAGCGTGTGTGTGTGTTGTATGCAGAACAAAGGTGGGTTGTGTTGTGGCACTTGGGTCTCGAAAGTGCCATATGGAGTACATGGAGAACAAAACTAGTAGTGGAAATGAAGGCAGAGGGAAAAAAAGAGAGAGAAATGAAAAACTAAATTGAGAACAAAGCACTGAGACACTGGAACAGGAAGATTGGAGTGGATGAAGATGGACGGAGGAGAAAACTGCAGCTGAAAGACAAGATGATTTTTCTCATTTTTCAGTAAGCAGTCAGGGAAGGATGGGGTGAAGGGGTGGAGAGGTGAAGAGGTGGAGCGTGACACAGTGGCAGAGTGGAAGAGGATGGCAGGAGATAAGAGGGGATGTGAGAGTGAAGGAGGAAAGGGAGGAGAGGACAAGAAAAGGCACTGTAGCACGTTACGCACTGATACACTGTTTAAACCAACAGAGAGAGAGAGAGAACATGCATGCGTCTCTATTTGAATTTCTGGTCCACAAGTTTCAGGCAAGAACAATTTTAGCAAGGTTATAATATTAACAAATTTGGGTAAGGTCTGATTAAGGGAGGAACATAATGTGAATTCCTTATCAGCTTAGAGTTTTTCACATTGCAACACACCAGTGAAAAACACTGCACATCAGTGATTTCTCTACACTGGTGGAGCCATGCACATCATCACTGTGTCACTTATGGTGTTTCATTACTGACACGTGCTCCCTGGACAATGATGGTTGTTTCTGTAAATGTTCAGGTGAGATTAACAAATAATAAAAAAAGTCATAAAATGTAGTCATAAATGTATCCACCAGCAGCCTGAGGAGATCCACATCAAGAAACTATTATTAAATGAGCTTAATGCACTGATGGGCTTACTCTCATTATTGGTCATATTTGTACTGTTGTGTACATGTAAACACAGCTTGTGAATTAGTCTGTGTTTTCCTGAATGACAAACAATCATGTGTCTTACTTTGTCCTGAGAGTCACATCGCTGACAGTGGCAGGTGAAGTGGTACTGGTCCTCTAGCTGTCTCTGTCGATCCTCGTTCAGGGACAATGTCTCGATGTAACTTATAGTGAGCTGAGCACAGAGAGAACATTTTCATTTGACTACATTTTATTTTGCATCTTTGATATATTACTTTGCTATGTTTGCTACACTGCAGATCACGTTATCTGCAGTTCAGCACAAACAAATAAGATATTTGGAACTGAGTTTGTGTAAACTGAGCTTGGAGGGAAGAGAGAGTGCAATGTGTCTTTGTCCAGATGGTGTGGATGCATCTCATTACATATATAGTCAGGAGGGATGATGAAGTATGGAAAATTGGAGAAAACGCTGCCAAGTTTGGATGTGTCATGTCTGTGCTGCAGCGATATTTCACTCGGCTCCACACTCTTTAATAAAGTTAAGTTCACCAGGCATCCATCAACATTTATTACTGCTTGCACAATAAAATTCCGACAATAACCGCAGTGGTGCTAAGTACATGGGATATAATATGGTTTCAGATTATGCATCAATAAACAGCCTTTGGCAGTGGCCCCTCTATCAATAACAACAGTGAATACAAAACCTTCAATAAATAATTTGAATAACAAAGTACACATCACAGTTGATAAAAACAGTTATACTTTGTGTTGTTAATGTTGTGAAGATGAAACGTGTTTTTTCTTGTTGTTCATACCTCCTCTTCAGGGTTGATGTCTCGAACAGCTCTGAGCTGCAGTTTTGTTCCCTCAAACACCATCACACAGTTTGGCCTGCAGTCATGGTTTAACAGAGATAGACTGAGAGAGAGCAGACGGGATGATGAAGGGCAGGAGGGAGAAAGAGAGAGAGAGAGAGAGAAAGAGAGCGCCAGAGGGTGGGGGGGGGGGAGTAGTGAGAAAGAGAGAGAGTGGAGAAGAGATGGAGGAGTGAAGAGGAGATAAATGAAGCAAAGTCAAGAAGGTGGAGAGACAGAGAGGGAGTGGATGGAAGAGAAAGATGGAGAGATAAATCAGGAGCAGGGAAGACAGAAAAGAGGAGTAGGAGGAGGAGATGGAGGGAGAGAAATTCATCTGTGATTTAATGTTAAACTTTCTTGTGAATCCTCCTTGGAAATCAGTGCATGTGTGCGTCTCCTCAAACCAGCAAAACACACAAAACACATCACCACTTCTCATCTTCAGCATCACAGCACATCTGCAGCATGATCAATGAGCAGAGACGACACACAGCCCATGATAAAGCCTGAGAGAAATTTTAACTTGTCAGTGGTTGGAAAATGTAAGAGAAGCGTCTTCCTGCTGAGCCGCTGAAAGCATCATGTCCAACTGCTGTGGGATTTTTCACAACACAGACAGCGTTGACTTAAGTCATTATTTGTGCCAGCGTATTTGATATTCGAGAGAATACACAATAAGCGATACATCTCCCTCAAGATCAACCGCAGATCTCTCAGCTAGTGTGCGACAGCCGAGGGATGCCATGTGTCTTATCCCCTGTATCCAAAGTGCTGTGAGGAAGTTAAGTATCATGCAGCAGGTCAAAATGTGACTGAGAGCTATAATGAACCACACACAGGCACAGAGACACAAACACTGCTAATTCCCTGCACAGTGTGACAAATTGAGTACTCTGCCTCTGTCATAACACATGTTGCTCTTCGTTTTTGTGTGTCTTTCAAACAACGGGTACTCGACTTCTGTGTTAATTAATGCATGGTAAAAGATTAAAGAAACTTAAATCATGTGACTATTCTGAATAGTAGCAGACTGCAGGCTGCATTTGATGTGCGTCTTTCATATGTTCATACTGGTAGCCTGCTTGTGTTAACACCTCCTGGACCTGTAAAGAGACATTTCCTGTCACTCTACACATGGCTGAGGAAAAATACTGAAGAGGTTTGTCTGTTTTTATAACCTGTTCCATTAACAGCGGCGCTCTCATTTATCATATTCATAGAGCAAAACAACGGGTGCAAGAGATAAAGAGTGAGTGTGTGTATGTGTGTGCATGTGAGTGTGTGTGTGTGTGTGCGCACTGTAAAAACCATCAGTAACCCCCTGGCTTTGTTCTACAGTGGAGAAGTTGCAGGCTGAATATCAACTAGAAATCAAGCCCTCCAAACAATGTTTTTATCTGATGGAGAGCAGCTCATTAGCATACTAATTAGATTAATTAACTAAACCACATCTCACATTAACAATATCTGATCACACAAGTGAGACTAACTGTTGCTGTGAGAGTGCAGACAGTACGGGACTATTGTGTTTAAATTTAATCGACAGCTGCTGAGAGAAAAGGCTCGGTACTTGTCTTTCTTAAGTGTCGTTTGCATCTTTATTTCTCAGGGATTCTCTGACTGTCAATCATCACAACAATGTGAACAAACTCTACTTCTACAGAATCAGCACTGAACCTAAATTTTACATAAAATGTTCTCATGACTCACAGAAAATACTTTAAAGTTGATAATAAGAATAATATTTAAATCCATCCATCCATCCACATACCACGTAGATAGTCTATATCATTCTCAGGGACTCATCTCTTGTCTTCAAGTGTTGATGTATATTCACAGATTTGAATGTCATTTCTCTAATTACAGAAAAGCGTGAGGATGTTTAAATGGAGTTGACCCACATGGTTGTTATTATTTCCGTCTCCTAATTAGAGCCTCTTCTCAGCAAAGCGTGGGTGTATGAATACATCTACCTTTGTCACAGAGAGAAATGCTCTTAAAGTGTCTCCAGTGGAGCTGAGACGAGTGAAACTATTTTACCAAAAACTGTCAGATGCTCTTGCAGCATAAAACTGTTGACTGGTGCACGACCCAAAAACATGTCTCTGGTCTTTGTGTCACATTGTCAGCTAATCTCCTCTTCCTGTTTTCATTTGGATGTATTTGTGTGAGGATTTGGCTGCAGTCACACACGGGTTTAGGTGACACAGAGGTGAGATGAGGCACATGGTTGGGCTAGATTACAACAAGTGAATAAATGTGTGTGTTATCAATCCAGCTGTAAATCGCTTCACCCCTGATAAAGAGCTCAGACGAAAGGATTTTACATCATAGTTTCATTAGGGCCAATTAGCAGAGAATGAGGAGTAGACGGAGACAAGCACGGAGAGGGATGAGCTTAGCAGAGACAGGGAGTCAGAAAGTCAGCAAATGAGAAACTGCATTTTTGACATATAGTGAAGAGAGAAAAATGAACAGAATGATGGGGTGAACAGAGGTGTAGCCTCACCAGAATAATCCCCCTCTTTTCAGCAAACCCATGGTTGCTAGGCAACCTAAAATATGAATAGGCAGGGGACCATCCTGCAAACGGGCCCATCATTTATGGATGAGTTACGACACAATTCGCACTAACACACTAACACAGACACACATGGTTTTGCTGGGCTTTGGTAAAGCCACTGTGACCATCTGACATCTCAGCACCAGCCAGATAAACTGGCTGGGATGCTTGTAGTGTGTGAGTGCGAGTGGCTGTGTGTGTGTGTGTGCGTAGCAACACGAGCAACTGTGCAACGACCGGCCAAATCCCACCCCATTCACCCCGGACTCTGTACCGGGATTACAGTGCATACCGCTTTGCTCTGTGATTGTGTGGTTCACTCCTGCATGCCAAACAAGAAAGACACACACATGTACACACACGCGCGCGCGCAGTTGTAATATGCTGTCAACATTTATTTTTAAGTTTCCGCCTCAAAATAAAAATTCCCTTCTTCTTCTTTGTACTTGAAAGAACAGCCAGGAAAATAAAGTGTGTGTGTGTGTGTGTGTGTGTGTGTGTAGGGGGCTGTTGTGTATGGGTGGGGTTGGTTGGGATGCGGTGATCTGGCAGGTAACAGAGCTACATTTACATTTTTGGCATTTTTGAAGAGACAGGGACACCATATCACAAAGATTATGAGCTAAATTGAAATTAATGATGTTTTTTTTTAGATATGTACTGTGTGCTTCACACCTTGTCCTTTGTGTGTGTGTGTGTGTATGTATGTGTGTGTGTTACCTCGGATACAGCCCAACTCCAATCTCTTGCAGCTCTGCGTCACTGATGGTGAAACAATTACATGTCACCTAAAGGAGAGAAAGAGGAGACGAGAGAGAAAGGGATCATTTGTTAAATTGCCTCAGGGAACCAACAACAGGAACTTTCATCTCATGATCTGAAGAATTTTGCACATCTCCAGCACCTAACACGACGTGCTTTGAGATTTATGATATGGTTGTATAAAGTAAAGGAACGACACTCTCTTTATCACCTGGAATTACACAAATTTTCAATGACCACGTGCAATAATTTTAACTGAGCATGTAAAACATTTGTTTCACCATGGGTCTCTAAAAGAGAGACAGTGAAAAGGAATACATTAAAAGACAGCATTCCTCAAAAACTACACAGAGGACACAGATGGGATTACCTACAGCATGTCAATTCATTTGCATAATGCGTGGTAACAGAGACTTAAGGTCTTGAACCAATATGAGAGTGAGGTGTACAGCCAACATTAATGTTTAGAAATGGTATAGTCCATTTTAGGGTTGCCTGAAATCGCAGAACAAGCTCCAGGCAAGACCCTCCCAATCCCCCCGTATTTGTCACTTGTCTTGTGACTCCACCACTTTAGTCCAGACAAAAATCTCCTCAAGTACTTGGAGGATTGCCAACACTTGTTTACCAGCACTAGTTCAATAACTGACACATGAAAGCCAACAGCGTTTATTTTCTAGTGTTTCTTCTTTTCAGCTTTTGCTTGTTTGTTATTGGATTTAATTATAGATAGGATATTATTAATTAAATACAGACAGTACACAGTGTGCCAGGAATTTTTCCTCCTAAATCTACATCTAGAACTACGACAATTTTAGTTGATCACATGTTTAAACACTGGATAAGATTTAACACTTTCATGAATAAACCTCCCACAATGCATCTGGGTGGTCTGCCTGATTTAGAAGACACATTTCTGAAATAAATTAATGGAGAAGCCAAAGCTTTCAGGAGAAGTGAGCGCGAGGTTGTCTGTCTCTGCTGAGCTGGTGCAGAGATGGTTTTAATGATAAGGTGCCTGAAGAAGTTGTTTAATAAAAGAGAGGCAGCGAGAGTTGATAAAAAAAAAAAAGAAAGAAAAAGAAACGGGGGGAAATCAGCCATGAATACACAAAAACTTGAAAGAATTTAACAAAGATGTGAAAGTTAAAAAAAAAAGAAACACTAGAAAAATCTTTGATGTGTCAATTACTGAGTTCGTGCTGGTAAACAAGTGTATTTCTGCTGTTGTGGTTTGTTTGTGTATGTAACAGTGGGTGCTGTTACTCCGCTGTCCCCTGCAGAAAGTAGACAAATAAATGTAACTTCAGTGATATTAGTATTCAGGCTGTCAGAGAGGGAGGCAGACAGAGGAGTGCACAGAGAGGGAGGGGGTGATCTACAGTGAGCCGCAGACAGATGTTCTCCATCCTGCTGATATTCACACCAGGACCAGACCTCATCAAACTGATTTGACTTGAATCTGCGCTGGTAATAAACACCATTAGAGTCTGTCCTCGTGGGATATGAGGGTTTTTACTTAACTTAGTCACCGCAGAGCTGAGGAGGAAACGTGGTGACACAAAAACACAGAAGACACACACATAAATCTTTCTTTCTTCATCTCATGCACACACACACACACTTTATTGTTATTCAGTTGTTCCCACAGACATCCTTCATCTTTGCCATAAAGCATGCATTAATGTGCAGGAGGCAGATACATCATATAATATGGCAATGTGTTAAATACAAATAACAATTCATCAAGTGTTCTCAAGTGGATTTTATGAAGTAGTTGTCACTTTTAGCAGAAACACATGGATGGTTATGAGTCCAGGCGCGAGAAATCATTTTGTGAGAAATCTGCTCAGTGTTATTTTTCATAAATTGCAGTAAACATGTTATAGTTGTTTGTCTGTATTGTGTTAAAACAAAGGAGGAGAATCTCTTATTGGAAAAGCTGGAAACAGGAAATGGGAAGCAGAATTTAAATAAACTGCTGTAGGATACTCAGGGTATAGATCTCTCTCTGTCTCTCTCTCTCTCTCTCACACACACACACACACACACACACACACCCCAACACACATTTGCGCTCTCTCTATCTCTCTCGGGGGATGAGAATCAATCTGGCAGAACCTCCACATCTGCAGAGCCGGCTGGTGGACGCCTTTTGCATCTCCAATACATAAACACAAACACATGCACCTGCCCCTGTGGGTCTCCCTGTCTCACAGAGACACTGCACAGAAACTACTGATGAATAAAACTCCTAAATGCTTCTACTTGACTCCCGTCTTTGGCTTATCTTATTCCTCCTAGACCCCTCCGACCTCCATCTTCTTTTCCTTCCCCTTCTTTGTGAACACTGTGGATTACAGAGTTCTTCAACAGTAGACCAGTGAACCACTGTTGAACACTGAACTGCTGTTGCTGTACAAACTATGTACAAATCATTGTGTTCAGTTACTTACAACAATTACTCAACTATTTACACATGTTTTATTTAAAGCTGCCGTAAACATTTGCTCTAGCTTCTTAAACATGAATATTTTCTTAGTTGTTTGAATACAATTAATATCATCATTGAGTTTTGGACTTTTGGCCAAAGCAAGCATTTTGAACATGTCACACTGAGCTCTGGGATGTCAATGGGCATTTTAAACTATTACTTAATTACTATAAATGGTGAAAATGTTAACCAGATTAATAAATAATGAAAATAATAATTTGCTGCAGAAGGTATAGTGAGGTTTAACGCTTTAAAAGGAGGATGACACTTTGTTCCTAATCTTCCTGGCCTTTATCTATTTATTCTTTTAATCAAATGAAAGCGTTTTTTAATCAGCTTAATTTTTAATCAGCTGAACATCTACTCCACAGTAGGTACTCTGTGAGGCATTTTCAGAGAAACAGCACATAACACAACCACCACAGCTGGACAAACAACATCATCCCTCGGTAACCATGGTGATGGCCATTTCCTTCTCACGATAAGAGCCTCTGACAGTTAACCTGTTTATTTATAATCTCCTCATTAATAAATAGGGCGAGTATGGGTTCATATGAGGTTGACATGAGGAGGATCCAGTTCTAGGAGAAGGCGAGGGAGAGACGTTAGAGTATGTGGAGAGCTACTTTCTATCCATCTCCAGTGAATGAATTACCTTCCACCAAATGAAATCAAAGGAGCTCGCTAGCAAATAATAAAGAAGAAATCCTTAACAGCAGGTTCTTAATGGAGATTAGAGGCCTGATACGTATGACTCGCTCTCTGCCTTTGTGGAGAGTTTACACAATTACTGCATGCGTACAAAAGATACCAGAGTGTGCATTTTGTCGCAATGGCACAGAAAATGTCAGCCCCTTCTTCCAATCATTTGTTTGCTCATTTATTTTTCCGCCTGTCACACCCAATATTTCTGATGATTTGATATGGATGAAATGTGTAGAAATTACAAATGTGGGATAGAAGAAGAGAAGCAAAGGCAGGCAAATGAGTGAAGGGTGTGGTGAGCAGCCTGTGATGTGGAAAATGGGAAATAAGATCAAAAACACCCCCTGTATCCAAAAATGTCATCTTCTGGAGGGAGAAGAAAAAACACAAGATACTGATGGAACTTGATGGCAAATTTTGGACTTGATACCAGTGTCTGAAAACATTAGAGCTATGTTTAAGGCAAACAAACACCAAGTGGCTGAAACATAGACATAGATAAGTAAAGACTATACAGTGTACCACCGTACTACACTTTAATACTTCAGTTCTATTGATTGTTGCGATAACAGGTTTTAAATAAATAAGGGTTTATCTCTGCCTGTATCTGCCTTTATCTATCTGCCTGTATTTTCTGCCAATGTCCTACACCTACACCCAGATTTGCCACCATATCTATCTACATAAATGGACAAAAATGTTATAGGTTAGTCTTGTCATCCATTCACCATTAAATTGATAAAATGATATTGTAATTAATCTACTTATTCTATAACTTCAGCATCAAAGTCAAGTTTTTCTTTAAGCGATAACTGAGCTGGTGAGTTTCTGCAGACTTGACAATTTGTTGAAAACTGTCACTTCTCTTGGTCTTTATCTCTGCCGCCTACAATGAAAACGTGACAAAAAGAGGCACCTTAGAAATGCAGCCTGCACTAGTTTGTACTTTCCAAATGAAGATGGATGTGATTAGATCAAAAACCAAAACTTGCCCGTCAAGGTACAAGTCAGGAGTGGGAAAACACTGAGAGGTGGTAACGCTAACCTGTCTGCTCACAGTAAACTCAGCTGCAGGACTGCACTGTGAATGTCTGTGCTGACATTAAGTATTCATGGAGGGAAGGGCAGATCAAAATGATTTCAGTGACATTTTGGAAACATATATGGGTGGCACGTTTCTAAGAGGATGAATGGGGGGTTTGGGACGGTGGGGAGCGCGGAGGTCCTGTCATCTCATATCGCAGGCATTGGATTGGTTTGCTTTGTCCTGTCATGTCAGTTCAAAAACCTTGCGACTGGATGGTTTATGTCTTTAATGTTGCTGGAATCGGTTCAATTACTGTCAATCAGGGAAAAACAACAAAGGCCATCAGACACCATCAAAGGCCGCATCTGTGTGTGTGTGTGTGTGTGTGAGTATGTGTGTGTGTAGTTTTAATGCTTTGATAAAGTATTTATGACCTAATCATGCTTCTTTTATCTCTCAATAGACAGGCAGACAAACATATTCAGAATTACTGAGGAAATATAAAGAAAAAAACGAGGCTGAACATCACCTCCTTACTCGTACACTGTTGCATCAACACACTTTTCTGGCTTTAATATTATAAATGTGACTCTGTCTCAAATATCACAGTAAATAGGTCGTAAAAGTACACATTTCTCCACACACTGGCAATAGACAGCAGTAGCTTGTAGTGCCAAACCCTCTGAGGATAATCAGTTCATTCATTTTCCACCTTTTAGTTAATTTTGTGGCTCAAAAATGTTGTCTTTTTTGGTTCACACTCACCAATCTCATCATGGTTATATGCACCATTGCACCTTTGGCCTCTGATCAGCCTAACAATTAGTAACTGCATATATATCATGTATTTTAACACACTTCCACACAGGGCTTAGTGTCTGTGTTTAATTTTTTTTCCCCAAACAGTAACTGAGGAGAATAACAAAAATATCTCTCTACATGCAGAGTCAGCTCTTGTATCATCACCTAAACAGAACACTTGTGGCAATAGCATTAACAGTGTCAGGGACCATTGAAGAAATTCCCATACTGCTAATGGCCTAGCATGTCAACACTCAATGAAGTATAGCACATGTGCACATGGAGTATAGATTATGTGCATTAAAGAACTCTACACACCCGCTCACTAAATTAGGACTAAGTTTATCTGTGATGTGAATCTAAATCTCACAGTGAGCAGGAAGCCAGAGTTCACTGCTACAGTAAGTCACCTTCCCCACTGACTGAATGGGGGCTTAACAAGAGTCCCTGAGTGCAGTGCAGACTGGTTTGTCTGTAGGTGACAGAGGTCATGTCCTGATGAGATGACCCCTCAGGAGCAGGCGGCTAACTGCTCTGTGTGCACCAGCTGCTGCAGCACGCCCTGTGTGAGCGCTTTTTGATGTGCTTGGACACCACAGGCAGAAAGCTCCTGTCAAGAGCTGCAGTTAAAAAACACAACATTATTTTGTGTCCTAAGGTCTGAAGGGGAGTTAAAGTATCATCTGAAGGACATGTCCAACTTAATCAGCATCCATCTCCCCTGACGACTGGATAGCTGACAGTGCAGTTAACTTTATTATTAACCCTGATCTTATGATGCATTTGTGATACCACAGCATTGGTGAGCTTTGTTTTTGCTTGATTGCTATCACTATCTTGGTTGTTTATACTTAAAAAACAAGATCTGACAAGATCCCAGGTATGGGTAGGGCCAGTATATCATCCCCATCTCTCGTCTCTCCTTTTATTTACTCTCCTCTCTCTCTTGTAGATACACATATGCTCAAAATATTCTTTAAAAGAAACTATCTTTGATGCTTGGGGTGGAAATGTATATGTATCCTAGTGAAAATGTCAACAACTCACTGTAACTGAAAGATGGTGAAAAAACAAGACTTTTAGTAAAATACAAAACACACTTTGTTGCAGTGCCATTCTTGATGCTATAAAGATTACGTTATTGGTGATAAAAACAAACGCACATTCCCTGTGAATGGATGTATTGAGGGCATGTCATGGGTCATAAACTGCCCAACACTTGTGGCTCGTTGGTCTAGGGGTATGATTCTCGCTTAGGGTGCGAGAGGTCCCGGGTTCAAATCCCGGACGAGCCCACTGTTTGGAATACAAATTCATATCTAGGACTCTTAAGTGTGCTGCAGCAGGTAGTATCTGTGAGCTGTTTGGTGAACGTGTGCTTCAGTGACTTCTATGAGTCTCTTCTAACTGTCCACTGAGGTGTGAACATAAAATTTTTCAGGCATGTATCTTTTGTAAAAGTGTGAACCACTAGATGTCTAGGGCCAACAACTACACATTGCAAGAGGTAGGTGGCTCGTTGGTCTAGGGGTATGATTCTCGCTTCGGGTGTGAGAGGTCCCGGGTTCAAATCCCGGACGAGCCCATCGTTTGGACGCATAGATCTTTGGCAAAGCCAACTTAAACAGCCTCAATTCAGTGCCGGACCCCCTTCACAGTGTTGACTCTCCAAGTCTGTGAAAGTAGCACCAAACTGCTCTCAGGTTTGTATTTTGAACACTTATTTCAGAACAACAGTCTGGGACGTTCAGACAGGATATTTAGTGGCACTTTTAACTCAACATCTGTCATGTCTTCTCCTAACATGAGGATCTAATGTATATTCTATTGCATCCATGCTCCACCCTCTAACAGGCCCATTGGAGGAGTAGGGGCACATACTCATAGACTTGGTGTTACATCCAGTAACTACCATTTCCTCAGACTTGCACAGAGCATTATGAGTCTCTTCTAACCACTCAATCAGGTCTGAATGTATTTTCTCCATGGACTTCACACAACTGCTCTTAAGAGCCTCCATCTGCCCCAGCCCTGGCCTTATCATCTCAGGATCTGGATCTAGCTCTCAAGGTGCTGCTCTTTAAATTAACCTGAAAACTTGGCAAATGTCAAACAGAGATTACCTCTCAAAACCTCTAAGTCTTCAATCAAAGTATGGAAATACTGAGAGGAGAGGAAGAGGATGAGAGGAGATTCTGGCAATGGAGAAATGTGCTGTGTATGCTCTGTATATATTTTCTTAGGCTTCTTATTAAAAGTGAAATAGTTCATGTTGTACTAAGATTTTAAATTCATTCCCTACTTTAATTCTGTAGCTGCATTTTTGTGCATCGAACATGCACACACACAGAGACACAACTCTGTCTGTTTAAACAAGCATAAAACTGCCCAACCACTTCAGAAATGGGGACCAGTGTGAGAGACTGGGGATAAGAGAATGACATGGGGAGGAAAATGGAGGAGAGGAAGAGATAAGACGTGAGGAGACAGGTGGAAGGAGACAGTTAAGAAGCAGGAGGACGGTCCGAGGGAGGTAGAGGGAGGTGGGACAGCGGAATGAGGAAGAGAAGGCTCAATACAGAAAAAGGAGAGGAAGGTGGTGCAGGAATGTGTTTAAAGTTGTTAGTAAACTTGTTAGTGAAGTTGCTGAGCGTGTAGAAGACCAGGCGGACTGAATTATAGAGGTGCACCCTGGGAAAACATGGGCACTGAGTATTGAGCGGAGGACCTCTTGTGTCTCCATCACCATCCAAAACAACAATAGATAGTGAAAAGAGAACCAGTTGAACAACAAAAGCTCAAAGTCTAAGATCTGCAATCCTCATATATGTGTGTATTATGGACACGATATTAATATGTTTTAACTAAATATCACAGTTATAGTTAATATCAACATATAACAACACCACCAGTACAGTATGTCCAAGACTGGACAGGGACGTCATGGAAGAGCTGCTACACCGTGGTAGTATTCGCTTCTACAGACATTAACTACATGAAAGACACATGCAAAATATATTAAAATAATATCCAGGGAACCTGCAGGGGCTGTATGGGGCCTGATTATAGCACTGCTCAAAACTGAGTCATTGGTTGGTTCAATTACTATTGTGGTCAAGCCCCAAGACAACCATCTGACACACATAAAAACATAGAAATCCTGTTTGCACACAGCTATAAACAACACCTTAAATTTCCAGCATGCCCGTGTGTGTACTTGAATCCTCATAAACAAATACTATATGGTGCATACACAGAAAGAACTCATACTCTCCCCCTCTCTTTCTAACTCTCTCTCTCTCCCTCTCTCTCTCTCTCTCTCTCACACACACACACACACACACACACACAATAGCCCAAGGCTGGAAGCAATCGAACACAAGATTGCCTCCTGCTCTCTAATGACTTATTTCCATGCTGATACCCAATCATCTCCAGAAGAAATGAGAAAAGAAAGTCGACATGTGTTTTTGTCAAGTTGGCACATTTTCAGCTGATGAGCTACTAAGCTCCTGCAACCATGTGCATGCACATACACACACACACACAGAGTACACTTCCCCCATATCCACTACATCCAGACCTCGAGCACATGTACAGTAGATGGAGGCAGATTTGAGGAACATTCTGTATATCAGACACACATACACCTACACACACATTAGGATGTATATTTCTAGTGGTGCTACACTGTACATTACTGTGAGACATTACAAATGTGTATGTAAATGTGTTAAAAACATATCAGTTTCCTAAGCAGTAACAAATAAATCTCCCCTGATGACTGCAGAATTAATCCCCTGGCCATTTTTTCCTTCGCTCTCTTGTTGCCCATCAAAAGGCATTTTGTAAACACATTTCTCACTAAGCTGCTTTCTTCAATAAAGGTTGATTTTTGGGTATCATTAGAAACATGAATTAAGCATCCCTGTGTGTTGTGGTGGCTCAGATGGATAAACTCTACATCATGCAACAGATGCCACAGCATCATTACAGCTTCAGCCTTGGGCACCAACAAATAATGCAAATACCGCATAATTATGTCATCTCGGTGCATAAAATTAACAAACTGAGGCTTCCCATCCATAATGGCAAATGCTGAAGGGCCTTTCAACAACATTTTTAACCATTAACTGCTCCAGGAAAGAAGCTCAGTGGCCAACAGTAGAGGACTTTAACAAGCACTAAGTGTGGAGGAAGCTTTTTGATCAGTGAAGAGAAAAGGTTACGCAACACTCAGTGCTGATTTTCAACACAACGCACACACACAAACCCAATGACGCACAGATACACTAGTGTTTATCCAGTAAATCACTAAGGTGAGCTTGGCCTCCAGCTGCAGAGCATCCAGTCCAACTCATTTACAGATGTGACCTGAGAGGTCGAAGTAGTTTGTTTCTTTCCACTCCGTTAATCCATTTCTCTGACCACTGACTTTCTGTATAGTAACAAGAAAGGAAGGAAAGAAATGAGGCAAGAAACAAAACAAATGAGACAGTTACATAAAACAAGTAGGCAAGAAATTAATAAAGACCAAGAAAGGAAAACAGTGACATTCGGCCGAGCAGACAGTGCGCACACAGGTTAAATCAGAACAAATGGGGGGTGGGTAAAGATAAAAAGAACTGGTTATTGTTTTCAGAGTGGTATTCTTTGCTGGAAATCGGTTTTTACTGCTTGACTGCTCTCCTGTAGTCTGAAGCAAAGGGTGTTTTTCACGGGGGAATAGCTGTTCCTTCTTCCACTCTGACAGCAGCAGTGAGTCCGCTCTGAGTGGGTTTTCCTCTGTGCACATCCTGCACCCATAACTTTTACATTTAGAGACACTGATCATGAGCATTAAGGTCTGGATTATGAATTGCAAAGCAGTGACTATGTGGGTAATTACATTATATTCACATTATTAAAATTCCATCTTAAAAAGTTGATCACTTCCAAACAAAGAACAAGCTCATTATGCGTCTATGAACCACCTAAACATTAACGTCAGATGAAGAGTACGCTGTAAAAAATGAATCAGTATGTTGGCAGTTCCAGAGCAAGGAATCATCCTATCATCCTGAGAAGGCATTTGGAAAGGACACATATAATCTGTGTGTATATGAGTTGAAGTAAGTCTACAAGTATATAGAACATGTGTAGTACAAGTGTTTATGTCAGGTGATAAATACAGCTTTGTGTGTTGGTAACAAGTGGAGTTGGGTTGAAGTAGAGGCACTAATTAACTCCTGCACACAAGCCTTTGGACTCAACTTGAACGCTGATTATGGGAGATTAAAAACATCTTTGGCTGTAGAGATGAAGTCAAAGAGTCAAAGAATTGAAAATGTATAGGTTCACATATTTTACACCAGTACAGAGCCAGACACGGTAGCATCATTCATGCACTGATTCATATTTTTACTGGCGTGAGTGTAAAAATAGTTACACCATTAAATTCATGCAGACAAGCAAACAAAGAGACCGAGAGGGACAGACACACCTAATTAATTCTTACACCAAGGACGGCGGTGGAGTGGAAAAGTCTGTAAGTTTTTTGTCCAGTCAGATATTGTACGGCTGATATAAACTCACCTCTAACAAGACAACTCAACTAATGAAGTCAGTGACTTCTGCCAGCTGAACAGCAGGTAAATAATGAAGATACTTGGCCCTCTGTGGAACAGTGATGCCTATTTTCTGTGTTACATCATTCAAATTGTCCTTGAAAAGACCAGACTTAATAAATGTGGCTCAGCAGTTGCAGACTGCGCTCACAATGTTCATTCAAATATTCATGAGTCCCATATCTCCCCTCATTCACTTTCTCTCTGTTGAACTTGACACATGAGGAACAGCTAGCAGTTGCCACTATTGCATGTCTCTGTGATTGACACGTGTGCCCTCAGGAGACTCAAACCCTCATAAGAGAGATGTCAGCAGTCTATTGGGATCAGGCCACCGGCTGTATGCATTACAGAGTATAAGCCCTGGGGCATACAAATAGTCTGGACAAGTTTTTGAGGGTAAAAATGTTAGCACTGTGATGGTTGCCAAGTAACTTGTAATTCTCCTCTCATCCATTTTCAGTGCAGCTTAACCTATCCAAGGCCGTTCAGGCAACTGCTGATCCCAATTATTTCCAACTTCTGGGCATTTTTAACGTGTGTCTTTTTATCAGGACATGTTACATTGGCACACTTGTCCGTGGCTTGGTGCAGCACTCTTTAAGCCAAAATCTCCAACTTTCAGCCCTTTTATCTCTGCTGCTGAGTTTTTGCCGAAGGTTGTTGTCATTTCTGTTGAAGTCTGTTGCATGTTTGTATCAGCAACTGCTCTGTAAAATACCAATGGGCTCACATTTGATTTTAATAAAAATAACAACCTGCATCACTTTAATGCTTTGGCTTTGTTCCGAGCAGACCTCATTTGCATCTTCAAGCAGGACAAGTGCACAGAGAACATTGCTATGGCAACCACATCATGTGAGTTTGGGGTTTTGTGATACTGTATCACAAAGATTGATAAAGTACGACTATGCTATGAATTTATGCCTGATCACTGCCTTTTCTCTCTCTCTCCTCCTCTTCCTGGTTTCCTTTGCATCAGTTTCGACTGTGATGTAATAGCAGCTTTTCTGCCTTCAACACAACAAGGACAAACGTCTGAAAGATGACGGTTATGATTCAAAGGAGATACGGGAAACCTTGGGGCTTTTAATATGAGTGTGTATTTTTGAAAGACAATGCATTAGCCTTTGAAGCATATGTTTTTGTTGAGAGTGTTGAGGAGGTGTTGAGTCAGATTTTTGAAGCTATTGCTTGTTGTGTTGGACATCACAATATTGTCAAGTGTTCCTGCTATTCTGCCTGTCACTGTCCTGTGTGACTCTAGCAAGCAAATTATATCTGTATTACAAAATCTGTCAAACACATCTGAAATCTCCCAGAGGTGTCCAAGATCTGGCGGCTGTGAAGGCGACAGCATATGATTCACACAATTTTCATATCAAACCATTCACTGACCCCTCGTTCCCTGTGGATAGAGGCATTGTTGTCTTGTTGCTCCACTTGTTCGTCAGGTTTTTCCTCTGATCTGTCACCTGTCTTTCCACCTAGGGAATAATGACTTATGTCTATCTTGACTCAAGATAATTCAACATCACCTGAGGCACACAACCTGTGTGATAGTTTCACACACATGAATGTCTTCTGTTGTGTATATTCTCTCTCTGCCTCTCAGACACACACACACACACACACACACACACACACATAATCCCCCAGGTTGTAAAACTACAATTATCTCCCACTCCAGAATAAATGTCAGGTTATAGTTCAAAAGCTTCATCCAATATCCGAGTGCATCTCTGTGTATGTGTGTGTGTGTTAATGTATTCAGGTTGACCTAAATGTTTATACATTAGATTACAATCATGCAGCTTGTGCATTTAAACACACGTACTCCTGCATGGTAAGTTGTAATGATAATGGTGATAATGGTGTTTTTATGGCACAGTTAATGTTTAATCAATAGTCATCCTAATAATGACAACATACCCATTACAGCTGTGTTTAAGAGAGTTACTATGTGTGTGTGCGTGTTCATGCAAACATGTGTTGGGGGTATTTTTGCATACCGCACACATGGATGTGTCTACATGATGATGTTTTCCAGTGTTAGAGGACTGTCCCATTAAGGTGAAAATGATGATGGGATTTATTGTTTCATGCAGGGTGGGATTACGTTACCATAGAAATGCCCTGCCTTTAATTCTAGCAATCAACAAATTCTATCATCTATTAATTGACTCTGACACATCACACTTCACGTTTCTGCAGATGCTGTACAAACAGTATGTGATGTTGAGGGCTGTGCAGTGTGTCTAAGAAATCACTGGTTCATCTAGTAAAAGCCAATAGAAGTTGACTGTTAATATACAGAGGCTTCTGATAAAGAGATACCAAATTTATATTGGTTAAGAAGATGTGAACTGGGGTTTGTTAGAAATGCAGTGGAAACATAACTCATTATTCTAAGTTAAGTGATTAGCTTGACCTTTATTCTGACATCTCTGAGGCCTGATTGTGTTTTCTCTGACTTTTAAATAAATCATCTAACAAACAGAACTTAAATGTAGATTACCAAAACACGCAATGTCAGCCTGTGATCTGCAGCTCCTTACATTTATACATGCTCTCTCTCTCTCGCTCCCTGCAGTCAAACACATCCATCTGTGTGTGTCCTTCACTGAACAAAGGTGACTAATTTAACTGGTGTCATTAGTACAGAGGCGCCCAATCAGGGATTTAGCATAAGAGCGGAAAGTGTGAATATGAGAAGGCTTGTTCGAAAGAAAAGACAAACAAGTATCAAAATGAATCTAAAATATATAAGTCAATTGCACATCTTTAGCTCAATATACTCTTCTGTGTTGGCTAGAAAAAACAGCAAAAAAAATGAGTACATGGATAAATAAAAGATTCATCAAATAAGATCTAAACATCCACTGACACTCTCTCCAGCCCTGACACTGTTGGTCGGTGTGTGTGCATTTATGGCTTTGTGATCTTTTCACTGTGACCTTGTGGTCGCCATCCACAAGTGCCTACACTCTTTTCACATGTGTTTGTGCATAAGGTTTCACAGAGTATGTATTTCTGCATGTGTGTATGTACAGTATGTGTGTGTGTGAGTGAGTGAGTGAGTGAGTGAGTGAGTGAGTGAGTGAGTGAGTGAGTGAGTGAGAGAGTGAGAGAGTGAGAGAGTGAGAGTGAGTGAGTGAGTGAGAGAGGGGGGGGGGGGAGATGAGAGAGAGGGATGCACAGAAGTGTAATGTAATCTACTTTTGACTTAAAAGCATGTGTTTGTTCCTTATAGTAACAAAGGAGTGCCTGGGGCTACGTGTGTATGTATGTATATGCAGGATGTGTCCAGTATGTGCGTGTGTGGGTGTGCGTGTGTGTGTGTGCGTATGTGTGTGTATGTGCGTGTATGTGTGTGTACACCATAGTGATAAAGTACTGCCTGGGCCAATGGAAATTACCCTCATCCATCTCCTAATGTGCACATCCATGTGCACAGACACATGCACACATGCACACAAGCACACACACATTCTGAATGAGACAGGCAACAGAATGAGGAGACAGTGATATAATGGTAGACTGACCAGAGTACAGCAACAACAACATGTACAGCAGGCCTCAGTTTAAAGCTATTAATTCAAACACTAATGAAGCTCATTGACACAACATTTAAACACGAGTCACAGAACTTCAACTTCAACAAAATGGACGCAACTGTGGGAACATATAAGCAATTTATTATTCATTTTTTAACTTGAGTAGCAACTAGTTTAGTTTCAGTGTGAGTTTGTTTTGTTTTGTTTTGTTTTTTTTTACACATTATTGTGTCCCATTTAAAAATAAAAAAGGTGGCAAATAATGTTGTTTCTTATTATCAATAAAGTGAAAAATGCCCTAATGACTTGATTGATGAATTCAAAATCTTGTTTTGGCCGATGAACCTATCCAAAGATGTAACAATGTTTGGTTAAGACAATAAACACCTAGAAATAGTTCACTACACATTTTGTGTTTGACTTTGTCACTTTACACAATGAAATGTTGAAAAGCATAAGTTCCTGTCAGTATGAGCTTTGAGACTGACATGAAAAACCAACATACCTACTGTGTGTCACAGATCATTATAAACAAGATAAGTGTTACTAAGAAGCACAAAAACCAGTGAGTAAGTGCGATAATGGATTAATTGTTATTGGTTGAACTGCCCAACAGCTCTGGGACTTAATGAGCCCAGCTGACCATTTGTGTCAGCTCTTTTAATTTCAAGTTTTAAATATAAAAACAGTAAAAGTACAATTTAACTGCCCTCTGTTCTCCTTAAATTGTCCACATAGTGATGAGAGGCAAGAGTGAAACACTTTGTTTTAACCTTTTAATCCTGTTTGTATTCTGTTTTTCAGTAAACATGGCTCCTTTACGACTGTGTAATTACAGAGCTGTGAAAAAAGTTCATTATTTATTCACTGTGTGTGTGTGTTGTCTATAGAAACACTGTCCCATTTATAATTCATATTATTCAATAATTCATTTATTTATTCCCATGTATTTATTCAACTACACAGAACAAATACAACAAATAGAGCTAACTTCATACTGATTGTTACCCTGGGAAGAGAGAGAGTCATGTCAGCACAACACACACACACAAGTAGTTAATTAGTGAAACTCCTTGGATGATATTTTTGTCTCAGGAACAAACCATGAGCCCAGGGGGCAGAGAGGAGAGTTAGGGTAGACAGAAAATATTACAAAAAGAACGACAAAGAAAGGGAAGGAGGAAACAGTGACTGATGGAGAGCAGTGAGAAAATAGATTTAGACCGAGACAAATAGAAAAGGAAGAAGAATCATGGATGTGTGAAGAACAGGAAGGGTAGATATTAAATGAGAAAAAGAAGTAAGGAACATCACAGACATTATTCACTTCACTCGTTGCCCTGGATGTCATAACAGGACAAGATTCACCATCTCACTATTGTAAATTATGTTTTGTAAATACATGAGTACATAACCTCCAATCAAACTGTGTGACAAGTGCCATCCCCATCAGCTGTCCAAAATGTGTGTGTGTACGTTGGCATCTACACCTTGTCTATTTGTCATAGTAGGACTGTGTGTGTGTGTGTTTGTGTGTTTCTACATGTGAGTCCAGCACCTGCAGCCCTCTCATTTTGTTTCCACTCTGATGAACCCTCTGACCTTTCCATCCAACACTTTAACACACACACTCACTTTCTCTGACACTCACTCACACACATACACACACACACTCACCGGCCCTGCCAATAGTGGTCCAGCAGCTCACACAGAAAAGCTAATTGGAATTTACTGTGTGCCACAATAATTTTCTGGTGATCAGGGCATGACTTAGTGATGGCTTTGGCCAAAACAGAGAAGAACGGCTGTAGCTGAACTCCTGCTCTTTCCCACAGACTTAGCAGCATGAGCTGGATATCCATCATCACATAAGCCTCTTCTGACAAGAAATCTACCGGCTTCATTTATCTGCTGGCTTTTGGCTTCACACATGGATACCCATTAGGAAGAAACTGTGGATTGTTTTCAAATATAGAAAGACTTTTATGGATGGAGCTGCAAATCTGGCGCAGCCTCCTACATCTACACACAACACCCATTTATTCAGCTGTGAAAAAACTACATTATGGCAATGTTACTAGTTCCAAAAATTTCATGGAGGAAATTTTTAACAACTAATGCTCGACACTAACCTTTTCACCCTTAACAAAGACGAGATGTTGACAAAATTACACTGAAATCATTGGATCATAATTCACTGATGAAAGAGGTGACTTCTGTGGGGTTTGAAAATACAAATAATGAAAACTAAAATGTCTCCACCCAAGGCCACAGTCAAACAACATATACCACACTTCATAGTAATAACTGATTACAAATTATCATGAGATGCACCAAAATGTTCTGTGTCTTCTTGTGTCCCTCCAACCAGTTCAGTAAAACAGACAGGTGAAAACACAATGTCCTAGGCAACGATAACAACATCAGAGCCGACTCCCTCTCCTTGCATCTTATTCCCCGTTTTATTTTCATCATTGTCAACTGATCCTCTGGTGCTAAAGAGAGACTAAGATGTCAAGTAGCTTCACTGAGTGAAATGAGACAAAATGTCCAATGTCAGAGGGAGAAGACAAAGAAAATCAAGAATGAGCATGCACGCACACACAAACACACACACAGAAGTCTGGGGGTTGAAATCAACAACAGCAGGTGACTGTCTGAAAGCTAGCTTCTACCAGCAGCATCAAACAGCATGATAGAAATGTCACACACACACACACACACACACACACACACACACTAACAGACAGTTATTCCTGCAGGGAGGGTTCGCCTATACCTTGAGCTCTCAGTGGTCAGACAAATAACCGCTCAGTCTCAGCAGAGTCACAGCTTCAATCCTCTTCCAGAAAATAAGACCATACATCTCTTTCTCTATCTTCTTCCATCCTCAACATAATGAAATGAGCTGCCACTTGGTGGAAGCTTCACATGAGTCTAAAACGGACACTTTCACTTTAGATCATGCAGCGTAAAGTGATTTGAGCTTGGCATTCAGCGCTCTAGTCAACCAGAAATTAAAGTGAACTGATGATTCGCACTGTTGTGTTACCATTCACAGTGGCACATTATATAGGTCTAGTGATATAAAGATATATAAAATGAGCCGAAAAGCTTGTCAACACAGGCGCAACCAGTGTGAGTGTGTGTATGTATGTGTGCATGTGTGTGTGCAGCGATCTGTAAGAGCATTTTTTCTGCTCAGTGGAGCTCACACACACCAGCTGTACATGGCACAGAGGTAGCTGCCCTGGCTCACCCTGTCATCACCAGGAATGCTGGGTAAGTGGTGTGTCTGGTTGTGCATAGTAATCCATGGTGACAACGTTTTTAAAACTTGGGTGACAGTGCAGGTGGACACAGAGAAGGTGGAGGTGAGTCAGAAACAAAAAAAAGAAACAAATGAGTTGGAGAGACATGAGGGAAAAAGAAAGTCAGGTGGAAAAATGGTGAAAAAAGAGAGAATGTACATGTCCATCCATGTTTTGTAGGCTCTGCATGGGGTGTGTGTGTGTGTGTGTGTGTGTGTGTGTGTGTGCTATTGATTCATAGATCCCCTAAAGGAATAGGATATTAATGGTGACCTCTACAGAAAAGGAGGCAGAGAAGGAAAGGAAGGAAAAAAGTGCACAGCATATGAAGTGATATCTATGAATCTATGGAGCAGGCAGGGCAAGCAGCAATAGCAAGATAGATGATGGGTGATTTGGACCAGCACACACACTGAATATTCATCATTTACATCCCAGTGTGACTGGTATAAAACATTCATCCCTGCTCCACAGCTTTACATAGTCTGCAGACACACACACAAAAAAACAAACACAGACCACGCGGGTTAGGAAACAGAGTCCATGGCTTCGATTATCAATCAGCAGCAACAGCACAGCAATCATCTCCATCCCATCAGGCTCACAACAAGCACACAAACACCATAAGGAACTGAAGGGACAAATGAGCTGGTGGGGAAAGACGGAAGAAACCAGCATTTACATTTACTTCTTATGCATACCTTGTGTCTCCAGCTTTACAATCACAAATAAGGAGGGAGATGTTAGAAACAGGAGAGGAGGAGGAGGAGGAGGAGGAGGAGGAGGAGGAGGAGGGAGCAGTCATATAAAAGATCCTCCTGATATTAAGAGGAGCTCATGTACGGGCTTGAATAACAAAACAACTCATGAATACAGAGTGAGGAAAAAAATTAAGATTTCTATTAAACTAATTGTAGAGTAACAGCTTTAAGGAAACTCAGCCTGCTGTATTTCACATCTCAAACATCACTGGCAAAGTAAAAGGAGGAGAAAGGATGAAAAATGTCAAGAGTAGTGGCGGTGAATAAATGTATGGGAGCTACAGCTGTAAATGTGGAATAAACTAGTGTAAAAAAATACCTTCAAACTATCTCTTGTTCATCCTCATCACCTTTTCTCTCTGATCCCCCCCCGTCTCACACCTTCTTCACTATTCCTCTTTCCTCAAGCCACTCATTTTACTTTTCCTCTCATCTTCCCCATGCCTTGTTCTCTTCCACCCCTTCTCCTCTTCTCCCCATCCCCCTTTCCTCCACTCTTCATCAGCTCATTGCCCATTCCTTCAGAGAGGTGGAGGAGGCTCACAGTAAGTATCATCTGATGGTGTAACCATGGGATGATGAAAGGATGAAGGAGTAAAAGGAAGGGGGGGGGGGCAGAGGCAGCAAAAAAAAAGGGTATGGTGAGCAGAGATTGGGAAGTGGAATAAAAGATCAAGAACCTCTAATCTCAGAAATGTCAGATAACTGAGGGGGGAAAGCCCACCCACCGAGACGGGGGGAGGGAGAGAGGGAGAGAGAGTAAGAGAGAGAAAGAGAGCATTATTGTGATATTGATGGTTATGGAGCAGGTTTTAATAAAGTCTTGGATTACAGTCATCTCAATAGCACATTTCAATCAGGGACAGATGATTGATCTGTGTTACATCTCAGACACTGAGGACTGGACTGAGATGATGAAATGGGTCTAGAATCTGGGACATTGATTAAGTCACTGTTGCACTGTTGCTTGTTCAAAACTGCCTTAATTGGCTCAAAAAGTGGTTGCTATGGTGGTTGGCCCATCTGTTCAGCTGGAAATAGGCCACTACACTTTCAGTTCAACAAGGTGGAATATTTGTTGGTGATTGTCGATCTTTAAGGAGGAATTTCTCATTTCCGGCCTCCACTCTTCCTCCCTTTTCCCTCTTCTTCTTCCTCCTCTTTCTCTCTCTCTCTCTCGCCTTCTTCCTCTCTGAACTGTGCTTCTTCCTGGCAGAAACAGTCTGTGTTCTCTCACCTGTGAAACTAAGAGATGTCCTTGACTCACAAGGGCATTACTGTCTGTGTGTTCACTACAAAGGAGTGCAGTGTATGAAGATGGCTACATCACACACCTTTGTTGCCATCTGTCATTCCACTCACACTCTCACACACAAGTCAGTCAATATCCGAGTGATTGCATCAATCTCATTATGAGACACCTTTGCCATGTGTCAAAATCGGATTACATGTTGCCTGAAGCTAATGACATTTACACAACTAGTAAATACACCTGTATCCAATACAGCCGACACACACTTTGCCTGTGGGGCTGACCATTGATCAACATATCCCCTTCTTTAATCACAAGGTGAGGAGGGGAGCATCAGTGGACATTGTGACAACATTACTGATAGTTTTTATTTTCCATGTTGATAGGTATCTGATAGTTGTGCATTTGCCTCTATTCCTCAAACTGTCAGCAACTTAACATGTGATGTACGTTTTCTTTGAACATTTGCTGAGGTGTATGGACTGACATGTATGTGGGCATAAGCCAACATTAACACCACATGAACATCTGCAGGCAGCCATGCAGAAACAGAGGGAACATCTGCAGTAGTTGTCCAAAAGTGGCCTTTAGGGGCACAGGAGACAATCCAAGTCAGGTAGGACGAATCCAACACGCCCAGTGTGACGGGCTCGAGACGCAATATTGAAACAGGCTACGCTAATTACGGCTGATGTAGCGTGTACAAACCTACATGCTGCACAACCTTGTATTCAGTCTAAAAATAGAGCCAAAAATGAAGATCCTCGGAGGAGAGCACCGCTGTACTAAAATTATTACACAAAATACATTTTCATACTGCTTAACCTGAAGTTGTTTATTAAAGCATTTCATGAGGGATTCTCTCCTTACACACTCTAACACACACACAAACACACACATGCACACACACCCCAGACTCAGGGGGTTTGCAGTAGGAGTCAATTAAAGGAGCTCCCCATTGTAATTACACAGTGTTAGATATACTGGCCCACTGGGACTTGAGTGTGTGTTTGTTTGTCCTTCCTCCTGTCATCTTCCACTCCCACTCTTTTACTCTCTCTTCATCTACACCTGGGGGTGTTTTCAGGGAGGGGCTCATTAAACCCTAAATTCCCCTTTGATCTCTCTAAATAAGAGGTCAAATACAGTGATTGTTCAATTGCTATGATGCCTTGAAGTCAGGAGGAACATAAATTTAATGAATGCAGACCAGAAGGAAAAAAATAGCAGCAGCAGTGGATCAGAGGACAAACCAAACAAACAAGGAGTGCTTAATTTTAGTAATTAATTCTATTTACCAATTGTGGTTCAAATCATTTTTGCACCCAAAGCATTGCATTGAGGACATAAAGGGTTAGTGTGGCTCACACTCCCTCCCTCCTTATCTGTCTCATCCTCTGTCTCTTCCTCTTTCTCATCCTGTTCACTATGGGTCAAAAAACGCTGACACGTCTAAACCTGCTCTGCCACATTCAATCAATACAGAAGCACTATCTCACACAGACACACACATACACAGGTGCAAAAATAGACACTTTGGAAAAAGAGCGCTGACTGACATCCATGTTTTTTTATGTGAAAGCTTTTATTTTTTATTTTATTTTATTTTTTTACCTAAATAGCAATTTCATTTTGCATAGTTACAGGGTAGAGGTGGCAAGTTACGACGGTTATGGAGAACCACAAGTGTCCATACATGCTTCATAACAGCAATATTTTTCTATAGAGCTGTTTTTCATCTCTAAAATTTGTAGCATTAATTTTACCAAATGTAAATGTAGTCACTTTCATTACATCTGTCCCCTAGACCCTATTTTCATGGATGCACAAAAACCAAAATTGACATATGTGACTCTTAGTTGGTGGCCCTGATTTAAATTTGAACCAAGGTATATGGATACACTGAGGTTTAGACCACTGTGCTGCCACTGATGCTCTTTCACATGCAGTAATAAAATAGGAGTTAAATGTTAACATTAATTCAACAGAACAGTTTACTAACACTCATTCTTTATCTCCATGGTAACACTAGCGACTGGCCAATGGGAGATGAGCCAAGTACAGAGGTGTACGGTGAGTGGGTGTAACAAATGACTATATGGTATTGTGTGCGTGAGAGCAAGAGAGAGAGAGAAAGACTGTGCGTTTGACCTTCAACCATATACTGTACAATTCTGTATTGTCATTTCTTACTATAAATAAGCATATGTTTCCTGTTTGTACTGAAAAACATGCACAAGATCACATGACAAAACCATGTTACTTTTTCATAAAAGTTGATAAAAGCTTGACATAAGGGTGTTGTGTTCATATTAATAACTAAACAGGATGTCAACCTGTGCATTATCTCACCAGTAACCTGATTATATTTAGCAACTACAGCTCCCATGACTGCAGCTCAGACGCCGTTGCCCTGGCAACCGAGTAGTCAAGGTTCTGTGTTGCCTGGATCTCCTCTCCTAATCCAGAGCCATCTAAAAAATGAAACGAGTGAACTTTAGGGGTGCTGGGTATTTTGTGACCTTTCGACTGTGTCCTCCGTTTCTAGTCTGTGTGGTGAGCTTTACGTACAGCGTACAGACATGAGAGTCGTAGTTGTCTTCTCTTCTAAATCTCATCAGTACAAAGTGAACGAGCCAAAAAGTATTCCTTTAAGTGTGAATATACAGTGGATGTAAGTTTATCACACAACTGTCATTTTGCAGTAACCCAGAAACAGCCTCTATATAGTTTACTGTAACAGTTATTCACAACATTAAGTCTTTTTTTTTTTTTTTTGCTGAGGCCCGTGCGTGTGTCTGTATCTACACTCACACAGTCTTATTTGTGTTCCTAATGAGCTGCTGATGTTTAACAAGAGGAAGCACAGCATGAACACCCATTAAAAAGGAGAGTGCAGAAACCACAACTACAAAATGCAACTGAGCTCTCATCTCTGCAGCCACTGCGGGACAACCATTCAACATACTTAAAACAAAAGCAGACACACATTTATTTTTTGGTCCCTGACCCTAAAAATAATCTACTTCATAATGAGCTGCAGCAAGCAGGCACTTGGGGTTTCCAAGTTTTACATGCACATTTGCACTTTAAAGGACAGCAAAAACACAAATGTCACAAACTCACATTGACAACTTGAAAGTCTTCGAGGTGTGTCTCACTGTCCCTGAATAGAACTGAGGGTTTCGTGCTTGGCTGTGGTTTAAGAGGAGGAGACAGAGAGTGGGAGATGAGAGACAGATGAGAGGCGGGACAAGGGAATGAACCCCGAGGAAGCTAATTTATATTCAGGATGAAAATAACAGGATTGATGTTTAAGCATTCTTCAGCGGGATACTCTACAGGCTTCTGTGTCTTCGTCTCACAAGACATCATTCATGGAAGCTTTAAGTAACTCATTAATGACCCGAAGAGAAAGACAGGAGGACAGAGAGAGGATGGGTGAGCCGGGTGGGTAGATGAATGTTTATTCTAACCTGTGATGGGCCCTGAGGCACCGAGACACCGACAGCCAAGGAAACACTGAAAACATTCCCAACCCGTTTCATGAACCAAAACACTGATCCCCAGCCAGTTACTGCTGTGCTCTGAGGACGACCCTCTGACCTCTGATGATGGCGGAGCAGCAAAAAACTAATTCTACTTAAAGTATCATGTTGCTATCTGCTTAAAATTAGATTAGATTAGACAGCACTGACACTTAGTGCAGGATATTTAGCTGATAAGAGCAGAAAAGTAGAAGCTATAATGTGTCTGGTGAACTGACTTTGTTTCGCCTACATGTAGCATTTCTGCATCAATTTAATCAAATTCATCTTGGGAATGCATCATCAATTAAACAAATAAAATGGAGACTAGTGGTAAAAGTTTCTTCCGGCTAATTTCCAGTGTGCTTCTAGTTTCTGTCATGAAGGCTTCATGGGACACCTGCTTCAACACTTTTTACCATTGAGCAGAAGAGAGCTACTGTTGTTCCTGAAAATTATCCCCAGCACCTTTAAACAGCAGAGACATCATAACACTTTGAAGAGAGCAGCCCACAGCATCTCTAAACAAAAGTGTCACCTCCAATTTATAGGATATGGGAAGTATTCCCTGAAATATCTATTCACAAAAAGCTGGGGGGAAAAAAAGCTTTTACCAAACACTGCAGTAGAAAAATGTGAAAAAATTTTGCTTTGTGATAAGGAGGGATCTGCACACCGTCTGTCTCTTTTACTTACTTAAAGAGTGTCCCGTGAGAGTTTTTTGCGTTTCTGTCAATGAGACTTTGACATGTAAGAATTACTGAAGCTACTGAAACTAACTTATTCATAAGGCTGAGAAAAGAGCCAAAGGAACCTCCTCCTTCCCCGAACCAACAATTAGTGTCAAATGGATAAATGCACCACAAATTGTTGTGTTGTTCATTAGGATGCAGGAAACACTGTACACTGTGTTTGTTTGGACTGAAATATTCTGGTTATCATTCATATACTATATTGCATAAGCACAGAAATCTTAGTTTGATATAACAGTGCACCAGCATCCATGTTATCCACTCCAAAAAATAATGGATGTCTGGCAGCAAAACCATAACCAGAATTCAGGCAGTCATTTATTATTATCTTTATTATTAATAATGCAACATCAGCTGGAAAACAACAATTTAGTAAACACCAAAACATAAACTGTGAAAAACATAACAAATGAATGCTGCTATCAGTGGCAGACCGGCCATCTGGAGTACCTGCACATTTCCCGATGGACCACTCAAACTGTTATGAAAAGATTAAAAAATGTCTCATGCTGTGTGCTTGCATTAGTTTGGCCAACCAGCTCCAGACAGGTGTGTGTGTGTGTGTGTGTGTGTGTGTGTGTACGTGTGTGTGTACAGCAGGGATACAAATTCATTAAATCTCATGAGTTCATCTCTCATCCCTGATATTACAAATTCAGTCTAAAGTGTGTAATATAGAAAATGTGATAAATGAAGACACAGAGGGATTTTAAATATTTCAAGAAATATTAGATTCCTAATAATTTATTCTCCCTACAGCAGCTGGATATAATGTGAAAATGTGAACAGATATATATGTAGGTCCAAAAGATAAGATCAGGAGCTGTGCTGTTTAAATACACTGTTCCAGTTGTTGCTCTCATGTCTCTTCCCATCTTTTAGTATTGTAGCTCTTTTTGTTTGTTAGTATTAAGGCAACAGCAGTAGGCTGAATGTACTGTATGTCAGATGGACTGATGACAGACAAATCTTTGTATATGGACTTTTAACTTCATTAACAAGTGTCAAATATGACTATAACAATTAGGCACTGTAAGCAGATGATGCGGGACACCAGTGTTTACAATGGAACAGGTAATGTGGTTCATTCAGTGAACACCTGGGCTTTTCTTAAACACGCAGCCTTTGTGTGAGAGGACTGATAAATGGATGATGAGGACAAACAAGAGCTGATAATCCACAGCGCTGAGTAATGATGAATTTAAAGGCTGATGATAAATTAAAAGCGGGGTGGGAGGGAGGTGGGAGGTGGGTGACCAGCCAGTGCACCATGCACCAGCAAAAATGTGGATGATTATGGTGGTTGCACTGTAGAAGTCTATTTGGTATGACTCTGCATACATCTGGATTTTGTTTTGGGGACTTGATAACACTTCATGGGCCCATTTCCACTTCATAAGTATGTTATGAGTGACCACTACATGGTCATAATGAATCTATATCAATCCTACTGTTGCTACACGAGCTGTCTTTAACCTTATATCCCAAAGATGAGCCGTTTCAGATGCTTGTTAAGGGTCAGGAAACAGCAAAAGGTTCGTGATCCCAGGTTGGAAAACTGAACTTGTGCAGACCATTTGACCCCAACAGCAGGTGCAGGTCTTTCCCAGGTCATAGTGATATTAACCTGTCCTTGAAACAGAAGACATTCAGGAAATTAGACAAAATCCACACTCACGCGTTGGTATGCTATCAGCCTCTATCCTTGTTTCCATCCCTCTGAACCACCAAAGAACAGTAATTACTGTAAACGTTGGTGCAACAGAGGCGAGAGCAGAGAAAGCGTGAGGGAGGATAAAGGAGACGAGAGAGATAGTGGCTGTCGCAGCTGGAGCCAAAAGCTGTTCATTAAGCCAACCCCACCCCCAACTCACACTCACACATGGCACTGCAATGCACATTAGCACATGGATTCAACACACACATCTACATGTACATGCCTATCTCCTGCAACACACTGGTGTTCAAATCACTTTGCAGAATTAAGCAACATTCAGATTTGCACGCAGTGATTTAAATTTTCAGTAGTTTCTCACTGAATCTATTCTTAATTTTACCAATTCTGTCCCTTCCCAGTTTTCTTGTCTTTTTTCCTGTCATCACTCCATTTTCCTCCTCCCTCTCCTCTTCTTGTTTCTCCACCATCTCCATGTCCATGCCTCATTGTCTTGTCTCTGTAACACTCCTTTGTTTGCCCTTGATTGTTTCCATCTCTCTCACTTCCATCCTTCCATCCTTTTCCCCCCTTTCTTTCATCCAGTTTGCTTGCTGCCTCCTCCGTTCTTCACCTTTCTCTCTCTTCACCTCTCCCCATGAGCCCACGCAATGTGCAGCCAATCTAAGTCAATTAAAGAAATGGTTTTTATTCTCTCCTCCTATTATACTGTCTGTCGCTGCATTCATGATGGAGTTAAAGTCATTACACTAAGCTGTAAGCGTGTGCGTGTGTGTGTGTGCGTGCCTGTGTCTGTGTGTGATTCTGCAAAGCCTAAGCTAATTAGGTAGCACCCATGGCACTGCCAGCTACAATGGCAGGCCGGGGAAATGTTAGTGAGATAAGGCTGAACATACTAACACGTAGAGACGGGGATTATTGTAATGACTTCAGGCAAACACACATGTGCAAAGGCTCAGTGATATTCTAATGTTGGGGGTCAAATCATGCTTTTGACTTTTTTTTTTTTTGGCACCTTCTTTTATTATACTGATATTTTTAATTGATTCCCTCATCCTCCTTTCCCTCTTTCCTTGACTTCCTTCTTCCTCAGGTCTTTTTAAAATTTGTTGCGTTATATTCTTTCTCCCAAGCAAAACATTTGGAGAGTGATAGCTTTTGCATTTGTTAAGGTTTGATAGTTTGACAGCGTCTGCAACTCTGCATCCCATTTAGTTGCTCAACAGATGGTCAATAAATATAAAGGAAAGCCATGAGAATAAATCACTCCTACACACAAGCAGGAAAGTTACATTCACACATCTACAGTGCACATCTGTCCACACAGAGAATTACACCTACACAGATATGCACAAGTTATATTACGACAAACCCAACATGCACAAACTCAGGGAAAATTATAAGAACCCCCAAAATGAGAGGCAACACACACAAATAGAAAGTTATGCTTTATGTACACTCGTTTGTACACACAAACACACAGACTCATTTCTGCTCCTGTAATTGTTGCCAAAACAGTTTTCAGCAGGGGTGTAAATTTATTGGCTCCACAGTCACACATGACATCAGGTAGTAGTGTTGTGTGTGTGTGTGTGTGTGTGTGTGTGTGTGTGTGGGTGTGTGTGTGTGTGTGTGTGTGTGTGTGTGTGTGTGTGGGTGTGTGTGTGTAGCCGATCTGTGATGAATCGTCTCACTGTGTCTCTACAAAGGTGATAAACAATACAGCATACTGTTCAATGGGGAGATGCCTTGTTTCCAGTACGGTCAAATGAGGGGTGTGTGTGTGTGTGCATGTGTGTGTGCCTGCGTGTGTGTATAAGAGGGAGAGAAAGTGTGTTTCCCAAGAGGCCCAGTTACAGCCTCACACACACAGAAACATAAATACAGCAACTACGAACCTCTTATCGAACAGAGTATGTTCTCCTTCTTCTGATCTTTCTCCTCCTTTTCACTTCCCTCTATTCTTCTTTTTTTACTTCTTTTTATTATATCCACAATTTTTCTGCTTTTGTCCATTTTCCAACAAGTGCTTTCATTCTTCTCCTCATCTTCAATGCCTCTGTGATTTTACCTTATTTCATCCTGCCTTACTCCCTCCCTCTGCAGTCCATCATCTACTGTATTTTTACTCTCTTCTTCACCCTCCTCTTCTTCTGTCCTGCCCTCTGCTTTTCCAACAGAAACACGTCTCCACTACAAATGAGGAGCAAACACTTTCCATTCAATCTGTCCTATCAATCACACGAGAAAGTTTCAATAATTCACAGTAATTAGGGTTTCCAAAAGCTTTCACTTCTAAACTTTCATACAGGACAACTTTGGAGGAACACTGTGAGATAACATTAGACAAGATTGTTATTGTGTGAAGTCATAGATTTTATTTTTCTCCAACACTGAATGAAGTATTTATCACAGACTGTATCTGAAAGCAGTGCACACGTGTCTCAACAAGTGAATAGACTTGAAACTCACAATGAACACCTGATTGGGCGTGTAGCAGATGAGGCGCGCTGCTGTGCTTTTCAACATCTCGTGGTGGAAGAAACACTCAGATCCTTTAGTAATTTTAATAGAATGAGGAATTGTAAACATATCAATTAATAATATGATAATATATGATAAATTGAGCAAAGGTCCTGCATGAAAAAAGAAGGTACATGTGTATTGGCAACAAAATATTCAGGGGAAAATATTAAAGCTACTGGTTTTTTACCTCTATATGAACACAGAAGCATCAGTAATGGCAGCATGTTAAGGCTGGGGCTCATGTGGTGGAGTGGGTTGTCCACAGTGGTCAGTGGTTTGATCCCTGGCTCCACATATGGAAATGGCCTTGGCAAGACACTTAAAGGGACTTGGGGCAGGACCAAGAAATAAGACTCAATACAAACACGACGGCCGTTGCGGGTAATTGCGTTTTGATTGACAAGATGCCGCTGATAAAACTTTCGTTCTCGGTGGGACCTTTCAGTGGACTTTGTGTGTTGGTGGGTCGTTTGTTTATCGTCGCAGAGTCTATTACTACCACGCTTGTCTTCATCCCGTATCCAAGTCAAAAAGCCGTGGAGAACGTGCATTCAGCATCATCTGACGTCACGTCCGTGGATCTGTGCGGGAAATTCGGACTCTAAATTGCACTACATTTTGCAGTACAGAGCCTGTTCCAGGCCATGGAGAGATACATGGATGGGCTCATTCTTTTTGGTTTTGAACGCTTCATCACCCATTAGCATAAAAAAAAAAAAACTTAATATGCATGTTTAATTTGTCAAAAATGCTGCCCCAAGTCCCTTTAACCGAAAAAATGCTGCCTCCTCTCATGTATTATTAGTGTGTGAATGTATGTGAATGGTAGGATAAAGCGTTGTATGAATGGTTGTGAATGGGTGTAAGGCGCTTTGAGAGGTTATTAAGACAAGAAAAGCTCTATATAAATGCGCTCCATTTAAGGTTGTAGCTACTGGAGATGGAGGAGGAGCTGTTACATAAAGGTAATGGAGGTGAATGAAGTATTTCCCTCCGAAATGTAAGAGAGTGGATTAAAGTACCATCAAATGGAAAAACCTCAAGATTGTCTTTAAGTGTGGAAGCGGAGGCAACTGGACTCCTTTTTGATTGTTCTCAAGTATGGCAGCCCACTTGAGTACATGTACTTAATTACTTTCCATAAATGCCGGAAGGTGATTTTCTTATTCAGTATTATCAAATTATATATCCATTAAGTACAATTTCATGCTGTATTTTAAGGTTTGTAAGCTTATGGTTTTCTGTGGTGTCCTATAGCTCCTAAAAGTGAGCCAGTGTCATTCGAAAGCTAGAGACAGGATAATGCACATATCAAAAGATTCAGTTAAAGAGAGTCGGCCTGAGATCCACCGAGAAGAGGAAAAGTCAGTCGAGTAGAGAAATGACAGTGAGGCAGCAGAGAGCAAATGAATGAGGCTGAAGCAGCCAGATGCACGAGAGCAGGTTTAGAGCAGATAGTGAGGTGTGTTAGTGTGTGTTTTATGGGGAAGCATGTTGGCCATGTGAGGGGTATGTGTGAAAAATGGGTTTCAAGCCAGCAAGGGCTGATGCAGCATAACAGGGAGTCCACACATGAAGGTGCAAGACACAATGTGAAGCAAACACTCTCACACACACACACACACACACACACACACACACCCTTGTCTTCCTACATTGATGGGGACCTCCACCCAGATTTGTGGCCCTCAGGAGTATAGTAGACTTCCAGCCCACACAGACAAATGCAAAGACACATGGTATTATATAGGAATACACATATTGTTTGTGCACAAAAATGTACAAATATGTAGGCCTAATTGTATGTGAATGTTAGGTTAAACACATACAAACACACACACAGGCTCCAGAGAGTGGAAGTTGCTTGAGGGAAGCAATAAAATGTGTTGTGGCCAGATCTCATCTGTCACTGCTTATTGCAGCACTGCAGTCTGACCAACACACACACACACACACACACACACACACACACCAACTCTACTATAGTCCAGAGCAACACACAACAGTGCAGAACCTGGTCCAAACACACACACATCCCACGGCAGTCTATCTGCATCACTGCACAGTGCCGCAGACACAAACGCACACATGCACGCACACACACAGTGAAATTCACACAAACGTATAAATTCCCTCCCTCGCTGCTTCCCTTGGTTATATTAAGAGCAGTAATGATGCTGTGGCATTACTTGATTGTGTGTGTCAGTGTGCATGCATGTGTTTGTTTAACAGTGCTAGTGTTGTGGACAGAGTAGCTATTAACATAAAGAATGGTTTTATAGCACACAACACTCCCCCACTGTAAAAAAAAAAAAAAAGACTACAGCCCCGAAACACTCGCGTGCACGCACACACACACACACACACACACACACACACACACACACACACACACACACACACACACACTAATGACCTATTTTGTAAAGCACAGTGAACATTCCCAGTACACAATAATAAACTCCTCATTTGTTATGTACTTAAGCCATTAAGGAGAGAGAGCAGAAGGGAAAGGAGGAGGAGAATGGGAAGGGGAAGAGAAGAGAAAGGGCAGCATGTATGGAGAACAAGGATCAGAAGAGTCATCATGATACTTAAAGAAGATGAGAGAAACAATAATAACAATAAGAGAAAGTGATAGAAGACAGCCAGGAGGATGAAGACTGAAAGAAAGTGAAATGAAGGACTTCTCCACTTCCTCAGTTGGCCAGTACAACATGCTGTTCATGCAATAACAGTGCCCCCTATTGGCAATCAACAGAATATCTCAGAATATGGGCAAATCTTCATGACACACACGTTGGACTTCCCTGTATTTTTGTTGTTGTTGTGCTTTATTTTAAGTTTTGTCTGTGTCTGTCTGCACTGGCTGTGTGAGGGTGGTGAGACTGGGCTTGGATGTAGCATGATTGTGGGGGAATGAGGTACACATACTTGTTCTTGTACCTATTCAACTCTTTTCTGTTATTTTGGTTGAAAATGAAAACATTTCAAAGATGCTTAAAAATGGCATAACATACTGTGTGTACAGCAAATGGGAGTATGCAGTAAAATTTCAAAGCCTCCTCTTTTTCTCCCACACAAGAGTTCAGTTTATCTGAAATGGCGACATCATTATGAGGTCATATAGGAGGCTAAGTCTAGTGTTTCACTTGACACATCTGCAAGTAGACAAGAACCCACTAATTTCAAGCGATGTATCATCAGAGGGTGTACACGGGGTTAGGTGGTGTCCACGGTTATCCATGTGTGTGTCCACGAAGGAGGATGAAAAGCTGAGAGCCAGGCAAAACTGCAGAGAGTCTGTTAGACTATCTGTGTGATTAAAATCTCATGCCTTTGGCTCTTGTGTTTTGAAAAATATCACCCTGTGACAATTTATGTTAACTGACAAAGTAACTGTGATACACAGTACATTTCCTGTTCTCCTTAATCTCTCCCTCGCTCTGTGACTTCCTGTGCTCCTCTCCCTGCCTCCTCTCTCTGTTCCCCTCTCGTTTTGTTTCACACAATCTTCGTCCCTTTCTTCTCTTTAATCCACTCATCGTTGTTGGCTCTTCATCTCTCTCAAACTGGAGCAAAATTCCCATCGGGATCTTGAACCGCATTTAATCAGCAGTTTTCCAGTTTTCCCAGCTTCAAATCCAGTCTCACAAACTCACATGTACACACACACACACAAACACACATGTATACACAAACGCACCCATATCTCATCTAACATTAAACACTGTGTCTCTCTTACTTCCTCACTCCACCAACACAATTCTTAACATGTAAAAACATACCAAAAAAAAATCACGCACAGTAATGTGTGTGTGTGTTAGTTTGAAACAACAATGCTTAGTCGGCAGCCATAACAACAGCTCTGTGAGGCTACAGTGCTCATTGTAAACCAAATCGTGTGACCCGAGGTTTGAGTTATCCATAAACATCACAGTGAAATGAATTAAAATGGTGGTGGATTGTATGACAATGAAATCAATAGACCACTGCTGTTATTTTGCAGATGTCGGATCATCAATCAAAGTGTAGTAAAAAGGCATGAACGTCAGTTGAAAGAGTTGAGATAATAGTTGAGATATCTTAGCCTGGATCGACCAGCTGATACTCATCATTAGTGAGAGTGAAAACACATCATAAGGTTTTGGATATTGAAAAAACTATTAGATGCAATAATCAGTTTAATTGGTTTATTGCTCTGAGTACAGATCAATCCCATCATGTAGTTTATGGGTGATTATTGCTCATTTGAAATGTTCACCTTTGTTTAAACACAGGCACTCAGTTGATGTTCACACATACACAATCATTGTGATGGGACAAACACAACACATACACACACTTGTTGAAATTTAAACACCTTGGAGCCATGAAGTCTCAAAGAGGAGTCAGGCATCAGATCACAGAGTGAAATCCAGACAAACACGTCCTTGCACATAACAATTTGTGGTTTGTATTCTAGTGAAGGCATCTGGTGTGTTTTAGGAGTAAGACCCGAGGTTGTTCTGGGAATACGCAGACACACACACACACACACACACATACACACCAACAGCACACACAGGGATCTAATCACAGATGTTCACAAAATCTTATACATACATGTTGGGGTCCATCCAAACAAACCCGGGGGAAGCTGTCTGTTTCTTTTGTGCATGAGTAGTGCAGTGGCTCCTTGTGTATGTGTGTACTGCGGTGGTTGTGTGTCAATTTCTATTGTGTGTCCATGCATTTGCTCACCTTTGCAATAAGACTGAGAGGGTCTTGGCAGGAGGATGCCAGTGCCGATGTCATTTCCTGTGCCAGTTCAGGTATTTCTGGATCTAAGTACAGCTCTAACATGGAAGCCAGCTGAGACAGACCTTGTTTCTTCTGCTCAGACATGGAATTCAAGTCTGTGGGGGAAAAAAAGAAATGAAAGACATGAATTAAAAAAAAAAAGGCTGTGTTGTATCTGTGAGCTTCAGGAAATGTGTAGAGAGATATTCAGAAGAAACAAACTTTATCTTCTGCTTTGACACTGACAGACACAGAAATACTCTGATGTCTAACAGTAGAAATATTATGGCCATTTTTATATTGCACTGGCATTAGATTCATACACAACCTATGGGCACACACACACACACACACACGCACACACACATTCACACACATATGACTTACGTGATTCATGCTCCCCCAGAGTGTATAGTTCTTCGCAACTGCCCTTAGATGGACTTAACTAGAAGGAAGACGGAGGGAGGAGGAGCATTAGCATGTTATTATAGTATAATAGAATTATGTTTCTGCTTGTTACACATCATGCGTTTCACTCCTTGAAGCAGACCACAGCTGTTTGATGAAGTGGAATGAACTTGTTGGGCCCTAAGGAAATCACCTATCAAGAGGGTTTCATAACAACACAATAACCCCACCCCCCCCACCACCACCACCACCAAATAAATAACAGTAGCGATGTGCAGTGAGAGAGAGTGTTTAACTGTGAGAAAGTCCAGAAACATACCAAGGCGAAGATGAGTCTCGCAGCCAGACGGACTGAATCAGTGGGAATTCTGGGTAGCAGGCTCCGCAGACATTTACACTCTCTCTTATGGCCAGGCCAGGCTTGTTTCTGCAAGACAGGGGCATTTTAAAACTGACATACATAAATACACACATCCACGAATACTCAAATATACACACACAATACCTGGCAAGTGACATTGCAGTAGCGAGCCGTCTTACACTGGGAACACCTCAACAAGGTCTCACGTCTAGATGAAAGAAATAAAGAGAGAGAGAAAGACAAGAGGGAAAGAAAGATTTATCATTCTGCGCAGACTGTCAACTGAACTTCAACAAATCCAGTACTCCAGCGTTAAAGAAAACAAAATCATTCAAAGACTGATTCACTGTTATCAAGAAGCTCTCGATGCCAGAGGTAGAAAAATATTTAAGCTTTCTAGACAAAGTGAATGACTCAGTGAGCAGGAACAGAGCCACAACTTGGGATTTCTAAAATCACAGATGTCAGACTATCATTAGTCTTGCAACATATGAGTGTTTGAATAGAAAGTGTTCAGCTGCATACAAAAATGTCGGTCATAGCTAAGCCTCTACATAACCAACCTACACACCCAGATATCCACTCAGCCATCTTTTATGCTCCTGTCATTGTCCTGACCTTCTCCTATCAACAGCCTTGTCTTATCATTTTCTGTTTGCTATATTAAGCTGAGTGTGTGCATCCATTACCTGGCTTCATCTATCTACTCATCTTCCTTTAGATTGTCATCTAAGAGCAGTGCATCGGCTATACTCTTTGTCATGGCTTGCTTTTGTATCACAGCCCTCGCAGGTGTCTGACTGAGCATCTGTTTGTGTGAGTTTATGTGTGATTTTATGTGTATGTATGTTTCCTGCCTCCGAGGTCTGATGTGTCTCTCAGAGTGACACCACTGTCCTTTCCAGTTCGCCTGTCAGTCTGATGACAAGCCAGAGCGCAGCGGTGTCTGTCCACTACACAGCCAATTACAGCCAGTGGAGAGTGCATCACTAAAACACACATACAAACACACAAGACAAAGTCTGAGTCACAGCACCTCTGTCAGAGTTTGTGTATGTGTGTGTGTGTCTGGGCTGGAGTTCATTCAGTATACATTATATACACTGGTAATGTGCCTGCAAAATATCTGCAGCAGTGGTTCCCTGTGGTATGAAATCTGAGATCTGCAGCCTGAGTCTTCAAGGTTAGTCTTCTTTTTACCTATAGATATGTACTGAATATAATATTTTCTCTCTGTTTAAGGTCATATTTTAATATTTCACTCCCAACAGGACAGGCAGCAGTTTTGTTTTTGTCTGTAACCTTGAATCTCACCTCTTTTCATAATACAGTGATGGACCATGTCTGTGTCTGTAAAGCTTTATAATCTCATTTTATGCAGTATTTCTGTGGCTTCAGTGAGGCACTTCTGCCAGATGCTCAGTCTCACAACTTTGATTTCATCTTGTCAAAAACAGTCATGCTGAAAGGTTCTGCATTTAAAGTGCATTCTTTTAAAGTATTTACAGTGCTTCAATATTTTCACAGTTTTTACTAAAATAATCCAAATTTCCACTGTTCCCCTCGTCAATCTACATATTAGACCATTCTCGATAATGAAAAAGCAGCAGCACAGACTTGTAGAAATCTTTGCAAATTTACTGAAAAGGAGAGTGAAGTCTGACCGAATACTATCTGATTTCACTGTCAATGCACAAGTGAGTGCTAACAACAGCTGACAAGCCAGAATGCTCAGTGACTTGTATTGAACCACACGTGTGTGTACAGGATTTCTCTACAGTACGAGGGACACTCTCCAATGCTATAGAGCAGACAGGAAGCATGGGGATGTCATGGCAGGCGGAGGAGCCTAAGGCTGGTTTGGTATGAGTTCATACACAGTAAGTCACTTGGTTCATCAAGTGATGGAAAGGAAATGACAAAGTATTGCTAATTAAATGTGACAATGGATGGTATTATGAGCTTACACACAGAAAATTAGGTAATGGAGCACACGTTGTGAAAGATGTAAATACATTAGCCCGGGGGTTATCGTACTGAATATGGGACATTTGATTAGATTGGTCTTACTCATGTAAGCGGTAGATGATGTTATGAGAACCTGGAAGGCAAAGGCAGACGCATAATATGAATATACACACTGTGGGTCTGACAGAGGGCTGCTGCCTGTCAACATTAGCGACAGAAGTTAAGTGTGCTTCCTCTGATCATCTATCAGTGACTAGACTGGTCTGTTGTTTTTGGCTCAGGGCCTCTGTAAGCTTTGACAAGTTTCCAAAACACACTCCTCTTTTCTGTACTTTAGTCTTCACCCTCTTGGTTTCTTAATTTACAGCTTCCTTCTTCCTTGGTCTCATCTCGTCCTCCCTTTCCCCACCTCCCTCCCTCCTGTTATGCCACTTGTGTCTTATTTGCGATGACCTTTCCAGCCTAGAAACCTGGTGGTGAATTTATAGTCTCACTCTGGGATGATAGTTCATGAAAACACAGCTATTCTTGTCATGTTGAGACCGACCAGAAACAGGGAAGCCACCCACAGTTTAAGAAACACATGCCTGCAGTATGAGACACAAAGCAATAACAACTGATAGAGCCAGGCCAGAGCTAAATACAGTCGGGTTCTGTGCAGCCTCAACAGATCCACTGAGAACATAATTCAGACACTAAAGTTTGGACACGTCTTAAGCTCCAGCTGCTGGGAAGTCCATCCATCTTCCCAACAGGGGATCTGATGCTGCCCATGACCCCCATTTTTACCTCTACATGTGTTCTTTGTAGCTTCATCTTGTGAGAAATGTTGCCCCTTAAGATGCAGTCTCATCCTTAAAGACCTACTTTTTTATATTCCTGTCTATGTCATTGTGATTGCAGGTAGATTTACAGAAACACAATCAGGAAAGTAACTGTTCAAAATCTAATTAAAAATCATTCAGTCACAAATATGGAATTACTATGGTCATTATTTGAGGCTCCTTGCTGAGGTAGTAAGTAATACAACAAAGCCAAAAGAGCTGGAAACACATACCAATTATTAAAGCCATGTCACAATCATATCCAAACTAAGCAAGGATTTTTATAATGACATTTATTTCCTCCATGATAAAAAAACAACACACATTTTATTTCTCTGTTAGCAATATACGTCATACATGTAAAAAAAAAAAAAAAAAAAAAAAGTTATGAATTAACTCATAAGACAAGTGTTATAACTGGTCATTGATGTTTGTCAATTAATGAGACTGAAATAGTTTCAATTCTATGTGCTCTATACATGAAACAACAGCTGATCTCTTCTGAAAGACACCTCTGAAAGCATCAATGCTGCAGCAGCCTCAGAAATACATGGACTTTTGAATCAATGTGACAGGATGTGAAGTGGCCTGATTGTCTGGTATCTGATTCACTGGCTTTTCCAAGAAGACCTGTCATCTTATTTCTACTGTATCTCAAACTGAGTTTCAAGGAAAAGTTTCACATCAAGACACATGTGAAATTACATTAACCATTAGCAATTACTGATAGTACTAATAAGAATAGATGACTACTATCAAGAAATTAAATGTAGATGCAACAACTGAGTGACCTGAGAGAGACTCAGCGACACGGGGAGGATGTAAGAAAGACAGTCAGTCCAATATTGTACTGCATGTAGTTACTAAGACGCATTAATGCACAGTTGCACCACAGCAGCTGTTGTTATGGTGACCGCCTCCAGGCCGGTAAGCTCTCAGCATTTACAGGATACTCACTCGAACACCACAAGTGTATATTATGTCAGTCACATGATCCAGGTACTTCAGCAGGACTGAAGAAGTCACATCTTGGCTGAACAAAAGTGAATGTTTCCTCAACCAAAGAAATTTACAACTGAGGGACAGAAATGGACAGAAACGTCCTCTACAGCAGAGAAAATGTGACATTCATTTTGCTTATGAAATGTGAATTTGAGGGAATCTGTAACATCTAACCATAGCTCCATATCAACAACAACAACAACAACAAAGCACGTTTCTTTTTATAGCATCGTCCCGTAGTTCAACAGTTCATCCAAGCGCTCTCTCAGCTGTCTGCCTACTGTTTGTCATTTGGGATCATTTGTTTCAGAAAGAAACAAACACCCACACGTTCTCTGTACATTTTCACACATATTATTTCATGATTCAAACACACAGAGCTGACTCTGCTCCGGCCTCAAGGCAATAACCGACAAGAAATCAAGATTATACGCCGCTACATATATTACATGTAGTGGGCCTATATACAGTACACACAGTATGATCCACACACTGATTTAACTCAGTCCAAATATAGGTGGACAAGAACAACAGAGCGAGAAGGGAAACAATAAACAGGAAAAGACAGCAAAAAGATAAACTTAGTCCTTGGTACTCTTCAGCTCATTACTGTGTGACAGTACTGTTCCCCGTTTTCATACTGGGATTATAATTTCCCCTAGGACGCACATCTGTCTCATTTTAAGCAGTCTTCTTCTTTCTGTTATGATCCCTCTTTTCCCCCTTTCCTTTCCCTCCCTGCTTTACCTTCTTTGCTCTCACTGTCTTTCCCCTGCTTTTTTTTCTGCCCCTCTCATCCCTCTGTGCCTGCGTTAGATGTTGTGTGAAGTGAGTCTTCTGGATGGCAGGTCCATGCTTGGTCTACTCTGCGGGCACAGTAGGAAAACTCATGAATAACATTAGATGGTTTCATTAGGAACACGCAGAAGGCTGAATTAAAAAACAGACACTTTCTTGGCAACCCCCTCCCCTTCCTCTAGATATCATATTCCCTTATTATGTTTTTTTCCCATTCCCCACTTACGTTTTCATCGAGTCATTCATTCACTTTTGATTATGAATTTCTGGTTTAAGTTGTGTGTCTGGTTATAACTGGAAACATTTGCCACTATTTTCACCTTTGCTTACTGTTTTTGACTGTTGGTTCAGACAAAATAACCAAACTAAAGACATAACCTTGGATTTGGGGAAATAGAGATGTTTTTTCTAACTTCAATCCAAAAATGATCTACATCTACATAGTTCGTTAATTCATAATGAGAATAACTGTTCATCACAGCCGATGGGGCGAAAATGAAGACAAGAAGAAGAGATTTACTAGATATAACATCACGTCACTAATTGCAACTAATTGCATAAACAAAATCAAACATTAGCAGTTTCATACACACTACACTTGGGTCCAAACGTGTCAGATCACTTTAATTATCAAACAAGTCTCAAAAGACAAATCAGGTGGTGAGGAAGATGCTGAAGTCAGTGAAGTGCTGAGACAATCAGATTACACATTTTCATATGGGTACATGAACAGTATGCTTATTGCCCTCATTGTTTTGAAACAACAGGAGTATATTTTTTATGACTTGCAAATTAGCTCATTTTAAGTAGGATGCAAAACATCTAAATGCACCAAGTCACCGTCACTTCAGGAAAATTGGATATTTTTTCTTTTTTTTCCATGATGAAAGCCTTGAGAACAGAGCAGATATGACAGAATGGAGTGCAGAGAGGACACCAGGAAGTTACTGAGAGGAGAAAGGAGGACTTAACACTGTCACTCAACAGTAGAGGTGACTGGAAGACTGGGTCCTCTGCATTGATATGCAAGAGCATATATATGTGCTCTCACATGAGTGTATCTGTAGTCAATTTTGTGAAGTCTATGCTATCAGACACCTAATTAGGCCTACCTCAGCATGTCTCTGTTGGTGTATGTGTGTGTAGCATGGTAATTAATTTCCCGTGAGTATTGGCTGCTGCACCACAGCCATGAGAGTTAGTTCTATGTTTGTGTGTGTGTGTGTGTGCTTGTGTATGTTAATAATTAGTGGGGTCCTCTTTTCTGGGCTGTCCGGTCGTGCCTGAGTGAATTTTCTCATTTCTAGGCTGAGTGGCCAACACAGCATGGGTGCTTCCCACTTGACAGGTAATGGTGTGCGGTACGAGTATGTGTATGTAAAGTACATAACTGACAAGTGTTAACATAAATCTAATGCACGGTTCTCGATGCCTTCAGAGTGGTTGAAAACACCCACAATCCAGCGATTTTGAAGAGTTTTGATCATTTGGGTAGTAAAAATACTACTGCACTTCATATTTCACAGCCTATATGGAAATCAGCACCTGGTATGTTTAAGCCACTCCTCGTGTCCGTCTCCTGCAGCCTTTGCTGATAGTGGGAAACGACATGAAACAGATTCTTCTCAAAACTGTTGGACAAATTAGCTCTCCCTGATGCAGCAGAGCCAAATCCAGAACAACCCAGGCTATAAGCAAACTTGCCGCACTGTATTTCAAAGCCGATGTGAAAAAATGTGAGCACAAACGAATGTCCAGCACTTCCTGAAGGGACACTATTGCCATCTACTGTTGACTTAATGCAACAGGACCACAGCCTGCACGCAGCTGAACCACTCAGTACACCACAGGCATCTGCAGCACAGCAACACATCAACACATGAGTTTTAGTGTAAATTGTGACTGGCATGTTAAGCATTGCTTCTAGTGTGTGAGTGTGCGCCTGAGAGAGACAGAGAGAGAGAGGGAGAGAGAGAGAGAAAGAGGAGAGCGAGAAAGAAAGCGAGAGAGCGCGCGCGAGAGAGAGAGAGAGAGCAGCTGTGCTGCATCTCAAGCGATCCTCGAACCCTTGCTGAGTTGTTAATGGTTGTTTAGAGGATGATTCATTGACACCTGAGGGAACTCATATGGGATGAGTATCATGGTTTTATTATCATGATGCGCATATGTGCACACACACATGCACACACACACACACACACAATACACAACTCACAGTGGCCTGAAGGAAACATCCACCCATGTTTTTTGTCATGTTTAAAGACCTTTCCAGAAAACATTAGTTTCTCTGGTGTAGGTTTGGTTGTATCTTTGGTAATAAACTTAATTTGTTTCAAAGCATAATCTGCAAAGTTACATGTATTAAATGACAAACTAGAATATAAAATGGATTCGATTAGATGGGTCAAATTCATATAGTAAAATAAATAGATCCGAATGATAAAAAAAAGCCTTAATCTGATCTTCAAAATGCACCAACGGCAAAACCAGAGGAACAGTTTAAGAAGTCATTAAAGTCTCATCTACATATTCAGCCATTCTAACGTTATATTGTAATATTGAGGCTCTTCCATGAAAGTGATCATAAGAACTTTAAAAGCTATTCTGAAGCATATGACGCCCTGGTGTAAAAGAGAATAATCCCAGAGAAATATGAGCAGATATGGTTTGATCTCAGCTAAAAGTTAAATTTCAAACAACCAGAGTTAAAATTTGACTGAATTATGCAAGTAGAAAGAGAATTAATCGTCTGAGTGAGCTGTGTAATGACACAAATAGCTTTCTTGGTGTCCTAGAATGAAAGGGTGGATGTGAACTTTGCTGTATTTCTGAGATAAAAGCCACATGGCTGTGCTGCCTTTGTGATGTGCTGACTGAAGTGCAAACAAGAACCCAAAAAATTCGAAGCCAAGTGAATTTCAAAAGAACTTTGGGATCGGCATCAATTTTCTGTCTTATCAATATGAAACCGAAGGAATAAAATCGCATCCGCATTGGTCATGGACGACAGCTTCAAATCTTTCCTGAGTAAGACAGTGAAAGGACGGGTTTATCTCAGACATCGTTCAGAATCTAATCCTGTCCAGATAAGTTCAATTGTGTTTTCTTTTGTTTTTTGTTTGGCCTTTTGCCTTGAGGTTTGAAAGAGACATTAGCATTCACAAGTAACAGATGCACTGTCAAAGATCGGTGGAATAATGTGAATCTACAGGGAGCCTTTTTAATTTTAACCAAATTTCTACTGGTGGAAAACAGACACACACACACATTTCTGCACTCACAGGAGAAACACACTAACTTTCATTAAATTTGCTGCATGATGTCTAACCACCCTCGAAAGATTAAATGTTCAAACCTCCTGAGAACCAACATACAATTTCTGTAAAGGCCTGTGGTCCCCACAAGATGAGTTAAAAATGATACACCCAGATGTTTTGCTTGATGAATACCAAGTATTACACACATGGGGAGGCGTGTTCCCACTTTACAGCACATCATTCAGTTTGCAAATGATACAGCTGTGTGTGTGTGTGTGTGTGTGTGTGTGTTCCTGATGTTTTCAAACACCTGAGTGTCTTAACGGCAGGAGGCAGGGAAAACTAGAGGGAGATGGAGAACAGAGGGGAAGAAAAGAAAGAAGCAGATGCAAGCAAAATGAATGAAGCAGAGAAAGATGAAGAGGTAGCAGGGAGGTGGGACGAAAAACGTACATGAACGATGAGGGATGAGGAGACGGTGGAAGCGAGGGGTGAGGAAAAACAGGGTGAATGAGGAGAGAAGGAAATCAGATTGGGGGGGTGGAAGGAAGACAGATGTCAGAAGCAGCAGATGGGAGGATAAATCCAGAGGAGGGAACAAGTGAAAGGAGGAGCGCTGACTTGCCTTTTGAACTGTTTCCCTCCTCTCATCTGTTCCTCCTCCCCCTTTCTGTAGGTTGGACAAGCTGCACGTGAAGGTGTAATCTGTATGTCTGCGTCCATACAGTGTTTGTGCCCATGCATTTGATCCTGCATCTCAATCCTTGTGCTCCATAATGTCAACCACTTTGGGCTTGTATGACTCATAAGTCAGTGTCATGATCTCATCTCCTGTCATCTTGTTTACTTTGTTAAAGTTCAACCTCCCTGTGACAGACATTCAGATCCTCTGAAGCCAGCCGCCTGTCAATATTGTTTATGTTCTTTGATATAACAAAAAAAAAACCCTGGAAGCTCATTTATCCAACTTTCAATCAAAAGTTTGTCATCATAAATAAGACAAAAGTTTTGCACTCGTCTGTTTTGTGTGCGCATGTGTGTGTGTTCCAGTGTGGTCCAAAGAGACGGTGAGTGAGTGAGAGATTGGTGTCAAATATAAAGACTTCATCTGACAGAAAATGTTGCCACGGCCCCCCCTCATCTAACACACACACACACACACACGACCTGACAGCAGAGAGAGACATCAAAGTTCTTCTTTGCTGTGTCAAAAATAGAGAAAAACCCATCAAAGCGGGTGTGTGTTTGATGTGTGCTATCTGTCCAACAGAGACTCTGTATCGTCTGCATCTTTTCTCTGGTACTTCCTCTCCTTCCTCGTGTCGCGGAGACATTCTGTCTCTCGTGCTGCTAATTTCACACATTTCAACATGAATCAGTTTTAAATTCATCACCTGAGCTGTACAAACATGCCTGGACTTCGGTTTTGCCTTATTATACTTACTTCTCGAAAACAAAGCTGTGTCTCAGGGGCGTTGTGTAGCTCGGCAGTCCTCACTGCAGGCAGCCTTGTTCAATTCCCCCGGTGGCCCTTTGCTGCATGTCATTCCCCCTCTCTCTGTCTCCCCATTTCCTGTCTCAGTCTCAACTGTCCTATAGGTGAAAGGCAAAAAGCTCCAACAAATACAAAAAAAGACTGTTTACTTCCATTGCCTTGCATTAATGCAACTCACCAATCACATTGAAAACAATAAACAGGAACTAAGACAATAACGGGGGGGGGGGGGGTCAACAACACATTCCTCCCTAATCCACCATTGGACGTTTGGACGTCAGATAACAATTCTTCCTTTCCACTTGAGGTGCTTTTATACTGCAGCCATAGCTGAAGTCAGTCTCTGCCTCACGTTATATTTTCTTGGAAACCCTCATTAGCTGACATCGCGGTGACCACACGTCTCCCTGGGGCCCACAAGAAACTTTACAATGGCAACATAAAACACAGCTGACCTGTGAAATCATCAGACAGGTGGGCAGTATAACAGGATTAACAACAAAAAATATCAACATGACAGAGCGCCACAGAGACATCCAATGAAAACAAATTACCAGCGATTAGCTTCAAAGGCACTTCAGGGACTCGAGATTAGTCGGAACACAGTGATAGTAACACCATGTTTTCCACTTAATTAATGAGCAGTATACTGTGGCTACATGTCAAATGCTGATTTACTTTGAACGTGCGTCATTTGAGATGTTAAGAAATTCTCCGCTGTCTTCCTTTCTTCACTTCTCCTGTTATCTCTCCTCTCATCATCTATCACTTTGTGAGTCTGAGAACCTCTGCAGTCAATCGTTTGTTGACCTCCAGCAATTTGGATCCTGCTGAGATGTGTGTGTGTGTGTGTGTGTGTGTGTGTGTCTCTCTATGTACTCAGTGTTTATCACTCATTACTTCCATACAGCCTTCAAGGCCTGTAATTAACTCCAGCTTTGATGCCCCCACCTGCTCATTTCCAGCACACACACAAAGCCATGTGCATTCAAACATGAAGTACATCTCTCTGTTGTTCATGCAATGAGATACAGTCACACAAATAAATGCACGCACACACAAACACTCGGTCATGCTGAGAGCCTAATTACGTTTTAGTGAAAACACTTCACATCTCTGAGACCGATCTCTGCCTTGGGTTGCGTGTGGGTTTGTGGGTGGGTGTTGTGTCTGTGTGTGTGTGTGTGTGTGTTCCAATCATACATCGTACAACTGTTTTTGTGACTGCAGTACAACTAAAGCCCCTCTCTCACTGATATCAAATCAATAAACGATGTGCAACACACTTTGGGACACCCAGGTACTGGCCACAAGCCTAGTAGATGTAGCTGTGACACTTATTCAATATCTCAAAAACATGCTCCTATGCCCCAAAACTGTGCCTCCTGGTCTTCTTCAACACACACACACACACACACACACACACTCACCTCTTTGCCCTGAGCTCTTCAAAAAATAATGGAAGTCAGTGGAGGCACAAAGTCTCTAATTTATTATTGATTTCTGTTGTTATAACTCCATCTTCCTGTGTAGGAGGGTGAATATGTTTTTTGAGATATTGAATAAATGTCAAGTTACAATGTTAAGGCTTGTAGCCGGGAGTTCAAACACTGTGTGTGTGTGTGCGTGTTAATGCTTAGCAGAAGTAATCTTATGAATGTTCTTCATCTAAAATTGCTAATAAAGGAGTTGGGGACTGGGTATAACTGGGGCTGAGGTCAGACTGGGTCAAGTCAACAACCAAACTACAGTTTGTCAGTTGAATAATAAATGTTTCCATGTTAGGTGAGTAAGTTTTGCAAAACACATCAGCACAGTAAAAGTCTTGACTGCTAGGAGTTACTTGTGCGGTGGGAACATCAATGCAAGCGGACAACAGTAAATTTTGGGCAGATGCAAATTACTGCTGCGGGTCCTCAATGGCGTTGGCATTGAAAGCCATGATGTTTCTGAATTATACATTTGCATCCTGTGTATTCATCTGCATGTGCAATATACCACAGCTACATAAAGGAATGAGTTCACATTGGAGAAAATAAACAATAAAATTCTGTTCTGCTGTTACTTCCTGTAGTGGCCGTGGCACCTCTCTACATTTACATCGCTGCAGGGCATTTGTTGGCTGTTCTCCACTTCCACTCCACAAAATGACTAAGCTCATATTCCAGTGACTGAATGAAGAAATACACACAACAATCTCCTGCAGAACAGTTGGGGATGAAACATGCAGCAGCAGATACATGCTGTTCACCCAGTGTTCACAGTGTCTGACCCTACAGATCTGGATGCTGTGCTATTAACCAAATGAGACAAATGTGTTTGTGTCTGCTTGGTTTTTTTTTGTTTTTTTCCAGCACACAATCCAACACATTGTATATGCACTAACCTACAACAAAACATGTACATTCACATAAAGTAAATATCAAGAGCATGATCGTCCTCAGACCATCAGACACTGCTCTGCCAATATCTCAACTGAACCAACAATCCTTTATAGAGTCTGTGCCACTGCTCAACTGATCAGACACTAATATCATTTACTTTCATGGGTAAATCAAAACTGGACATGAGCCACATCTTTATATTCTCCCAGAGGTTTTCTGCAACTGATCTCATTAATCATCTTCCATTTGCTACCAAGGCTAATATGCATACTGTGTATTGCCATGGTAATTTGCCCTTCATTCACCTCACACTCCCTGCACCGGAAAATCAGCACACTGGTTTCTCTCACCAGTCTCATTAAATTCACATACATCTGCGGAGCTTGATGAAGTGAGTGTGGGCACAGTAAAGAAAGCAGCACAATGTCATCCAACGTCCAGATGGATGACATGAAACAGAACAAATGATCAGGTCAATTTCTGCCACAGTCAGAACGTCTACAAAATCGATGAGGGTGATAAGAATAAAATCCTCTGTCACTGGTATACAGTTTTATATGGAATTAATAATGTTATATATTAAATTTATCACTATGATAAGGTGTAGGTTATGGCAAATTGTAAAAAAAAAAATTGCATTGTTGTTACACTGACATTCTGGTCACTGAACATGCACAACTGTATTAAGCCCACAGCGTCTAAATAAAGGCTGAGATACTGCAGTAAAAGTGTATAAATGGCGTGACAAAATCAGCACAACAAAGTTCTGTCTTCACACAATATATCATCCAGCCGTGGCTGCCAAACTGCACACTGCAGGGCCTCAAGGCCAAAATGCATTGGGCCCCCAATTAACCGTGTGTTTGCCCTCTTCTCTGTTCACTGCATGTGGTGGATTATTACATGGCTCCAGGTTAGCTGTACAGCTCTCAGATAAACGCAATGGAAACAATGAAATATGCAACCCAAGAAAAAAAAATAGGAATATGCAAACTGTTTGTGTTACATTAGCAGAAATAATAAAACACTGAGCGCATCAAAATCAGGAAATAAAGCAGAACTCAGCTTAAGCTGCTGAAATTGTGCTTTTCCCTGAGCCCAGATCCACCAACCACAAGATGAACTCGCCAGCTTTGACCTTGTGTCCAGCTTTCTACATAGTTATCTACACAGATACAGATGTTTTCCACAACTGTCTCTTCATTATGGTTTGAATCCTGATGAGCAGCTGGAATCATTTATACACTAGCTACTGAGATGGACCCAGGCGACTTTATACAAGACGCCTGTCTGTGCAGAAGAGACTAGTCACAGTGAGGTCAGTGATGTGAAACCTTTGTTTATGAAATTTTATTGTCAGATTTTACTTGTGTTGTATTTTCTACAGCTCCAAACATTTGAGTCTCCTCCCTGTAGTACTCGTCCTCTTTCCTCCTCTGAAACCATGACAGAGCCATGGTGCCATCTAGTGGTCAACATGGTTGCATCTACCATACATGTTGAGTCGTTAACAAATTAAGACATACAACCAACACAATAAGTGCAAATACCTGCCGACAGTAGAGCCACAAAGTCAGAGGAACACAGACTGAAAATATCAGATGACGTGAGTGTGGTGCGACTTGTATCTGCATATTCAGGGTGCTCGGCAGAAACACGTCCTAATTTCACTACAATGGCTGTAAACCTCATAATCTTGCAGCAGTCTGCACCCAACATTATATTGTATTACTTGTCTTCAGAGCAGGGACCAGGGAGGTTGTGCTCCGGAGGTCTGCTGACCGACTCACCGGGTGAAGCAACAGTGGCAGACATCTCGGGACAGTCTGTTTGACACACAGCTCGCCAGCGGCTCGGCTGAGTACACCAGCTCTCCTCTCCTCATCCTGACTGTGGCCCGCAGACCATTACCTTTTCCCGGACTGGCAAAACGCTCCAGCTTCGGTGCCATACTCTGTTTTCCCTCCACGTGAACCGAGCACTGTTTACATCCGTAATAAACGCGCATTGCGTCATGACGTCACCGACACGTACAGAATCTCATCGAAGACAGTGTGTGTCTTAGATACTTTTTGTATATGAGTAAATTATCATTTCAACAGTTGTCAATACATCAGTTATTAGTGATTCTATATTCATTTTTTGATCAATGTTGTTATAAGATGTTGATGGGTCAAGGTACCAAAAAAAAACAGCATTTTTCATTAGACCCTCAATCCCTCACATAAACTGTCAGCAAGACGGTTGTGGGTTTGACTTTCAAAATCTTGCAGGAGGCAGGCTTATTTTCCAGCAAACTTGACCATGCAACTTCAGGCAAGCCAGATTTAAACTACGATAATGATACATAGTCTAGTCTATTGATTATATCCTCCGTGTGCTGCTTTGGATGTAGGCATGTAGCCTTAGTGTGGTTACACACCAGATGGGATTTTTCTCTGAGACTCAAATCCAACTGGGCTTTTCATAAGACAGGTGGTGCTTTTTTCTTTTGCTCAGCTATCATGTAACTAGATGTATTACCACATCATCTTAAACTCAAGTGAATGTTTTCACACAACTATTAATTTCAGGCCATTATCTTCTGTTTGTATGAACAAGATAAACAGGTGTCAGGACAGATGTCAGTGCTGCTGCAGGCGAGACAGAATGGAGGCTTACAACCAGCTTTTTTTCAATGGCTTTAACAGGAGACATTACATGGGAAAATTTTTCATCTCCTTATAACAATCAATAAGAACAAAGTGAAAAGAATTCAGCAAACAATTCATAAAACACATTTGATCAGGCTGAGAACAGTGGTACACAGTACTGATTCACACACAAAAAACATTTCCATTCATTCATTTCTGTTGTTCTGTTAAAAAACAATAAGGAAAAACATATGAGTATGAATGAGACATGAACCCTGTGTGAAGATGACACAAGATGACACTGACAGCAAACAACAAACTCGCCAGATCAAGTCATCATACAGATGTGATGAGTTAAAATAAATGGATATTAATCACATATATTGATGAGCCAGACAATGGTATTCAGGATTCAGTTATAAAAGAACAAACCCAATTCTCTGTCAAAGCCTCTTTAAGAACAATAGTGATATAAGAGAACAAACAATCTGATCTATGCTGACAACAATCCAGCTCAGAAAACAAAAGATTATTTTCTTTACCACTCTGACTTGACATCCTTAGCATTATAAATAATTAAAATCATCTAAAAGAGTAAATTAGATGTTTTCTGAAAGATAGTCGTCTGAACCAGCCAGAGGACATGTGCAAATTAAAACAAGACTCAATCTACTATTCCTTATGTCCTGGGAAAACCTCATATCTCAAAAGAATTTCCAGGTTTCTGAGTTACACACCATAAGATAATACTGCTTTATCCTAATCTGTTAAAATACAGAGGTAAGACGCTTGAATCTTTCCTTTCATTATTTATTTGCGGACAATTAACATATGTGGTTTTTCTAGGGCACCTTTTATGGCATTTGCAAAAACACACAAAAACTATGGATGTCTAATTGGGCAAAAGATGTAGTTGAGCAGTAAAATGACTCTCTAAGACTAAAATCTGTTTTCAAATGTTTAGAAGTCAGGGTTAGAAGACCGGTGTGAGTGAGTGTAAACCTTCTTCCAGGCCAAATCTTTTCCTGTGTCAAAGGTTTCCTGTGCCCAAATAAATGACTTTTTTTCTTTTTCTATATCTTACCAGGGCTCAATTTTCAGCAAATGTAAACACACTAAACATGTTTAACAATAACGGTGAATGTCAAGATGAGTCTTTAAAAAGACCAAGTGGCTGCAGAGTTGCTAAAACCTGTTTTCAAAAAAACAAAACAAAACAAAACAAAAAAAATGACACTGAAAACAGTAACAGTCACAGACTGCAGATGGTGCCCAGAATCCCCAAAGCAGCAAACACACAGGCAGAGAGACAAAGCTGGGCTGACACATTTTAAATGATCAATCAATATCAAGGCTATATTGATGAAGTGTACCGAGTAATTATGGTTTCCAACATTAGGATATCTCAGCCACCAGTTGTTTTTTTTCTTGCAGATATACAACTTAAGATTTGGGTAGCTTCTGTTCAAATGATCTAATGTTCACAGACATGAACCTTTCACACTAAACCTGAAGAGAAGTTTGTGGATATTTGTTTCTGATCAAATCATATACAAGCTGTGTTGAGTCCAGGACCAACAGAACAATACAGTATGTACTGATATATTGCAATATCTTAAAAAAAACTGTACCATTCTCGTGTGCAACATGTTAAACATTCTTCTGACAATATATACAGAGGTGCAGTGTGTTCCTGTACATGTTGCATATGCTACAAAAAGCTAAAATTAGCCCATTGAAAGTCATAAACAGATATTTTTACACTCCAGTGGCTGTCATGTCAGCTTGCCACAAGTCCATTGTCGGTAGTTACACAGAAAGGGCAGCAACAGGACACTCAATATCAAACGTGTTCATGGGGGAAAGCACAGCTGTACAGCTGATGCAGAGTTCTTCAGCAACTGCTCATTGCAAATGCAACACATAATTCAACATCACAATCGCTACATGCAAAGAAATTGTACAACTTCCCCCCATGGGACATATTTGATGGGTTGTTGTCTGTTAGCAGCTCAGTTTTGATAAATACCAAAAATAACTTTTTCAATCTCTTATCTGACAATAAACTGTATAAATGCCCCACAGATGACACAAAGCAAAGTTTAACAATGAACTCCGAACATTCATTCAATGTTTTAAGACATGATTAAGACATAATGAATTCAGTCCAAATAGAAGACCACAGAATGGTTTGCTCATTTTAAAATGTCATTAGTGATTTAAAAAATTCAACAATAAAAGCAACACCAGTTGCAGCAGTTTGTAAAATGCCCATTGGGCCACATCCCAGTTGTGCAGTGCATGTGGAAAGGGCATCTCTGTGCCCCCAGTTAACAAACTATACATTATATATCTTTTTTTTTCAATTTCTGTGGATTGCAGCTGTTACTGTCTTGATCTTATTTCTAACTGAGTTGAGCCAGTGTGCATCAGTGAAGATTTAAATTCAGTTATATTTGATTTAGCTGAGATTTCATTACCCATTTATTCTGGATAGAGTTGAGAAGAGGGCAAGTCATTCCTTCTTCTTCTGCTCTGCTTTTTCTTTAAAAGTAGTGTTGTAACCTGGAATTTTATCTAAAGAGCATTAAAAATGTTCAGTACAGCAGGCTCGTGAATACCAACTGTATCTGATAAAATCATTTAGCCAGTTAGGCAGCATAATGGTCACGTACTCCACATGCCGGCAAGGACCGTAGCAGTTGCCTGGCATCATTACCTTGGAAAACATTGTCCCAAGAAGTAGCAGGATCTCCTGGTACCTACAGTGACGAACAGTAAGGCCTGGGGCTCCACAAAGCTGACAAACTGTTTACTGCTATGACCCGGGGCCAAACCAGTGTTGGAGATGAGATAACCCACGTTGTATCTGGCCCATGTAGAAGTCTGCATTCCTGGAGAAGTCCTGACAGACTGAGGAGTGGGCATCTCCCAGAGCACAGTAAAGGGCAGTGCCACCCACACTGATCACTACAGTAACCAGACAAAGCAGGAAGAGTAGCAGGCAGGAGTCCCCTCCGCCAACATCTACAGAGAAACAGAGACAGAGAGAATTGGAGGGAAGGGCCACAGGAGTAGATTAATGGTATGTACTGGAGAAGGGTCAAGATGCGTAGGTTGGTGTGAGTTTATCATGTCAACATCACCCTGAATGTTTATAGTGAGGTGATTCACAAGTTCAGTGTACGTGTGGAGATATGTATCTCTGAAATGTAGACAGTAAAAACAAACACACACCCTGCTCATAGTCATCGCTAGGAACTTTGAAGCGGACTCGTCTTTTGGCAGTGGGTTTGTCAGGCCGGGACTCTGACATGGGAGACACACTCAGGTTGTCCACACGCACACTTCTCTTCTTCAATATGGACACCAGGCCAGAGGCAGGAGACATCTGCAAAAAATGAAAGAAACCTGTTGGGGACTGCAGACGTTTCTGTTTACAACATATGCAATTTTTGTCTTTTCACCTTCACTGACGAGGAACCATCTCCAGATGTCCAGCAGGTGTCACTCACCACACAATCAGCAGTACTGAACTTTAAACCTTACTATCAATGCCACCTCTCATAGATTTACTATCTTACAGTGATAGATGACAGAAATTCTGCACATTTGATCTTGATCACCTTTAGCTCAGTGGTAAAAGTCTAGATTACAAATTGCAACAACAAATGAACTTTGGTCAATTGGTGGCAGATATTTCCCAATACTTGTGTTTATTGTTACATCACATAGTAACGTCGTCATCCACCTGCTGCCTCCTGATTCCAAGTACTACAGCCACCAGGCTCAGGGAGTATTTCCCTGACTGCTCTACATTGTGTATTTTATAAAAGCAGGCCATTTCTCTGGTTGTTACTGTGCTCTAGCTCTTTCTGTCTGCTGCCACCTCTCTTTTCTTTTTCATTTGTGTCTTTTACAGCTGTTTTCTTTCACATTCAAGATTTGATTCAATTGTGAAAATAAGAAAAGTATGATGGCACCAATAATAACCAAAGAAAGACACATTTTTATCCCCACACTAGACACAGATATGAAACCAAATTCAGGTATCCATCCATATTAGAAGTGATTACATCAGAATAACAACAACACAATAAGCCTGCTAAATGCTGACACTGCAAGTGGATGACACAACACTTTCTATTCTCCTTTTTCTTTCAGTCTAATTCTCTCGGTATAGAGGAGATAAATTTCCTATTGCCTTCCATGTCTGCAAAACAAATCCATAGTCTGAGATTCACAGTAATGGCTCGGTAATATCATTACGTCTGCTTCAACAGCGCAATGTGCCGTCCATTATAAAAGGGCCTGAATGAGCAGTTTCAGACAAACGGAAAACTTGGAAGGCTTGACAACTGGCCAGCTTGAAATTAATATATTTTCAACTGTTTGTGATTCTTCCAGTGTTGATAAGTTCAAGAGTGATCACATTCATGCTTAGGCTGAAAGGAAGGCAGAATGTGACAAACTGTGCCAGGTTAAATACATATGTGTGTATATTTATTATCCGCACAATGGCTCACCTCCTCTACAGTGATGCGTTTAGCCATGTCGTCCAGTGAGGCAGCTTCTCTAAAGATATCAGCTTGCTCCACTTCGTACTCCTCCTCCTCTTCCTCCTCATGCTGCTCAAACTGCTGAGCCTCCTGAGGAAGGTAGGCCTCCTGGTTCAGGCAGTTTTCGGCGTTCTCCTGCAGTGACAGTCGAATGCGGTTATAACTTAAAATATCAACATCCAGTTGTGAAGAAAATAATCCAATTCATTGCTCCACTCTGGTGGCTTGTAATCTGGAATAGAGGATGTGAAACAATTTCCAGCAATGTTTCCTTACTAAAATAAGAGGAAGTTAACAGTTAACACGACCTGCAACAGCCACCATGAATTAAGAAACCTAGAGCAACGCAAACCTTATCAACAGAGGAAAACAAGAATGACACTGATCCTGATAGTGGTGACACAGTTAAAGTGATGAGTGATCTGGAGGTAAACAAATTAGGACCTTACAGATAAAGTAACTGAGATTACTTAGAATCAATTTTATAGATTTTCATTTGAAATTCCAAAACCAAATTCTTAGTATCTTAAGTAGCCAACACATTTGGACATATACCTGTGTCTCCTCAGCTAGGGCTTCCTGATGCTGTTGTGCCCACACGTCTGCCCCACTGACCAGAGTCTCCACTGGCAGAGCTTTCTCAGAAAAAGTAGAGCCTCTTTTCTGCGGGTTCTCCTCCTCTTCTTCCTCTCCCTCATCCTCCATCTCTAACACGTCTGTCGCATCCGCCGCGTCCCTCTCCTCTTCTTTCCCTTTTGCCTCCTTTTCCTCTGCTGGACCTAAATCTCCTCCCTGCTGCTCTGCAGGCTTGGACCGGTCCATTTCACCAGCTGTAGAGGGGTGCAGACCATTTCCTATGGCTGAAATGGTATGTCCTACCCCTCCCTCTGCCTCTCCTCCCTCTCTGTTGCTAGCCTGATTGTCAGTCAGCTGAGATCCATGGAAACCATCCCTCACATCTAATTCCTTGCCTGGGTCATCCCTGGCCTTTTCTAAGGTCTCAGGGGAATGCAGCCTATCAGCCAAATTAATGGAGGGTATGACTGGATCACTATCCTGAGAGTGGGAGGAGTCTTTGGCTCTCTGGTCTTCTGTCTCTCCGTGAACCTGAGCAGCTAGATGAGAAAAGAAAACAGATTAGAGGAAGAGAGTCGGTTTGGTAGAAATAGAGGTAGATGGTAAGAAGGACATGCAGAAAAAAAACAAGAAATTAAAATAACCACGTAAAATAACTATGTAAAACAAGGGTGAAAGTGATCAGTCAAGGTAGGCTTTTCTTTTCTACTTGATGTCCCTCAAAAGTCAGAAAAAAGGGTCTACACTGGCAGTGATTTTCTTACTACGAGCAGGAAGAACTCCTCTCAAATATAAACACACAGTGGCTATACTACTTAAGAGTACAATGCAATGAGAGCTTCCATCTGATTTTCCATGTACCCACTGAAACATGAGTACAATGCATGTAAGATTTTCCTATCTGAAGAACAACCAACTGGAAAAAGAAAGCATCACTCTCTCCTTGGAGCAACAATTAGCATAATACCAAACCTAAAACACAGTATAAAATGAACATAGCATGCATTATACATGCCTTAATGTCTGTTCACTGACAGACATTACTGAGGACATACAAAAGATTAAAACTTGACTTACTTCATGGCTAACATCAACACACTGTTGTTTTTTTTACCAGTTATTTATGACCTGAGGTTTGATTATTAGATTTCTGCAAATCTTTTAAACTGAATCAAGAGATGTGAACGCTCTCTCTCCTTTTAGCTGAAAACTCTGTAAAAGTCAGTGAATGAACCTCATCTTATTACATAGTTTGGTTTGATTGTGAGTAAAGTAAAATATAAGTGGGTTATAGTTAATGTAGTGAACAGTCACTGACAAACTCTAAATACACCCACTCTGTTACACACTCACTTACCTGATGAATATGAAGACAGTGAACCACCTTCTTCAAATGCAGGCCTCAGAAAGTCCAGAGGTCCACACTGCACATAAAGACAAATGCACAGAAATAAATATCTGTAGAGATACACTACAAAATGTGTTTACACTATATGGTTTAGTAATGTGTAAGTAACAGACTACTTCAGGACATGAAAAGTGGTCATTTAGACATTACATGTATTATGGCATGTTAATATGACATAAGTGAAATGCAAACCTCATATTCACTTTACCTCATTTTATGTCTACATGCAGGCACATTCTTTCTTATCTTACAAACAAACACACACACTAAATGATGAAAGCTGAATGTCTTACCACAGCATCTCTTGCACCTGGTCTATGAACAGAAGGGAGAAAGAGAAACGGAGTGAGAGGTCTGTTCTTGGTTTTAGTAAATGAAGACGTGAAAGATGGGTGACCGTTCTCTACTCTCCCAATCTAAAATTAGCCTGAACACATTTCCCTGGCAATTACAACGTGTGTGTGTGTGTGTGTGTGTGTGTGTGTGTGTGTGTGTACGAAGCAGGGTGAAACCCAAGTAGTGTGATAGCTCAAGTGTCTGAAAGTGCACCGGCAGCAGAGGGCCATATGTTTTAACTATCACTGCAGTGCTCACCACACACAAAGATATGCATGCACAGTCATATCAACAGACACATACACAGTGATGCAACCTTAAAGAAACTATAAAGAATGTGCAGGTGTGTATGATGTGAAAGTTTGTGCCTCTGGCAGGTATGATGCACTGAAGACTTTCTACTAAATATTGAAAAATGCCCAGGTGGGCCTCATTTGAATAATATGTTTCACTTGTATAGACACACCTGACAGCAGACATATACATACACAGTGATCTCATGAGTAGAGAGATTAAACAGGAAAACACGTTATTTTAACACTGCTGTTTAAGACGTTGGATTGCTGTGCTGCCTGTTAAACACATTTTCATTTCTTAAAGGCTTTCGTGTATGTAATAAAAAATGACATTGGTTCCTTGTCTCACTCTGGTTTAGACAGGAAAAGAGCTTGCTTCCCAAGATGCTGGACTGGTGTGTGGTTTAGAATACCCCCAAACTATTTTAAAGTCCATTTAATTGCAACACAACAATATAAAACACATTACAAAGGAAGCTTGCAAAAACTTGTGTGTTTCACTTGAATGCCTTTCAGAACTTGTGGGTTTGTGAGTGTAATTGGTAGGAATAAATACAAAGAACACAAGAAGTACATGCAAAAATACAGACAGACACACACACACACACACATGCAGACTGACCGACTGTGAGTCTGGCAGATGCGTTTAAGAGTATCCAGATGTTGAGTTGCCAAGTCGGAGGAGGTCATTTTACAATTAGACTCTGAGAGAGATGGTGAGACACAGAGAGACACACACTATTAAGATCATGGCTGTAACTGTGAGGAACTGTCTCAGAGCCTAAATGTTTCCTTGTGGGATTTGCATTATATGATCACTGAAACTAGTCCAACAGAATAGACACAAGGGCTACAGTCATACTATTTAGTAGAAGACACTTTATGACAACGACAAGTATGACATTCAGTAATATGTAAAGTAATCTCTAAATTCAAGTGAATAGTTTCCACTTGGATTATTAGTTTAAATCCAGAAAGATAAAATATAAATACTTATCATATTAAATTTATATTGTGAATATTACAGTAAGTGTTTTGTTACAAAGAAAGTATACACTACATTTGTGAAAGTGTGCTGTGTTGCATGTGACGTGTGTTACCCCACTGCTCCTGTAGTTTATTCAGGTTGTCCAAAACTCTCTGGTGATAGAGTCTCTCTAGTTGGATACAGCATAATGCCCGTTGGTCTGTACATCAATGGTTAAGAAGTATGTAAATGAATAAACACACACATACAAGCACAAACTACGAATTTAGTTCACCTTTGACCTTTGGACAGGAAATGTCAACACAACACAATTTTATCCCATACAACATTTGTGTTAAGTTGTTGAACACATTAAGTTGTTTTGATGGGTCACAATGATCTTCAGCTTTACCCACATAAATCAAAACTTTCGGGCTGAATGATGTGCCAATTTCCCTCAAGGTGTTGCTGAGATATCAAGCTCACAAGAATTGAATACACAGATGAATAACCCAAAGAAAAATTCAGCAATAATAAAAATGTTGAGACTGAAAAAATAGACAAAGGGAGACAAAATAAGGGGGAGTGGATTAAAGCTAGTGAGCCCAAAAGAGACAGAGGGGGAGAGTGCTCCAGGATGCAGTGTCTCATGTTTATGGATATGAGCAGCCAAAACACAATCCTTCTTTGAAACGGCTCAATGCTTGCTCCCTCTCTCGCTCTCTTTCTAACTAACTCTCTATACATGCGTCACATAGCTAAGCTACCTTTCTCTTCTCTTTAAATTCTTCTATTTCTTCCCTCCTACTTATTCTCTTCCCTGTTATTAAACTAGTCAAATGTCAGTCTTTTTATACTTGCTCTGCTGCCTTTCCCCTTCCAGTTCATGCGTCCTTGTCCCCTCCTCCTTCTGTGTTTTACACTTTGTCTTTGAGTCTGTATGTGTTCGAGTGCCTTTTAATGAGACTATCTCATTATATGTGTCTCTTCCTTAATTCTCTCTCCTCCTACTTCCCACTCTTTTCTCTTCAATCTACTAAACAGAATCCGTATCTCTTTTTGTGTGGAATAATACAGATTAAAAAAACAAACATTAACAGTAAATACCCCAAAAAGTGAAGCACTTGTATGGACAAGTAGCAAGGTGAACGAACAGGAGATGAAGTGCATGACACTCTTTGCACAAATTAAAGTAAGAGCTTCCCCCTGAGACACACTCTCTCTCTCACACACACACACAGGGTGATAAGGATACAGTCTTCCTGAAGGACAAAGGCCTCGGCAATCTGCAAAGAGACAGAGAGATTATAAACTCAAATAAAATTGCATTATGTCATCTCTACCCCCAAAATGTGTATTTTTATCACATCAGTTATGTCACAAAAGCTACCAGGGGACTAAAGAAGGGCTTAAAACCAGACTGAGACAGTTCCCCATATACAGTGTGTCCTGAGAGGGACACACTAAAGATATGAACTGACCAAAGACTGGAAAACAGGAAGACAATACAGCAATAGAGAGCATCAAAAGACCACACGATACAACGCTGTGATATAGTGACTGTAGTGCTACAGCTGCAAGAAGCTCATAATCCAATCTCAGATACATAATGCAACAGTTAGGTAAGTCCACTGCATGTAGGAGACTTCTTGAAAATGAGAGTGAAAAGAAAGACGGACAGAAAAATGAGACGCTGCGGTCGACACTCTACCTTTCTTCAGCAAGAGTCCCTGTCATGCTGCTCAGCTGATCACAGAACAAGAGAAGTGTGTGTGTGTGTGAGAGAGAGAGAGAGAGAGAGAGAGAGAGGGAGGGAGGGAAGCATAGAGAGAGAGAGAGAGGGAAGAAGGGAGGGCACATGAGGCTCTTGCATTGCTAATGAATTGAGGGGTGGTGTGACGTCTGAATGACCTCTGTGCTGACATGGTCCACATAAAGTTGGGGAGAAGAGTTTGTTTTTCTGTTGCTCATCAGTTAGATCACAGATGTGACACATATCCACTGAAAGTAAGGGCCCATTTTCAGGCCTTCTTTTTTTCCACATAATATATAACAACTAAGACCCCCTAAGAAAAACACATTTACCTAGGGAATGTTATTTTCCCTGCACCTTCAGTACTGTCGAGAAGCTATGATTTTGCCACATCATGAGTGTGAACTCAACAGTTGATTGATGACTACATGTACTGTAATGTGATCATTTTGTTTCACTTTTCTGGACCTGAGAAGACTGAGACCCTCAGAAACTGTTGCAGAGAAAAACAAATTCAACAATTCAATTCCATTTTTTACCTGGAGATATTCACTTACAGGAGAGCATAATATAAGTGTAACATATTCACCATTGTCATTGTGGTGACATGCCCATAAATGTCGTGTAAGAACTTATCAGAATTTAAATGGGGAAAACAAGTACAAGCTTCAGCTGTGGAACATCTCAATGACCTAGTATCAATTAAATCTGTCATGTCACTTCCAGGTGTAAATATAGAAGCACAAATAGTGGCACGCATGAACATAGTCATCACAGCCTGAGTAGTTGAGAGGATGAAGCCCAGATATAGGGCATAAACTATTGGGATATTAATCTTTAACGTGACCTCTAGCTGAGGTGTGCCGGGGGGGGGGCTTCAGCATGTTCACCATCTTTTACTTTTTAAACCTGTCTTCGTTCAGTGTGTATGTGTGTGTGTGTGTGTGTGTGTGTGTGTGTGTAAAAGTATGGAGGACTGATATGTGGACTTTGGGAATGTGTGCACAACTCCTTGCAATCTTTTTCATTGTGACGCTAGTCTGCAGCATCTGTCAAGGGGAGAATTTGAAACTCCAATATGGCAACTGGTTTACTTTCAACAGAGAACTCCTCTGTAATCCTTCATATAAAACATTTTCTCCACATACTACCATTGCCATAATGGAGTAATATAATAATATATAATGAGAAATTCTTGTACAATATTTCCAAAACAGTTTTCTTAAAGTGTGAAGTGTGTCATGGTATGAAAAGAGAAATAAATAACTGATTTAACTGATTAATTAATGATTACATCACACAACACTTATACTTTACCTCTCCCTTTCTTTTTAACTCACTCACACACCTGTTTGCCTGGAAGTAAGCATAGCTCAGGTGTGCCATTTATAAACCCAACTGACAAAAATATTTGCACACTCTATAAAATGCATGTTCAGTCATGCAGGTCTCAGCGTGAGAGAGTAATGAGCACAGAAAGCGCAGAGTGTGATTTTTATGTACTGTGCATGTGGCTTGCTCTGTGTGTGTACTACCTAATGTGTGCATGTGAGTGTTTGTGTGCACAGGCACTGAAGACACCCAAGCCTAAAGGTACAAAGTGCCACTCTTAATTATGGGGTTGAGTGGATGATGGTAATTTAAAGCTGGGGTAGGCAGGATTTGCTTTGAAAACAAACTACAGCTCCCAGAATATTTGACCAATCAAATCTATTCTGGTCTGAGGGTTCCTGATTGGTTGAAGGGCTGGCCTTACTCTGTCCTAACAAATCAGGAGGACAAAGTAGGGCCAATCAATCAGGGGTATAACACAGAATGGTTACCTGGTGAAGGTAATGTGGAAGGTGAGTGTCATCTCCTCTTTGTGCTAACTGCTCAAGAGACTCCTGCAGAGCAAGTTTTGAAGTAGGACCAGTGGCACAGGTGGAGGCTGAGGGGGAAATGGGCACTGGCATGGAAGTAATGTGTTCCCAGTTTGAAGTTATAGGCCCCGTGGTGGAAGTGGATTGTGTACCAGTAGTTGTAGGCCCTGTGGTAAAGGCAAGGGGTCCTGTTGTTGCACTCATAGGAGTGACAGCAACTGAAGTGTTGAGCCTTGTGGTGCAAGCAGTCACTGTAAATGTCTCTGCAGTTGAGGTGAGAGGTCCTGTACATGAACTGGCGAGCCCGCTGTTGGAGACAGGTTCTGTAGATGAGGTAAGACGTTCTGTAGTGGAGTCAATATTTTCTGCTATCCTGTTTGTAGTTTCTGTGATACATGAGGGTCCAGTGGGGCTGGGGGACCTTAAGTCTGAGGTTGCAGTTAGTGTAGCAGAATCTATAGGCCCTGTGGTGAAGGCAGCTGATCCAGTGTTGGACATATGAGAGTCCACTTTGACATCACTCTGACTGAACTCCGCTGGACTGATGGGATACACAGTTTCTGAACTGATCACTGGAATGACAGGGGAAGTTGGCTCTGGACTGGTCCCAGGGCTGAAAGGATAAGGAGTCTCCAACAAACTGCCTATAGAGGGCAAAACGGTGACAAACAAAAAACAGATGAGACAAACCGAGAATGACAAGGGCACAGAAAACCTGTTGAATGACTCACAAACATGCTGAACATGTTCTAAGCTTGCAAAGGTAAACGAAGAAAATTTGCTCTAGTCAAAAGTTGTGAAGGTTAAGGCTGCTCAGAGGGTCTAAGGCAATAGACTGACCCAGAATGAAGGGCAGCAGGTCAACTAAACTGTCGAGGAAAAGTGGATGGTCAGATGGGGGTTAAATGAGGTCAAATTGGATAACAAATAGATCAAAAGACAATAGAAACAAAAGCTATTTGCATTTAAAGGCCTTGCAATGTAACACCTAGTGTCAATTTACCAGGGGCCAAAAGAGGCCCCAGACTTTATCAGTTAGCCCCAGGTAAGTGTAACCGTCTTTTCTACATGACTGTATTACAATTGCCAATCATGTAGAAAAGAGGGTGGTGTTGAACAACTTTCTTCAAATTAGTGGCATTGAGTGAATAAAAGGTTAAGGTGCCAAGCCTGTTGTGGAACGGAGTGACTCACTTGTTTTTTGTTTCTTGCTCAAATGTGAGCTCTAAGATTATTGGGTTTGGTTTTTGGCAAACACCCATAAAGTGTTATAAATTAGAATAACTGGGTAGTGCCAGTGACTTCATGAGTGTCTTTAAGGTGTCTATTCTATAAGTCCTTTGCTTTGTTTCCTCTGATTTCTCTCCTCCAATTCATTTTCACCTTTCATTCCATCCATCCCATCCGCTTTCACTCTCTAGATTTTCTTTTTTTGGTCATGTGATTAGATACATGAGTCAGCCATGACCTTAATCTAAAATGCTGATCGCTTAAAAACACACACACACACACACACACACACACAAACACACACAACAGAGGATTACAACAGCCACTGAGCCAGACTTTGACTGCAGTGTTACCCTCCACCCTTGTTTCCTGAAAAATCACAGTGACTCAGTGAAACTAAGTTACTGGATTAATATTTAGTCAATATTTGTGAAAATAAAGATGCTTAATCTCGCAATCCAGGCAAACTATGCAAGGATTAGCTTGTTTGGTGTTTAACATGTGAATTACAAAAAACCAAAAATTAAACAATGTTAAGTGATTAAGTACATTCATAAACAGATTTTTATTATGTGGACATACGCTGTCACACACTGTTGTTTCAAATTTGTCTTTCAGTATAAAATTTGTTTCTTACCAGTTTCTGAATACGAAGAATCAGTCATGGGAGTGTCTGGAGACTGGCAGCGTACGAGACCACTTAATTCCTCTGATTCTTCTTCTTCTCTCATCATCTCATCAATGTCTTCCTCTTCATCCTCCTCTCTGCCTTGTTCTGTGTATCCCTTCTTCCCCTGCTCCTCTTCCTCCTCATTTCCATTGCTGTTGGGGTGGGTTGGGGATTTTTGGATGAGCCTGCACCCTCCCCCCTCTTCATTTTGTGAAGGAGAATGACTTGAGTTGGTCTCGTTGAGGTTTCGATTTTGGGCAGTGAGAGTTTCAGGGTTTGGGAGGTTATCACAGAGGTCAACTCCACAAACAGGAACATGTGACATTACTCTGCCTTCACTCTCAAACTGACCTGGAGAGTTAAAAAAAAAATGGGTGAAATTACAATACAGGTCTAAGCAAGAAATTAAGCAGACTCTGAGTATGAGACCCCATATTTACAGATGAAGCAGTTAACTGTAACTTGAGACAAAGCAACCACAGCAGAAAAAAAATGACTTTCTCATTCTCCACAGCCTTACTTCCACTTAAACTCAAATCCAACCAGTGTTTACAAAGTGGTTTTGAGGTCACTGTTCTTGAACATGTTGAGCTTAGGTTTTGTGTTATAAAATTTAAACACTCACCACCATGATCCATTGGGCTCCACCCTCACAATATCTGACCTCTCAACCTTGAAGGTCAGTGCTGCCTGTTAAAAAGCCCTTCTTCACGCCTGAGACAAAACACAGATGCAAAACAAGTTTAACATCATTCCCAAGCCGTCAAACCACCCAAAGGGCTTACAGAGACATAACAAGAATGTATTTCCCTATAGTCTAAACAACACCTTGAAATACAGAAGAACATTTGGACACACACAGAAGTAAGTGTTTTCATTACAGAATAACAACTGAAACTTTGACTGAGATCGCAGACAACAACAGTTGGACACTTACAAGAGGGATTTTTGACATGGAGACTGCAGTACCAGTATGAAACCAGTGTAGAAAAGAAAAAATAAAGTAACGAAGGGAGACAAACAGAGCAAAGCCAACAGACATTAATGAATCATACGTTGCCCACACCATTCATACATTAAACAGATAAAATCCAGCACTACAAACACTACACACTAAGGCCTTAAGATTATTATATAATTAAATCAACACAACTCTGACAGTGAAAAATAACCTCCCAAAGATAGGATTTACTGCAGGGTAGCGTGCTGCAGTTTGCAACAGATCGTGCAGGTGTACTGGTAAATCAGAGTGCACTGTAAGTCAGTGTTGTGCAATAACAGGTTTTTTGATTTTACTGTTACACTTCAGTTGTCTCTGCAACAAACTCAACACAAATGGACAGATGCAAAACCTGTTTTTAAGGTAGTTTTGCCATTGTGTATATCAATAACTGCATTTCTTGCCAATAAGACCACAGCCAGTGCCTTAACTTTTCTGTCTAATATCTATACCACAAGCAAACTCCTTCCAATCAGTTTCTAGGCCGCTCACTCTATCTATTTTAAACAGTAACACTTTAACTTCAAACACTTACAGTTATTAAACATGTGCAATGGGCATATTTCAGTCTGCAGTCAAAATGATGTTCCAGTGTCACTGTCATACATCTTATTATACCCTCATAGGTACGGCACAAACTACCCTTTAAACACTCTAGTACCATAATATGCATAACTGTATCCAAAGCCCACGGTGATTTAACATAGAAAACCTTTTTTCTTTTTACTTTTAGTGACATTTTGAGGCTTGAAGTTCTCAAGTTTCTAAAATCTAAATCCTGCACAAACAAAACAACCCAGTTAATGACAGCCTATCTCAGAGGAATAAGGCAGTCCTACTTTGCTGCAGCACTGTGCTAATTGTTCTTCCTCTAACACTGTGTGGCCCTGTGTGAGACTCTGACCAAACATTTAGAAACGAAAAAAGGGGAGGTCATTCACACCAAACACAAATTTTGGTTATTTGTGTCTACTTTATTACTAAAGCCATTATTGATGTTTTACTCATAGAATATAGTCACATACAAATGTTCCAGAGAAATGCCTTGGGAGACGAGTCCATTAACAAAGCAGTCCCGAGGCCAACAGTCTCCAAGGGGAGTGAGGGAATACATTACTATCTTGCTTTTAGGTTGCATACGCTCTATATGTTTTACTGTAACACTTTCTCAATGCTATACTCCACTGGGAAGCAAGATTTGCTTTCCTCGTTATTAATGTGGCTCTGAGATCTAACCATAAACAAGTATACAATCAGAGGCTGTTTTGGAGTCCAATTACACCAAGATGAATGTCCCTCTGGAAGTTACAATGGTCCCACATGATGAAAAACACCCCTGACATAAAGGCTTATGCAAGAACAAAGGCATGATTGCACAGATACACAGACGTCACTGCACCTCTCCTGCATCTATATTTTACTTTGTATTGTTTTCTATTTTAATCTACAGTTTGATTTTCCTTTCCCACAGAGCCGTCGTCTACCCATACAGCCATCTATCATCTCCTCTTTTTGTCTGTGCCCTCCTCCAGAGGGGGCATGAATAATGAAACACAGGAGAGGGGACAAACGAAGAAGGGAATGCAGCCAAAAGGACAAACACAAAGGTGGAAGAAACAGACCCTGTCCTGTGAGAGGCCACTGCTGAGACCTGAGACAGACAGGGTTTAAACCAACATGAAACCTACTGACACATGCAGTCGTGCTGTATGATTGGCACACGGTCAGGTCACGATTACTTTCAGACATTGTATAAATGACCCAACATCACAAAAGAAATCTGTCAAGTTTGCAAACAAGACGTAAAAATATGTGCAGCAGTATGTTAGTCATTCAGAAAGGTGGGGTGTTAGTGATCGGTGGACATCAGCTCAGGCCAGAAAGTCTCCTTCTATACCACAATGTGTATCTAAGAAAGTCTAATCAATGTACGTGTGTAAGTCAAAACAACCAAATGACAGCCAGTGACGGCGGGAGACTGCGGCTGTCAATTTCCTTGTAAAACAACTAACACTGATTCCGCTGACGTTAATTGCTTATTAACGTCAGTTGTCTCATTGACCAAGTAACATTTGGTGTCCAATAATAAAGCTAATAAGCCAAACTCACGTTGAATGTAATCATTTTACAAGATTAGCTTGGTCGCTACCTATACGGTTCAAGCACAGCGCTGGTTACCTTACTTGACAGGCTTGCGCCGTTTTCGTCAAATCTTCATAAAACGTCCGGGTAGAGTCGAGCTAACACCTGGATAGTTAACAATAAACCGACGTTAGCTGAATAACAACCCCTAACAGTCAAAAGACTGCGGTGACAACAGCAGAGTAAACCTTACGCTATGTTACTGTTGCTAGCTAACGTGAGCTAGCCGACAAACATCTGGGCAATGTGCCGAGGAGAAAACGTTAAAACCACACACACCGACGTTAGCTTTCGGTAAATGTGATAGCTTTCCTATCACTGGACCTTTATGAGTCCTGCCAGATACAACAGTAAAACGATACTTACGGCTGGAAGTGTTGCATGAGAGGTAAAAGCTCGGGCATCAGACACCTTGCTGTGGATGTTGTTTTAATGGTTGTATGTGTCACCGACGGACAGCCAGGGGTCGTTGCTGCCGCTGTCATCAGGCCTGCTGCCGCTGCACACCCCACCGACACCAGGTGCACTGTCGCCATCTTCCGTCAGCTCACCGTTAGTACGTGGATTTCACTCAACAACTACCATCACCAGCTCAAATCCAGTGCTTTTCCTCCTCTTCACTGACCTATTTTCACTTCACAGTGCTGCTATTTAAAGTGCTTTGAAAATAGCTATCAGATAAATTTAGATATTAGAAACTTAAGGTCACCGTGTATCTTATTAAGAGTCAACCACTTGGTGTTTTTGATGTAAAATAATTTATTCCAAAAGCTATATTTTGTACAAATGTTATTATTACTGTTTGGCATGTATGATATGAAAATATACAAGTTAAATACTTAAATGGCTGTGTCATTTCAACCTACTAACCTACTACACTGTCTTCACTGTTTGCAACCATAGAAGCAAAGGGTTAGATTAGTTCTGGCTAAAACCCAAGACCCACCCAAGTAAGAGCAATGGCAGTACCACATACTGAAACAGGCCCAAAATCATCAGTTTTCCCCCCGAATATATTATCAAAATTCAGATTTAATCATTCAAACATTATCAGACACACAGTCTATACATAGCTTAAAGCAAGGCATTTTAGACATGTACACAAGCTTATGAGCTCACAGATAATATACAAACATTTACAACACATGAGGCCATACAGTGAAAAACGTATCACATATGAAATCCTTCTTGCTATGCACTTTCTGCACCAATACTCCCTTCAAGGTGTCAGTTTGGCAGTACAATATAAATGCAGAATTAAGTTAAGTGTGAAGCTTCGGAGACGAGACACACTACACTGCATAAGCAAAGCTCTTGCAGCCCATTTCTGAACTAAAATAGTCTGATTTCTAAGATCTGTTGCATCCATCAGGTTTTTTCAATCCCCTATGAGAAGCTAGTATTGTGTCCATTCAGCCTTTGTGTATTAACAGTGTCAGTTGATAAGTGGATTACATGCAGTATCTTGTGAGGGCACAAAATAAACCACTCCTGCTTCATTTTGTTTCAAATCTAAACTCATGGGGATCCTGGGTCTCAGTTGTCGTTAAGTACAGTGCAGTCGTAACATTTTCATCATTTCAATAACAAAAATATGGATGCAGTCACATGTATCCATTTCATTAACATTTATTACAGTAGTCTGTGTTATTTATGTATGTCCCATTTTGCATTACATCATATATTATTCTTTGTATAACACTACATCATTATATTATACATATGTTTTTATGTACTTTTTGTGTTTTAATTTAATAAAGCTTTACATGTGACCTGATTGACTTGACTTTAGCCCCAACCTTCTCTCTGTGTGTTCTCCAGGATCTCCTCATAAAGCCAGCTTTGTGTGAACTCCTGACTCTTGTCCATCAACTGGAACAGACGGAGATACTCCTCTGGATATACGTGTCCTGTCAGAATGTCTTCTGGCATATCCATTTCAGATAACAGCTTACTCCCGCTATCTGGTGACCAGAGACTAGAAAAAAACACATAACGAGGAAGAATAAGCAAGAGGAAAACAAACTCAAAACGTGTGTCAACTGCATCAGCCTACACTACAGTATAGATGCACTTGGTGTGTCTGTTTGATGCAATAAGAGTGTGTGTGTTATTTACTTGAGCCGGTCGATGAGCTTGACCTTCCTCTTTGCCAGACACTGTTTGACCATCATCAGCAGAGTTGAAGCATTAGAGGGAGTCAGGCCTGCAGAAAACAGATCAGCCCGTGGACGCAGACGCACCAAGCACAGGTGGTCATTGGGAAGCTGAAAGCAGACAGATGTGGAGGACGGATGTTGTATTAATATGTGCTACATCAATGAAGTTCACATACTTATAACTGAGTCTGTTCTCTTCCTTACCTTACTTTTAGGACTATTTATACTCTGTCTTGAAGACACAAATGACTCCCAGGGCTCCTGCAAAGACAAAGATAAGGAGTTTGACAACTAGAAGATTTATTTCTCTTTATCTTGTTAATTTATGTTGAAAGGCTTTAGTTTTTTTTTAGTGGTACAATCCCAAGCATTAGCTTTGAGGAACTAGTAAATAGAATGAAGCAATGCAATGTGTGTGTGTTGTTTTTTTTTTTGTTTGTTGTAAATACTGTACCTTGTGCAGTAGCTCAATATCACATGCCATCTGCCAGAGGACACTGAAGGCTCTGTAGTTCATCATTTGACCTGGACGTGATATCAGTTTCTGACAGAGAAAATATATATTTTGTTCAAGGATCAAAGAAACCATCACATTATGGATTTCTTTAATGTACCATGCTTGTCAGCACGGCTAGTAATTAAGTGTAGAGCTGAGCTGGCAAAATGGGAGAGAACAGATGTAACCATCTTCATCCTCCTTCAGGTTAGGCTCTGATCAGGAGACTGACTTACCAGATATTCCTTCTCGCTGATGAAAAGGTTGAGCTCTATCCTTCCATATCTGAAGACAGACAGCCGTTCAAACAAAGAGTAAACCATCTTCAGCAGCATGCTACGTTCATTACGCTGGGGCAGGATGCCCACCACCTTCACTGGGATGTCTAGAGAAACACACACAGACCAAACCACACCATTTGAAAGAACAGAATACACAATCTAGTGTGAACATTCATTTAAATGTGTTATTGTGGAAAAGCTACATGCCAAACCATTACACCAATGCAATGTGACAAAAAGGAACAAAGTCCTTGTGTGTGTACATTAAAGAGTGAATCAGCAACACCTCAGTATCTTGGCTTTGCTGCACTGTTTGTATGTGAACATGTTTTTTTCCTCACCATCAGTCCAGCTAGTCTCTGATATTCCCAAATCAGTGAACAGTTTGTCAGTGAACATGACAGGGGGCTTCAGGTTTCCACTGCCAATGGGATCTAGTTTAAAGTAGTCACAGTGAACCACTTCCAGTTGACCATCAAGACGACCCTCCAACTCCTACAACATGAAAAGATCATTTATTGAATCACAGAAACACAACCTGATATTTACAATGATTTGGATTAGGACTGGGATAAAGCTTTAGTTTAGGCTCTTAGATGTGGGGCTGTGTGAAACACTTGCCTATAATCAGTGTATTACTCTGCTTGCAGTAGATTCAAATCATTGCACTCTCACTGCACTTTTTTTTCAGCCAGGGACACTGGTAAAAAGCTGTTCTATGTGCTGCACTGAACAGGGCCGGCCTTTCTCATCCTTTTTCTGTACTACAGCTCACACTGCATTACATTGCAGACCAGCTGTTTGAGTCAGACAGAGCTAAACTTCACGTTCTTTTCAGCCCACTCACTCTTCTTTTAAAAAAAGTTGTAAAAATATACAAAATCCCACAAAGGTCTAATTTTGTCTCCACATATGACAGCATTTGTTGGTGAATAAGATTTATTTCCTTTTTCTTTATGGCTGCTTCCAAACAGCTGATCTACAGCATAATACACTGCACAGTGGAGTAGCACTTCTGTATAGAAATACAGTAGGTCAATGGTTCCCAAAATCTGAAAACAACATTTTGTAGTGCCACTAGAAAGCACTGTTTGACTGCAAAGCAAAGCAGCAAACATATTCAAAACGTAGAGTACACTTCAACTGATATTAGCTTTTGTGCAGGGCTAAAACACTTTCCTCCACTCCAAACCTAGAGCTCACCGGTCACACAAATCTGTCAAATAACCCAGACTGTCCCTTTAATATAACATACAATAAAAGTGTAAGGATACAGAAAGTTGTTGAATTCTTGTTGATGTTTGTGTTACCTGTAGATCAGGTAGGAAGGCTTTGTCCCCTTCAAGGGCCACAAGTCTCTGAGCTCCAGCATTTAGCAGTGTCCTCGTCAACACCCCAGGACCTTAGAGAGACAGACAAAAACTCAGTCTATCAAGACTAATACATTGTACACAAAATCATAAAAACACATTTTTCTCCAAGGCACCCCAGACAAAAAATGTTTGGTTTGTGATGTTAAAATCAAAGTTCAACACCAAATGCACTCGAAAAAAAGAAAAAGAGAAAAATCCATACATCAAGCCCACGTCCATGTTTCACTGATGTAAACACTGTATAAATACATACCTGGGTTGCATTCGAAGATGACAGTTTTAGAATCCACAGGCCCAAGATGCTCTGCTACCAGTTTAGCTAGGTCTGGGTCTACTATGAAGCGTCTGATTTTTTACAGGCCTGAGCGCGGCGTACATTCTCCTCTACCTCTCCTAGGTCCAGAAAGTCATACTGACACAGTGGACGACACTGGCTCTGGAGAAAGACATTAATGCATACAGAGTTTGAAAACGATCAACACGTGGAGAAAAACTCACACTTTCCCACAATGTTATTACAATAGCTTATTGCATTCTTTGAGTCCATTTGAATTTTCGTTCTTTTTATCTTTTATTGTGAAACACTGATATATAGAAGCTTTTTTATTAACATGAGTGAAAACACATAAATACCACTTTCCTGAGACAGACAGAGCTAACCAGGCCAGTAACAGAGTCATTCATTAGTTCCCTGCATAACCTACCTGTACAGCCACAGCAGACAGGTGTCTGTGAGTGAGTGCTGCAGAGGGGGAGGTCCTCTCTGTGCGGGGCTGCTGTGAACCTGGAACAGGTGTGGGCCGACCAGGACCCGAGGAGAGAGAGTCTAAGCTGTAAGCCCTTCTATGAAGCACAGGAGCTCCAGGAACACAAAGGCCTGAGGGACCCACAGGAGCCAACACTGCCTTGCGTACACAGGACCTACTTCTGATGGACTGGCAGCAGGCAGAGTGCATCACCAGCTGCAGTACTCTGCAAATCTGGGTGGACATGGTGGACCAGTGGATGTGTAACTTCAGAGGGGAAGGGGGGTGGGGGGTTAAGGCCCTCTCAAAGATGTCACTGCCTAGAGGGAATAAAAGGAAAGGGTTTATGGGATGTTGAGTTAAAGAACAATGAGCTTTGGCAAACTGGACATTACATGTAAGAAACATAATTTTACTTAAACACAAGCACTATCATTTATGAAAATAACATTTCATAACACATTTGGTAACTACAGAGACTAGTACTTTCTGTATTCGTATTTTCTGGCACGTTTCCGACTGTTTACATGGTCGATTTAAAGGCCCAATAAGAGGGTCGAAATACCAAAAAATCGACAGTTGACATCTCATGATGACTGGATTGTCACTATTAACAAAAGCCTCTGTGGTATCGGTGTGTCACAGGGAGCACACACTACTCCGTTTGCACGTGGGCAACTTCTTCTGAGGGACATTTACTTTTAACCGTGTCCGCCTCACCGGAGAGGTGTTCACTGGTCTTTACCCGGTGAGATCAAAGATTTGGGGGTTATACCAAAGAGGGGAAAAAGTAACAATTGTTGATGTTACATTAAAGTGGTGAACAGTTTGAAGGGACCTGCGATAATATCGCTGGCTAGCTATGTGCTAACGCCACTCAACGCCACGGCTCTCGAAATACATATAATATAAATTCAGAGGAAACGCATACATACCTTTTCGCAGAATATCTTATATATCCAAATCTTACGACAGAAATTATTATAAACCACCTATCGGCTGTCTGGTGGCTGGAAAGGCTCGGTGACATTGAGCCCCGATCATCCTGACCCTCAGCGCTTGTTTTTGCAACTCTCGTCTCGTGGTGTTGCTGGCGCTTGTGATGTCGTCATTGACAGGCGACACTTGCGAGGACCAATCAAAAAAAATCGAGGAAGTTGTACTGATAACTGAATGATAAAAAATATTAGACCAAATGTGGAAATAGGACATGCGTTACCATAATGACACACGTTGCTCAGTAAATAAACATTTCGCACAACGTACATCAATTAAATGTAATTGTTTTAGTAGCTAAAACCTACAGCTGCTGTTAATACCTCTTAGCATATTAGCATACTGTTGCTAGGGAAGTAAGAAAGCGTAGACGTTAAAACCGGTGTGGTCCTCCCCCGTCAGTCAGTCAGACCGAGTCCAGCATAGGGGTGAGCCACACCAGCCTGTCTCCTGTCACAATGGCGCATGTTGAAACATCCTCCAACAGGCCGTACCACCTGGTTATCTTCGGAGCCTCTGGCTTCACGGGGCAGTTTGTGGTGGAGGAGGTGGCGCGGACTGTGTCCGAAGGTCCGAAGGGGAACCTGAAGTGGGCCGTGGCGGGCAGGAGCAAGCAGAAGCTGGAAAAAGTTGTGGAGCAGGCCGCCGGAGTCCTCAGTACGTACCTGAACAATCCCTGTATACGTGCGTGTTGCAGCAGGGGCAGCTTTTTAATTCATTTGTTTGGCAGACAATCGCGAGTTCATGTGTATCTGTTAAACGGATTTTCCAAGAATGCTTGATGCTGTTGCAAAAGGAAGTTGCTTAACTCAAGATGACAAATCTATCCAAGATTGACCTGCTGATAATGATAACATGATGCCTTGACTTTGGCCCTAAACTCTGACCAAACTCCAAAGTAAAGGCCTGGTTGCAATAGACAGTTTCCCATTCAGTTTAAGTGTTTTACGTTATTAAACAGAAATTAACCCTTAAGCCAGTTGTTTATTGATGATTAATCATTCAGACCTTAGATCAGTATATTTTCAGATGACCAGCTTTGTTTCAGCAGTAATACCTGAATAACTGAGTGTTCATTGTTAAAATTATTAGCCGAGTCATTCTTCCCCCCAACCACTTAAATTATTAATAAATTATGATGACACCTAGCTATTGATATTTTGTTTCTCAACTAATTGATTAATGATCAACTGTATGATTTCAGATCTAACAAACAGAGATGTCATTCACCTCCATGCAAATAGCACATGCTGTATGTAACAACTGTTTACTCTACCCCTGTGACAGTTATTTTCCAGGATGATTATTTGTATCCATGCAACATCCTAAACATGGAAAAGTCTATCACAGATCAAAACCGGGGAGCTATGTCCTGATAGTAATGTCATGATAGTAATGTAGGTTTCCAGAGGATTAAACAGTCATTTTGTTCTCACACACCCCCACGGCTTGCTCTTCAGGGAGTGTACAACAGCTGATGGAACATACCCACTCTGTCCATGACGACACACACACACACACACACACACACACACACACACACACACACACCCTGACAAGGTAGCTAGTCCAGTCGCTTAGTGGTTACAGAAGACTGCATTTTGTTTGTTTAAACTGAAACCTGTTTTCACAGTTTTAGTGGTGGGTTCAAAAACAGCTTCTATTGTTTTTGGAAGTTGCTATTTAGGCCACTTTCAGTACGTCTCACAGTTGAAGGACATGTAAAAAAGTTGAAGGTGCAGACACTTTATTCAGAACATTTAATCAAACACATTTGTTATCTGTGTTTCTGTATGTTTTTTTTTTTTTGTCTTGTATATTTTCATGCAGTTCTGTTAAATGAATGAGACACGATTTTGCCATAATTCTCTTTGATGACATTTCACATCCTAGTTTATATTCACGAAGGGGAAGATTAGTCTTTGTCTGCGTCTTGGACTTTTAGTCCTCCACTTTTGAGGTCAGTTGTAGTCGATTGCCTCAATGATTCAGCTACATTTTGCTTTAGGAGACATTTTTTATGGATAAGGCAGAGCAGCTGATAGCTAGTTGACTCCTTTCCATCCTTGGTTGGGTAGTAATAGTGTATTTATAGTGGCATAATAGATAATACTACTGAGTTAACTGTCAGACACTTGATTTAAATGCAGCCATTTCAGCACCATGAATACTGCTGTCTCTGAATTACATGGTAAATTATGGAAAATGATATACTGTAGCACCTGCCCTTACAAAGTGTGTTTCCATGTCCTTATGTGTGCAGGTAAACCAGAGTTGAGGACAGAGGTGGACATCATCGTGGCAGATGTTGGGGAACCAGACTCCCTGGCAGCCATGTGCAAACAGGCTGTGATTGTTCTGAACTGTGTGGGGCCTGTGAGTAGATGGTTCCATGGGAATCTATGTGCCAGCATTTATTATTACTTAGAACCTTCCTCTCATGACACTAACTAGTTTTTGCTCACATTGGCTCACAAGACTGTCTTGTTTGGCAGCAGTGTAGCTGAAATTATCACCAGATTTCTCCCTCTCTCTGTCTTTGTCTTTCTCTGTCTGTCCCTCTCTCTCTCTCTCACTTATACACACACACACAAGCACACAAAGTTGCCTTCAAAATACAATGAAGGCCACTGACTTGCAGCACACAATAAGTCATATTGTCTTGATGTCAGAATGGAGAGAGGCTTCCAGCTCCACTGCTTCACGTCCTGTGCATCATTCAGGTTCTTGTTTCAAACCAAATTCTTCCACTACAGTTGCCGCTACCATCGCACACAGCAGCATTATGCCATCTGAGTTCAAGCTGAGCCAGGGGACACATTATATTATATGAATTACTCATCTCACAAGGAAAAGAAACCAGGAGTGTTAGAGAGTTTGTTAGTTAGTTTCACTGCAAGTATGTGTGTGTGTGTCACATAACTTGAATTAACTTTTAACAACAATAATTTGGTAGATTGCTTTTATCTGGCAGTTTACAGTCTAGACAAGAAATGAGGGCAGAGAGAAAGAGAGTTACAACAATCAAACAGGATCCCCAGAACATTAATAAAACCTTATACATAGAAATTATGTCATGTATGCCTTAACTGTTATATCATCACACAACCTAAGATTAATTTTTTAAATTCCACTTTAACAAGTTAAATTAGATTTGCAGCAACATGACACACCATCAAGCACCGTCACCATGTTCATATGAGGAAGAATGGTGAAGGCTCATGTCTCACTACTGGCTCCTATGTGGAGCAAGATGGAAACTGAGCAGATAAAACAAGCTTAGAGGCTGTCAGGTGAAATGAGACAGGATATGAATTAATTTGTGCGTATCTCTCACTGTCTACAGTACAGATTCTATGGTGAGCCGGTGGTCAAAGCCTGTGTGGAGAATGGAGCCCATCATATTGATATCTGTGGAGAGCCCCAGGTATGTATAGCATTGTATTTCTGTGTTGAAATGTATGCATGTGTATTTGTTAATCCTTGTTCTTTCATTTGGTTTGATCTAAATCCTACCTAAATGCTTTCAGATGCTTCAGATCACTTTAATTCTGACTCACCCACTTGAACCAGACAGGGCCCATTTCACTCATACAGTTGATGTCAGAGCATGTAAATGCAGGCGAATGCTAGTTTGTTACCCAAGATCACTCTTTTATGACCCCTCAGTCATCATGAGAAGGACGCAGACAATGATCACTGTTTACAAAAGATAAATCTGCAGTAATAGCACTCAATATTTGTAGCTCTAACGGATTAAAATTGAGGCTTTTATCTTTATTTGTCTGTTGCCATGCTGAATCCTGGTATTGAAGCTCCACTGATGATGGCCACACTTTTTTTTTAGCCAAAAGTGAACATACTCAAAGTTGACTGAACTAATTCTGATCAGCTGTTGTGGACCCAGATCTCAGGGATCAACAACTCATTTCAGGGTTAGATTCAGAACAACAGGCCCCAGATGTCCGAACGTTGGGCTAGGCCACTGTTTGTGTTTGGATTAAATGGGAGACGTGCTGCCTTTCATGCTGTGGCCTGTTAGACAAAATTATCTCTCACTTGGCTGCATGACAGTGATTTTCCCAGTGTCAGATGCCCATGTGCGTAAAGCAACTTGTCTCATTGAAGCAAAGTCAGCACTCCGATGGCCTAACTTGAGATTTATGTGGACTTTCAGATCATGTCTTGGTTCAGAGACATAAAAAATGCCATCATTCTCATTATATCATGAAAGAACTTGTCTAAGATAGCAATATTAAAGTTTCTTCAATACTGAAGTGTTATAATATGTCTAAGAGTAGACTGTGTTTTCATTTGGCTGTATACAGTTTCTGGAGGGCATGCAGTTGAACTACAATAGTCTGGCAGCTGACAAAGGTGTGTACATCATTGGGAGCTGTGGATTCGACTCTATACCTGCAGACATCGGTGTCCTCTACACCAGAGACCAGTTCAAGGGTAGGCAGATGTTGACACGCCCACATACACACTCAGTATATGGACAGAGACATACACTCTGTGATGCCTTCTGTGTGTTCATCCACAGGTACACTGACTGCAGTGGAGAGCTTCCTGACTGTCAGCTCTGGACCTGAAGTATGTAACAGCATTTCCCATATGTCCACACAGTTGATCCATGATCACCCACTTTTCATTCTCCCTTCTCCCTTTCTTCCTCCCCTTTCCTCCATCTCTCAAATACAACTTCTGTGTGTGTTACTGTGTCAGGGCGGATGTATCCATGATGGCACATGGCAGTCCGCCATCTACGGTTTTTCTGACAGCCACAAGCTCCAGAGTCTTAGGAGGAAGTTTAATCACAAACCTCTCCCCACTGTTGGTGCTAAACTCAAACGCAGGTAGGTGGATTATTAATGTTTTTTTGCATTTTACAGAAGACATCAAATTCTTCACTTTCACTCCTGAAAAGCACCTAAGAAAGCCACCATGTCAAATTCATAATATCATTACAAAGTTTTTCTTCCATTTTGCATCATTTTTCACAGAGAAGTGTCTTGATTTTAGTAGAAAGAGTCAAATATCTGCATCTTCTAGTAAAAAGCCACTCATTGTTTCATTACCAATAACAGGATAATTAATATTCTATGTTAGGATTCTAAAATATTTCTTGGCCCTTATGTATTGAGCAGGACCTTTAAAGTTAAAGAATAAACAGGTCAGTGCTCTCTGGTGGACAGACTATGTAATTGCGGCTGTTTATAAAAGACCTCAAACATACTGTATCTAAGTTACAATTTCTAGTTACTGATGAGATGATATATGCTGATACAGTATATGTTTGCTAAGGTAACAAAGAATATTACTGTTCTGAGGGTTTATCTCGTAATAAATCCTTGGTAACCTGATAGACCAGAATCCTCTTACCACTTATGGACATTTTAGTGTTTTCTCAACACATTTTTCTGTGTATGTCTGTGCATTTGCAGGGGAACACTGTTCTTCAGTAATGAGATCCAGCAGTACACGGTGCCATTCATGGGTTCTGATCCCTCTGTTGTGAAGAGAACTCAGCGATTCGTGGCTGAGGAACATCAGGCTACACCAGTCAGTCTGCCTTTTCTCTCTTCACATCATCTTTTCAGATTAAGATGACACCAACAGCATATATATCACTGCCTCTGTTTTGTTTCTTCAGCATTTAATAATCTGTTTTTGCCAACCCCAGGTTCAGTATGGAGCATATGCAGGAATAGGAGGCATTGGCAACATTATCAAGCTGATGTTTGCCGGCATGATGTTCTGGTTCTTGGTCAAGTTCAGTTTTGGACGCAACCTGCTCATCAAGGTGAAAAACACAATGACATAATATAGTTTACATTTCACAGCTGGCTGTAACTGAGTAGTCCACCAATCAGAAGTCAGAGTATACATACTGTGTGCTGGAAAATATTTTGGTTTTCATGCCTGTCTTATTGTACCCACCCTCTCAGCACCCAGAGTTCTTCTCCTTTGGACTCTTCTCTAAAGCCGGACCAACTAGAAAGCAGGTAAAGTCTCAGTAAACAGGAAAATTAGGGGTGTAGACACAGCACCATTTCTTAGTTCAAATATTCCAGCATGCTAATAAGAAGCAGCTCCGTTTTCTGATCTGTGTCATGTGTCTATCAGATGGAAGCTTCATCCTTCCAGTTTGCCTTCTATGGAGAGGGATACTCAGAGGGTGAGGACCCCTCACAGGGAAAACCTAACGCCAAGATCCGCACGCTGGTACAGGGGCCAGGTAAATCCTTGTGTAGTTCAACATTTTGTTCTTGATATAATAAATGGTTAAGACAAAACAACATTTTTAAACAGCTGAGCAGGATGAATATTATGACACGTTCACTTGTTTCTGTCCAGCTTGATTGATAAGGCCGGTTGTCCAGTCTGGCCTTTTTCACACTTTGTCTGATTTGTCTAATCTATTCTGTTTTATTCAGAGTGTGGATATGTGGCCACACCCATTGCCATGGTACAGGCTGCTCTAACAATCCTCAATGAACCCACAGCCTTGCCCAAGAAGTGAGTAATCACACCCCACATTTACTCCCTAACCTAGAAATACCATCACACTCATATTCAACTACACAACACACAATAAATTTGATAATCTGTTAAAAACCACAGTAGAATTAGGTGTTTAAAAGCAGAAAACAATGGTCAAATGTTGCTACTAGTATACTTACGCATACTTATGTATGCTTTTTTTTTTTGTATTTATTTCATATTTTTACAGTACAATGGTTTAACATCCATTAATTCCAGACTTGGGGTTGAAATTGATTTTTGTATGAATCCAGCTCATGTTTTTATCCTTTGTTTCCAGGGGAGGGGTGTACACTCCAGGAGCTGCTTTTGCGAAAACCACACTGGTCGACCGTCTCAACAAACATGGCATCCAGTTCTCTGTCATCTAAAGCCTGTCCCCACCCTGAAGTCATACGCCAGGTTTTTCTTAGCACTTACTAATATGCATAACAAAAACTGGGAAGTTTCCAGCTTTAGAAGAGAGCTATTCAATCACGAGTGCTTGGGCTCAAAATGGAGTACACCCTCATATTAAGTTCAAACACCATTTTTGGTACCTTTGGCACTTATTCTTCATTTAGTCAGAAACTTTCCAGTCTCCTTTTGGCTTGAATGTACTATTAACTCCCTGCTTGTAAGACAAATAGCACAACTGTGGCAGTGTGTTCCAGCCAAGGACCGGAAAAGAGCAGGTGTGTGTAAATGGGTTTTACATTGATCTCCAATGACATCATCATTATGAATGAAAGAAGGATTTTGGTTCCCTACCTGTCTCTGAACAACACTTCTGATATCTATTCTCGTATGACATTGTATCCACAACAACTGGGTTTAAAATCTCACGTTGTTCAACAGTATAGCAGGCTGACAGCTTCATAGTAACAACCAAAAATGATCCCAAATAATATATTATGTGGCAGGGTAGAGGATTGTAAACATAGCTTGAAATAAGTGCTATCAATATAGTGGACTGTATTAAAATATTCTATGAAAAAAAACAACAACAACTGGCAACTTTAACATTGTCAGAAAAGCAAGCTACAATCTTTGTGTGTTGTCCATGTAACATACAGTTGCTTAATGAGCACAAGGACATTGATCCTTAAGTAGCACTAACGTGGTAGTTGTACATGTGTTGTTCATTGGAGTGAAGCTGTCAATAGAGAATTAGAAACCTGCTGTGTGTGCACGTACATGCTTGTCTTTCCTGGCTTGGCGTGTTAGTTAAAAATCCTGATTGCTTGGTTTTTGACAGATAGTAGTTGGACTATCACTAAATCATTCTATTTTCTTCGTTGTCTTGTTTTGTCGTAGCTGAATGTTGCAACGGCTCGCCTATCCAAATGGTTGCTTTTGAGCCTTGTCAGAAAATGCATCCAATTGTCTGTGCACAAAGCAGCATGAGTTACTCCATGAAACTGAACAGATCCTCTCTGCTGGTTAGTTAACAAGTGTGTCAAGTTTTTAAAAAAAGTGTTTCTGAATGTTTGTCGATCATATGAACAATTTCACTCACAAAGTGATGAGGTTGATCTCAGTAGAGACTTGTTTTTCACATTTGAGCTTTATGTGCACATGACAGGTAAAGTTCTTGGTTTTTGTTTTGGTGTGGTTTGCTTTGTATGAACCTCATAAATAAAGCCAACTCTGCTAATAGAAAATGTATTGAGTCTTTCTCACATAGCTCTCATATAGGACCACAGCATCCTGGGTTCAAGTCCAGCCCATGGCCCTTTGCTGCATGCCTCTCATATTCAGTACTATTAGTCACTGATTGTCCAAATTGTTTTATATATAAATCAATGAAATTGTGGATGTAAGTAAGACAGCGATTTAGTCATGAATATCTGTAGGCTATAAGAAAAGAAAATAATTAATATAATTACATAATTAAAGGGAAGAAAATTTGGGCTTGTATTCCTGGCTATTGTTATTTCTTTCTGTTCCAACACAACTTTCCACTATAACAGTCATCAGTTAAATCAAGCTTTTGTGTTACTTCATGTATGGCACAATTGCTCAACCAAGCGTTAACTGGTTAAGATAATTTAACTGAAGTATCTGATGTCAGGGGAGGAGCACAGGGTGCTGCCACCAGAGATTTTAAAAACAGAAGTTGTCAACACACTAAGCCTATGTGTGTCATTCGATTTTCACAGTGAAGTACCTTAAGCTCCTTTCAAAATCTGTGATTATCATCAGGCAAATGTTTAGCTGCTGTTAAGTTGTTCAGGGATGATGTGTCAGACATTTAAATCCAAGGAGGATTCATATGAGCCAAGTTGGGTTAAGTTCCTGATCTGGGGACTTTGGACTGTAAAATTATTTCTTCTACAGGGAATACAGATCTCCTGCTTTCAAGTTACAGTGAAGGGCTTAAAGATGTTTCAGTGGGATTTGTCTCACAACTCTGTATCTGCTCATATATCCAGGTACTTAGTAAACTTGCCATATTGATTGTGGCTTAAAATTGAGTGTGTACAGAACATAAACAAGACAGTGAATAAAAAAAACTCTACATATATTAACACAATGCAAATATTTATTCATAAAAATACAGTTATCTCTGGTACAAAACAAACTGCAAAATTTTTATTTATGAATAAAACGTATGGATAGGAGAATAATTATATCCATAGAATTTCCCTGGTTTAACACTTAATTTGCACTATTTGTCTCCATATACATGATGCTCAGTCACACTGGTTGTTCAGCAGCTGGTGCGAGTAGATGACATCTTCATAGTGGTATTTCCCTGCTATGGCCATGATAGAGTCATTGCACCTGATCCTACTCAGAACCTGCAGCACTTCAACCACAGCAGACCTGCAATAGACAGGGAAACAAATGTGTGCAAGTGCATGAATGTAAAGATAACCACTAAATAACCTAGAAGAATCTGTCATGTTTTGCTATTTGGAAACTTGGGATGCTGTTGATGTCACATTAGGAAGGAATCAGTGCCACTGCTGGTGCAACATCAAGTCATTACAAACATCAATAAAACCATCACAAATAAGAGTTTTTATTTAACAGCTATAAAATAAAGGAATTTCTTCAACTAAGTTACTTTGATAGTTACTTGGCCAAAACAAAAATTTTCATTTAAGGAGTGTTATGAAGTTGCATCTGGCTGTTTGACCAGATCAGCACCAAAATTTAATTGGTGCTTCCCTAGACCCATACCCTGCCCCTTCATTTCACTGATTTGTGTTTTTTGCATAATCAATCTCCTCCTAAGTTAACGTTATTGTATTTCAAAAATATTTCTTATGGAAACATAATGTTTTTTCTTACTTTGTGTTTGGATCATCAGGAGGCTGTTGTTTGCAGATTGTGTGAACTTTCTGAACAAGGTGATTTTCCATGTTCCGCAGCTGAGGCAAAATGTCCTCTCCTTTGAACCAAGAAATGGGAAGACTGTCTGCTATCTGGAAGAGAGAGGGAGAGAGAGAAAGAGAGCGGTGCAAGATTAAAAAGGACAATGGAATGAAAGAGGAAGTGAATGAGACCATGGACACACTCCACATTAAAAATGGTTAATCAAAATACCTTTTTGCATGTTCGGACAGAATTGCTACTTGTCTGACTGCAGAGAGTGGTCATCAGGTACCGGTTCAGCAGTTTGTCCAACATCAGTTCCATCATTACACTCTCGGGAAGCAGCAAATCCATTTTCCCCATGTTACCTAGGAGCTAACAAAAACAGAACAACTCAGGTTAATAGCTTGGCAAGCTCAAGCTCCCCACTTGGAAATACATCTTGAAGAGACAATATAAAATACATAAGTGTTTTTTAGTATTTGATAAAGGGCAGTACTTTTATGGCCGTCCAGAGCTGTTGTTCCCTGAAGTGACTCTGAGGAGACAACCTGTCGTCTAGAAATCTGAACAGAAAAACAGTGTGAATAATAAATGAGATATTATTATTATTTACCTGATCTTAAAAAAAAAAATAAGCACATCAAAGTAGATTACTGAGACACGTGTTCTATGACTAGGCAGAGACATTATGAATTTACATAGAGTTTGCTTAACCAGGAAATGTTGAAAAGCCTTTGTCAGAGAAGGTGAAATCATTTTGCATAACGCAGGGGAAGAGTCAAATCTGCTTTGTCATTGTTACTTATTTAGATGATAAAAAGAGAAACTGACTTTTTGGGGTACAGAGGAATGAAGACATCTTCGTCTACACAGCTCCTCAGTCTCCTGACCACAGTCTCTACGAATGCCTGCACAGGACACAAACACACATGTTCAAGTATAGTGTATCTGACATTCTAACAATAATAGTATTGAAATTTATATGTATTTAGGGTTAACGTTGTTTTTCATATCACTCCTTCTTTGTCAGATCTTGGGCATTTTTAAATCAACTGCAGAGATTTGTTTACAAAAATTATAAAATACCAGTGTAGGCTAGTTATTTGTGTTGACTAATGTACATAAACCTTGCATGTAAATGTTGGTCTCACCTTAACTGGTTTACTCTGCTCTCCCTCAAAGATGGAGTAGTCCTCCCTCAGTCTGTGACACAGGTCAGAGAGACAGACTGACTGTTGGTGGGACATGGGATCCCACACCAACTCCACAAATGCTAAGCAGCAAAGAAAAAAGGCACATTATGTTGTGTGAGTATGATGCTTCTGCTTCTGTAGGAATAATTGAGGACAGACTGGTTAACTATGGGTGAACAGGGATCTTGGCAAATCAAGTGTGTGTGATTATTACCAGTTATTTTAGGCAGGACAATCTTTTCTATGATACTCGACAGTGTCTGTCTGTCAGTGTGCTCAAGCTCCTCATGACCGTGTCCATGACAAAACGTCTCCACTGCTGTGAACCATGGGAGGTTTTCAAAGTCCCCACTGGCATCCTGAGACACAAACATGGATTTCATTAAGCATATAATGCTACACATTGTGTAATGACAGCTGTGTGAATATATATTACCAAGCCTCTGTGTGTGACTGTGTTAATTCACCTTTAGTGGGTTCCAGGCCAGGAGCTGATGTCTAATGATGGGGTTCAACAACTTGGGCAGACACAGAGAGATGTAGGCATTGTGGTAAGAGTCGGAGTTAGAACTTCTCCACTCTTCGAAGCGGGACAGAATATTTTTAACGTTGCAGAAATCGTCCTGGACATCAGAAAATACTGCCTGCGACCTCGACAGGATGTCAGCTGGAGAGAGAACAGAGACGGAAGAAAAGAGAATGAGGCAAAAGCATCAATTAGATCACTTGATTCAGGCTGGAGTTAACAAGATTTTTTCCATTTTCTCCTACTCAAGATTTGCTGAAATCTGAAACATAAAAAGTGAAACAGCAAGATAATTTCTGTTCTAAATAAAACATTGAGGCTTTCAACTAAACAGGTGTGATCTGAAAAGAATTAATTCCTCTTTACCCATCTTCTGCTGCAGTTGCTCTTCCTCTTCTGCTGAAGGTTGTGTGTCTTCAGGGATATCGCAGTCTACCTCAGCTTTAGCAGCTGTGCCCGCCGCACTGCAACATATGCAACAAATACACAAAATTCTGTGTCAGAGTGGACTCTTACAATTTCAGCAATCTTGTTTCAGAATACACTTAATATAATATGAATAGGAAATAGACCAAAAAATTATATTTTTTATTACACTCACCCTTGCGTTTCTGTTCCATTAGCTGAAGATCCACTCTGCTCATCTAAAAAGGGGGATTAAAAAGTCCACTAAATTTAATCTTACATCTTAGAGATCATTTACTTTACAGTAACAGGGCTTCTTAACCATTTCCAGATTTTTTGCTGTAAACCTGAGGAAAAGATTCATTACTTTCTGTGTCTACACCAGAAAGTCTCGGTAGCCTAAAATGTTCCTCCAGGGATACAAAGTACAGGAGTAAAACAATTTTGAATCTTGTTGGTGCCACACTGAAGCAATTTAATTGCTTAAAGAAACTGACCAATATCTCAAATGTGGTGTGGATTTAGGAGTCACCCAGGACTTCTTCCATCTTGTCAGTGGCTGTCAAGTAAACAATCTAGTCTCTAACTTGTATCCGGAATAACCAGAAATGTGGCTTATGCTGAAACCACATGACCACAAATAAAACACAAGGGCAATTTTAACAGTTCATCTGAAACGCACACGTGGACACAAGAAAACACAAATGTACAAACTCACAGTTGAGCTGCTGCAAAGAGTCAGCCTGCTCTTTGACCTTATTTCTTCTCTGAGCCAGCAGTGTGTCCAACTGGTCAGATAGGAGACTGTGAAGCTCCAGTTCCAAAGAGTTGATCTCCACAACCTGCAGTCCACAAATAATTGTCAGTCAAAATATAATTACTATTTAGTGGGCAAAGGAAGAGCATTAATAGTGCCTACAGACAGCTGGTCTCTTCAACATTAGCTTAGCTTTGCACATGCTAAGGCCATCCACATTCCTCCACGATGACACTTTGTTAGTGACACATTAATTGTATTCATTTTTACTAAATTAGCAAGGTTGGATTAATCCGAGTTTTACAGGGCATGAGATCAAATAAAAATAAATGTGTGCTATAAAAAAGAAAATCACGTCAAATGTTTGCTTTCATGAAACAATCTTAAGCAGAGATAGTTAAACGGACTTATTCATTTCTGACCTTCTCCCTCAGACACTCCACCAGGTTGTGGACATAGAGAGTCATGCTCCGGTAAAACTTAAGCTGGCTCTCTGAGGAACTTTCCTCCAGACTCTCCACTGAGGTTTTAGCACACTCAACATCCCCCTCCATCCTCCTCAGCTCTGCCTGCCGCGCTCTGTACACCTCCTTCAGGGAGTCCAGTCTAAAGTTCAAAAGATAAAATGTGGGTATGACAAGTGTTAGGAAATATTTGTGATCCAAAACATGATCCAGCTGTTAAACTTACTTTCCAGCAATCCTTTTCTTGACCGTTGAAACACTGACGGGAGGAAGGGTCTTTGGGATTCTGACTCTCTTCTTTTGTTTTTGTCTGTCTCGCCTGCTGCTGCTGGAGCTGCTGGCTTCACTGCCAGATGGGCTCTGAGAAAAAGAAAATAAGAGAATGAAGAATGTCAAAGCTGCAGTACAGGGGGGAGAAGTTACACTGGTATTGGCACTGCTTACACTGATACAGAAAGACGAAAAAGAAAGACGAAGAGGAAGGAAGGAAGGAAGGAAGACGAAAGAAAAAAAAATCACACAGGAAAGAAAAGGGTAATTTAGATGAAATAAATAATTTTGAGAAAATATGTGAAATGTGTAAAAGAAAGTAAAGGTTAAGATGTTTCATGGACCTCCTACCTGTTCTCCTGGCCGTCGCTTCACCCCCTTCCCAATTTGTGTCTCCTCCCAAAGTTCCTGCTCTTCATCATCAGTCCCTGACAGACTGCCATCACTTCCTCCTGGATTACACACAAACATAAAAAAAATAGTAGACTTCATATTCCTACAATTAGGTAGACTTATTGTAATGTGAACGAGGGACTTAAGCACTTTAACCCTGCTGCTACTGTGGTTTGACACCTACACTAATTAACATGCTCATAAACACTCTGTTAAACTAAGACTTGATATCATTAATACCCATTATTTTTGACCAATACGTTTGTTTCTAAAACTGACACAAACTGGCAACTGATCTGTTTACCAACCAAAATAGATATTATAATTACATAAAATTCTCCTTTCATCCCCTCTCTTGCTCCCCTCTTCATCCCATCTGTCCCTTCTCCCTCCTTCACCTACCAAGTTTCTCTGCAATCCTCTCTCTTATGCTCTTCAATCGTGGTGCAAACTCAATTCTTCTCTCATGGTCATCTGGCTCATCATCATCATCTATTCGGTCTTCTTCATCGTCATCCCTGCTGTAGTGATCTGGGGTGCTACCACCAGAGCTCTGGCCACCTCGGCCCAAGGGAATGAACTCTTTTTGGGCTCTAGTGGCACGTCGCTGCCTCCTGGCTGCTTGGATCTCTTCAGCATTCGGGATAACTACTGTTAAGACAAATTGACAGACACACAGGGATGTGAATATTGACAAACACAGGCAATATGAGCTGGGTTCACAACTGTTTCAACAAGTTCTTTTACACACTGTGATAGATCACAAAAACACATACCTGGCGTGGCAGTAGAGCAGCTTGAGTCTGAGATTGAGCTATCTGAGGGAGACCTGTCACCACCTTCATCACTTTCATTGTCTTCACTGTCACCATTGTTGTCATCATCACTGTCAACATCCTGTTTCAGACTATGTGGTGAAGACTGACTGGTATAATCTTGCTTTGGAGAACGAGATGGTAGGACACCTACACCAGCTGAGGCTGTCAGAGGGGAGAAGGACACATTTTAAAATATAATGATGTTCGCCAACATAACTGCATTATTATCTTTCTAAATAATCTTTATACCTAATGGACCCAATACACTGCTAATTAGGTAAATACATGCATCAGTTAAGATCATATAATCAAGACTTACTAAAGAACTGGATGCATTTGTGTGAGTGCATATATTCTTTTGACATCTCTACTGCTATATTAAGGTGATCCATTCAGGCACGTACCAGTGCTGTGTTTGGTTTTGGCAGGTGAAGCTTCCTTCTTCCTGACATGGAACAGCACAGCTTTATCAGAGGACCTCTTCAGTTTAAATGTTGGTTCTTCAGCTAAGACAAGGAGACAAGCAGAGACACACGAGGTAAAACTTTTTGCTGATTCCCCACTGTACCCAAACCACTATGTCTCTATGTACAGTGTCCAGTCCCACGGAAGTACGCCCTAGGCACACGTTTTGTCTGTGTTATGTAATTTGTGATATATTCAGCTTAATATATTTGAGGGCCTCACTGAAAGAGACACCCACCCGGACAAACTGACAGTGAATTTTAACGCACTCTTGAGCCCATTGCGGGTTAGCCGACACTTTTGATACGCGTGTGGCGTGTGCACAAATACAGCAGTGAGGGAGACTGCGTGACCAATCAACCAATTCTAACAAAGTATAGTCTTGTCTGTATTATGTCTAATGTCCACATAATACACTACAAATACCCACTGCAGCTGTCATATTAAGGTGAATTGTTCCTGGCTCGCGGAACGGCGTCCAATGGTAGCTAGACGTTGCCTTGACGTTCGTTACCAGGCAACGTTGATTGAACGTTTGACTTGAGGACGTAATTTTATGTTAGTTACCTTCTTTGTCGTCAGAGAAACTGAGGACAGTACTTGTTTTCTCGTTCCCTCCATCTTTGTCTTTCCTCTTTGCTTCTTTTCCAGCTGTCACTTCCAGCGTCTCCTCGTCCTCTCCTCCCCTCTCTTCGTCACTGCTGTCCGGCTTCTTTGAGCTGCAGGTGATGCCGCGGCCCTGGGCCACTTTGGGATGTTTTTGTACTACCACCGTCGCTTTCTCAGTCTCCTCTCCATCTCCACTGTTTTTCTGCTGGTCCTCCTCGTCGCTGGAGCTCGCTTTTCTCTGCCGAAAGTTCCTCCGAGGCTTTTTGTTGAACATTTCGCTCTGCTCACAGCTGCGGCAAGAACTCAGATTGTAGGCTTGGAGCAAACCATAAAACGTCACGTCGGAAATCGTTTGACAAAGTCGCAAGATCTAACGTAAAATAGCCGCAAAGCACCATGGGTAATGCAGTGCTCATGCAAATTCCAACGAAAATGAATAGAAAAGGTAAAACTTTACCTTTCTCAGCTTTTTAAACAGCACGATGAATTATAACAGTTTACATGTAGACGTTCAATGTATTGTGGACCCACATATTCATTAGTTAGGCTGTTGATATTGTGACTGTCTCTACAACTATGTAAATATAATATTCAGGAGAAATGAATAATGTATGACTAATGGCTCGGAAGAGTATCTGTGCTAATATGTCAGCCCAAGTCAGATGAGTTTAGGAATATCACTAGCTACCCTCAAGCCGACAAATGACAATATAAAAGCACTCGGGGGCAGTTGAAATAAAGGTAGGGCTTCAAAAAAAATGCTGTTGTTGTGCAGTATTTTATCTTATCTCTCCCCCATGAGGTCTCCCATCAATTGTTCTTCCCTCTCCATCTGTTGAACTTTTATTTCTCTGTGTCTCTCCTCCCACTCGGTGCCTGGTCAGACGTTAACAACCACCCATCACTCGCAGTCAGCCATGTTGTTGGTGTGACACACCGAGCTGTCAGCAACAGGTTCTCTGACTAGTACAGCTGCTAAACTTTAGCATTTCTCTGACAAATAGTGCTCTCCTTGGATACTAAACCTCCACATCGTGTCCGGGAAACCTCCAAAAAGTGTCGAGTGACCTCTTTAGACCCTTTAAAGCTCCGAAGTCGATGTTTTTTGGTCGCGTTGAGAGAGGTACGTGAGCGAAACTGCTTATCTAAGCATGAATACAAGTTTGATATTGTTATCGTAATGTTTCTGTAGAAGACTTTTATACATCACACCAGCGGCTAAACTGTGCGCAATTTCGCCTGTTAATGCTTAGTTTGCCCTCGTCGATTCAGATATATTGTAGTAAAACCTACGTTTGGCGGAGGAGGTGATGCTTCTGTCCCGATCTGGGACCCTCCCGGGAGGGGAATAAGTTTAGCTAGCTAAGTTATGATTTCATTAGATGTTAGTTAAAATCGGCATCTAGATGTGGGTTATTTCTTGGTTGCCTTGTAAGGCAGATTTGCAGGTAAGTCCTCTTAAATTCCTCTCGGTCCAAACTAGTCGAGCAGGTTGCAGGCAGGTCTCGGGCTGACTGATGACAAGTGATCAGGGCATGATACTCCATCAGTTTATCTAACAGACAGGTAGAGGGAGGCACAAGTTAGGTCGAGACTAGAAACAGGCAATCTGTGGTCCTCCATACAGCAGCAGTGGTCAGTCCTGCCTTTGTTGAGATATCTTGGCCCATACGGGACAAATAGTGTGTTTGTAGAGCCACCAGAGAACAGATCAGTGATACAGACCCTGGCAGGAGTCCACAGTATCTGTGTATTTGAGCATTTCTTTGTGTAAATACTGACATCCATGGAGTTCATTAGTGGCTACCTGTCTTGAATGAATTAAATGTTTTCATAGAGTAACTACTGTTTCCAAGTGTCCTCATTTACTGAAGGAGATCCTTATACATCACTTATTTTGCACATCAGACACATTTAAAAACATAAACAAGAGCAGCCATACAAAATAATTAAACAGCAGTTTTATCAGCACTAATGGGTGCAATGTTGATGACATCTTCAAAACAGTTTTATTGTTCAGCATGTACTGCTTGACACGGGCTTTCATTTGATAAACTTGGCTTTGACTTGCATGTTTGCATACATCCACTTAGCTAAAGTATCCTCAACGCAGGACACTCAATGCCTGCCAGCCGCGGGAGTGCTCTTTCACCATGACCTTTCACTCCACCAAAGGTCAGAGTTGTCACTTACATTATCATTACAGTGTTAACATTACCAGTATGGCTATCATAAGCTTTATTGCTGTAGCTTTAGGTCATCTTTACTGTTATATATGCGATTGTATGACTTGGAGCGCTGTTTATGACCTTACATGAAGGCCCAGTACTGGGTTCACATGGAACTGATGCAGCAGCAGCTGTGAGGCCTACCCAGCATCGACTCCTTCTGTTTGCAAATCTTCCTTGTTAAATTTGAAGCCAAGCTGACTATGATGAAACACATACAGTATACCCAGAGCAGCTACACTTCAAACACTTTGACAAAATTAACAACTTACCAGAGTCCTTTCTCAAGTCCTGTCAAATCCTGATATATTTACAAATCAGGGTGGGTCACAGCGGGCTGAAGGAGGGAGAGGCCTGTCTTAGGAAAACAAAACACAGCAATGCAAACAACATTAATCAAAATCAAATCTAAGACACTCCAAGAGGCTAGTGCAGCACTCTCTGATCGTGTGATCACCACTGTTATTTATGACAACTTGAGTGGATGTGCTAAATTATCACTTCACTATCACACAACAAAGTCAGCTTAAGAGCTAGCTCTGTGTTGGGAGGGAGTCAGAATAAAGAAAAGAGGGGAACAGGTGACCAAGGAGATGAGGAGGCAAAATAGCATGGGTAGTTTTACTGTATATATAAACACAAACATATACACACACACCGGAAGAGAGAGATAGAGAGAGAGAGGGAGGGAGAGAGTCATCTGGGCAGAAGCAGAGTTGTGGACTGAGTTGATGTCATTGGTGTGAGGTCAGCGAGTGAGGCGGCTGAAAATCAATCATTTCTTCGAACAACGGGCGGTGCTTGTTTCTGAACAGAGTAGTGATGAGGACAGGCCACAGTCACACCACTGGCAGGTTGTAGATTTAGGCTCAGAAGAGCTAGAATACAGCAGATGTATTATGACACACGGAGAGACGGAGTGAGATGAAAACAAGACAGTCAGGGAATGAGGAAATACTGGAGTTCAGAGAGGAGGAAAGGTGACCACTTCCCTCACTCTCTATCATCTCTGTCTGGTTCATCATTGTGGTTTTCTTTTCCTTCCTTGGGTGTAACAGAGAGAAAGGTGCAGTGTAACATATGTGCACTGAAAAGATTAAAAGAGACACACAGACAGGCAGGTGCACGACTGAGTGGTCAGGGACATCCAGGCTATTTATCCAACACTTCTCAGTGTTGTATATACTGACTGAGGTCGGAAATAACCCAGTCTTTCAACAGGGGCCAGAGCAGAACAGAAGCAGGTGAGGTCTGACTGACAAAGGCAAGTGAGAAATGAAATGATTCGTCACACTCTGAAGAACGGTGTTTTTGTTAAGTAAATACACTCATATCAGTCATTGTCGTTATGATCTGTTAAGTGGTTGGCTTTGAAAATTATTAGATATAGGCATTTTTTTCAGAGACACAACAGAAAAAGCTCAGTTATTAATAAAATAACAAGGGCTACACCCTGTTTAGCTTCACTAGGTTCAGTCATGCAACAGTTAGCTCACTTACTGATAAATTTAGAGCAGTAGTTGTTGTTGTTGTTGTTGTTGTTGTTGTTGTTGTGCTAATTTTCCTGCCATGACCTAGAATAGACATCGTAGAGCTTGATTTTACTACTTTAACCCTGCAGTTGAAAATATAGTAGAGCTAGTTGTGAACGTCCATGTGTTTACACCTGGTATTAACATCTGATCTGGATAATGACATTGAAAAACAAGTGACTGGACTATAAATGTGGTAGGGGTGAATTGGTGGACTTCCCCCTTTAATAGTTAAGGGGGGCAATGCATTGGACAGGCTTTATCGATTTATTGAATCACTGTTTGTGAGGGAAAATTTGCTACGTACTCCTACTACTGTACCTGCCGCTCTCACTAGGCTTGCTTAAACTTGCAGGAAGGGCCAGAGCTAGGTGATCTTTCAGCTTGCTGGGTGTGTTTTTTCTTTCTTAAGAATGTGGTCACACTGAAGAGGTTGCATTTACACCTGGCTGAGATCTGAGCAATAATGCCAAGGTGTCATTTTTACTTGTGATATTGATCTAGAGCTCTGCGGTGTCCTAATGTGATGATGAGCCTTTTTTTTTGTTTCAGTTTGTTTAGCAGCTGGCAGCTGCTAGAAAGTACATATCCTGTGTACTTGCATATTTCAGCATCTTTTCTGGGTCTAACATTCAGCTTTACACAATGGTGTAGCTAGAGCTGAGAGGAAGTCAGTGTAGGTAGCTTATGTAATGATCATGCAGACCTTTATGTACAAACTAGTGTTGTTAGTGAGCATGTTACAAATGCCTCCCTCTCTGTGTCTGTAGTGCATCTCGCTCTGGCTCATAACTGCTCTCCTATAGCCTAACGTCTTTTTTCCAACCTTGTTTCAGTGCTTGTTGTTTAATAGCTCCTGCGTCACTGGTAAAGTTAGTTTTTAGTGCAGGCAGAATCTTTTACAAAACTCTCACCCTGATTCTGCCCCAGCTGGTTTATCACTATGCAAATGCTGAGTCTGCTGTATTCACTTAGCCGTTCAAGGCTTCTGCTGAGACAGAGACCACTTGTGCATGTTCATGTGTGTAAGTGTATGACAAGGGCAAAATCAGACAGGATTTGCATATGGTTTGCAAAGCTGAATCTACCGCTGAGGCCAGTCACTTGTGCTGGCCAAGTCAGTCGATGAGTCAGTCACTTGGCCAATCAGCCATCCACTCAGGAAAAGTCAGACTCATCGGTCGCTCCGGAAATTGTAAAGTTTAAAACCAATGGTTTATGCCCATCAACCTTTTATCTGTTATACTTTATTCCATTACTAGAAGTTACACTGCTTTACCAGAACCTCGCCATTATGGGATGGCTGCCACCCACGTATTACCCATACTAAACATTGTGTTGGTAGATATGTGGCATGGGCAATGTACAAAGAAGTGCTTGAACCAGTTCTGGGACCTAGTGCTCAAATCCATATGGTGCTGTGAATGGGAATCTGATGCTTGTGTTGGTCCTGTAAATGAATGAAGCCTTGATATTGTATTACTGCATACATTTGTGATGACAGTCACAGGAGTCTCCATAGCAGTTTTCAGTGAGATTATATACTGTACAGTCATTTTGAGTAGTTGATAACCATATGTACAAAGAAGAACAAGGACAGGGGGAAAAAAGGCACAGAGAAGAAAGGATGATCAAAGAGGCTGGAGCAGAGGGGGACTGAAACCCAGAGAGAGTGAAGGAGGAGAGCGGGAGGTAGCGACAGATGGCAGGCAGTAGATTATTGGCTCTCCCTTGCTGTTTTCTGCCCTTGTGAGAGCGCTGACCAGGTCACATTCACAAAAACGGCAAGCTCACACTGTCGTTCTGTTTTTCTTGCCTTCTCATTTTTCATCTCTCTCTATCTCATTTATATTCTCTGTAGCAACACTCTTATCAGTAGGCAAGACATCGCATCACCAGATTTGCTTCCAAAAAATCACTCTTCAATCTGTGATTCTCATACTCCCTCAAGTCTGACCTGAGCTCTTATCCTCATATATTTTCTCTGAGACATCAAAGCTGTCCCTCAGCCAAAATCCACGATCACTTCCTGTCAACCGAGGCTGTGTGAGGAAATGCTTGTGTCTGTGGGTTACTGGGCAGGAAGTGTTGAGTAGAAAGATTGGAATTTTTCTCCTCCTTTTCCTCCTCCGATTTCATCATGTGACTGACTGATGGGAGAGATAATCATGGAGGAAGCAGGTGTTCAGCGCGCCTGATGAAATGAATCTAAAAGCTGCCAAAATGACGTGATGTGTCTAATTCGGTGTGGGTGTGTTGCATCTTTGTTTCCAGAATTAATTTGCCTTCTAGAAAATAGAAGATAAAATCAATATTGTGTTCAGTGTGGCTTTAAATCTATAACAGTAAAAGTGACGTTCTCTTTGTGCTTGTGACTTTCTCTTTACCTGTCCTTACTGCAACCTCATTAAACAGAAGTTCACGCCATTCATCCCACAGCAAACACTGTTTTAAATCCAAACAAAGCAGTTTTGTGATGGCGCTATTCACACAGACAGAACTGTGCTGTGCAACCGCAGACGGGACCTATAAATATGTTGGCAAACCCAGCATGATACAAGCCACTGGTCTTTTGTCAACAAGGTGCCCATATATGGGCCATTTGCTCTGTGGACATGTAGTTCAGTACATTTCCCACAAACACCCTGTTATTGTAAGAAATATTAAAAGAAATGTAATGACAGAAAATGGGTTTTAATCATTTGACAAAGAAATCTAAAAATGTGTGAAGGATAACAAATCATCAGTCCTCTGTCACCTGGTCACAGCTGCTTTGCCTTTATTGTAATAAACTGATAACATTGATTAAAAAGGACACATGGAAACTTTCACCTTTGCTCTGAAAACCTAAAAACTCTAAACTGGGCCTTCTACTGCATTAAACTGGTTTGTGCCCCAGTAGCTCTGTTTATGCACTTGTGCATGACTCAACAGAAAAAGCTCAATGGGTTCAAAGCATGGCAGAACAGATTTTGAAAAAGATGGTCACGGGTGACAGAAAGGTATGTTGCAAGTCACCGAGACTGTACAGCTGTCATTTGGTTAATCCGCCGCTTCACTCGCAGAAAGATCTCAACAGGTATTGGATTTGGAAATTTTGCACCTTCAAGCTCCCCAAAGGATAAAAAGGGACTTTGGTGATTTTCCTCCAAAGTCATTTTCAACAAGAAAATATTAATTCTTCTAGTTTGTTGGTGTGCATGTCAGCACACTACACACACACACTACTAACACACTAGATTATAATGGTGAAGAGGTAAACATTAGCATTGTCATGGTGAGCCTGTTGGCTCGCTGACATTAACAGATACTGTAGTTCATAGCACTGTTGTGCCAAGCACAGCTGCACAGAGCTGCTAGTCTGGTTGTGGACTCATAGATGTAGATGAATGATGTAGATCACTCAGAGTCATAGTGAACCCTTGCAGCATCTGCAGATAAAACCTGGGCAGCTGCACGAGGAACTGATGTCTGCTTAAAGCCACAACATTCATCTGATATAGCCCGTGCCAGATGTTACTCGAACCAAATCTGAACCACGGGTTTATATTCCTCCGTGCATAAATTCTAAATGTCTCCTTATGAAAGTTTGTTGTCTGTATAGTATGTGTTGTGCTGATCTGTCGTCCCCTACAGAGTCAGTGTGGATAGTACTGGAACAAGTCCTAGTGGTTTAAAAGGTTTGGGATGCAGCCAGACGGCTCCTTACTGAAGAGAACAGGAGGAGCGCTGTTTGACTCTGCTGACTGACCAGAATCTCTCCCCCAGCCTCTCTTTCTGTTTCTCTCTCCCCTGTTTTCTCTCCCCTGCTCTCAGTGACAGCGCTGTCCTGTCTTGGCTGCAGTATTGACTGATGACTGGGCTGTGACTGTGTGTTTTGCAGATGGCTGCGAGCAGTAGCTGAGGACACCGCCGGGAGTTCCCCATTGCCGTCTCTCTCTGCCACCTGCAAATATGAATGGTAAGACCACTGCAGTTTGTGTATGAGTGGGTGTGTGAAGAAACCAGAAGTGTGCGTCTGGCTGTGAGGAGAGAGAGCTGTGTGTGTTTTGGCCCTGCAGATCTGCTGGGGCAAACACAGTGCTAGGTGTAGTAGGAGTTCCCATTTAGATGCCTGTGTTTGGCTGCAAGTGCATCTGTGTGTATAGACACTGTTTTGCTCATTTGTCTCTGCTGGCCTTCAGTGAAACTGCTTCATTTCAGTAACAGATTCAGTGCAGTTGCGCTCTGTGGTCATTTTGAAGTTAGTTGTGATTTTTTTTTATCATGACACCAGCTTTGATTATATTGCCAGTTACAGGACTAAAGCTACTACAGAAACTGTTTATCTCCATGATGAAGTGAACTGTCCATTCACTCTGTGTGCCGATGGGACTGTTGAGTAAACACTGATGTATAGTCGGCCTTGGCAGGGTAAATAGTAGTGAATGGGTGAGCTTGTTCTGCCCTACTGTCTGAACAAAGCGATCCAGCGCCACTGGCAACACTGCTTTATTATCAATTTGTCAATATCAGTGCATTCACATCTCTTAACTGCTGCTGAGGCTGGCTTTTGGGCTGTCTCTCATGTCATCTCATCTCTTTGTGTGTCTTCCAGTATGTTTGTTTGCAAGTCATAAAGCCGTAATCACAGAAAATTCATGTTGGCTTGTCTTGCACAGATTTAGTTGCTGTTTGTGCACAAGTCACACTTACATGATTTATGTAAACATTGACAAGAAGCAGGTTTGTTGAAGAAAAAACAGTAAACCTGCTCCTTGAGGCTGATTGGCCTGGTGGCCTGATGCTTCAGATTTATCTGAAACCATGACTTCTTTCTCTCTCTAGGTGGTTTGAGTCTATGGGCAGTTAGTCCGGAGGAGAGGGTCAAGCATGATCAGAAGTTTGAAACCCTCTCCCCATCCATGGGCTATGTCTCAGGTACATACGCAAACACTCAGAGGCTGTTGATACATCATACACACTGATTGTCACATTTACATGACATGACATTACATAAGTCAGAGAGTTACCTGTTGTTTAAACTAATAACTCCAACTGTTTAAACCACAGTAACACAGAGACACATGTACAGTAGTACAGTAATAGTAGTCAGTAATATGTACAGTTCAAGTTTCTATGAAAGATACACAAATGTTCATGCTCAAAGGCTCACACATTTACAGACAAAGCTTTAACTAATATAGACAGTGACATGTAGGAATCGTGTTTTTCATGCAGGAGAACCAATCTCTCACAGCTTTTTTTTTTCACTCTCTATCTCTTTTCTGTAGGGGAGCAGGCGAGGAAGTTTTTCCTCCAATCAGGGCTGCCTGCTTCAGTTTTGGCTGAGATATGGTGAGAGACACATTCACACATACTCAGATTTTTTTTTTTTTTTTGAGTGATGGGTTCTCTGGGAGTATTCACTGAAATCTGTCCCTGAATATCTTAACGCTCTTTCTTCTCGCCCTGTGTTTTTCCTCGGTCTCTCAGGTCTCTGGCTGACATGAATAAAGATGGGAAGATGGACAGGTTGGAGTTTTCCATCGCTATGAAGCTCATAAAGCTAAAACTCCAGGGTACGCCACTTCCCTCAGCACTGCCAATCATCATGAAGCAGCCTCCAGTGCCTGTTCCCAACCTCAGTCAACCCACCTATGGTACAGTATTACATATATGTGGATGCTGGGTTGTTAAGAACCTGATTGTTGTCCTAAACTTCAGAAAATGTGAAAATGTTTTTTTACTGTAATTTTATATACAAAAAGACTAATTTGGGGATTTTAAATAGCTGATGTCTAGCTGTTCTAACGGCTGTCTAACTGATTGTCTCTACTTACTGGGTCATGCTGACTGCTGTGCCATTCAATGGGTGTACTGTGTGTGTGTTTTCTTTTTAGGTATTAGTTCTGTGCCCATGATGCCCGGAGCAAACCTTTCCATGTTAACCCCTATGTCCATGGCAACCCCCGGACTCTCATCTATGACACCAATGTCAAGCCTCACCCCCTTGGTTCCTACAGCAACCGGTCTAAGCCCTCTAATAGCCTCCAACCCCACTAGGCCCCTGATGCCCACTATGGGAAACACAACACTGCCAAACGGCACCATGGGACTTCTGCAGCCAATCCCAGCTGGAGCAATGGGTACTGGTACCTGTGATTCTCATTTTTATTTCTCTGTCTGCCTCCTCCTCTCCTCTGTGTTTCTTTTCCTCTTGTGTATGTGCCACTGCTCTGAGAGAAAAGTCTCCAGTATGATGAAATACATGATTATCACTTGCCCTGTGCTTTTAATCCTTTCTCTGTGGCATTAAAACCATTTAAGGTGGAATACCCTGAGAATAAATGATTGCAGCAGAGTGCTGATGATGAAATATTTCAGCAGTTTTGAGGGGGAAACGGGAGAAATAAATCCTAGTCCAGTTTTGCAGAGTCAGGTCTCTCTGTCTCATTTTCATATAAATAGCTTCCCTGACCTTGAAAAGGTTACAACAGTGAGTGCATGATAGTATACGTATTACTGAGCCAGTGCAGGACTCTTCTCCCCCTTCTGATAGTATAAAAAAAGTATACATTTTGAGAGGATAAGACATTGTAGCCGTCATCAGGTGTTAGAATAAAATGTTTTGAAATGTAGCCAACGGTTATGTAAATTGATATTTGTTGGTTCTTTGTTTTAGGCATACCTCTATCTGCATCCACCTACTCCTCTCCTCTAGGACTCTCTTCTTCTTCAGCTGGTTTAACTAAAGCCTCATCACTGCTGGACCTGGGATCCAGCAGGTAAAACACACACTCACATAGAAATAAAGAAAGATCTATGCACTTCCCCCTCTTGCTCATTCAACACCCGGTTTATCTTGTCAGTCAAACACACAAGTATGTCCCTGAAGTTTGTTGCATAGTTTTATTTTTGCTGTGTCTGTTTGCTTTTAGCTCTGCTTCCTCATCCCCTTCTGTGATGTCCCCCATGGTTGCTGGTCCCAGTGACTGGGCCGTGCCACATGCCTCCAGACTTAAATACAGACAGCAATTCAACAGCCTGGACAAACAGATGACTGGATACCTCACTGGTACAATGTCTGTGTGAATGTGTGTGTGTATATACAGTATGCAGGTCAGACAAAAACAAAATATGTGAAGAATGTAGGCGTGGATACTCATGAACAACAGACGCTGATGATTTCATAAGTTGTCTTTCAGTGTTTATCTAGTCTTGGTTAATTCTAAGGAAGTGGAGACACAGGACGGACAGTTTCTCAAGACACACATGCATATACACGCAAACAGTCGTTCACTCATTGAAGCCACAGACCGCTTCCTCACTAATGGGTCTTGGTATCTTAAATGCATTACAGTACATTAAGTAAATGCTCAAAACCCATTTCTACACATTTAAATTCCACAAATAACATATTAATCCTTTACACACACATGTACCCTCATCCCTCCTCCACCATGCACACACATCAGTGCTGTAAAGTTGTTCTGACATTATCATTTTTGTTACCAGGTCAACAGGTGAGAGGTGCCATGGCAACCACAATGCTGACTCAGACACAGCTGGCCACCATCTGGTGAGTGTGTTTGTGCAATGAAAACAGCTGACGCAGAGTTGTAATTGCTCTGTGGACAATGGCTACTGAGCTTAAGAAACGTTTCTCACTTGTGCATAATTCTTCTGCATTTAGTGCTGATATTGTCAGTGCAAAATCATGTAGAAACAACTTTTAACTCCTTTTTTAAAACCTTCTGCAGGACTCTAGCAGATGTGGATAAGGATGGCAAGCTGAAAGCAGAGGAGTTTATTCTGGCAATGCATCTGGTGGACATGGCAAAGATCGGGCAACCACTGCCGCTAACACTCCCATCTGAGCTGGTACCACCCTCACAGAGGTATGTGCGCTCATATGACTCACCTAAACAAAAAAGTGTTTTGATGTATTAATTGAAACATATAAGTACACTAAACACGGACGACATTAATGTGAGTGTCTAGTGAAAATTTTAAATATGTGTGTTGAAACATGGGTTTCTGATTATTGCAGGAGTGCCATGAATGGATCCAGCTCATCTCTCTATGCAGCGCTGACTGATGATTTGGAAATTGAACCTCCACAGAAAGCCAAGACCAACCGTCAGTACAAACACCTCCACACTGCCAAAGAGAGCGTAGTCCGCTATCCAGTTTTCTATCCATCTGTATTACCAAGAACTAATATAAGGCAATCAACAACTGGGCCGTCAAAATTGGTCTATGTGTTAGTTTCTTTATAATGCATATTTTAACCTCCCAATATATTTCAGCCATATAATCTAATATCATTTTGTGCGTTTTTGTAAAACAAGATACTGGAGTGCACATACAAAACCAAAATGGAAAAGTTTCAGGTACTCATTGATTTTTTTTCCTGTCTGTATTCAGTGTCATTTGAAGATAAATTCAAAGCCAACCTCGACCGAGGAAACGCAGAACTGGAGAAAAGACGGCAGGCGCTGCAGGAGGCCGAGAGGAGGGAGCAGGAGCGGCGTGCTCAAAAGGAGAAAGAGGAGCGAGAGAAGAGAGAGAGAGAGGCTCGGGAAGCTGAGGAGCAGAGGAGGAAAGAGGAGGAGAGGAGGCTGGAGCGACAGAGGGAGCTCGAGAGGCAGAGAGAAGAAGAGCGACAGAGAGAAATAGAGAGAAAAGAGGTGAGTGAGCATCTAACAGCAATTTGAACTGTAGATACTGTTTGTCCGAGTGTGGGTTTTTATATCAGTGTTTCCACGTTTTTTATAGTTGAAATGCTTATTCTCACATGGGTGAAAATATATTTACTTCAGTGTCTTTTCACTCCAGGCAGCACAGCGGGAGCTTGAGCGCCAGAGGAAGGAGGAGATGGAGAGAAGGAGGCTAGGAGAACTCAAGATAAAGAGGGAGCAAGAGCAGGATGATATAATCACACTGAAAGCTAAGAAGAGGAGTCTGGAGATGGAGCTGGAGGCTGTGGTGAGTGGTGAAGAGACAATATCTAGAGTTCATTTCAGGTCAACATATAAGCCACTCATTATGTCCACATAACTTTCAGCCATTATTAAGTTCCTTCCATCTCTATCCATCTTTCTGTTTTTCTCTACCTCAGGGTAACAAGCACCGTCAGATCTCAGACCGGCTGCGTGACATTCAGAATAAGAAGAAGCTTCAGAAGACGGAGCTGGATCTGACTAATCAAAGGAAAGAGACACGCCAACAAGACATTATCAACTTGCGCAAACAGCTAGAGGTGTGTGTTTCTGTGTCTGGCCTCTTTTCTTTTTCTAAGGTGTTAACATGGTTTCCTTTCTCATGACAAAGGAACCAAGACAGCTATTGATTGCTACCGTTTTGTGTCATCTGTCAATTATGTGTTTGATCTTCGCTTTCTTCAGAAAGTGTGCAGTCATGTTTTCCTGAACATTTTCCTCCAGTGACGCATTTCTTGTTGCTTTTGATGTGCTTCCTCTCGGTCAGGACTTCCAGAGGAAGTTGTCCCAGTTGACTCCGGAGCAGAAGAGGCTGACAGAGAAACTCAAAAGCATGAGTCTGAATAACCTGGCTGGTTAGTACTGATGGATGAACATGAAGAGAAGCTTAGAATAGGTGTTAAATGGGCAAGTGAGGCTGTAAATTAAGAGAATATGTTTATAGGTTATGCTGCTCTTTAATATAAGGCAAATGTGGAAATACTTAGAAAAAAAAGCATGATAATATCCTATTGCTAATGTAAACCTCATTTTCTTTTTAGCACACTTGTGCCTGGGAAGCAAATCTACTACTCTTTTTTCTGGGATGATTCTGGCTTGTTAACCTCTATTCCTTCTTTGTGTAGTGTCATCCATGGCCACCTTAAAAGCAGGAGTTTCAGAGAAAAAGGGATCGTGCATGAAACTGCGAGATCAGCTGGAGGCTCTGGAGAAAGAGACTGCTGCCAAGCTGGCTGAGATGGACCAGTATAACAATGACATGAAGGTAGGACTAAGTTACAGGCATGGTATTGTTAAAGTTACTTCTAATTACTAAAGATCACTTCCAACAATATCTCACACAGATAATCCCCATTGAGCCTGTTTTAACATTTCTACTGTAATACACTGCTGTTGTGATATGCAAACACTTGATTTTACAGTGATGGTGGATCATTTCATTTTAATTGTGCCAGTGAGCAATGAGGGTGTCCAAAATCACTTCGTGTTCACTACATTTACTATCTGCTATTTTATTTGAAGATCTGAATGTAGAGTGAGTATAGAGTGATCTCAACCCCAGTTTACTGCTCATCACTGAATAAACTCTTGACTGCCTACTATGGAGTGATTAGTGAATGAGAGAGTGATTTGGACGCAGCCAGTGAAACACTATGCACAACAACAGGTCTCTCTACCTGGTATGCCTGGCTTGCCTCTGTTGGTGCCATTCTTATCTTGTTTGTCAAGTCAAGATGTCACAGAGACAGCACTTTAGTCTGACCAGTCAACATTTGTTTAATTTTCATCTGCCCAAAGAAAAAGAGAGAAAACTTCATTTTGACTTGAAACTTGCAGACACCACAGTGTGGTGTCTTTCAGCCAAGCCTCAGCTTATGCTCCCTCAGTTTTAGCTCACACTGGGAGCTGCCTGGATAACTACTAGTATCTTCGGTGGTAAATGAGCTACTCCTCCATGACAGTATTGTTTTGACTAGCTTTCAGAATGGCTGTGTCAGTATTTGTAATGGAAGGTGAACTATCAGTCTTTCATGTTTTCCAGCCTAATCATCAACTCTCCCCTAAGTAGTCATACTATGTGAAGCCTTAATGCTGAGCATGCTCTAGTTTTCCTGTTATTTTCCATACAACTAACTTTTTGTGTGCACACCTTACTAATTTATACTGCTTGGCCCTTATGCCTCTTTTTTCTTCTCCTCCTCCTCCTCCTCCTCCAATCATTCTTCTCCATCAAATCCCTCTTTCTTGCTGTTTGACACCAATTGTCTCCCTATCCCTTTATCCTCTGTTCCTTTCTTCTCCTTTGGAAATCTTCTGGTCTCCCCTATACTGGATCCCATTCCCATTCCCATTTTCCTGCTCACCTCCCTCATATCCCTTCTCCTCAACTTTACAGTCTGTGGGTGCTGACGACTCTATGCTTCAGGCTGTCTTCTGTCTGCTGGCCTGCCTTCGTAACCTCTTCTACCTACTAAAGGTTTCCACTGTTCTCAGCTCATCTGGTCTACTCTGTTTTTTTTCTATTGTTCATTGTTCTCTTTGTGTTTCTAAATTCGTTGTAGCTTCTCAAGTTCATTCTTACACCCTGAATTATCTTTTTGTTTTTCTCTCTCTCATTTCCTCAGTAACAAATTTTGCTAAATATTTAACCACCTTTGTGCTCACTATGTGTTTGTGCATGCTGTGTGTGTACAGGCCATTATAACAGTCTAGTCAATTTAATTACAAATCCAGCTGCATATATTTCCATGAGTAAATATGTGTTATTTTTGTTTGCATTAGGAGCTGAAAGAGAGCCAGAGAAAGCAGCAGGCGGCATTAGAGAAACTACGGAACATCAAAGAGGATAAACGGCGTGAACTGATTCGAAGGAAGGAGCAGGAAGAGGAGAGAAAGAGGAGGGAAGAGGAGCATAAACGACAGGAGGAGGAGAGGAGACGGAAGGAGGAGGAGGAAGCTCAGAGGTATTTTGATTTTCCACTGGTTTAATAGTAGATTTTACAGTACATATCAAAAATGATTGATACATTAAAGATTGACTTTTACAATCTAGTTAATGTTTTCTTCCCACTCTCAGGCGTATTAAGCTGGAAAAGGAGCGTCAGTGGCAGGAGAAGCTCAGAAGAGATGAAGAGGAGCGTCAGAGGAAGCTTCAGGAGGAGAGAGAAGCCAAACAGAGGGAGGAGGAAGAAAGAGAGAGACAGGCTCTCATCCAGGCTGCTAAGGAGGAGGCTGAACGAGAGCTCAGAGCAAAGGAGGAGGCAGAACGGAAGAGAAGAGAGGAGGAGAGGAAGAAAAGAGAGGAGGAGGAGGAGCGTCAGAGGCAGGCAGAGAGACGAAGACAGGAGGAGGAGAGGAGGAAGCTGGAAGAGGAGAGGAGGCAGCTAGAGGAAGAGAGGAGAAAACTGGAGGAGGAGCGGAGGAAAGAGGAGCGCAGGAAAGAGGAGGAGGAGCGCAGGAGGGAGAAGCAAGAAGAGGAATGGAGGAAAAAGAGGGCGGCTGAGGCTGCCCTCCGAGATGCAGAGGAGAGGAGGAGGCAAGAGGAGAGGAGGAGGCAAGAGGAGGAGGAGAGGAGAAAGAGGGATGAAGAGAGGAGAAGGCTTCAGCAGCAGCAAGAGGAGGAGAGGAGGAAGCGTGAGGAGGAAAGAAAGAGGGCTGAAGAAGAGAAGAAGAGAAAAGAGGAAGCAGAGGAGAGACAGAAAGCTGAGGAGGAGAGAAAGAGGAAGGAGGAGGCATCTCGTCCACAGCAGCAGCCAAGTGTAGGAAGGAAGGTGGATGTTCAGGCTCTGCTGAGAGGACTGGAGGAGAGGAAAGGTAAGACACACACACACACACACACATATACCAACACACACACCTCCTGCCCTCAGTGTTTATCAAAACCACTTTTTTGTGGTCAAATGCATGTAAACTCTTGTGCTGCTGCAGGAGGACAACCCAAGACCAAACAACACAGGAAGTCAGCCGCTCTCACATCCTTCAAAGCGCTCTACCCGTTCACTGCACGAAACAACGAGGAGCTCAGCTTCAATGCGGATGATGTAATTGAGGTAAGAATGAAAATGATGTCTCCAAAGCACTGGAGAAAAAACTATAGACCTCTCTCCCTTTATCTTACTCAGTTTTCTACCCTTGCTTTCTCTTTCTCAAACTTTCACATCTCTTTCTCTCAGGTTGATGAGACGACAGAGCGGGAGGAAGGCTGGCTGTATGGCAGCAAACAGGGAAAGATGGGCTGGTTCCCAGAGAGCTATGTGGAGAGAGTGGCCCCATCAGACACGGCTAGTAATAATACAGCTGCTGCTCCCAGTGCTGCTTCTAAGCTATCGCTCCAGTCACAGCTTTCCAGTGTGCTTGAGGCTGCCAAGACAGCAGGCACAAAGTCTGCCTTCACACCGACACACTCTCCAAACCTCGCTTCCTCTGAGACTCACGGGCAGGTGAGAAGCTTATGCACAAGCACCCACGAAACATTGATTATCACAGTATGATTATTGTCTGCACATAAACACTCTAATGTGCTTATTGTACTGTCTTGTTTTCTGTGCCTCTGTCAGCAGGTGGTGGGTAACCTGCTCGCTCAGGCCCTGTGCTCATGGACAGCAAAGACAGACAACCATCTGAACTTCAATAAGGACGATGTCATCCAGGTGCTGGAGCAGCAGGAGAACTGGTGGTTGGGAGAGTTGAACGGTGAACAGGGCTGGTTCCCCAAGACGTATGTGACGCTGCTGGGAGAAGAGGAGAGCTCCGAGTAAGTGTCTTCCCCATTATTAAATTAGTGGGAGGACAACGGCTTTGTGTTTTATCAGCAGTGTTGTGAATCACTAGTTACGAACTCTTTTTTTAATAGCATTTGTAAACTTAAAGGGGTGCTATGCGAGTCTGGTCACTTTTGCACTGTTTTGCTCTCGTTTTTCTCTACGGAGCTCCCCCTAAAGTTTCAGAGTGCATACTTTCACTGTCGTAAAAACTCACAGCTAACCCTCCTGCATGGAGCGATGTCTACCGAGGTGGGTAACACTAACAAGAGATTACCCGGCATGTTTGTGTTGTAGTGCCGTAAAGCAGTCCATGTTTCTCGTGAGACGAGATCTGGGACATCAGGTCGAAGGTGCTTATCTTGCAAGGTTGGTTTTCAGGCAAGAGACCCCAGGTGGAAGCCTCCATTCTCCCGTAACAAGTCATTTAACCATCACAAGCTGTTTAATTAAAGTGCAGATCTTGCATAGTTCCTCTTTGAATAAAATCTGTAGCCTGAAGCACATACCTGTCCTCCGCTGTCCATACCAACATATCCTCTAGTTGTTTAGATGCTTTTAACTTAATGTAGGTCAAAGAAAATGAGCACCACTCACATGACAGAGGGAACGTGTCAGTGCATCAACAGGTCTGGTAACAAATCTGGTTTGGTAGGAATTCGGTTTGTGACCTCTGATGTCATTGAATCTGATTTGTTAAGACATTTAAGAGTTTGTGTGTGAATATATATGTAAAGCCATTGTTGCTACTTTGCTCATCCACTTCTGTATGGAATGATAATTGAGGGATGGACAGATTACTGCATGCTTTATTGTAATAAGTATGGTAATGTGATGTTGGCTTTCTGTGTTTACAGCATGAAGAGCTCCCCTCCTGATGCATCAGAGGCCGGTGACAGCTTACAGCTAGAAGGTACACCAAGACGTTATCTCCAGCTTCCCTCAAAATGTGGGCTCAGTGTAGTTCAGTTTATTTGCATTCATGTGTTTCTCACTGTGAATTACAGAGATGGCATTTTACACTAGTTGTATCTTGTTTTTCATGGCACAGTGTAATTCCTGCTGAATAACATACCTTGCATGTTATCCACTTTGTAAAGATAAAATCCTTATCTCCAAGAGACTGGCAGTCAGTATGAAGGAATCTCTGTAGTGTGTTTTGCATTTAACCTACAGTATATAACTCACAGTATATAACCACATTGTCTGAAAAATGCGATGTGATGATAGATGTATTGAAAGTCTTTTGGTCATCCATTCTGGTCTAGTTTAAACCACATTCTGCAACATACTCTGTGTTTACAAGCGTGTGTTGTTTTCCTCTCCAGAGTACGTGGCCTTGTACACCTATGAGTCTCCTGAGCCAGGTGACCTGACATTTGGAGAGGGAGATGTGATCTTGGTGAGCAAGAGGGATGGGGAGTGGTGGAACGGCTCTATAGGTGATCGCACAGGCGTCTTCCCCAGCAACTACGTCAAACCTAAAGAAGCAGATGTAAGAACTCTTCTCGTAACATTGCACGATAATAAATGATGTTTTATGTTGTGTATATACATATCTATTTTACTTTTGTGTAGCGCTCGTAAAGATTTTAAAGGATGACGTGGCAGATTTTGTTGAAGTAACACACTCATAATTCGTATAATTTCAGACATCAAGCACATCTGGAAAGAAGAAGCCAGGTAACCTCACTTCCTCTTTTCTTTCTTTTTCTTTTTTTAAATAATTCTGTCTCTTGCTCACTTCTCAGATCACAAATGCTGCTGTTTCAATTTGGATCTGTGTTTTGTGTGTGCAGAGATTGGCCAGGTGATTAGAGCCCACTCCTCTACAGGCCATGATCAGCTGAATCTGGAAAATGGCCAGCTCGTCCTCATCCTTGGCAAGAACGCCTCTGGCTGGTGGCTTGGAGAACTGCAGGTCAGTGGTTTAGTGCCACACAGGAGGTCACCACAGAAATTCTGGGCCAGACTTTTGGCTTGTGATCTTGGCCAGCATCTTCACTTTATGGTTAAAGCCTCAATATCCACATATGTCTGTGTGCTCTAACTCTAGGCCCGTGGTAAAAAGCGACAGAAGGGCTGGTTCCGTGCTTCTCATGTCAAAATGTTGGGATCCAATAGTGGCAAGTCCACACCAGCACCCCAGCCAGGTAACACACACACACACACACACCTTTATGGTGGTAAAGTCAACTGCATTTTCCTAATAATGATGCAGTAAAATAGTTGTTACTACGTCACACATGACACAGTCTGTCCTGCTGTCTCTCAGTCTGTCAGGTCATTGCTGTTTATGACTACACCGCCGCCAACGAGGACGAGATGAGCTTCTCTAAAGGTCAGCTGATCAACGTCCTTGACAAGAACAACCCTGACTGGTGGAGAGGAGAGATCAATGGGGCCACTGGCCTGTTCCCCACCAATTACGTTAAGATGACCACGGCGGATTGCGACCCGAGTCAGCAGTGTAAGTAAACCTCTTAAACATCATGTCATGATTTTATACGAAAGGATATGACGCATGTGGACATCATGATAAAGCTCTGTTTCCATGTTGCTTCAGACCTCTATGACTAACTGATCCTCATGCTGTTGTTGTTTGTCTGTGCAACCACCATCTACCATCACTTATATTCTTTCATCCACCCATCTCTTCATCTGTTAATCCCTCTCTTTTCTGACTTTCACTTTTCCCCTGTTTTTCTCACTCTCTCCCTCCCTTCCCAATTTGTATTCCTCCTTTCCTCTGTCTCTCCATTTCTTGGCTTCTGTCTCTCTCTCCTTCTAGGGTGGTAGAAAGTCCTCTTCCTCCTCCACCTCCTCTTCCTCTCCACCTGACTTCAGAAAGACCCACTATTGCACTCTTCTCTGAAGAGGCGGAGTGTCTGGACTCCCTGTCTACTAACTTCTCCCACTGAGCTATTGTTAGTGTGCGTGTGTGCATCAGAATGTGAGAGAGAGACAACAATGGGAGTTTGTGTTTTTCAACAGGAAAATGAAAACAGGTCCTGTGTTACGTGTGGATGAAACAGGACCTGGAACAACTTCCTTATGACTCAGTGTCAACTATGTCATTGTTAAAGCCTCGGTGCCTTTTGGTGACTGTGAACTGATGATGATGATGATGATGATGATGAAGCACAGAAAAAAGTGTCTGAAGCAGAGAGATCGTGGGTCTCTCTGTGGCCTCTCCCTCCTCTTCCCTGTCATTTCCCCTCAGAAAACACTTACTTTCTCTCTCTTTCCTCCCATGTGCCATTCCTCTCTCTCTCTCTCTCTCTCTCTCTCCCTCGCTCTCTCTCTCCCTCAGTTCATTTCCTTTTCTTTCTACCTATTATTTCACCTCTTTGTTTAAAGCCTTATTTTCATTCTTACTCTCCTCTCTATCTTGGGAGTTCAGTTCACACAGAGCCCACTATTTATCTCAGAGATGTGGTGATGTTCAGACACGTCACACAAGCTTTACTGTCACTTCCTAGGCCTTGTTCTCTGCACTAGTATCTACAAACATTGTACTAACCCTCAAGCCTGTGGGTCTTTTTAGAAAGAGTGGGCAGTCCAAATTCCAGGCTGGGTTCATGCTCAACACTCCTGTACTTGTCTTTAAAAATGCTTAAAAAAAAAAAAAAGAAGTTTTACCCTCTATATTAATTCTATAGAAATACTTTGAAAAGGGAATAAAATAGGAAACAATCAGTAATTTTGCTCAGGACTGATTTGGAAACTTGAGGTTGGAGCCTGCTTTTTAATTCTTACTCTTTGCTTTGACCTCATGTGAACCTTCTTACCTTTAACCGATTTGCAGTGGGCCTTTGATTTCAAGCCTTTGAAAAACCTTTGGTTTAACTTGATATAGACACAGAATGACACAAAAGCATATATCTCTATATGTGAAAGCCATACGTAGGTCTGCTGTTTTCACCAACAGGAGGAAAATAAGTAGATTTGGTGTGAGATGAAGCGACTCTTTACCGTATGGCGAACTGTTTCAAAGCCATCGACAAACATAAGCTTTGCCTCCAGGGCTGACGATACAAACTGCTGTTTCTCCTTTTATTAACTCAATGCTGTTTTGCTGCTGCTTTGATGGGTTGTTGTTTGTACGTCTCTATACACAATGAAAAAAAAATCAATACTGTCAAGATTGTGGATACACTGTCCTCAGGCCAACAAGTGAAACACTAATCTATGCAAGCTTCACATGAAGTACTGTGACTCCTGAGCCCACTACAATGAATACGGGAGGAAGGGAGGAAATGACAAGTGATTGCAGTTTGGTGAAATTGCTGCAAATGCACTTGTCACTGTTTTCAGTCATTTTAATTCATCACAAACATCACTTAGATTTCAAGTGAATTGCTGCAGGAGAATTGTGTGAACCACAAAGTTGCATCTTGAGGTCTATAGCAGCAAGGGCTCGATGATCTATATATACAGTGGGGTCCAAAAGAGGCCCCTTGAAGTGGGAAAGTGGTCTCTGACTTCAGGACGCCACTGCAGGTAGAACATTTGTGTTACAAGATAGTGGAACTATTTTTGAAGATGTGGTTAATATATTTTCTGATTCTGCAAAAATAAAGATTGGTTTGGGATCACACAAGTGTTTTGTTACTGTGCAGTGGCATATCTTTTGACAGCAGTGTGTGTGTGTGTGTGCATGAGCATGTGTGTGTTATATTCTGTGTTTATATTGTCAACACATTAAATACGATAAAGATGAACAGATATGCAGGAACAACCTTTTCTCAGCCAGATGCAGCATGTTTTTCTGCTCCCTATTGTCTCTTTTTCCTCAAGCAGCCGTAGCTCGTCTGTGCAACTTAGTCCTAATGACTGCTTCTCAGACAATTTTGTAGCGGACATCTTGGGAAAACTAGTGAGCTTCGTCCACTCTGAACATGCGCCACATAGGTGAAGAGAAAGAAAGAATCCCCCTTCCTGTTTTGGTACAAACAGATTTGGTCTAGGAGAGGTTTTAGTCTGACAGTAGAGATAACAGCACAGAAGGAGAAAGAGACAAACGAGGCAGGAAAGACAGAGTACCGTCAGACTTAATGACAGATGGACAACTAAGATACTTATTGAGACTGAATCAATCATAGCAATGACTTCACAGAGCAGATTTCACTTTTTAAATCTTTGGGATGAGTCAGACGATGAGGGTGAAGAAATGGAAAGAGAAGGGTCAGGGAAGGAGAACCAGTGTGTTTGTAAGGGACACTCACAACGGGCTAATGGACACCCTGTGTCAGGTAAGTGTGTGTGTTTGACATGTTTTTGTGTGTGTGTGTTGATCTGCAGTTCTATGTTCTTCTTCTTTCCTCTTCCCCTTTGTGGTCTTCGTGCTTCTTTTTGAAATCTTCAGTAATGTGCACATAGACACAACAAAGTGCAGCAGCTTCTGTTTTTTTTGTTGGATCACTCACCAGAACCTCCAGCAGGAGGCAGCAAATGCAGAGCTGAAGTCACGCTGTGACGTAAGCCTTGTGTATTGTTCAAGTTTGTTGTGTGATTGATTAATACAAGCTGGCCTGCTGTGTCCTTTGTCTTGTGCAGGGTGTGCAGACCTGAACAGTCTGGACTCTCTGAGCCCCCAAGAGAAGAAGAGACAGGGTTACATCCATGAGCTGATACAGACTGAGGAGAGATATGTTGATGACTTGAATATAGTGCTGGAGGTAATACACACACACACACACACACACCGTGCTGAATCACTTGTGTCACAATGTAGTTAATATCTTTGGAGAATGAGATGCGTCAGATTATCTTCACCTCCTCCTCATCATACCTGTCACTGTCTTTCTTTAGGTTTTCCAGAAACCGATGTCAGAGTCAGGTCGTGTGAGTGAAGGAGAGATGTCCTTGATCTTTGTCAACTGGAGAGAGCTGCTGGCCTGCAACACTAAACTTCTCAAGTAAATATCAGATGGACAAAGACCACTGAGTCAAACAGTGATTAAATGTTGTACAAGTGCAGCTGTTATTGTGTCTGAGCTGTTTGTGTTCATACATAGACTTCTGTGTGTGTTTGCAGGGCGCTACGTGTTCGTAAGAAGACGGGCGGGGAGAACATGCCGGTGCAGATGATCGGAGATATCCTGGCAGCAGAGCTCTCCCACATGCAGCCATACATCCGCTTCTGCTCCTGCCAGATCAACGGGGCCGCTCTGCTCCAGACTCGCACTGACAACGAGCCGGACTTCAAGGATTTCCTCAAGGTATGAAGGTCATGGAGAGAGAGAGAGAGAGAGAGAGATGGAGGCCTTTGTGTTTGAAGTTTTACAATGGATAAAATCTCATACCACATATTTATTTTTACTTTTAAACTAGATCTTGCACCCCACTGTTTTTTTTGAATACCTACTTTGCTAGGCCCACTTGACAATATTATTGTTTTTATCTGTTGTTCTTTTCCTTCTGTTGCTCATCTATTACTATCTACCTCCTTGTTTTGATTTGTTTTTATTGTCCTAAAGTTTGGTTGAGAAGTGTAACTTTTGCTGCTCTGAAACCTAAACCGATGCCCTGCCACTCTCATCATAACAGTGGAAACAAGGTTCTTATTGCATTTGTTAATATTGTCTTTTACTCCCATCAGAAAATCGCCACAGACTACAGATGTAAGGGCATGCCGCTGTCCAGCTTCCTGCTGAAGCCCATGCAGAGGATCACACGCTACCCACTGCACATCAAAAACGTAGGCCATCATGCTCCTGAGCGTGTTTGTGTTGGAACTCCTCATTAAGTGGTTCAAATACTGACCTTTATTCTTTGTGTAATGAGCAAAAAAGATAATGTTTTGGTTGTTTGTGCTTGTGATTAATTTGTCTGCATATTTACATACATGTCTGTGTGTTTCAGATCCTGGAGTGCACTGCGGAGGGCCACTCTGACCGAGGCCCTCTGAAAGAAGCTCTGGAGAGGGCAGAGGAGCTCTGTCAACAGGTTCATGTCTCCACTGCACCATTTACCTGTTACTTTGATTTCATTATTTTTGTCTATAGTCTGGTTGAAAAGGAAATTTTTTACATAACTGATGTTTCCGTTCCTGTACATTTAATTAAACCAGGTTAACGAGGGCGTGAGAGAGAAGGAAAACTCTGACAGACTGGAGTGGATTCAGAATCACGTGCAGTGTGATGGTGCTGCAGAGGTATTTGGCTCAATTCACTCAACTCCAAATTCACAATGAATTTACCATGAATTGTACATGGATTCAATGAATTCAACCTTTACCAGCTAAGTTGACACAGAGAGGATCTGACTTCGGTGTATATTAGTGTGTGTGTATTAGTCACAGAACCATTTTACAGTGGTGGCCAAAATTAATACAACAGCAGACACATCTGAAATTACCTGACTTTTTTTTTGCCTCCAAAACATGGTTTCATTTCATAATGTTTATGAAATATTCAGATGGCTGCTCTGAGCACAATCAAATGAAGGGAGTCTGAACTTTAATATTTGGTATGTCCACCTTTTGCAGCAATTGCAGCGGCACTCTGCCATAGTGTCAATATATTTCCTGAGAACTTCAACACTAATGTTATCCCATCATGCCTTCTGCTACTCAAGACAAAGGTTTTCCTTTAAATGTATTGTACAGAATTGAATTGAATTCGTAAATAATTTGGCTTCTTCTGTGAAGGAACATGATGGTGTGACAGTGAAACAGGCCTAGCTTGTTTTTTGTAAGGTAAAATGACCTAAATCTTCTTATGATGGCTCTGTTCTATGGTTTACAGAGCATAATGATGATTAAATGGTCAATTCAACAAAACAGCTGAAACCTCTCAAATATGCCAAGTGTTCTAATCATTTTGGCCACCGCTGTATATAATACGAAATTCTTGAAAACGTCCGTATAACTTGTACTTTTCTCCACAGCATTTGATCTTCAACTCTCTAACCAACTGTTTAGGCCCCAGGAAATTGCTCCACTTTGGTAAGGTGAGTAACACAATCAAGTATCACTCATGCCACCACTACACTAAGGGGTAAAAAAAGGAAAGGTAGACCATTTATGAATCTGTTTTGGTAATCATATTGTATGTATTGGTGAAGAAATCAGAAATGTATCTTTGTTCATTTTTCTTCCAGATGTACAAGGCAAAGAGCAACAAGGAGCTGTGGGCTTTCCTCTTTAATGACTTCCTGCTCCTGACTCATGCATCTAAACAGTTCACCTCCTCTGGCCCTGACAAACTGTTCAGCAACAAGAACAATGTTCAGCTCAAGATGTACAAACCAGTAAGAGACAGACACACACTGTGAGGACATGTCCTCCTTTAAGGCAGCAGGAGAATTCATAGTTTGTCACTGCATCCTTTTTTTCCCTATAATTTTTCAATGTTTTTGAGTGTTTTCGTGAGTGACAGCGTGTGATGTTGTTCTCTGCAGCCTGTGCTGTTGAATGAAGTTCTGGTGAAGCTCCCAGATCCTTCCAGTGATGAGCCCGTTTTCCACATCTCCCACATTGACAGAGTTTACATACTGAGAACCGACAACATCAATGAACGGTAGTGACAGACACCTGCCTGCACACACACGTACACAGACAGATTTTGGTGTGTTTGTTGGCCTCTGTACTTACTCTGTGTGTGTGTTTTCAGGACAGCGTGGGTCCAGAAGATCAAGGCTGCATCAGAAGAATTTATCGAGAAAGAGAAGAAAAAAAGGGAAAAGGCCTATCAAGGTCTGTTGTGGCGCTCTCACAGCAGTGCTGATACCGACATGTGTGATTATATCTCAGATTAATGTGTGTGTGCGTTTGCAGCTCGATCTGTGAAGGCGAGTGGAATCGGCAGACTCCTTGTCACCATCTTAGAAGCCACTGAGCTCAAGGCAGCGAAACCCAATGGTGAGCATGAATACACTCATGGTACAGGATGTTCTCACAGTTCAGTGGAGTTAAAAACACGCCATGAATTTTAACAGTTGTGTCGGATTCCAGCTTTGAATTCCTGCTGCATGGAAACCTACTGAACCTTTCAGTCTGGGGCCTTTAATATGCTGTTTTCATAGTAATCTAATGTGTCTTTGCTTTTTATGCTGCTCACACTTAATTCATTTTTTCTTCTTTTTATAATTCATCCTTCTCTGACTCCTCTTACACCTCCTCCACTGCTGCTCTTGTCTCATCTCCCTCTTGCCCTCTCTTCCTCTTTTCTGTTCTCCTAATCTCGACTTTCCTCTCCTCTTTTCTCCACCTGCCATCACTATCCCTCTCCCTCTCCCTCCCCTTCTCACCTGTCCTTCCCTCTCTCCCTCCTCCAGGTAAAAGTAACCCTTACTGTGAAGTGACCATGGGAGCTCAGATCTTCACGTCCAGGACACTCAACGACACCCTGAATCCCAAGTGGAACTTCAACTGTCAGTTTCACATCAAAGACCTCTACCAGGACGTCCTCTGCATCGCCATCTGTGAGAGAGACCAGTTTGCACCTGATGGTCAGTTACCTGTCAAGTGTCTTTCTCACACTCTCTCTGAAAATGAGTTGTCCGAAAAACCAGAAAGGTTTAGACTTGATATAAAAACGTCTTTTCTTGTTTCAGACTTCCTGGGCCGGACAGAGGTTCCCGTAGCAACCATAAAGAAAGAGTTGGAGAACAAGGGACCAGTGACACGACGTCTTCTGCTGCATGAGGTTCCCACAGGGGAGGTGTGGGTCCGCCTCGACCTGCAGCTCTTCGGCGGCAAATAGAAAAACCACATCTTTTACCAAGACATCCACATAAGGAGAAAACTCACCAAATAAGAGGAGCTGCTTTCTGTCACATAAACAAACTGGGATGGTTCCAGCCACACAGGAAGATAAATCTCATAAAAAAAACTACACACATCTGATTGATGTGTTTCACACATCAAGCCTTAATATTTTAATATTAACCAGCACTAATAATACCTCTTCTTATGTCCTCTGAATCCTCCACAAGGGACCAGAGGTTTTTGTTTTTTTTTCTCGCCTCATGCTGACACCAGATGGAAAGGGAAGCCTGGTCAGTGCAGGAGTTTGCACCTGGACCATATTTACACTCTGAGGGAGTAGACAGAGGAGCTACAGCGTGACTCTTTGAACAGAGAGGACATCATCTGTCATGAAGCTCAATCTGGGTCCTTGGCTTTAATAATTTATAACCTTCAGAGGAAGTCAGAACTATTACTAGAGCAATACCAACTACAAATATAAAGCTTCTCAGCCCTCAATTAGAAACTCACAGCTCTGTGTCTCAGTAGTTTTTCAAGCGATCAGTCTCTGGCACACAATTTGCCAAGTAGATAAAATAACAAAGTGTTTTCTTTTAACTTCCAAGATGTGCGTTGATGTTTAATATGTAGATCTGAGAATATTGTGACGGACGGTTTGGAAAAGACTGCTGACCTGTTGTATCATAACTCATCATAAGCTGGTCTCAGTGACACGCAGGGCGTCATGAATAGTGTGCGTCGTGACAAGAAATACAGTGAGCAACCTGGACGAGAGGTTATTGTGAGTAGCTCTGATCTGGGGTCATTTAACTGGAAGATCTCAGGATATGATGTTCAGGATTGAGTCACTGTAGCTGTACTGAACGCTCATTTTGTTTTATCTGCGGTGTGTCTGTGTATTTGTGTGTGTGCTCTTGAGATGCTGCAACTTTGGGAGTTGACTTCTAACTTCTGGCCTTAATGCAACTCATCTTTTTACTCCTGTAAAATCTAAAGTCAGAGACAAAGACGTCCTTTGGGCAAACGCCTCTGTCTTTGCTCTTTCCTCAGCCAAGGCCAAGTAGTTTCTCCAGGCGTGGACAAAAAGCGATGGCGTATAAAAAGCTGTATTGACAAAAGTTTCCTTCTTTCTTCGCACTCCTCCTTCAGCCGTGTCTGCTTTTCCTGTCTTACTTCTCAGTGAAGGGGATTTTTGAAGAGGTCAGTATTTTGAGGTGACTCAGATTGGCAGGTTTGTCAGCAGTAATAAACAGTGTTTGCTCATTTCTATGTTTGTTGTTACGTTTTTACCTTGAAGTGTCATTCTCCAGTTACCGCCTCATCCACAGCAACACTGTCCATCTCTGTTGCCTCAAAAAGCTGCCCTTTGTAAACACCTGCCATGAAAACTTTTACGAGGATATAATGGTGTGTAAAAGCTGTATATTTATGTTGGCGGTGGACTTTTCGGTGTATTCTACCTTGTTTTTACTCTTTTTGTCCTTTGCGTCCAGTTTCTTTTCTAATTCTGAGCGGTTGCTGGGGCTCCGAATATTAACGAAAAACGTGTCGTATTTATTTCTTAATTTAATGCGTGTGTGACTATCCAAAGGTTTGGAGCAATTTTGCTTTGCTGTGTCATCTTGGATAATCAGTTGGTGTCCACTGGGCTTGTTTTGAACGTGTGATGGCAAATCTTACAGATGCGTGCATCGGACACACTTTGTTACTGTTTTGAAAAAAGCAATATAATCTCTTAGAGTCTTCTGCGACTGAGTTTTACTCGAAGTAGACTAGGTCTCTAGTCTTTCTAGGCCTGCTGTTTCGCGCTCTTGTCTTCTATTAATTTGTCTTGTTCAATCAACAGATCTGTTTTTTAGTCTTCTATTAATTTAGATGTTTTATTTTGATTGAGGAAAATGAGGGTGTTAACATTTGTCTTGTGTTTAACTTTTTATTTTCTGCAGCCCTCTGCATCAACTGCTGCTGTGCTAAGTGTTTTTTTTTGTTTTTTTTTTTTTGGGCCTCTCTAACTCAAACTGCCTGTTCACAGCTCTGGAGTCTGTAACCTGCTGTTTGTACTCACTCTGGCCTCTACGTGGCACTCTGTGATTCAGGGTTTCTTAAGTCAAATTAAAGACATTAAAAGTGAGCAAAACTGTCAAATTATTGACTGTCTGGAGAAAAGGCACATTTAACACTGGAAACTATGAGCACACACTGTCCTGCTGCAACAATGAAGGGCTGAATAGAGGAGGACTTAAGGTTTAGACTTCTTCTCAAGTATGTTTTTGTATGAAGCGAATACACAATAATCGTCATATAATCAAGTTAAGAGAGATATTTGCAAATATTTAGTGAAATGTCATAAGCCCAGATCCAACTTCAACAAAATTAGATACATTTTTGTGATTTTGATTTTGTTTCTCACTGGTTTATGTTTGGTGTCCTGCCACAGAGGCAGTGGAGTTCAGTGTGGAGTTGTCAGTGCGCACCAATAGACCTCATTAAGCCCTTCTTCACCCTCCACTGACTCTGGGTCCACAGGAGCAACAGTCATTACGTAACCACGCTGAGTGGCTGACTGAGGGGCTGACGGCAACACACACACAGCTGGGTAACGGGAGTCGGCAAAGTCAGCTGAACTCAACCTCCTGTGGCAGAGTGCCACAGTGGTAGTAATGGATTCAGTGCACCGGGGGCAGGGGGTGTAAATGATGATAACGGATGCTAACTAATTCTTTTGCATTTGATTAAAAACAAATGTAGTGCAGATTTGGCTGAGACACCATGGGCCTTTTCTCTCTCTCTCTCTCTCTCTCTCCCTCGGTCTCTGTGGCAAAATCACCTCAGGTTTTGTTTTTGTTCACCTTTAAATTACAGTTAATCTTCAATGATGCTGTGATAATTAGTGCAGCCCATGACAAAACATACACACATTTTTTAATTTTAGATACAAATCATTCATAATATGGGGCACTGTGTAGCTCAGTGGGTTGAGCAGGTGCCCCATATGCAGAGGCTACAGTCCTGCAGCCGGCCATGGTTTGAATCCTGAATCTGGTGGCCCTTTGTTGCGTGTCATTCCCCCTCTCTCTGCCTCCCCAATTCCTGTCTGTCTCGACTTTCCTATCAGTTAAAGGCAAAAAGTCCCAGAAAATATACTCCATAATGTCATATAGTATGTATTATATAATGAAGTACCTTGCACCAATTCATTTTGAAATACCAGCATCAAAATGGGGAAACTCCACTTCAGCTGAATGACAGTGGAATGATGACACTTACGGACATAAATAATTGTACAGCCGACCCTACTGTTGCAGTCCATATATAATCATCATCATATATATAATATATATATAATACCTTCAGTTTAGTGCTGTGTCCTCTGCCCCCATTATGGCTAATATGATTTTCCCTTGAGTTTGAAGCATCATGACACCAAAAGAAAAAAAAACCGAAGCCACCATCTAAAATAAATGTTTCTCTTGGTTAGTTTGCTTTTTTCTTTTTAATATTCCATGAAGTTTTATTTATAGTGGTCACGTAAAAGTGAATTATAAATCGTCCTATGGAATTTCAGCTATATAACTGAACACATGTGGAGCACATGTAGAGGTAGAAGACAGAGATACAGAAAGAGGAGGTGAGGGGAGAAAGACTGAGTGGGTGAAAGGAGATAAAGAAAAGTGCACTAAGACGGGAGAGGAGAGTACTTTAGAGGCAGGAGGAGGAGAAAAAACAGAAGCAGGATAAACACATATGGAGACACAGAGAGAGAGAGAGTGACATGTGCATGGAGGATGAGTCTGAGAGGCCCTCGGTTCCTCTTGACTCAGTCATGGAAATGATTTGATTATCACCACATGAACAGTTGTCTTATGTAACACACACACACACACACACACACACACAAAGAAATAACTCAAAAATAATGAGGGGTCTGTGCTTTGGCCGAAAACCTCCTCTGATTAAAGGTGGCCTGTGGCAACAGAGAGACAACAGGGTGAAAGTGTCTATGTCAGAGAAAGCCTACAGACCAGGTCAGTCCAGGCTCGCTCTCTGCAACAGGAACATGGAAAGTCAAAATATAAATCATACTATACTCTTCATTTAGTAGAGTTTATGGTGTTAATATTCAGATTTTTAATGTCTCTTTTATTGACACTATGCTTTGAGTTGTAATTTGCTAAGAGGCATTTAGGTCCTTACGCTTACAATTTATCACATGACGACTTGTATATTATGAACACACAATGAATTTGGTTTTCCAGCCTGAAACTATGACAAATTGACAATGTGTATTAAAGTAGCAGGTTTCGATCAGTGGCCGCTTACGGACAAAGGGAGTATAAACAGTAGAGGAACTGACAGACAAGTGGACTTTTCACCTTCTTGGTGGTTCAATCTGAATTAATGAAACTTTTGTGTTCATAGTTTCTGTAATGTGGCGAGCGTGGCGAATCGATGGGAGTTAACAGTAGTCAAATGCCAGAGGTTTAAGGATGTCGCCTGTTACACTGCTTTGCAGCAGCTTTAAAATGGCCGCTATCCACCAGGTGATTTTGAAGAGGGCTAAGCCTCATAAGCTGTTTTGACTCCCTCTCTTCAACAAGGGGCTGATATCCACTGATTGTGAGTCTGTTTGTGTAGTGGAGCACAGAAGACATTCAGGCTGAGGGGGAACAGCAGGGTTTCCTACCAGCTCAGTTTTAATAGTTTTTACTGGGACATGTTGTTTAATCACCAACCAGCTCCTGTTCCAGTTTGGTTGGTGACCCCTTTGCAATCTGTGGTGCGTGTTTAAATGCATCTGTAAATATTAACTTAACTACCCACTTTAATCCATCAGAAGCCAACCACGTTTTATTTTCCGTGCCTCGCTCCCCGGTCATGAATAATAAAGTGAGATAACAGTGGAGCAGAGACTGTACCTGCAGTGTGCAGGTCCAGTGACCACGTGAAACACACAACTCCAGTCCCTCGCTGTTTCAGAGATGACTGACAATAATTCCTCACAGCACGCAGCGCACAAAGTTAAGACTGTTAATATTTCATCACAGTGAGCGGGAGGTGCAGGATTGGATGCATTATGGATGTTAAGTGGAGCGTATGTTGTGTATTTTGTATGTAGAATAAGGTTTAGATACGTGCGTTGTGTTTTTGATTCATCAATAATGATGATGAGGAGATAATGATGGGATGGTGTCAGTGATGGAGGAGTCAGTGAAGATTATCCCTGTTTTTATTGTCCTCACTGTCTTTTATATTTGATTCTTCCCCACAGTCATGGGACGATATGGACTTCATTAATTAATGTCTGTCGTCGTTCCTTTTATCCAGTTCAGTGTATTTTTAGACTCTTCAGTCAGTCGGTCAATTGATCATCCAGACTGAAATATCACAACACATACTGGATGGACTACTCATAGGTTTTCTACCTTTGGTGATGCTCCTGCAGGTATCAGTCCAGCTGACTGTGCTCCTGATATCCCCCCAAAACCATCGAATGGATCACTGCTGAAGATCCATGTCGAGATAATGTCAAATGTCAAAAGCTAAAAAAGGCCCAATACAACAATCATATATTTCAGTCAATGTTTCTTCTTTTAATTTAACTTAACTCAGTCATTTTATCATATTGAGTGTCTTTCTATTATTCTACTGCCCACCCTCATGTATGTAAATGATGATGGATGCAATATCAGAGACACAACAAAGCAATGTGATGGAGACAGGAAGTAGCACTGGTGAAGATAATGAAGGAAAAGAGAGCACGGTGGTGGTGAAGAGGATGAGGAGAAGTGAGAAGAAGTGCTGAAGAGTGTTTTCCAGCTGACATCTGGGACACTATGTCTCATTAACCCCCACACACCGAAGAGGATTTTCTACCTTTGTTTCATGCCCAGGGCCTGATAAACACCCTGACCGCCATGGAGGAATTACTGTAATGTCTTCAAATGTCCATTGTTGAGAGAAGAGGGATAAAACGTGCTGAGATTTCAGATGGTGCAGCATGTCATTCCTCTGAGTGATATTAAGTGTTGTAGAAACAGTTCAATGATGATGTTGTTCTAATGAGCTCCACAGAGGTGGAGTGTGTTTAGTTGTTGATTCAGTGTTTGGTGAATGAACTGGAATGAATGTAAAATGGGAGATGAGTCCACGGACACTGTGTTTATCAATAGTCAGTATTCAACAGGGCTAAAGGAGGTTTACCTGAAGGAAAACATTGTTTTGAGAGCTGTTGCCTGGGATTTCTCCGTCAGACCTCGGCCAGTGGTGGTGGAGGGTTTTTCAACTTTCCCCTCTGTTGCATAACATCGGCACAAAAATAATCTGCAAAGGCGACAGGTGGGCTGATTAACATTTCATAAGGTTTATCTGTTATAAAGTTATTTTTAGAAAATTGTTGACTTGGCAATAAAACGCCATCCCCCGATCAACTCCCAGAAAATCAAGTCACAACGCAAACACAGTACACAAAGCAAAGCACAAACAACAACAACAGAAGGTGTGTACTTCAGCTGTGTGTGTGTGTGTGTGCAGCAAGAAGGTGAATTCCCAAACAGATAATAGAAATCCTCATTATCATAAGAAATACTCCGGCTATGTGTCTCTCTCTCTCTTTTTCTTTTCCAGTGCTTTTCATCATCACCTCTGGCTAGAAGCATTTTATTGTCACCATTTGTTGGGGGTGAAGCACTTCTAGGATCTGTCACGACTGACACAAACAAACAAGCTGTAAAACACCAGAAATGGATATGTAAAATATCATTTTGCACATGAGCATGTGTGTTTGTGCAACATGACACATGAAATACATTTTCACATGTGTCCAAATTTGAATTTGACGTGTGTTTTTTTTCTCTCTCTCTGTTTTCTTTCTTGTCAGCATCCCTCCCTCTCTCTGTCCTCTCTTTCTCCTCCCCCTGGTGAAAGCTGCATGAGACGAGAGAGAGAGAGAGAAGAGAGAGAGAGAGAGAGAGAGAAGAGAACCAGGAGGACACTGTATTTATGTGTGTGTGTGTGGGTGTGTGAGGTGGGGGGGGGGCAGAGACAGAGGAGAGAGATTCGCTCGACCTGTCCGGGTCTCTCATGTCACATCTCTGCCCTCAGGGACCTGACCTCTGTCCTTCTGTCTGGAAAATAACCTAGAAAAAGTAAAAAAGATGGGGAACTGGAAACTCAGACCTTCATCCGCCCTGCTGCTGTTGCTGCCTCAGAGAGAGAAGAACAACTGAGGGGAAAATATCAGGAAAAAGAAAGAATGAGAGATAATTTCAGTTTGTATGAGTACACAGAAGTGAAGAGGAGACGCAGGCTTGTCCACATTGGCCTATCTGACAACTGGGGGCGTACACGTAAGATTTATATATATAATTACACTGTTTTTCTTTGAGGGAAAGGCAGAGAGGAGATAATGGGAGGAGAGGGCGGAGAGCAAAGAGGGTAGAGGAGTAGAGAGCAGAGCAGCAGAGCAGAGGAGAAGGAGGAGGAGGAGGAGGAGGAGGAAGGAGAGGGGAAGAAGAAGAGTTGAGAGGGGGAGAGGAGGAGGAAGATGAGAAGAGGAGAGGAGTAAACACACTCCAGATGGGACCTTGGCAGAGACTGAACGTGAGTATAAACACCGTGTTTGCATGTGGCGACCACTGAATGTGAATGTGATGCTGCTGATGATGATCATCATCATATTATTATTGTTGTCTCCTGTCTGTCCATCACTATGCTGTTTCCCTCTGTCCTCCACATTTTGTTTTCTTTCTTTCTTTCTTTCTTTCTTTCTTTCTTTCTTTCTTTCTTTCCTTCCTTCTTTCTTTCTTTCTTCTTGCTCTAATTCTCTGTCCATGCGTGTGTTTCTTTTTTTTTTTTTATCTTTTTTTCATACATTTCCTCTCTTTCTCTCCACTCTCTCTCTCTCTCTCTCTGCAGGTCATGTTAGATAGTAACAGCACAACAGAGGAGGGAAAGGCCAGTGCCACATTGCATTAGCATTACACACACACACACACACACACTTACACTCAAAAGTGTGATGAGCGCATGCGAAGGATGTGTGTGGGGATTGCCCGTGTATCTCCTCTGCTGTGTGTGTGTGTGTGCCTGACCCAGCTTGGCTGGATCAGGCAAAGGAATCATATAGTCTTCTTAACCACATGGAGAAAAAACAAAGAGCTATTGTGCCACATAGTAAGAATTTGTCCAGACTGCACAGACATGGAGACGTGAGTGGAAGATCAGTGTCTCTGTCTCTGTGAAAAAACAGTTAGGAGTGAAAAGTATCCCTGACTTCTGCCGCTCGGTGCATCTAGACTTTGAATTGTGCCACACACAGGGTGAAACCACATCTTGACTTACCACATTTTCAGAATTATTAAAATTTAAACCTGTATCACTCAGCACTTCATGCAGTTTAAGCCACGTGTAAGAGAAGTCAAACATTGTTTAATTTCTTGCAGAGAGTTAGATGAGAAGATTGGCACCACTGTGTGTGTGTGTGTGTGTGTGTGTGTGTGTGTGTGACAAATATGAAGCTTCAGCCAGTTGGAGTGAGATAAACTGTGAGAAAGCTCCTCTCATGCGTGGTCATGCCATCAGGGTAAACAGCTCCTGTTGTCTAGACTCCTGGACAGAGTGTGATGGGCTGTAATGAGCTGGCTGCAGTCCAAGTGGCTCACACTAATGTTATTACATAACAGTGATGCTCAGCAGCCTGACAGTGAATTTAAGGCGTGATCTTTCACTACACTCACCTGTCGCAACACTAATGGAAATCTGTCATGAGTTCTTGCCTCACACGTGTTTAACAGGTGCATGAAACCAGAGGATCATAACAGCTAAAAAGCATTTCATGAAATTCTGCTGTTAGAATAAAAAACTATAAATTATCTGTGATGGTACGATGACATGCTTTTTTTTTTGTTATTGTTTTTGCTGTAACACACTGTGACCCAAATTGTCAAATCCAAAAGAGAACGAGGGAAGATGAGGAAGAGAGAAGGGCAGCAGCGTCCTCCAGCATTTACACACAGCATCGCAAAATGACCCTGACAGTCAGTGAATATAGAAGTGCTCGGAGGTTGTGTTATGTTTGGAAGTGTTATGCTGCGCTGCAATGTCATGCCAGTTGTTGTTGTTGTCGTTGTGTTGTTCCCTCTTGCACTTGCCGTGTCCTTGAATTGCTTTTGTGGATAGTTGTGTTGGTTTTGTACCATGAGAACAAGCCTGAGGGTTTTTTTTTATAAATATACTTCTCAACATGTAAGGATGAGACAAACATACTGTTTTTGTGGGGGGGGGGGGGGGGGATACATCCTTTCCAAAGTGTGGCAGATAAAAAGCAGATTTTATTCCTCAGCATGAGCTCAGTTTTCACGAACAGGTCAAGAGTGGTGCACCCTCCGTTTCAGAGTTTTTACAGCTGAAAGCATCCTCAAAAAAATTAGGCCAGGTTGATGCTGTGTGAGAGCATCATCCATTTTTTATCTGTTGACGTTCAGACCGCTGCCGTGTCCTTACAGCTTCAGCACGGGAGCACAACATGCAGGTTTTCACTTCTTGATACACTGTGTATTTTGTAGAGGTTTCATCATGAGATGCATTTACAGTTGTTTGTCACGAAGCCTGCTCTGTCTTCATGAAGTAATCAGGCCTGTTTCCAATCACTAATAAAGGTGTTAATGGTGGGGGGGCTCATAAACAGGCAAAACACATTCACATGTAATGAGATGTGTGAGAAGTTGTCAGCAGGGGAAATCATAACATGTTCCTGAAATGAAATTAGTTTCACAAAAAGCCCCGTTAACCCTGCTCCTCTCTGCGTCTGTACTTTTGTAACAGGATTAACACAATCAAGCACAATCAAGCTTCGCTCACGTCTGCAGAGCTTAGCTTCATTTGGGAGGAGAGATTTAAAATTTCGGTTTGAGGACATTATGAGATGCCAGTGAACAATGTCAGTAAACAAGTCTTGCCGAGGGGCTTCACAAATTTACTGTGTAATTAGGGAGTTCAGTTAAGTGTTTGTTAAGTGTTTTTGCAGATGAAGAAAATAAAAGTAACACAGATTGTCATTTATCTTTTCAAAACGCTTAAAGGGGTGGACTCATATTTACAGGACTCCGCTGTTAATGAACCTAATAAAGTGATGATATAAACACTTGGGGCTCTTATCTTACACTGTTAAGCAACACTGTAACAACAGTGAGTGATAGTGGTTCATCTGCACGGTGCCCCCCTCCCCCTGTTAAGAGGACGGAGCTTTTATTAGCCGCAGGAGCTGATGCAGACAGGTTTATTTCTGGAGCAGTGGAACTCAGTCGAGTCAAACCACATTAAGGGCTGAGCATCAGATACACGTCATAATAAACACACACGCTCTGTGGTTCAAAATCTGACAAATATGTTCATGTATTTTATGACAATTTTCTATGGCGATGCACTTTACTGTTCAGTCTCCTGCTGTTATGACACCACATATTAACCAAGAAACACAACCTGGTGTTTAACAGGTAAATATCATAGTTTTTGTGGCAAAGATTTGTTCCTGATCCTTGTTCCTCGTTGTCCGGTGGAGACTTTTTCTGAGCAGATCAGGATAGAAAGAGTTAAGTAAGAAAAGCAGACACAGTGGAGTCTCCTCTCTCTCCTTTCTCCCTCTCAATCCTCCTCTCCTTTCAGAGGATGAAGGATCCTCCTGGATGTTCTCCAGGATTTCAGCTCTGTTAGTTTAATTAGTCTGCAAGTCAGAGTGACTGCTTTTTACCCCTCTCCTCTCGTGTCTCACTCTCTCTGCCCTCTGACAGTCTGAACACTAATGCTCTCTACGTTTATCAAAACCGTCAAATAAGCAACACACACACACACACACACACACTGAGGGTATAATTTGAGTGTTTATGGGGGAGTTCCAGTCAAAGTGCTCTCTACATGTCTAGACACAATGCTGTGTAGAAGCATTTGTATGTGTTTACTACTCTGGGGCACATCACACAGCCAAAACATGCTGTCGTGTCCCTGGTTGATGCTGAGTGTTTGTCAGAGCAAAAAATAATGAAAAACAAATAACTGTCAGTGCTTAAAAGTGGTTGAAAACAACTGGACTAAACCTCTAAAGTCCTTCTACAATGTTGCTCTGTCACAATCTCCAGGAAGACTTCAGTCCATGACATCAGCGGGTCTGGACTGTGTGTGTGCGTGTGTGTACATCCACCACTGAAGTCAGTTACTTGATCCGAATAATTGTATTTACAGCCCACAGTGTCTAACTTGGCCAGTGGCTCTTTGTTGACACCTAGTGGTCAAAGTTTAGGAACAAGCCCAGAGACCAACTTCTTGTCTTCACCTTCATAGATGTTCCTACTACCCATCCAATATAACAAATCCAGTTAAATAACTATTGACAACTGATCACATTTAGTGGGGGTCACTTACTACGTGGTGATGTGGGAGACAGTGGGAAGAAGGAGTTTGAAGCTCCTCTAAATTTTGGTGCTATGTGTTTTATAACACAGGTTGAAGTTCAGAGGAGGTGCATACACCAACAAGTTAACTGTATTCACAGAGACGACAAAACATCTTGTAAAATCGTGTCCTCTTATGTCAGGCCTCTATAATCATCATTATCTGTGTTTTTATCTGTATCACAAAAACTTCCGATTTCACCTTGAATCTTATTTTGTCCCATGATTTTAGTTAGTCGTAACACTGTGCGCATGTCTGTTGTATTTGTTTTGTTAGTCTGTGTATGTGAATAATTTGTGAAATGTTAAATTTAATTATTGGTGTTTGAAAGAGGGAAAGGAGTCATTCAGGTTTATCTGAGGTATGATGTATGACTCATAGCTGTGTCTTCTTCTCGTCACCATGCAGGCTGACTGCTCAGACATGTTTATAAAGAGCAGGAAGGTAAAGATTTAGAGCCAAAGCATTAAAATTTCTAGAGGACTATAATTAGCCCATCATGTCTGTCTATGTGTATCATTTGCAGACAAATAGAAATGATTTGCGATACATTTCCTGAATGCACATATTTTTCAAATCACCAACATTGCATACAATCATAGTCTGACTCAGTCTAATGAGCATATTCATGAACAACACTGACTGAGTCCCCAATCATAAGGCCTCAAAATCCTTTACTGTTTCATTAAAGATAGTATATTACATAATCTCAAGTTGACGTCTTGTTTGATGGTGAGTTAGTATTTACATTGGCAGTGAGGTCAGCACAAAAACCTGAATGAATACAAAGATGCTCAATCCAATGATGGGCTAAGTCAATACAACTCAAGTGTAATGTTTCTGCCTTTTCTGTTTCACCCTTCACCTCCTTCCTCTGTCTTTTTACCCTGCCATCATGTCCTCACATGTTTTCGTTTCAAACCTGTAGGGGGTCATGACCTCTGCTTCAGAATGAAACACAGAGTTCAATAAGTTCAAGTCACTGTGCAATCAATCATGAGCGCTCCAACGACGGGAAGCCCAAGTATGGAGGTGAAGGTGGTCTCCCAGGAGATGGCACTGCTCAGCAACATACTGGCAGCTTACACCTTCATCGCAGGTTGGTGAAATCAGCGCAGCTGTTTTAAGTTTGTTGCTGTTTTAAGAAGTAAAGGACTGATATTTACACTGTAGTTCAGCTGGATCATACTGAGGCTGAGGCCCATGGGGACCAAACTCTCCTCCAATACCACACAGCCTGAAAATCAGATGAGGATATGAAGAGATCAGAGTTATGTGCAGCCTAAATTTCAAATAGGAGAAAATATACGTTATGTTATTGTCAATTCTGGGAAATCAGGAATAAATAGATCAAAAGATCAACAGGTCTGTGAGGTCAGTGAGAGGTGAGAAGTGAACAGGTAGCAGGTAGCTGTCTGCACTGACTCAAAGGGAATCAGATGAGGTGATGAGGTGAGATGGGTCAGATGCAGATCACCTCAGGGGTGACATAGAGAGATCAGAGGGACAGGCAGACCTGGGCACTGAGGAAGAAGATGTATTCATTCATAAACTTTTTATTCACCCTCTCTTGTTGCTCCTCTCTCAGACCAGCCGGAGCGGACAGCCCTGGTGTTTCTGGGTGGTGTGTGCGTCGGCCTTCTTGTCACACTGTGCGCCATCGTCTTCCAGATCCACTGTCGAGCTGACTGCAGATACGGAAACACTAACAACCCTCAGCATCGCCACAGGAGCAGGCATCATCGCCATCGCCTTCACGGCTGTCCTCATCATCAGCTCACCGACAGTAATCCAGACAGCACTGCTGTTGTTGCGGCCGGAGGCACCGGGCCTACTGGGGACAGCGAGCCAGAGGAGTGGGATGACACGTCTGAGCTGTCGGCACGACGACGCAGACGCTTTGAGAGAGCTCTGCTGCACGCCAGCATGTTCACATCAGCCGAGGGTACACACACTAAACTCATGACACACTTCAAGGCCTTGATCCAGTTCAGCAGGAGATAAAACAAACATTAAAACAGCAATCACACATTAATGACACGTAGTGGCACCATGTGATTTATGTGATAGCCTATCACCTTTTAAAACAGTGTGTGTCACTGTCAGACTAACGTGTGATGACACAAAGTTTACTTCAGTAACCTACTAGATTCACTCACTGGTCAAAGAGCACCATATCTACATTCACTGTGCTGCATGTTGGACAGGCTTGAATGAAGAAATGGATTTTTAAAGCAAACAACGTTGGATGTTAAAGAACCTTAAAAATTAACATAAACCATTTTCATTTTAAGTCTTTGTATAAATATATAGGCAGAGTGCATCTTCAAACACGTTCATGGATACTGCCTGCTCACCTCTGTCAGGACTGTCAGACACACTCATACTTTGAAATAGTCATTTTAATGTAGTGTGTGTGTGTGTGTGTGTGTGTGTGTGTGTGTGCATGTGCGTGTGTGCGTGTGTGCCATCAGAGCTGGACCGAGCCCAGCGGCTAGAAGAGCGGGAACGGATTCTGAGAGAGATCTGGATGAACGGACAGCCAGACATCAGCACAGTCACTCAAAGCCTCAACAGATATTACTGACACATAAGCAGTCAAACAGGAGGATGGGTAAAAGATCAATAGATAAAATAGAAAAAAGAAACCGCTGGATGAAATGAACATTAAAAAAAACACTGATCTGGGAGCACTGTCTGTACTGCACCAAAGAGACACTTATACATCAAACTCTACCTGACAGCTCTGTGTGGAGCAGCACAACAAGGAAAACATACAAGTCGTGATGGCTCAGGCCTTTGATACAGGATGACACTCCAGTGTTTGGAGGAACGTCCTTGTGGACTGGAAAGAGACACAACAGGACCTACAGAGGATGGATACGGAGCAGGTATAATGTCATCATTTGTTCAGACGTTATATGAAGAAGTGGACTGGACACTCCCAAATATCCTGCGATGTGCAACTGGTGCCATAAAGTTTCTGTCAGTGAAAACTGTTCAAGGAATTTTATAACTTTTCACATTTTTAAACAGGTGCTTTTCAGAAACATGGAGCGAGTCCAGAGGAAGGACAGGAGGCATCATGGAGGCCGCAGCACTGTGGCTTCTCATCTCATCTCAACCTGTATTTGTTTGAGCCTCTCTGTGTGGTTTAAATAGGAGGGAAGAGAAACCGTAGCTCCATGACATGATGGAGAAACACATACTGGTGCTTTTACTTCTGCAACTTTTCATCCCTGAATAAACTGATGAATCAAACTAACCAGGTGGAGCTTGATAAAGGATGACAGGCATCATAAAGGAAAAGCTGCCTTTGGCCTGTTTGGAGGTTGTATCTGCTCTTCTCTGCCGCTGTGGTAAAGAGCAGAAACAAAGCTAATAAACTTTTATTCTAGGATTTTATGTGCGCTGTGTTCTGTAAATATTATCAAGTAAAGTCCCCTATTAAAATCTATTAGTGTTTTTATTTCTTCAACAGTTTTTGAGCGTCTTGGGTTGTTCTCTGTATTTAGGTTAGAAATCAGACTGCATGTCCAGACAATGAAGTTGCCACATAAACTGTGTCCTAAGTAGATAGTTAATAGTGGAAAAATCTGTGGTCCAGGCCTAAATCCACATTCAAGCCAAGAAAAGTTCCTCAATGGACAGGAACCAGCACTGAGCCACTGAGGTCAATATGAAGAGGACCCACACAGATACCCTGTCTGTTTGGTTGCTACATCAATAGAGACGTATCCATTAAGAATTTCACAGTCACTTTGAGGAAATATGTACAATTATTGTCACTATGCAGGTGCTGCAGGTACCAGAAACAAGGCCGATCTCTGCAAACACAAACTTGTCTATAATGCTGTGGTCACACTCCCCCTGGTGTCCATGAAGTGTTCCTGCTCCTCATGCCAACCCCTATTACATGCAACTTAACCTCAACCGTAACACTAACCCTAACCAGGGCCGTTGCAAAGAACAAAATTACAAATCCCCCCCAAAAAAAAAAAAAAAAAAAACAAAACAAAATACAGTAGCTATTTTTGTGACTAAATTATTCCAACACTAACCCAATCCTAGTTCAAGACTTTGGACTGTGAGGATGGGGTACAGATCCCACAGATGTGGTGAGGTGAGGTGAATATGTCAATCTGCTGTGATCACAAAGACCTGTGTTTTGTGTCGTTATTAATAAGTATTGTCAGGAAGTCTAATTTAACATACAGTATCACAGGGATGAAAACACTGTGCGGACAAAACAGGACACCTAGTCACCATACTTAGAATAAAAATAAATAAATAAATGCTAATACATTTTATTACTTTCCCTGTGACATCACTGGTCCTCCATCAAACATAGCCTCTTCTGACTTTAGAGGAGGACAGGAAAAGCAGGAAATGTTTGGCACGTATGAACAAAACAACACGCGAATATTACAAATGTGTAAAATATAACCAAGCCTGACTGGATAAAGAAAAAGTCAACACTGCACATTAGTTTTACTGATCTGTCTTCCTGTGCGGTGTCTCACCTACATCACCAGTGTGTATCGCTTTAACTGGACGGGCATGCGGTGACGCCGGGACGGGGGACACGGAGCTGAGAGAGCGGGCTGCAGCAGCTGGACCAACTCCCGCCCGGTACCAGAATAACAGCAGACACTCGACACCCGCTGTAAAGACCGCCAGAGAGACGGTGCACGGCCGCGATGAGGGACTACTCGGCGACTCCCAGTAATGGAGGCGCCTGCATGCCCTGCTGCCAAGTTTGCGTCTTCGTCTTTACCGCATTTCTCATCGTTGCGGAGAGGACGGCGCGTGAGTCCTACCTGGGACACACACACACACACACACACACACACGTAGATTAAAACAATATCTGTGTGTTGAAATGTGATGTAATGTGCCCGTGCACATACCTGCTGTGTGTTGTGACTTTATTGGGGTGTGTGTGCGCATGCACGTGTGATCGTGCCTTTTTGGCCACAGTGCATGGGTGCAGGCTACAGTGTGTGAGTGTTGGCGGAGATGCTCCCATGTTCAAGATGAGGCAGGAGGTGCTGCAGCAATACAACATGTTCATAAAGTTGGACATTTATTCTCACTCATTGTGTTGATAGAGTGAGAAGAACAGTCTGTGCAGGTAGCGCCACTGCGCCTATTTCCCATTTTTATACCCTGCAGTTGTCAAATCCAGTTTGTCGCAAAACTGCAGACTCATAGCAGTTTGCCATCTTTTAAGCAGCTGCACCAGTCCAGCCTCTGAGTGAGATCTGTTACTGCACAGAAACAAATCGAAGCCATGTTGTCATATTCCAGCGCCCTTTTTTTGGAGGTGCATGAATGGACGAGGCGATGGGCGTACCCCAGGATGGATGGGGGCCTAGTCTGCCCCGGACAGCCCGCCTGCTTAGCAGCTAAAACGAGCTCAGATTACATGTATGGGAGGATGGAGGGAGGGAGGCAGAGCTGCAGAGCATCAGAGTGCAGAGGAGAGTGTGGGAGAGGAGAGGAGAGGAGAGGAGAGGAGAGGAGAGGAGGAATCAGCTGTCTGTTGTCAGTAAACCTCAGATGGAGACAGTGGGCTGAACAAAGGTCATCTGAAGAAGTGGACATCACACATTAAGATGCTGCTGTAGGTTACTCCTGATGTAAACAAAAGCTACAATAGAAGAATGAAAAGTACTGACAGGCCGCCATGTACATCTGAAGTTTGATTTAATAGATTTACATACCAAGAGGTAGACGTACTCCATCACAGGGAAAAGTCTTTCAAAATCTTACCCACTGAAAACCAGTTTCATGCACAATAGCAGAATGACTCTTGACAGTGTAAATATTACTATTGTACCATTTGACTACAGTTTGGCTACCTGTGTATTAACACGAGGAACATCTTAATTTTGTCTCAATAAAATATATTTTGTTTATCTACTGTGTGCTGTTGTGTATTTTAGAACGCAATGATGAGATGTGTGTGTGTGTGTGTGTGTGTGCAAAATCTTCGTAACTTAGCAGCCCAATAATTGTAAGAAGCATAAAGTAGCAGTGAATTAGAAAACTTACATAAAGTTAAGTATAGCAACAACTCTACATTATATTATTTATGTATGTCATTAGTTGAGGTTTTTTTCATGATTTAGACTTTATTACAAATTTTAAAGTTTTTTTTTTGCTGGTTTGTGTCTCTGTCTGTGTGATTGTCTTTCCTCAGTAATCTACTGCTTTGTGTACTATCTATGGATTGGTCACAACTATTGCTATGCCTACCTTGCCGGCTTCACTGCATTGTTCCTGCTGCCAGGTGAGACAACATCAGGAACAGCACCCCAACAGATAAATAGAAAGCTAGATTGATTGACAGATTGATATTCTTTGTTTTTTAAAAATCATTTTCTATGTTTCCAAGGTTGGGGTCCACAGTGGCTCAGTTACCTGTGGTACTTGTCAGATGGACGTATTCGTAGGAAGTCTCTCACCTGGACTCATATACTGCACCTGGGTATCTTCAAAAGGTGAGTTGACCTTGTGTATGTGTGTGTGTGTGTGTGAGTGAGATGGACATCTGTCAAGACTGTCTTAAGGACCAGATCTGCTCAATTAGTCAATGATCAATAATTCTAAAACCAACAGTGATAGTAATACTGGACTCTCAACTCTCCCTCCCTCCATCTCTCCCTCTCTCTCCCTGTCTCCTTGTCTGGCCTTCATAGACTGTGGGAGTGCATGCGTCTCCCAGATGAGGATGTGTATGGTGAGATCATGCAGCAGGCGGATGTATCTGCCCTGCGCCTGTTTGAGGCCTTGGTGGTCACACTCCCTGAGACGCTGCTGCATACATATGTGCTCATCTGCACTGATATAGGAATCAAATCCCCAGGTAAAGTGAGACACTGATGAGAGAATGTGTACAGTATGTGTGTAAGGGTGAAAACATCATCTGGTCCAGCTGTACTGTTTTGGTTCAGACTCATCGGACAAAGTGTATGAAGTGTTATTTACAGATGCATCCCAGACATCTGTGTCTGATTTATGTGTATATAAATGAGTTTATATACACATTATTTTTCATAATTCATAATATGTGAGATGTTTTGTTTATAGTTTGCTCTGCTGCCCCCAAGTGGTCAGAAAATGAACTAGAGCAGCTTTGATTCCTCACAGTTTTCCTCTCCACCAGTAATGCATCTGCAGAAGCATTGTATCTTATGTAAAGTAAATATAAATGGAATTAGAATATAAAGTACAAAGTATTAACCCTTCCCACACTTTCACCTTCCCTTTCTTGACTCTGCATCTCCCCCTCCCAGCCTCGGTGTGTTTTGTGGTGTGTTTGCTGTCTCTTGCCTGGGCCTTAGTCCTCTACGCCAGAGCCTGTTCACTCATCAGACCAGGGCACTTACAAATGACCCCTGCTGCCATTCTCTGTCGACTCATGTGGAGGGTGAGCATACTTAAACAAACTTCAAACAACCTATATGTACAAAATGTACCCTCAATATAACAGTGTTAGTCGAATGAACAGTGTCTTTGTAGGCCTGATTCTTTATTTGTAATGAAAGTGTTTGTTTGTTTGTTGGTCTTTGTTTTCTCTGTCTGCAGGTCGGTATGTTGGGATCCAGATTTGCTGTCCTCATGCTCTTCACGCGCATCTTCAAACAGTGGATCCTCGGAGTCATCGGCAAGTTGTTGAAGTTTGTTCAATCAGCAAATAATTCTTCTCTGAATTAGTGTATTTATGTGTTAGAGGTTGGAGATTTATTTAAGTGTGTGTGTGTGTGTGTGTGTGTGTGTGTGTCAGGTGTACACTGGCTAGGTGCAACTTTCTGGATGGTGTCTCAGCAGACTGACATCATACGTTCAACTAGTCGATGGAGACTATTCAACCTCGTGCTTGGAGCCATTCACATCTTCCTCTTCCTCAATGTGAAGTGGGGTCAATCCAGATACCGCATGGCCGGGTTCTACCTGGTACGATTGTATTTGTGATCAGGTCTTTGTTTTGTAAAATTTGTCATTACATTAACATCAGACATCAGACGGATGTGAATGAAACCAGAAAATATTTGGTCCATTGTGTGATGAATAAAGATGACTTGAATTGAGCCGTCATAGCTCAGTGTGAGATAAATACGTGTGTTGAAGTGTGTTGTAGAGTGAGTATTAATCATTTGTTTCTGTTTCGTCCTGAGGCCATGTTCCTGGAGAACGCTTTCCTACTTCTGGCCTCCTCCTGGTTGTTTACCATGGTGTCCTGGGATACTGTTGGCATTCCAGCAGCGGTGTTCTGCAGCTTCCTCATTGGTCAGACACACAACCACATATTCTGTTACACTTAACCTCTGATTTGAACTCTTTCACCACAAGTCCTCCTCCTGTCTCTCTGCTTTTTGCCTGTTCTCCTCTCTCTCCAGGAGTGATAGCGTTGGTGCTGTACTATCGTTTCCTCCACCCTAAGTCCTTTGAAATTTTCCAGAGTATTCGTCACAGAGGGATAGGTGGAGCCTGCATGGAGCGAGGATCCACACTCTCATTGGAGGAGAAAGTCACTCCTACTTTCCATCGCCACGCAACACTATCTGGTCGGTCTATCTGTCTGTCTGTCTGTCTGTCTGTCTGTCTGTCTATACATCTATCATCTATCTAATTGATATGATCAGGAGGTGGGACTCTTATGGACCTGCCAATCCAATGGGAAGGCTGGAAACATCACCACTGGCTGCTGATTCGCTTGGCCCTGAAGACAGGGGATGTAACAAAGATCTGGTCAGCGTATGGCGAGGGGGGTCTGGCTGGACTGATGGGTCTCTCTGAAGAAGTTCACTCCCCAGATGAACCTTACATGCCTCGGGTTTGTTGCATCACTTTTAGGTTTTAGCAGAGATATTTTATGTGTCATTTTTACTCTACGCCAGCCGTCACTATCGCGCAGCCTGTTAGGTCTCCCATATGTAAACAGATGTCTCATTCTTATTTGTGTCAGATTCCACCTGTTCAACCACAAGTTCCCCAGATCTCACTTCCAACTCCTCAGCCAGCTCCACCACAAGTGACCCAGGCTCCACAGGCAAGTTTAGTTCATCATTTCTTTTGTGTTATTTCTGCAGAGTATTTTCAATTTATCTGTCCGCAGTCTGAGGCTCAGCTCTCTGTCCTGTCCCCAGGTGACAGAGGTGGCCCCACCACCAAAGCCACCTCTCACCAGTGCAGTGGCCCGACCAGTGAGAAAAGCCCCTCCTACAACAATCCAGGACATTAGACGGTTCCCAGAGATCATCCCAGTCCAGGAGTCCATTCCTGAAGAGACAGCAGAAGAAGATTCCTCCAGTGCCCATCCATCAGAGGAGAAAGGTTAGATACCTGATAAACACTAAACAACATTTCTAACGTAGCAGTGTTTCATACAGCATAGGATCACCTAAACTGAACAAGGGGCCTGTAATGTTGATCAAACAGTCACTTTAAACATGCTTTAATTTGATATTCAATGTGATTTCATTTTCAAAGGTGATGACGAGTTTCAAAGTGCAGCTTACGGCTCACCCACACCCTCATCTCCACGGCAACCAGGAAGCCTCCGACACATCGACAGCAACGCTGCAACCCTGACTGAAGCCTCGTCCTCTGCAGGCTCCCTGGACATCAAGACTCCTGGCTGGTCACCTGAGCGGCGTTCCCCTCTCCTGATTGGTTCACCAGAGAAAAAGATGCCTGGAGAGTCCAGCACTACACTGTATTTCAGCGCAGATGCACAGTCGCCCTCCAGTGGGAGCTATCTCGGCTGGGGATCCGAGCTGTCACCCATCTCCAGCTACCGAAGTCCCTACCGGATCAGGGAGGCTCGTTTTGTCACGTCCACTCCGCGAATTGAGCCTCGAGCTGGGGCTGAGAGTCCAGGCCTGGCTCCTGTTGTTGTGATCCCTGCCACTCCAACACCAGGCACCACCCCTGGCGGGACCCCTGGAGCTTTGACCCCTGTGATTTCTACACCTGCAGCTTCAACACCTGCAGCTTCGACACCTGCTGGTTCAACAACTGCTGGCTCAACACCTGCAGCTACGACACCCGCTGCTTCAACCCCCGGTGCAGCGACTCCTGCTGCTACTACGCCCAGTACTCCAGTTGTTCCACTCACTCCAGTCATCTCCCACGCTCGCAAACAGATGGTCCAGTTTGTGGACAGTAGAGAGAGGGCAGTGTAAGGAGGATGGGGTTGAGGGCCGAGGGAAATCCAAGGTGGGGAATGGCTTTTTTAGTTTAACAGTTGAGGATATACCTGACTCCGTGCTTTAACTAAACTGGGGAGGGCTTGTTACGAAATTAGGGGCTTATTCAGTTCATTGAATCAGTTGTGAATGAACATACAGGATAATTTTTTCATTTTTTTCTCCTGATGTGCAGGTCCAGAAGTTAAAATTGCAGATAACTGGGCAGCAAAATATCTTATAGAGTGGCACTCCTTTTGAGATCGTCCCAGCTCCAGCATTTAGCAGCATTTTAGGTGGTCAGCTGTTGACAAATCATAGTTCCTGGCTGTTTGAGGCAGCTGCATGGAGAAGGGACGAACAGTATGAACCTCCTCACATGTGGTGCTCCTTGCAGACAGGTTTAAAAAAAAACATCTGGCAAGTTCCTTTGTATTAGGGGGGCATGTGACTGTCTGCTTTCTATGCAACACATTAGAGCAGTTTACAGTGATAAACTCCACTTTACAAGGGAATAGTCCTCTCATTAAGTTGAAGAATGGAGGAAATTGGTCTTTCAGTTAATTATTAGTAGTTGCCGAAAAAACTATATAGAGGACTATACTATATGAATTAGTATCCACAGAAGTTGGAATCTGGATTGGTCATTAAAAGACGCCACTTACAGAATTTCACAGGTGCTAATAAATGTGGAGCAACTTTTAATCATTAGAAACTAAGCTCAGAAAAAGACCAAGACCAGTTCAGTCCATCACTGCACTTGGCTGACTTTGCCTGTGATAAAATTCAAAAGCAAACAAATCAAATTATTAAAATAAGGGTTTGTGATAAAAATAAAAAAGCCTAAACAATCATGTGAATCATCAATCATGTGAAGTTAATGAGCTGCCAGCTGTACCTCAATGACATCGAACTTTCTAAATGAAGGCAATTAAACAGTTTACAATAATGCTGTCTGCCTGGCTGCTCGTGACACCACTCACCAAAACAAGGCTTTTTTTTAAAAAAAAAACAAACAAACTGAGATTAGTCAGATACAATAAAACCAATGATTTGTTATAACATCCTGAACCAATGTATACATAATGCAAACTCAAGTATGTATATATATATATATAGAGATATACAGTATATATATCCAGAGTCACTAATGTTGCTTGAGAATGCTTATCATTATTTTTACAAAATCTTTAGACGATGTTGAGATGATGTTGAGCATCTTGTCCAGTTTCCAGGCAGCCACTTTTTCATCCAGCCATTCGGTTCCTCACCGTATTTACCATTCACTATGTGGTTGGTGTTAACACACACTACTGTCACACACACAGACAGAGACAGGTCCAAATATACAGTCTGTATAATAGTTAAAATCTGTTAATTAACGTGTCGGTCTATGTTTTAATGAAACTATCAGAGTAACCAATGATGAGAAGCAAAGGTTAGAAGGAAAAACAGTTTCTAAAGTATTATATTGTATATTTCTTTTGCTTATTGTAACTGCAGTCACGTCAGTCAGCACTTTACAGCAAAAAAGGTACAGCTTAGGTTTGATTCTACAAATGAACATGGGAATTTTTCAAAGGGAAAGATTACTGTAAGTAGTATAGTAAATACTGAGGGAGTGTTAGTGGATGTTTTCTTCTCCAATTTTTTGGTTGATTTGTTTTTGTCTTAACAATCAGATAGCAGCAATGGAAACAAACCTGTACCTGCTGGGGCGGAAATTAAGCTATTTCACTTCCCATCTATGTTTCTGCTTGTGGTCCCAGAGAGCTTAAAATGTTTTAGGATCAGTTATTCTTCACCTCCCAATTACTGTCTGGTTAAATGTTTCATTGTATCTGCTCCACTAGTTGTTAGTTTTAGTTGCTTTTTTTTTTTAAATGTTGATATGCATTTGCTCAGGTTGGCTGTACTGAGAGCTCATTGCAAGCTGTTATTATTGTTATCATTGTGCGAAGGCTACACCCGAAACCAGCTGCTAATTTAAAGCGGTTATATGAGTGCCTATAGATAGAGGAAAATGCAAGTTATCAGTTTTGTGGTATATGAGAAATAGCTTCCACACATGTAGACAATCCATCACATAAACATGATGCGTCAAACTGTTTTTTGTTGTTAAATTGTGTCCCTGTAGAGCACTTTCATAGTGCTCTAGAAACATTGCACTCATGGATCACCTCGAAATGCCAGTTATTCATAAATATGAGTCACTCTTCAGTCTTTCCATCAGTTGAACCACCTACCTCAGTAAAACTGAATTTCCATGAGATAAAGTTGATTTTAATTCTTTTTTTTCATTTCAATGATGAAATGTTTTGTTAAATTGTTCACTGTATGGCTGAAAACAGTCTGAGCCTTTGTTTTACAGAATAAGATTTATAATGTAACTGCCATACAGAGGGAATCTGAATAGAAATGTGTTTCTATTGGTTTCTAGTTTGGTCAGTGGCAGTATTATGTCATGTTGTGATTATTATTATCTTTATTTATTTTGTCATAGGAATCATCATTCCTAACACATAATATGGTGTTTACTAAAATCAGTCTTCCATGTATATTTGCATATTCATTTTCAGTTTTTCTTTATCTATGTTATTTTATTTTACTTTGTTTCTTTGCTTTTAACAAATTAACTATAAAGTAAGATATATGTTTGTAATAAGCAATTAAATGGTTGAGCTGCTCATGTTTGACGTTGACAAAACATGTGCAGTCCTTTGAGATTATACTGTAAATTGTTGGTTTAGGGAAAGTAAAACGTACAGAGAGAAATACGCTTCATCAACCTGTGTCAAACTGCTGCACTGCATGATACTTGTTCATACGAGCAGTAGAGTTGTATTTATTCTCCTCGAGAAAGAGAGCACTTCCTGTAACTACACGCACACATTACAGTAGTTAACGCACATGCTTGAATGTATGTGTATGCAAAAGCAATAAGTCAGCTAATAAAATGTATATTAGTGCACTGATGAAAAATATCTACGCTCATGCTTTAGACTGCACTGATGCCATGGCTTCATCATCACTAATCAGCGCTTTGCCTTGTAGAACGACAGCTTCTCTCATGTATGTGTATTGCTTTATATTAGTCCATCGTGCTTTGCTTTGTGTACCTACTCTGTATGAAAATATTTGCTTGTGTTTATACTTGGATTTCATTTTAAATGTGTGACCTTCTCTTCTTTTGCATTTGATCACATTTACTGTTAGGAGATGAGCCACGGTGCAGCACATCAAGGTTTTGTGCTGAAGTTTCACATGTGAACTTGTTTAGAGTCAGGATAGTTTTCATTGACAGACTGGAATTAGTTTGGTGTTTGAGTGTAACATCACCTCGTCAGTGGACGGCCTCCACTTATCAACAAGCATCACCTCGTCTCTACAAGGATCTCCACAGAGCAGTTGTGGGTGGTGGTACTGTGTCATTAACTGTGCTATTGATGTGACAAAATAAAGTCATTAATCATGATTAAAGCCCAGAATGATTTATTGATCACCCTTCATTTATTTACTGTCAATGATTTGCCAATAGTATGAGCTTTAAACAAAGGTGGCCTTTAAGTCTTAATCCAAACCTCGTTATTAACCTTGTAATGTTTGTAAATAGAGACACATGGCAGTGTAAATGATACAGTTATGAGTCCAGTGTAATTTGAGTATAAGCACAGCACCATGGCAGCCATAGTACAATGTCACAGTGGACATAATGTGCTGTCTTATCAACTGCCAGAGGGTCCCAGGGCATTAACCATCATCCCTCCAACTCATCTTCTTGACATTGTAAAGTAAAATTATTAGAGAATTTTAGCTGAAATAATCGAGATTTAAAAAAAAAAGAAGAAAGAAATAATCAAGAGCGGTAACTTTTATTTTGACACGTTGCCATCAAGCTCATGTGGAAAAACTACAGGTACTGTGACTTAAGCAGAGGAGCGTAATGTTTATTTCAATCACTGAGCAAAATTTCCTACAGACCATTAGCTGCACTATGAAACTGTAGGCCTGTAGGGCACATCTGCTTCCCCCAGTAATCCAGCTGTGAAATATTATTATTTTTAACTAAATAAATTCATATTTACTGTGAAATAACAAAATCAGTTGAAAGGCGATCTGTGTCACTGGTTGAATAAGGAAGTGGTTTTGATTACTCTATTTAAAATGAGGATGTGCTTTTACACAACGTGCTTGGTAAAGTAATGATTAAAGTTTGTTTGCTGTGCTCACAGCATTTTTCCAGTCTCATCAGTTTGAAAGTCAGATGACAGTTTCATAAGGAAGGGAAAATAACAGGACAATCAGCATGTTCTCTCTGGTCAGCGATCCATGACAAGGCAGGAGAGACACAAAGTCGCTGTCACTTTGTGATCACAAGATATTTCTCAAAGGACAAAAATAAGAAATGAAAGTCACAGATGAACTAAAATTAGTGATGTGCATGCATCCACACATGTTAACACATAGACACACACAGGCGGGAGCCCTCACCGCTGTTAATACAGGAAGCGGGGGGGGGGCTGAGCCGCCACCATACACCACGCCACCACCAGGCCAGGCAGCCACTGAACAGGGAGGCTCAGCCACACCTGTTAACACATAGACACATACCCGTCGCTATGGACGGGCCATAGGGGGCCGTGCCCGCCCCTCAAGCTGCTTGTGCCCCCCCACAGGAGGCACAGATCTAAAAAAAAACAAAACAAAACCTTTTTTTTTTTTTTTTTTTTTAATTGAATTAATAAATAGTAGTTACTTTTGTGTTAAGATATTCTAATGTTGCATTATTTATCAACAAGACATTAAAAATATTTTTTTTTAAATAAAAATGGTGTGATTTTGTTTGAAAGTTCGGCTACGTATGTGACCTAGCTACGTCACTGTTGCCGCGCAGCAGTTACCGCGTGGATTTGTTGTCGAAGAAACCATTGGGCAACCACAGAGTGACATAAACGAAAAGACTGAGTTCAAAAGATTATTTTAGAGTGTTATTGATGCTGTACAAGGAGAGATGGATGCGCGTTTTGGAGAGCGCTGGTGGCGGTCCGCCACGGGCTCACGCCAGCACTCAGCAGACAAGCTCAGCCACCTTCGTATGGACAGACAGTGTAACACACAGGCTATGGGCCCCGTAGACTGGAAAATGGACAATAGCCAGCATCCTTAGCACATCCAACGGTGCGCTCCAGGCTATGCCGACTGTTGTCACAGCCTACACCCTTGCCCTAACATTAGGAGCTTCCACAGCAATGTGTGAAAACTCGTTTTCCACGCTCAAAAACGTGTTTTCGGAGCATCGGCGCAGTATGCTCCACAGACGCAAGGCCCAGCTGGTTCAGCTTGCTTTTGAAAAGGACCTCACTCACAAGTTTAAATCCGAGTGGAAGTGACTGCGCTGCCTCCACTCAAAGTAGGTTCAAAGTGTGTACGTGTGTGCGTGTTGATCGCTTTTAAATGTACCCGCTGTGGTGCTTTTTCAGTTTGAGAGATGCTGCTGGTGTTATATCTAACATGATGTAGCCTATTATGTTTTGTGGATATTGATAACATTGCACCTTTGTAATTTATTGCTTTAAATTATGAGGACTGATGTTGCAGGCTATAGCTGGTCTGGTCATATTTGCTGTCGGTGATGTTTAACGCGATGATTAGTGTGCGTCAGTGCTGTGCGAATAGAGTATAGGATTATCTAAGTATTGTATGCTGATTAATAATTGTGTCCCCCCGTGTATTTCGTGCCCCCCTTAAGACTGAGGTCTGGCGACGGGACTGCATAGACACAGGGAGCAGGGACGGGGGGCTGAGCCGCCAGCCCGTGGTCGCGGTACACCATACACCACGCCACCACCAGGCCAGGCAGCCACTGAACAGGGAGAGTCAGCCAAGGCCCTCAGCAGTGTTCTGCATGTCCCCGAGAGCATTGCGTCAAAACATAGTGTTACGCATTTTAATTGCGTAGAATGAGTAGAATGAGCCCATCAGGGTCATGTTAAGACTGAATCATATTCAATAACACAAAACGCAAAATGGGTGATTTTCAACCACTTGAGGTTTGTTGAAGGGGACCTTCACCACCACCTAGCGGTCAGGTGGGATAGTACAGATCCACTGTATGCCACTGCACCAAACCGGTCTCAGGTCTCAACTCTCACCTACAGTGTTTAAACGGGATCCTGATCTGGTTTTGACTAGATCCACTGTTCTGTTACGAGCCCGACAGGGACACACACACACACAAAAGAGGAAGGGTGGTGGTGATAGTGGTGGTGATGGTTTGGTGTCTTTACCGATCACATGAGCCGCCTTCATGTGACTGTCTGTCTCACGTGGTTTCTGGGATAAATGCTCCTCGATGGTCTCACATTCACACAGTTTGTTGTCCAGTGACCCGCAGTTAGTCACAGAGGGGAAGATTCAACCAAGTTAACTCCAACAGCTGATAAACGAGCTGCAGGTAAGAGGTTTTTGGTAGCAGCCGTCGGTTTACGTCGATACGTTAGTCTGTGAAGCTGCTGATGATAGTCGTTAGTTACAGTTAGTGCTTGTTTGCGTGGGGAGTTAGCACTTAGCTAACTCTGTTACACTGTACAATAACCAACCACCGCGTTTAACAACGTGGGTGTTTAATATTTTTGTCTTTTGCTTAACAAAGGCGTATTTATCAAAAAAGAGTAGTTTGCTCGTAGGTATTGTTTTGGTGCCGGTTATTGACCGACTGACCTCCCTGTTTTTAGCTTAACGGTCAAAGGTGAGCAGCTTTTTACCAGGTGGAGCTAATTTGTTTGTCTAAAGGCGTGTCTGTCTGACTGTACATAACAGAAATGGTCAATGAAATCTGATTTAAATGAAGAAAATAACTTGATATTCAAGGTGAATTAAGATTAGTATGGAACATGATACCATAGAGTTAAGGAAATGGAAAGTGAAAGCTAAGACAGCCATACAAAAGAGAGAGGGGGCTCGATGTTTTGTAATGTATGTACTGTATGGAGTTATATAATGTATATAATGTTTCATACCGAGTCATAAACACGTCTGGTACAAAGTACAGAGGGAGCAAAGCTGGATAAACTGAGATTGGCTGGTATGTAAATGGCATGACCATATACCGAGCTACCGTGTCTGCACCAAAGAGCTGGGAAAACAACAGAGGGGGCAGGAAGAGGGTTTTCACACTTTGCAGGCAGATAGCAAACAGACTTTGGTCTTGTTTATCGACTGAGTAAATAAACCAGCATTCCCCGTCCTCTTCACTGACAAGGAAGGAGGAAATTACCGTCATCCATCACCAGACAGGTTTACAGGGTACTGTTTCATATAAGCCTGATTCCTGTAGTTTGGATATGAGAAACTCTAGGTGTCATGTTAAGAACATAGAAAAGCTGAGCTCTTTTATTTGAAGAAACAAAGTCCTCCACCTGTAGTTTACAGGTTAAAATGTGATACTCATTGGCTTACTTTTCTACTCTAACAAGGGAAGGTCACTCTGCTTTGGTGGTGAGTGACTCACCCAGTTCAGACATGATCGGAAACCTCCCACACAGAAAATCTTCCACAAGCCCCTGCATTATTTACAAAGTGAAGTTTCAAATCAGAAGTGTCTCATCACCAGTCTAAAAGCGGCTGTGGCCATTTTTCAGATGGAGAATTTGACATTATGTAAATGTCAGAGTGATACCACAAGACCTCACAGCCCTCCACTGTGACTCAGCAAACTGCTGATGTAGCCTATGTGAGTGTTGGTGTCACAGATGTGTTGAGAGCACTTGACTTGAGACTGATTACTTGAGGAGAGACAGTGATGCAGATCAGCAGGCAGCAAGGGTCACTTCCCCAAATCTTTGTCTCAGCTAAAAGACTGTTTTTGGTTGAATCACTTCCCTGAAAACTTGCCACAGAAAATCTTGGTTTCTTTTGGCTTAAATGTGATTTTTTTTTTTTTTTTTTTTTTGGGTATTGGTTTTTTTTCCAGGGAGCAGCCAGAGGAACCACTGAAATCTGTCTACAACCACCTGTAAACCACAGACTGTAGATATGCTTTAATACTCAGCAAAGAAGTTCACAACCCCTTTTCTTTGCAGGACAAAGACTGATGTATGATGAGCTGATGTGCTATTAAAGAAAGTTAAGCATGTTCTGGTTTAGATTTTGGAGAAACGATGATGAGTGATTGCAGCATGACAAGCTGTATTTCAATGTGACGTCAGAAAGAAAAGAAAATTTTGCTTTGCGACATCTGCTGAAGTGACATTTTCTTTTCTTCCCCTTCTGCTTGTACTTTTTTGGTCATGCAATTTCATCAACTTCAGTCATGTGATATCAAACCAGTTTCACAGGGATTTTTCCCCCTTTCTGTGTCACACCTGACATGTCTCATTGGATTGTCTTCTGCTTTTCCTCATTGTGGAAACAGGACCTGCCCAGACAGATTAGTTCTTGCAAAACATTTGTGTGACAATATGCCAAAACACGCCCAGGGGGTCAGTAAGTCTGTTCCTGAATTAGTCCGTTTAAATTTGTGTTTGAATTCAGGTTTGGTTTTGATTGTAAGCTTATTTTTGCCGACACAATTTGGTCAAAGACTTGAGACTTGTGTCTCTGTAGGACACAAGGCTTTTGTTCACACCTGTCCTGCTGTTCAGGCCTGAAGAATAACTAACCTCATCATCTGTTGTCTTATATCAGGCATGTCAGGGTTTGAAGTTGTGTTTTTAGATCTTTCCATTGTGCTTATAAAGAAGTGCAGGCTCTGCCCTGGTATTGATTTTTCTAGACTTTGAGCATCCTGCTTATCGTAAGAGCACTCCTCCTGTCACATTAATAGGCTACATTATGATGTCTAATGGATCTGATCTTGGCTCTCTCTGATATAGCCCTATCAAATCTCTGGTAACATCAGCTGTATCTACCATTGCAGTAGTGTATGTATGCAGTATGAGGACATACTTTTCTTTCTGCCTTTTAAAGCAGGAACTGAAACTCTATTTAGTTACAGTAAAATGAACATTGACTGTTTTGTACCAAGGAAATGCCTGCACATTGAAAGACTCTTAAGTCTATTTCAGTCTGTTTAACCACTGGAAACCACTCGGACTGGCATGACTGAGGAAGATGTTTTTTTCTGCTGTCTCTTCTGTTTATACTGTATATACGTGTTCCACTTGTATGTGCAACTGCAGCGACACGGTCTAGTCAACTGTGAAAGAGTGTGTTACAGGAGGGTATGAGAGGAATGACTTATGTTCAGCCTAACATTAAAATTTCTCATGCTTGTATTGTATCAAGCTGGAAATAGAAATCAGGCATGTGGTAGTTAGAAAGAGGAAGTTGGTCATTTATGTGTTGTGATGTAAAGCTACAGTATAGTGAATAACCAATTTACTCATGTCTCTGTCATTTTTTTTTTTTTTTAGAGCAAGATGTGGGGTCCAGCCTTCCTCTTGTTGGCTGCCAGTTTGTCGGTGAGCGTGGCCAAACCCCGTCTACACCCACTGTCCAATGAGATGGTTAACTACATCAATAAAATTAACACCACATGGAAGGTGAGTTTATTTTCTTACCTCAGACTTCTCTCAGTGGTTACACAACTTTCTGTTTGACTAAATCCCTCTCTCTCCTGCAGGCTGGTCACAACTTCCGTAATGTTGATTACAGTTATATCAAGACACTCTGTGGTACGATGCTGAAGGGACCCAAACTGCCAATCATGTAAGTATTATTTGTACACCAGCGGTTGCTGAGTGTGAGACATAACTGATGTCAATTATAGTATTTGCAGTGGTTTCAGACCTTTGTCTAATATACATACGTTACAGTTGTATGTTTTAATAACTATTAACTGTATAATGCCATTTTCTGTGCAGGGTACAGTATGCTGGAGACCTGAAGCTGCCTGAAGAATTTGACTCCAGAGAGCAGTGGCCCAACTGTCCCACTCTGAGGGAGATCCGAGACCAGGGCTCCTGTGGATCCTGCTGGGTAAATATAAATATTTATCTGTGAACCTGGGATACTGGGCTTGAAGGGCTTACAAATCTGAGCATGATACAATCTATTCTGATATTTCTGGTTATGTATATATGTCCTTATGTCATCCTACTTCACTTAATTGTCATTTAATTATATGTAGACTGTTCCCTGATGATTTAAATAATGATTTGTTTTCGTGTCTTTGTGACACGTCTGCTCTCTCCTGTCCACAGGCCTTTGGTGCTGCAGAGGCCATCTCTGACCGTGTGTGTATCCACAGCAATGGCAAAGTCAATGTAGAGATCTCTGCTGAGGACCTGCTGACCTGCTGTGAAACCTGTGGCATGGGGTGAGGGACAGGGTTGTGAGAGCACTTTCACTACTTTGTTGTGTTCAAATGAGATGAAAGAATGGATTGGTCCAACTCAAGCTTTCTAGTGAATCATCTGATATGAAGATACAAGTCCGACATTGTATAGGAAAGGATGGATCCAGTAGGCAGGAGTTCTGTATGTGACGAAGCTGTCTTTATTAAATGGCCTGGCTGTCAGCCATGACAGAACTAATTCACAAGAAATTTCTCTTATCGATGTAATTATAAAATTCAGTTTTAGTCATTAATTCATAGTGGGTCACAGCAAGTCCCTAGGCTTGATGTAACTTTAAATAAAAGTGATTCCAGTGGGTTACACATGACGACGTGTTCAGATGTTACATATAGGCAAAGGGGGCACTTTGGATGGATGAATATTTTGGATCAGTGCAGGAACAGCATGTAGTGGTAGAGGGAAATGTTGAATTAGTGCATCCCTAATGTTGAACAGTGTCAACATTTGATAGTAGAAGCATGTAGTGCTTGCTGCTCGTCAATAAAAGTGTATTCATACTTATCTGGTTTTTCTCTTTTTAGATGTAATGGTGGCTACCCCACATCTGCCTGGGACTTCTGGACCAAAGCAGGACTGGTCTCTGGAGGTCTCTACGACTCCCACATTGGTGAGTTTTGCACCTGTGACATTTTTATAGCGGCATATGTGCCTGTATGGGTGACACCTAAAATTCTGATTATTCCATGTTTGTGCCGTCAGGCTGCCGGCCCTACACCATTGCCCCGTGTGAGCACCATGTGAATGGTAGCCGACCTCCCTGCACTGGAGAGGGTGGAGACACACCTAAGTGCATCTTGAAGTGTGAGACTGGATACACACCAAGCTACAACGAGGACAAGCATTATGGTAAGAGGGGCAGGCCAAAAGAAAAATGAGAACATTTAATCACGTGACAAAAGGAAAAATTGCATCTATATTTTGCCCCTGTAAGTTTGTAAGACATGTGCAATTTTTTTCTTTTTCCCCCAGTAAATGATGTTCATTATATTATGAGTTAAGATCTCAATATGAATAGCAAACAGACCCAGACAAAAGATAATTATCTAAAGACCTTTGAACCCCACTGTATTTATGACTCAGTCACTGTATTAGGAGTGGATGGTAGTGATTATTTTTTGGTATTGTTATCTGTTCATTTACACTGACTTGTGAATACCTTGCATTCCTTTCATATCTAGTAAGGAGAAACTGTTTATGTGCTAACATGAACCTAACTGTAACAATGGTACACACGTTCACACTCACCCACTCATGCAGCACAGGATCCTAATTCTAAGTCTCTTGCAGGTAAAACATCGTACAGCGTGGAGGCGGATGAGAAGCAGATTCAGTCTGAGATCTACAAGAATGGCCCAGTAGAGGGAGCCTTTATGGTCTATGAAGACTTTTTGCTGTACAAGTCTGGTAAGAACACATGCACTGTTGTCAGACAAAGGCATTATTAATGCACATCATACTGAATACTTATACACTCACAGCTCATAAAGCACAGATGAAAATACTGATTTTCCTCAGTGATTCTGCAAAGTGTTTCTGGCACTTTCCTCTCACACTTGATGACCCTCTCCTAAAGTATGTTCCTTGCATTGTTTTGTTGTCTCCAGGTGTGTATCAGCATGTGTCAGGGTCTCTCGTCGGAGGCCATGCCATTAAGGTCCTGGGTTGGGGTGTGGAGGATGGTGTTCCCTACTGGCTCTGTGCTAACTCCTGGAACACTGACTGGGGTGATAATGGTGAGCGGTGACATGGTTTACTTTTCTTTTTTCCCCTCTTTTTAACTAACATTTATACAGTGACAGTCAGTCATATATGCATATGGCAAGTGGAATATTAGAAATACTGATGTATAATGCAATCTAATGAACCAACTGCAGTCTCAAATGACCACAGTTGAATCATTTTTCAGTTTCTTTCAGAGTCAGAAAAACTGAATTACCTTCATAAAGATGTCTGATAGTTCCTGAGATGATGCATTTTTATATTTGTCATAAACAATATAAAGAAATGCATGCTAGTTACATTCATGAATCAATGGTCAAAACATGAATATATTGTCTCTTGTCTTCAGGATATTTCAAAATCCTGCGTGGGTCAGATCACTGTGGTATTGAGTCTGAGATTGTGGCGGGCATTCCCAAGTAAACCCCAAGGTAGGAAAACAAAAGACATACTGGAAATAAGAAAAATGTCTCAAGCAAAGTTTGAAAAGCTGTTGTCTGCATGAAATCCTTATCAAGGTGTTAAATGTCACAAATGTGGGCCAAGCCTTTGCCTTACTTGCTCTGTTTCTCTTGCAGGTTTGCAGCAGTAATGCACATTTATCACTAGAGGGCGACACACTCCTGCTTTTTTAGTAGTTAATTTTGAAGGCCACTGATCGCCCAGCATGCAGCATGTGGTTTTCTACAGCAGACTGAAAAAACTAAAGAGCTAGCATCACTTGAAAGTGGATTAGCAGATGGAATATGACAGCAACAATGTGCCTGACCACAAATTATCAAGTTTGAACCACAAGTGATTTTTGTGACTTGAGCTGTTGTAAGATCTTGTTGCTTCACTTCTTAAAGCAAAGTCAATCAAAAATTTGCAAGACATGCACATGCATTTAAGTTCATCTCAGGTGATTTGAAGCAAGACTGTCATTTTTGTAGAACCAATTGGATTTATCTCTGTCTTATTTCTGTTTTTTTTGTTTTTTTTCTTGCACTGGTTGAAAGTGTTGACAGTTTTGGCACATTACAAATACACTGTCTAAAGCAGTATAATAGGTCAGTGTCTAATTTTTAACAGTCACAGCTTTTATATTGACTGCCATTTTATCTCAGTGCCACCCCGACTCCATTATGTCACAGTGTACTCCTTGTAACTGGTGCCTGTTAGTGTTTTTAAACTTGAATGTCCAATGAAATGAAACCTTTTATGAAATGTATGGCTGGAAAAGAGATGGATTGTCTTAATTGTCTGCCTGTATTTGTGAAAATATTGGCACATTACTCTGTTTAAAATAAAATCATTTTGTTCCCAATGTGGTGTTATGAATATGTTTGCTTAGGTTTTAAATTAATGAACTTTTTATCAGACAGTGAAGCCTCTCATATGGGGAAATGAGACAAGACAAAGTTACAGAGAAAAGTGATCTTTGACTTTCATCCACTCATTATTAAACAAAGTTACCAATTTTTTTCAGGAGGCAAAAGTGACCATTGTGTATTTTAGATGAGTACAATGTGTGTGTGTGTGTGTGTGTGTGTGTGTGTGTGTGTGTGTGTGTGTGTGTGTGTGATGAAAGGTAACGGAGATACACAAGCAAAGTAAAGGATCTGATTGACTGTTACCAGCTTTCTCACTTCCGCCTTGTCAGCAAGAAAACAAAACACTCCCCCTTCATAGTAAAATTTTAAAGAAAGAAAAGTAAGTTCGATTCTTCCTCCGGCGTACGCCAATCACACATGCGGGGTAACAGTGCATTAGGGGCGAGGGAAAGGGTAAAAGTAGCCGTTTATTAAAAATATATTGACAGTGAAAAGCAGTTGGTTAAAGGCACAAAGAAGTACTTTTAATCAGTTGGTGAAAACATGATATCCACCAAGGCCCGCCCACCTAGGACAATCGGGGACACTCTGGTACTAAAAACAAGCGAACACCGCTGCGCTCTGTGGAGCCGATGGAAAGTGCTCTTTCTCTACACGCAGTCTGAAGCCTCTGTAGCCAGTCAGCGAGCGAGCGATGGAGGGGGGAGGCAGGGTCTCGTGGATGAAATATGGGCCTGTTGTGTCCCTGGTTGTGGTTCTTTTGGCTATCTGGTTCCGGTTACCCCAGAATGAAGTGCTGGACGACCGGCTGGACACTGTGCTGTCCTCCCTGCTCCGGGCTGAACGGAAAGTCGGCATGAACGACGTCGCCAGACCTAAAGTGGCTGTCGGTAAGTGGAGGGAGCTAGCTAACGTTAGCTAGCTTTAACTGATTTCAGGGGCTCGTGGAGCCTCTGGGTTAAATATTGATTAGTCTTGATGTGAAAAATAGTAGTTGTTGAACTTAGTAAGTGGCTAACTTCAGCTGTTACTGACTCACTAATAAAACCGTAAATTAGAAGTTGAGCGTCCACAATGCATACTGTAAATCCCATTAACGGTATTGCCCTAAAATTATCTGAAACCTAAATTGACTTGAAAAGTTATTTTGCTGTAGGAAAACCATTGTTTCATGTGAACTGACATTACCTGTAAACTGATTTAACTTGCTATTCAATTCATGCAAAACATGTTAATGTAGGAGAGGAAGTGTAAGCTATAGGGGTGTGTGAGCATGAAGGATCTGCACAGTCACCAGATCTCAGTCCAGATTAGCACTTGGGCTGACCAGCTGGGGGCAGTTTGTTCTGAGGAGGCATCTTCATACGATCTGATTCACTGAGTATGAAATGATAAAAAAAACACATAAGTGCTTGGAAATGTTGACAAATGTTGACATGTTATAGCACAGTAACCAATGCTTCATGTCAGTAGTGTAGGTACTTTAGTTGAGACACGTCAAATGTGAACTAGTGCACTGGTTAAATCGTGAAAACAGATTTTAAATTCAGGGGCACTTGCTGTGGATAAAACATTGTGCATATTAGTATCAGCTCTAGGTTTTGGTCTTGGTATTTTGACAGTAAACAGCTCACAACTGTGGGTGGTGCCACAAAAGTGAATATGACTAGTGGTCACTGAGCCCCTTCCTCACCTGCAGATGCAAATGTGCTTGAGATCTCAACAAATATAGTGATTAGTGTGACCACTCAGTCCTAAAACAATGTCCTTTGAACCTTGGTGCAAACACACAACAGAAGTGATCTCCATATCTGTCCAACCTTTAACCAGTTCGGCACCAACCCTAAGTATGCTATCAGATTGCATTACATAGTTGTTATTCAGATACAGTAACATCACATGTCAAGCCTGGTTATGTAATATAATAGATATTTTCATCCAACCCCTTTGTGCTGATATTAGATGTGGCAGGTGGTGAATTAGAATTAGTCACTACAACACGATGCCAAATCAACAAAAAAAAAAAAAATCACAGTACACTTAAGGGACTTCAAACTTTTATTTACATTAAATTGCTGGGAAAACTCCCAGACGGTTGGTTAAGAGCAAAGACGTATCCAACACAATTTCCAGTACTTCAGTCTTTTGGCTTTTGACTTCATTAGCAGGGTGGCTACACAAGTGGGTTATCAGAGGCTGCTACTGATCATGTTAGTCTTTGTCCAAACATGACAGAAAGGCTTTATAGCTGAGGGCTACAGTACATGTTCATTAGACACATACTTGATCTAAGAGCTGGAGCTATAACTGTGCTGTTGAATGTTGTCAATGTTTGTGTTATTCACAGTCTTCTCCCTGTCCCCTTAATCCTGTTAGGCCTCGTCCTGTTCTCCTCTGTCATGATGATATGTAGTTACATGTACACATGGTTTTATTGCATATTTTGTGATCCTCTCCTTCATCCACAGGTTTTGGAGGTTGTGTCGACCTGATAGTGGACGGGGTATCACTGCTTAATAAGATTGGCCTCCCCCCCACAGACCAGCCCCTGCATCATGACTACATAGAAAATGCTGAGCAGTTGGCTCAGAGTTTTGCCTACTTCTTTGCGCCAGGAGCTGCTGCAGAGTAAGTCATCTGTTTGTGTGTGTGTGTGTGTGTGTGTGAATAAGAGTTACCCATCACGTTTTCATGGGTTAGTTCTGTTGAAGTTAATCCTTCAGTCACAGAGGCAAAAACAGAGCGAATGTGCTCACTGACGTGTCGTTGTGAACATATTTGAATACTTAAGTTCTCTCTGTGCGAGGTGAGTCTGTTTGTGATTTCATAAGAAAGAGTGGTGGATATGCAGTAGATCATCCATTTGGGAGGATTTAAAGAACAAATCTAAAGCTGATTCTTTGCTGCGCCCCTGAGGCTTCTGTGCTCCTCTCTCTCTCTCTCTCTCTCTCCCTCTCCCCCTCCCTGTCTGTCTCTCTCTCTCTCTCTCTCAGGCTCTCTCACAACCACACTCACATTCCACCATGAATGTGTTGGGTCTGTGTCATTTATGTACATATGAATGTCTGTCAGTTACTTGCAGTGATTCTTACCAGTAGCAGTTTATGCCATTGAACTCATCTACCCTCTCTTTTCTATTACTGGTGACTGCTCCTGTTCTGGCGCCAGTGAGCCCCTGTTCATTGGCTGGAACTAACGCCAAAAGGCAACAGGCTTACAAAATCATCATTGACGAAAAGGGCAAGGGCATGTGTGAGAGAGAGTGAATAAGCACAAAGAGAACAAGCTCTCTTTCTGCTTTTAGAGTTATTTCTCTCGTCTCCATTTTGCTTATTTTCTTGTGGAGCTAAAGTGTATTATGAACACTTGATGCAAACACACATGATGACCAGCCTTTTGTTAATGAAGTCTGACATTGAGACTCAGTCTGGGACCATAATTTCAAGCACTTGAGCCAGAAGAAAACTTAAGGCAACCAAGTGATATGTACAAGTAAGAGACAAGATGAGTGGATGTGTCTGCCAATCACAGACCACATAAAACCACATAAATGATTATTTTATTTGTGTAAAATCAAATGTCTTTATCTTGCTCAGTGTACTGTTGCTATTCCTTCCATTTGCTCTTTGTGACCTGTGCTAGAAATGACCTTAATCTTCAGGATGCTTCTATTAGAGCAGCTAAGCAGTCTTATTTCTTAAAGTTGCATGTTGCATAATGTTTTTTCAACTGTCTCCAGTAGGCTACATATTTACTGGTCTTGTGCTCACAATGCAACACTTGCTCCTTATTTAATCATTATTTATGACTATAGTTTGGATACATGTTCGAGTATTTTAGTCTCATGGCAGCAAAGGGTGTCTGAGCACAGTCAGGCATTGTACAAGCATTAAGTCATTATAATGACTACACTGTTCAGCTACTTCCTCTTGTGTCATTAGTTCTCTGCTTTCTCTTTACCTTTCTGCAGTCTTTCTCTTTTTCCAAAAACTTTTATTCTTGCCCCTTCTTGCTTTTGTCCTCAACTTTGTTATTCTTGCTATAGCTAATGTGTGCACTTTTCCAACAAGCTCCAACATGTCGGTATTTTCAGCATTGACGAGGTTTGTATCCTAAAGCAAGCCTGTCTTGTTGTTACTGTAGGGGCAAACTGTGACAGTAATAACCCACTTGGTTGTTTTGTTTACCAACAAGACAAGAGAAGAAGAGGAGGAAATGTTGCTGCTTTCAGGTTCTGGTGTTTCTGTTTCAGCAACAACTAACTGTTTTTTTTTTTTTTTAATTTCTTTGTGTTGCAGGCGTTTTGTGTTAAATGACACTCTCTTCAGTGAGCTGGTTGACGCCTCCCGTGATCTACCTGGGAACAGATGGTCAGTAGGCGGTAATGCTCCCGTAATGGCTGGTCGTATGGCAACAGAGGGATGTGATGTGTTGTTAGGGGGAAGCTTCAGCCCAGACTTTACTGATGTCTTGTCCCAGCATATCACAGGTACACACACATACACACACTGATAGTCCCATATCACTTTCCTGGATGTATCAAGATATGTCTCCTTACGCTTACTCACCACATTTATTTTATGTATCCTTGAATTTCCCTTGCATCTCCTTTTGCACTACCCCCTTTTCCAACTTCTCTGCTATCTCTACACTCTGTTTTTCTATCGTCATTTCCCCTTCCTTTAATTGTATCCCACCTACACCCATCTTTGCAGTGGCAGGAAATATTGTAGAAGAGCCAGACATTCATCTGATCCTAGAGTATCCATCTGGAGCTAGCTGGGGACAGTATACATCACGAAGAGCCAACAGGTATGCTGAGCTTTCGGTGGTGGATTGTTAAGTATTAAAAGATTACACAAGATAAAGTTTGTGTATGCAAGTCTTATTTTTGACATTTTTCACGTGTGAGTGTGTGCGCACGCGCGTGTGTTCTTATGTCTAAATCATAACTGTAAAGTGTATGAAGCTGACTATTGTTTTTGCTTTGCTTGTGTTGGTGCCCCGCAGATATATTGTCCACAGCGATGACCATAACCCTTACCTGGACTCCATGGAGGAATTTGCTAAGAAACTGGCAGACTTCAAGCCAGATCTGCTGGTGGTTGGTGGGCTGCAAATGATGGATAACTTCCCCTTTCAGTCAGGTAAGAGCAAACTCGTGGCAACCCTAGATATTTTGTCAGTTTGGAAAATGCCTGCTGCTTTTTGTTGCATCAGTTAACCTTGCAGGACATTATAAATGATAATCCATGATCATAATTAGTGATTGCCCATAAGCATACTCTAGATTGGTATGGTAAAAATGGGGGAATTGTCTTGCATTGGCACCATCAGCTGTGTAATGTTGATAGTTGCATCCATTCTGCACCATAGTTTCAGTCTAGGCCTAAGTCACTTTTACACACACTAACCTGAAGGTCACAACTAACTTCCCATCCTGCACCGGGCTCTTTGTCAGTAAGTGGTGATTCATTTGATCTGACAGTTTTCTGTCTCTTTGTCATTCAGTATTCTTCTTCCTCATTTCTTCACTTCTCAGCCACAAACCCTGTTGCTTCACTTTTTCATGCCTACCAAGTCTACCATGTCATTGTCCCCCCTCTGATATCGCTGTCCCTTTATTCTCTTCCACATCTCTGTGCTTCCAATTCATTTCCTTTTGCCTGAACATCTTCTGTCTCTTCCTTCGTCTTACCAGGTGAACGTGATGCTCTCTTCTCTCGCCTGGCCGCCCTGCTGGCCTCCTCGTCTCCTCAGATTGGTGTCCACTTTGAGATGGCCAGTTTCGTTGAAGAGAGTATAATGGAGGACCTGCTTCACTATGTCATTCCACATGTATGTATGAAAGAACAAATAACATTAGAACAAAGAACATTAATTAATATATTAATAGATATTAATAAATGAGTCAGAATACAAAGAGACCAGAGTGATCACACAATTGTAGAGATAATAAAACTAAATGGCAGTTACCCCAGGAAGTTTGAAACTAGATTTGCTTAGTCAAATTCGTTGAATACATTTGTGTATGAAACAGTCGTGACTCAGCATAAACTATTTGTCTTCCTGTATTTGTATGGTTTCATTTGATTTTCTTACGTGAAATGGACGAACATGAGAAAATGAAACAATTCCACGTGGACAAATACGTTTTAGCCAGTAACTACTTTACGCAAAACAATTCAGCAATACAGTCTTTTTGCTAAGTGTCAGAATTTAGCCTGGTATTCAGAAGAACTGATGCTCAGGTTATTTTATGATGTCACTGTTTATTGAAGTTTTTTTCAGAACATAATGAACATACTGTGGTGTTCACAGTGAAGGTTCATGTGTTTTTTTCCAAGGTCCTTAGTTGAATTATTTGTTCCCTCGCTGCTTCCCAGGCCGACTCTTTGGGGATGAATGAACAGGAGCTCCCCAACCTGCTCAGCCTGCTGAAAGGCTCCAACATCACAGTGTTGTCAGACCCAAACCCTCGTGTGGCTACTGTCCTCGACCAAATGAGGGAGGTCTATCGCATTCTGAATGAGCGCTACAAGGATGCAAACGATGCGAGCGCAGAAAGTGACACAAACAGTGCTAAAGCTAAGGGTAAGCCACTGACTCGCCTCCATGTCCACACACTGGCCTTTCAGGCCATGATCGTGACCCGTGGGTCCCAGTGGAAGAACACCATGTCAGCCACGGCCAAGGCATCTCTCACAGCTAACCGCCATGTTTGTGGCTCTAATGACATTGACCCAAGCAAGGCGAGGCTCATCATGGATGACTCATTCTCTGTAAGCCGGCAGGAGGGCAGCCAGCGTATCCCTTTGCAGGAGAGCAGACCTGTCAGCTGCTGGGATGAGGAGGATTATGAGATCTGTGTGGCACCTGTGCTGGTGTGCACGGAGGTTTACCAAACTGCAGGTGGAGGGGACAACATCTCAGCTGCCGGCCTCGTGCTGCAGATCTAGGCAAGGAAACTAAATGTTCCATTTGTGTGCAGAGCTAACTAGGTGTTGGCAACAAGGTGACTCTGAAAACTTGATCTAAGTGTGATGGCAAAGTAGCCTCTGTGGCAAACACAGGTATCAGAGGGTATCAGGCTAATGGTATCACACCCTGCAGCTCATGGCCCAAATGGACTAATAGGGAAATCAGATTGATATCACTCAGATGATGGGCTACAGTGGTTGTTAATCAGGTTAACCCACAATTGTTTTCAGTAATGATTTTTGAAAGGGATAATCAATCAAATATTACAGTTTTGTAAACTAAGTTAACTCTATGTGAACCAGATTTTCTTCAGTTAATGTTCAGTCAGTGTGGTGTGGTGTGTGTATGTGTGTGAGGGTGTGCATTGTGTTGTGACTTATACATGTAATAATATGGATTTTTCTCGTGTCTTTGCCTGAGTGCAAAGCTCTCAGGTATACAGTTTGTTTCATTTTTGGGACCATCATGTCCACGACTTTTAGCAGGCACTGCGCTGCTTTGGCACACACCATCTTTGTTGAGACACTGTAGCCCATCATCTAGTTCTGAGGATTTTAATACTTGGCCTTCAGTCAGGATGAGATAAGGAGAGATGAGGTATGGATAGTCATTTTTACAGAGCCACACTGCGTAGCTTGTGGCATGATATTTTTGAAATTGTTTATCGAGACTGTGAATGCATCATAGATCTGCTGTATTTGCAGGCTCTGACTGCAGAGTTAGACAACCTCCAATCTAAGATATATTGTCTTTGTATCCTTCAAACTTGTGGCTCTACTATGCAGCAGATTTATCCCTAATTGTGTAATAATTGAAACAGTGGGGAGCTGAATCTTTGGTTCCTTGGCAGCATGTTTATTAGGTGTTTTCACCTACTTAAATTCTACAGGTCCCACCACTGCACAAGCCTTTGCACATACCTGCCTTACAGCAAATGCATTTCCTGAAGAGCCAACCCAAAGCTGAAAAGTTAACAAGCTGGCTTTTTTAAAAGGTCGCATTATCTACTTTAACGAGAAGGTTCTGTCCCTCCTCTGAGCTCTCCTGTCTCATTCTCAAAGGCAAAGAAACACTTCAAGTAAAAAGCTGGTGAGGTGGTCACCCCTGTTCTTCCCAATATATGTGAAACATTTGCAAACCGGTTTGGGTGAGTTTGAGTTGTTCTAGGATTGTCATTCCTCTGTGTGTTAGTTGCAGTGCAATATTGCATAAATTATGTGAAGAGACCACTGTTGGTAGCTGGATATGATGTCAAAAAATTTCTTCTACCTCCACACTCTGTGTTTCACCTTCTCTATTCTTATTGTCATCTCCTTTCTTTGTCATGCTTTCCTGTTATTTGTCACACTGCTTCCTTGTTTCTCCTGCTCTTCTTGTGTTTGTTTATGGCTCATTAAGGACCAAATGACCAGTGTGCGTAGACAACATTTCTGTGAAAGGGAAAGTTATTTGCAGCCAGTGGTCACATTTGTTCACAACATGGCTGCACACAGTGGAACACAATCTCATGTCTGGTTTTAGAGTTTTCCCAGAAATAGGAGGTTTGTAACATGACATTGTAAGCTTCACTTGAAGCCCTCACCATGAATGGAGTTGTGGACCATGCTGAAATTATATTTTCCATGTTTAGTTGTCATCTCACCCGTGGCAGGATTAGTACCAGAAGTGTTGGTGCTCTGCTGCTGGCCCATGACCCGTGTCACTACACATCGTCACTCTTGTGTCAAAGCCATTACGATCTTAATTTAGTCTTAAAATAAATGTATAGGTGGACGTTTCTAAATGATTATTGTCATCATCAAACTCCCATTTCACTGTATCTAAGCAACTGGATTTAAATGGGAGGGATGCAAACTGGTATTTTTCTCACACATTCCATCACAGACCCCACCTCAGTTCTTTTCTCCATTCACATTAATGTATGTTTCACAAAATCACCTCAACATGCAAGTATGACCATTTTTGTTTGTTTGTTTGTTTTTGAGAACTTGCTTGTTAAAGCCCCCTTTCAGTGAGGAACACATTTATTCATGTTACAATGAAACATGTATGAGGTCAAGAGAAAATAAGAAAGCTAATGGTAAAGGAATTGTGTCTCTGTGTATCAAGACTGTACTGATTCGATGCTATTGTGTGATTATGCTGAAGGTAACTGAGCCTTATTCTGTCTTGACTTTTGGTGTTTAGTGAAAAGGGAATGTTTAATACAGACTTTTTTTTTACTGTATGGACATCTTTTATTTTCTGATGTCTTTGTCTCACACAATGATTGGAAGCCACGAGGATGGGTTCTGTTTTTATTGCGAAATGAAACGTTAGCATGCATTCATGCTCATGTAGAGAACAGCTTGTGTTTGCCACCACACATTACCATATACTTATCTAATCACAAGATGAAGTCATGTCACTCATGTTCCAAAGTTGTGTTTAATTGTTTCATGCATGTTAACTATTCAATGCAGAATTGCCTGAGATAAAATGTTATCCTGGTAAAGCAATCATTGCTTTGTCTATTTTAATAAGTTTGGGGTCATTTATTGAAATAGGTTTGTAGCCATCATAGCTACAAATGGTATATTTAAGCTGACGCTCTGGACAAATAAGCACCAGAGTTTTCTTGCTTTAGTCAGTTGAAGTCATCTGAACTCTACAGTTTTCTAGATGCTTGTGATGAGCACTGTCGGACTGTCACATCATGGCTTCGTTGTCACATCATAACTCATCTGGTCTCCTTTCCGCTGGCTCCCCACATACAGCTCCTTTAATTTCATTTTTTGAGTTGATGTCACTACATGTACGCTATGTCGCCTGTCGTCACTAATTATTAATCCATTGGCTGTGCATAACTCTTTAATATTATGTCGATGAATGATCACACTAGCTCCTGTTTCAGACTCCACCACTGGGCCCACATGCTGTTAGTCTACTGCTGCAGAGCCTGTGCTATTTTAAGGCACTGTGTATGCCCCAGCCTCTATTTTGAGCCCTTGTTCTGGGGTGGGGACAGCAAGCAGCAAGCTCTCATTCTTAACTATGCTTCTCCTTCATATAGATTGTTTCCAGCTCTTTAGCTTTTGTATTTAATTTGCAAAAAGTCGATTTCAAATGAGTGAGCTGAAAATGGTATGAAGTGCTTTTCTTATTCATTCCAACTAAGTTCAAGATCACAGTGTTTTGTTTTGTCTTTGCACCAGATAGAAAACGTCTTGCTCGTGAGTAGCTGTAGGGATTTCTGACTTCATTTGCATTAAAAGGGGAACTGCAGCCCTCTATCTGATTTATACTGTACACGTAGTTTCCAATTCAATATGATTCTAGAGAACATGTTGCCAAGTCATGCTCGGAAATAGGCAAATAGAGTTTATGTAAATGTGGGAATGTATGAAACTGTTGAACCAAAATAACTGTGCTCCTGGCTGCACTGACCCAGATCTGTCAGTTCAGTGGAATACTATTTGATCTGAATTGAAGGACAGATCTGAAAAATGCAAAGCGAGGGTTGAACCAGCAGATTTATTAATAATACCATATCAGAATTATAAACAGACTTGAACACAAACACACACAGACTTTTGTTTGTCATATGTGTCAACAATTAGGCTGACACACGAAGGGACTGTCTACGTGTCAGGGTCAGTAGTCAGCTGGCTGATTACATCTCTGTAATAGATACAGTTCTTCTCATGGTCAGCGAGTGCTGTCAGCATCTCATCCATCTCCACCTGAGTGAAGGGCTCACCTGGTTTTAAGACATCAGACATGACGTAAGAGGTGGTTGTGTGAAGATGAGAGGAATGGCAAGTGCACAGAAACATATCCATACAAATATCTGCAGCTTTTCACCACACAGACTAATCTTAGTAAAAACCAAAAGCCTCTGCTTCACCTTCCTGTGTCATGTACTTAGTCAGCTCCTCTGGCTCCAGGTACCCTTTATTTTCCTTGTCCAGAACCTGGAGACACAGTGATAATTTAACTGAGCGTGTTGAATGTGATATTCTTAGAGGCTTCTGTTCCTACTAAACTATAATAACACCAAAGAGTACATAAGAAACAAGAGCTGGGCTCACCTCAAAGGCCTGAAGCAGAAGGTCCTCGGGAATGGGAGGAAATCTAAAACACACACAGAAATCATTGCTATTTTTGTCTCTCTCCTTTGATGTGGGTGTAATTCCTGATAGGAGTGTTAACTTTACTTAAAAAGTTGTTTAGCAGCTGTTCAGTGTCTGAATTTTCCGTATCCTTTGTCAGCGTTTTCAAGTTTACACTGCTGTTTCTCAATAGCCCTGGTTGTGTCTAAATCATTACTGCAGTCTACACAACTGTGAAAATGTTGCTTATCCTAGGAAAACAGAAAAAGTGAAAGCAATTGTTGCATTTTCACTCTTATTTTGGTTGAGCTTTAATTATTGGAAGAAGTTGGCAGCTCAAGGACATCAGTCAAGAGTCACACTGAACCTTACTTGCGCTCCAGCAGCACTTTGGTCATGGCTGGGAGGAACTTGTCCAAATGGACACATCCTGTGTGGTCCTCCTCCACCTGATTAAACAGGACAGGGCTTCAGGATGGTTGCTTATAACATCACCCAACATCACTTTCTCTGTATGTACATCTTTCAAGCAGACAGTGATCATTATTCTTCATTAGCACGAGAGAAAATAAAAATAAACAATATTTATAAAAATGGGATGATATTTTAATGTGTAAGTGGCGTTACAGAATCACTAATGAATTACAATGGTCACTGAAACATAAAAGCTCTGACCTGAGCCACCAAGTCGTGCAGGTCTTTTTGAGAGGGGAAGCAACCCAGGGAATAGATGATGGTGCCAATCTCTCTAAAAACAAAACACATGACAGGAAATGAACAGATAAAATCACATCAGCCCTCACTGTTTAGGAATATGTAAAGACTATTTGTGACAAATGTGGCAGCTCTGTTGTCCCTTTAGGTTCAGGTTTATCCAGTTCTTCCAGGGGCAATGGGCCACTGGTTCTCCACCCATTTTACTCTTAATATGAGTCACTTTCTCATCTCATTCAAAGGCTTTGTTGTCTTGTGGTAAACCAGGGGCATTTCACTTCACCACCAACCCAAAACTCAGTTTGGTGGAGCAGGGAAGTGTTTAGAAATCCCACAGCAGACAGTAGGTGTAGTTTTCCTCATTAACTTCATATTTACTGTGTTCACACCTTATAATTTACTCTGCTTAAAACAGAGTCCTTGGAGGTGTGAGATTTTGCAGCTCATCACATGGGGAAAAGTGCAAACACACTGATAAAACACGCTTTTACAACATATGAGCTCAATATTAACAGTTACCATGCTAACAAATGTGCAGTGAGTCAAACTGTGTAGGTTTAAATGATAGGGAGTAACTCTGCTGCTGTTGGGCCTCATGTTTCCTGCTTTCACCTGGTGGCCTTGCTTCGTCCACCACTGGAGAATAGGGGGGGTGGCTGTAAATAATCACTACCTCCCCCTGCAGGCTGCTGCTGCTGGAGCTCACCGGACATCCACTGTGTTATTCTGCTGATAATCAAACGCCTCAAAAGCTGCTGTGATCCTCTTGTGTTCATCTGTGACGTCTGGCAAAGGAGAAAAACCAACAGAGTCCAGTTAGCCGACCGCTACCTGGTTAGTGAAGCAGTAACTGCACTATACGTTCAAGCAAAGACTTCAACCACCCTCACCGTCATTTTAAATCGACAAGATACAAGATACCAAAACTGCACTGTCTTGAGATCTAAGTAAAATAATTTAAAAAATGCACAGAAAGTTTACGAATAGCCTACGACTGACTGACCAACCTGCACTCTGCTTGTTCTCCGCCATGTCTGTCGCGTTGTTCTGTTGCCTAGCAACCGACATGCCATATCCAGGGAGCAGCTTGGAAAAGTTCAAAACGTTATGGTTGAGAGTGGTACTTTACTTTACTACAGTCTAAATACATCACTGACATGTGTCTAACAAGGCCTAGTACAAACAAAGTAGCACATCCTCAATATTTGTACTCTGAAATACACCACTACATCTTTTTTCAATGTACTGTTTGCTACCAAAGGTGGCTTCCTCCCCGCCTCAGGTCTCGGTACAGGCCATATCTCTTTAGTAACAGCTAGTGTGTGTGTGTGTGTGTGTGAATCTACAATGTGTAATTGAGAAAGATTTCCTCCTCCTGCTGCTCTCAGAGCACCCGAAGGACTCAGTAATGAATATTATGATTAAGGCCGAGGACAGGGGGACAAAAGTTCATTCGTGTGTGTGTGTGGAGGGGTTGGGTTTCCTCCTTTATTAGCCTCTGTGAGGCACTTTGTGTTACTTTGAGCATGAAAAGTGCCCTATAAATTTGATTTGATTTGATATGACAACACTCTCCAGCAGAAACTCCGCAACCATCTCGTCCCCTCTTAGTTCAGGAGGAAGCTGCATCAGTCTCCACCATTGCTCGAAAGCAGAGCAGTGTTGACTCGATTGGCTGGAGATGAAAGCTATGGCCCGAATTTGTTGGTCTCTTTTACAAAACAATTTTATTTCCAGAAGCTTTCTTCCTGATGTATGTTGACTTGTGATCTGGACTCTCCTTCACTCTAATGATGAGTTTCTATCCCTGGAGGATTTCTCTTACATTTCAGTGTGTCATCAGCTTATTAATACAATTTTAACTTAAACAAAGTGTAAAATTCCCAGAAAGGTGAGTGTTGCTTTAATGCTTTTGCTCCCTCACCCCAAATACAGTATAATAGTGGTCAGTTGTGTATCTGTGTGGTATGTTTCTCCCTTTTAAACTTAAAAAGTTTTCAGAATGAAAGAGAGAGGGACAAAGTAATGTCTGCTTTCTTATCTCTGTCTTTATAAATGCAAAAATGGGTAAAAAGGTAAACAAAATCTACAACAGATAGTAGCCGAAAACCTTTCATACAGTAAACACATTCCAGATTTAAATTTAATGAGCCTACAGCCTAAAGACTGGCGGTAATAGAGGACATCCACATTGTATTGTCCTGTAAATTCATAATTCCCAACTAATTACAAGGACACTGAAACCCTCGTCAAAATATTTTAGTTACTGATTTGTACACAAAGAAATTAAGGCTTGGCCAATACTGCATAATAAAAATACAGTCTTTCATTGAATAAGTTAATTTTCAGGAAATTGTAAAGGAGAACCAAATTTACTTTCACAGCACATATAACCTGCCTGTAAATGAGACCACTTTAAAGATATAACAGTCCAGATGCACCAATGCGCCAATCAGTGTGTGCATTAAACATTAGTGTCTATGTAGAAAAACACATACCCTGCCCCCCCCCCCAAAAAAAGGAGAACTGGTACGGGGGTGGGGGAGAGGGGTTGAATAAATACAATTAAAGCAAAAAAAAAAAAAAAAACATATTTTAAATGTCAAATCATTTAAAATCAAAAGATCAACTATTTCAGCTCTTAGGAGAAAAAAGTACTCAGTTCTGGTAGCCATTAATGATGGCTTCCTTTTTACTAATATGGGAAATATTGCGTTTTGAATTCCAAACATTTGTCCCTTATTCAGCACAAAAGGTTCTTCTATTCCTAATAAAACCAATAGGAACTGGCTGTATGTGTGCCCCAGTACATGGACAGGAATAGTTTTAAAACACACGGTACATGTTTTCATCAACCATCTACAGTTTAACAGTCAGTAAAAACAGAGATTCCACATCCATTTGTGGAGATGAAAATGAAGACAATCTCTCAAGGATTAGTGGTACTTTTAACTGTAACCAGTCTTCGACAGGCTGAACCCAAGAGACCAAAACCATCTCTGGTGTGTTTCTGTGTGTTTGTGCATTCATATCTCTGGTTGCCCCTGGTGTATAGGAACTCCCTGCTCTGCTGCAGGGGCTTCTGAAAGCTCTTGTCCATTGTGTTCAACTACTTGCTGTATATGCTCCTCTTGTTCTGTCTTTACTTCATGTTGAGGTTGTTCTTCTTTTTGAATCTCTTCATGAACCTCCTGTCTCTGCTCTGCTGCTTCTGCCCTCTCCTCATCAGCGCTTGGGTTTGACAGCTTCTCCTCCACTGCCACCTCCTGCTCCTCGTGAGGTGCATTGTTGTTGCCGGTGTCCTTTAAGATGGAAAGCATGATGTAACATTATGCAATCAACAATAAATTAGCAAGAGCAGTTATACACAAGTTCACATCATTTCTTTCTACACATTAACTGGTGGTAAAGCAGAAAAAAGTATTTATCACAAATGTCTCAATGAAAGGGGAAACACCAGCCACCACTCACAGATGTTTCATAACTATACAATCATACTGCTTCAACAGAGTGTCATATCATTTATCTTAAAGTACACTAGATTAGGAAGAGATAAGAGTGTGTTTGTGTGAATGGACATGAGCATGTACAGTACCTGTGTGAGAGGTAATGGAGGAGAGAGCAGCTCTGATGGAGCCAAAAGACCATCCTGGTTTAGATCCTGAGTCTGAAGTAAGAAATCCACCATGGACACCACCTGAATTCAGAAAACACACAGTTAAACAGATTGGTTATAAAAGTAAAACTAGGCACAAATACAACAGCAGTTTAAACACAATCCACACAGACACATTATCCTCACCAGTTCATTGGCCTGTGCTCCAGGTGTATGATGGGAGCTATAGTCTGAAAGTAGCTTCATCATCTCCAAGCCATCCAACAACCCGCTGCGATCGTAGTCATACAGACCAAAAAGGAAGAATACCTCTGACACAAAATAGGAGAGGAAAGACATGTTTAAAGCCAAACTGACACACTGCTGTGGATGGCATACAGGAGGAAAACACAAGCACAATGTTAGTGATGTTAACAACTGACTGTATGAGACACAGTCACTCAACCAGACATAACCTTGGAGTATCTTTGATCAACTACTTAAAGAAAATTCAAAAGGCAAAAGTCATAGAAAATGAGTTGAGAGATTTTCTTATATATTCCATTAAGCAGACGCTGGTAAGATTAGAGCTTGTGTATTTTTTGTATTTCCTTGTTCAGGTTTGACAGCAGTAGGTGGAGAAATTAACCTTGCTCCCAGGTGCTGATTTCTGGTCCTCCTTTACCATCCTTCAGGCTGGACTGAATGTAACTCTGCAGCAACCTGCGGTACACACAGCACATTCGAGTCCATTAGTCAAAGATTAAGAGCAGTGAGGACTCAGATGTGTTCGCCCCTGCAGAAACTGAATCATATGACAGAGACAGACAAATTTAGGATTAAAACATCTGGAGTGGATTGTTAAAAATTTCACGCTGATGTTCCTTTCTTTGATGCCTCAGCAGACTGGGTGGGACTATACAGTAAATACAGAGATGATGCTGTGCGATGTGTAGCCACAAGAGGGCACAATGTGCATACTTCTCAACACATGGCCTCACAATAGGAGGAAGAGGTGCCACCTCATCAAAATTAGTGTAACATTTTACATGAAGCTGTTGGCAAGAAGACCAAACAGTGATAGTGATACTCACAGAGCCATTGGGCTTCTCTGCTTCTGTGCTTGTGATTTATAGGTAGCAGTGCTGTTTCAGCTGTTACACCTTTTGCATACAGATTAAATCTGGAGTTTTTAGTGTTTTTGTTCAATATAAGACATAAAAAGGCTTTGCAGATATTATGTCTAAGACCAGACATAAGGGAAACACTTGAGATTTAGTCCTTGCATAGGCCATGGATGAAATAATGGGTAATCAATGGCAGTGTGGTAGGAGTGCTTGATTTCTGTCCATTCAGACTGCACACAGTGCTCCTGTGAATCCATGTGCTTTGTTTGTGGAGGGAGGTACAGATCACATTAGCTCCAATACTTCACAGCTGACAAACAAACACTTAACAGACTTGATCAATCTATGTGACAGAGCAGGGCACACATCCATCAGTCTTATCAGATAATAAACTCTCGCCACACTGTCGCCAACACACTGGGGTGGTTACTTCTCTCACTTTACTCACTGAACGAATGATCAGCACATTTCTACCCTACAGTAGCAGAGATGTGAAAGTAGACATATTTCATATTTGCAACATGAAGCAGCTGTTGTTGCTCAAGTAGTCTTATCAGTGCATGGTGCAGGCCACATCATTAGCACAACACAGCAGCCAAAGTCCACAGAGAGTGACAACACAGGAGCTGCTGAGCCCAATAAAACAGACGGCAGGTTGGACAAACTTAGACGTGGTCTACATTACTCACCTGCGGTCCTCTTCTCCTGAGCCAAAGGGATTGGGTAAAGCTCGGGAAGGATTATTTGCATCCATCGTTTCCTCTCTGTGGGATAAACAAATTAAAACTCAAATTAAAATAGGTCAAGATGCATCAGCAACTACAACAGAGCTGGAAGATGGTTTGTTTGTGTTACCAGCCTTGGCCATTCTCATATTAACACCCTCAGTTACATGTGGAAATGCACTTCTTATAAGAATATTTATTGGAAAATATATATTCAAAAAAAATGTTTTGTTTTGTGTGAAATAGGAAACAAGAGGAGGGAATGTACCTTTGTGTCCCTGGTAGCCCTGGTGCAGCCAGACTCAGGTGAATGAGCAGTAGCAGGTATAGGACTCCAAGACACTCCATGATCACACCTACAAGCACACAGCCATGTTACAACCTCACATTGCACCTGTACAGGTTGATGTCACTTTTACCATAAAATAAACACACACTTGTGCCATTAAATATTCCCGTATAAGTGGTGTTAGGAGTGGTTGATGATAAGTGATGATTGCACATTGATGAATACAAACTGGAATTTCCACATGGCTACTGAGTATATGCAAAACCAGTATTCATCTCTTTGTGTCAGTTGTTTCTAGTCAGTTTCCGTGTTACAGCCACTGCCTACAAACCATTCACAAAGAAGATATAGCTGTGCTGCAGCGTTCACAAGTTAAACAGATAATGGACCACTATAAGGCTCATTATGGGAAAATCAGAATCCCTACATCTAGTTATATCCATGTGTCTCCTGTCAGTCCAGTCCAGCAGATGTGTTAAGTGTCTTTGCTCTGGACTGGCCTGCTGCTACTGAAAGGCACCAGAATAATAAAGCAGCTACATGCAGCAATGCTAATACCACCACGGCTCACACACAACCCCACATGACCCACGGGTGACACCAGCTCTCTGCAGCATTATTACAGCCTGGGCAGCGTTAGTATGAACCCGAGTGGTTTCCTTCCTGCTTATATAAGGGAATTAATACATCAACAAATACATGCAAAAATGAATGAGAGCAGACTGTTTAGCCTGCTGACTACGCGTTTATTATGAGGTGAACTATTTCTATGGAGTAGTGCTCTACGTCTGTGTCCAGAGCGATGACCTACCTGTCAACATGGTGGACGTGTGGACAGTAAGAAGCTTTACCTCGGGCAGGTTTTGCTTTTACTGCTTCATATCTGGAGAGCACCTCTGTCCCGCACCGCCCTGCTCGCTCGCGCCGCCCGGTCTGCACTGCGCAACGGCGACGGCAACACGCGCCCACCCACGCCTCCTCCTCCTCCTCCTCCTCCTGCTCCTCCATCAGCGCGCTGTTTTGGTCAATGACAGGGTCCACGTGGAAGAAGGGAGCCGCCGTCGTGTCAGTGAGTTTGCGCAGGAAGCCGCTCTTTGTGTTGTGTCTGTCCGGGTTTTCCGCCACGCCACGTCCACACACCGTCAGTTCAGACTCCGGTAGACCGGGAGGAGCCTGGTAGTCTGCTCCCAGCCGTCATAGCACAGTAGTAGTAGTAGTAGCTTCACACTGCACCAGGGCCGTTGCATAGGGGAGAGAGGTGATCAGGGACCCACTGTACACCATGACCATAGACTGTATGACCATGACCCACAGAAGTTAATACACAACTACAATTTTTATTCTCTAACAGCAGATGTGTTTTTTTAGCTTGTAACCTTTACTCAGGTGCCATATTCCCTGTTGTAGCCTACAGGTTCCTGTATGTTCCTGTTTCCTGTGTAGTACAGTGTAAGTGGTGGCTGTTTGCTCTCAAACTAAAAGCCAACAAATGCACCATGGGTATGTGGTTTACACAGGCAAAATAATCAGTGTCCAAATAATGCGTTTTCTTCTTGAGACAGCAAACAAAGCAGGAGCTCTGGTAAGGAGCTCTGGTAAAACCCATATACACACCCAGGTGCATGCTGGTCCCATTCCCAAACCGAATTACCTGCATAAAGCAGTAGTGTGTTCCTGCAGACTCAGAGGCTGCACTTTCAGGGCTGCACTGTCAGGACCATAGTTTCAAGACCGCACTGTCACATTGTCTCTTAACAATGCAAGAGAGGAGCTGCTGGGCAGAATCAAAAATGCTGCAGGGATTTCCTGTTCTGCTGTTCAACTTGCATACACCTCAGCCCCCCCCCCCCCCGGCAATATTTTTTCATATACTGTGTTTTGAGTGTATATCTGTGTATATAAATGCCCTGATAGACTAGACCTATCCAGTGTGCACATGTGTTCTTTAATTGCTAGGACTATAGGAGGTGCCGCTTAGAAACTAGGATCCTAGAAATGTGGTCCAACAATCAGCTCCCAGTACAGCAATTGTGAGGTGGCTGGCAGTATGGTCCTGACACTGCAGCCCCCCAAGGTCTGTGGGAATATATTATTGACATAATTAACCTAACGTCCCTATAGCATTAGCCAAAAATAAATAAAATATCAAATAACTAACCTAAACAAACTAGTGACTATAGTTTGGTTATACATTTGAAGTGGTCGATACATGTTGCAGTTTGACCAAATGTCCAGGAGGTGGCGCAGAGCAGCTGCATGGAGAGTGGAGGTCAGGATAAGGAGATTGAAGGAGAGAGGAAGAAAAAAAGGAAGAAGTTAGCCAGTGGAGTTTAGTTTGTGAGGAGCCTGAGCAGAGTGACTACATGTTAAACTGTGTCTTTTAACTGAAGTGTTGTAATTCCCCAGCAAAGAGTTAGACTGATGGGAGAGCTGCTGTTGGAGCAGAGGATTCAGGAGGAGCACGAGGTAATGTGTTAATCTTAGTAGTGATAGCTCTTTGGTGAGTGTTGTCTTTTTCAGTGCTAGCTTAAAAGTGATGCTGCCTTTTATGAATGTGAAGGGGAAAATACAAAAAGAGAAACATGTTGTGGCTGATTTAAAAAACAACCAAAAAACTGTGATTTTTTTTTAAATGTGATATTAACTACTATATTCTAGCCATGGCCATGTTGTGTTTTGTGAGTGTCTGATAAAATGTTATAAAGTATCCATAAGATATTGGTTTTCATCTGCATCCTAATGTTTGGTCTGCAGGCGTCTCCCTGTGGCTGAACTCGGAGGAGTCGAGGAGCAGCTCCATGGATCTGGATCCTTCAGCTTCTCCCCTCAGATTCCAGATAAGATCTAATCGAACACGACATAATATGTTGCACTAACTAAACAAACTAGAGAATGAAAGGCTCATAGTTGATTTACTGACAAAAACAACTTTTGTCTTGACTTCTGCTCAAGCAAGGATTCAGTTAAACAATTGAAGATGAAATGACTGAGGACTAAAAAAAGGGGGGTTATAACTCGCAGAAGTTAAGTACCTCAGTGAAATTATATTAAATTATATTTTTTATTCCAATGTGTGAATCAGAGGGCCTTGTGTTGTCATCCAGCCCACATTCACAAGAGTGTTGTTGTTTTTTTATTCTGTGAGAAATAATGCTATCACACAGAGCACAGTTAGCGTTTTCATCCTCCTTATAGAGCCTGTAACAGTCCCTTTAATGTCGCTATTTTATTGTCTTCATAACAAGTGATTACAATAAATTGACAAAAATTACATTGAAAGGGTCACGGACCACATCAAGTGAGATATCAGGTGCAAATATCCAAATGATTGTGCCAAATCATTTACAGTTCACCTTAAGTGTGTTCAGTCCAGTCCATACACACAGACATACCACACAAAACTAGAGGGGTAAATGCCAGTAACCACTGTACTGCAGATATTTGACCACAAGATGTCCCAGTTACTCTTGATTTAAATTATTACTAACAGCATCATATTTACATCTGCAGAACATTATCAATAAGGAGATTAGTTTTAATTCTCTACCATAACTTAATGTGCAAAAATATCATTACGAATTATCACATCAGTGATGGAGTCTGGAAAAACTCAAAGTAGATGAGAAGCTTTTATTTTGTTTCAGTGTGGATTTGTTGTCTCTTATTAAATTAACCCATAATAATATGATATAATTAACCTAACCTTATTAATGATATGAAGTAATAGAGTAAAAAAAATATTATTCCTACTTTTGATACTTACTTTTCAGAGGGAGGTCAGGTATAGTATACACACACACACGCACTCACACACCAGGTCAAGGTAAGTTAATATTATATCATAGCTGTGAAAATTAATTATCATGCAGATCTTTGACTGGCTCCCAGAGAGTGTGATGTGTTTTCTGTGATTCACACAGAACTGATGAATGTTCATCTGACACAACACATTCAAGATCTTTCATCTGTCCCAAAGGGAAAATGTTTCACACCCCTGCTGCCGGTCTCCAAACACTGGACCAACAGTGTTGAACTGTATGTAACAGTGAAGGGAAAGATTGTGTTTTGTACATAGTGGAACTAAAGAACTACAACTTTACTGGTAATTAAAGCATGATATAAAGTCTAAAAAGGATGGAAATAGAGAAAAACTGAATTTGATGTGCTGCACAACAAACTATATATATGTATATGCCCCAGTAGTCTCAGTGTTGAATGTGCAAATCGTGTCAGTGGGCTTTGAGGCTCGGTTTAGAGGCAGTGTCCCACATCACCTCACTCTGCTCCGTTGTCTCTTTTTATCTGTTTCCCATCTGCCTCCCTCTCGTCTGAAGTGATGCCAGACCTTACGCTCAAATTCCTAAAAATAGAAAAACGATTGAGGTGGCAACACAGCAGCATCGTGGTAAAACACACACACACAAAGTTTGCAGTCAGCGTGTGGGAGAAAAATAGTAGGCCTGAGAGAGAGAACATCTGAAAGAGACTGTGATGGTAACAATGAGTTGAGGCACAACACAGCATATAAATATTAATGAAACAAGATTTCATTCAGTCAGCAGAATACAACGTGTGTATGTGTGTGTTAATATGTAAGATTTGTGCTACTAATATTACTCACAAGTCTTTTGCACACCCACAGTGTTCAGTCTGTATAGTAACATGACAGGGTGTCAGTTCAAACGACAGACCAGTGTCACTGAGGCCTCTCCTGATCACATAATTTTGAGACAGTCATTGGTCCCGAAGGAGACATTTGTCTTTTTGATGCCTGAGCTGTGTGTGGTTGAAGGACAGTACCAACCTGCTCTGCTCCCAAGCTGCTGCACCTTGCTTTAAAAGTGCTGAAGTGCTTTAAATTTCTTTGTACTTACATTGTGGTTTCCACTGCCTGCGGTCAAAGTGCAGCTGAAATTGACTTTTGAAAAATTGATGCATGTAAAAATGAGACCAAAAAGCATCTTTAGAAGTTGTTGTGTGTGTCCTCAGTGGTAACAGCTTGGATCTGACTTCAGCCAAACTCATTATAATTTTCTGTTTGTTATATAAATTGATTTTTCGAGTTATTTTTGTTTAAAGTTAGCGTTTGTGAGCCCACTGCATCCTCAGTGTTTGTTTTCTGTCCAAGTTGCATGTTTCAGTATTTATCACATTAGACTTAGATTGAATATTCACATTCCTTTTTACTGCATCTAAGTTTGAAAGTTGAGATGAAACTTTAGGCTTTTGTAGCTTGCTCATGTGAAATCCATGAAGTCAGAGAAAAAAACAACACAAAGAAAAAACACACTCAGCCATATACAGTCACACACACACACACACACACACACATATAAAGGTCAAGGAGGAAAGTATTTGACTTTCCTCTGGAAACTTTGAGGACCTGTGGGTGGGAGAGACCAACCATTGCTCTAATCACACAAAAATTGGTGACACGCGTTAAAAGCCCAGAAATATAGTCAAACATCTCCGTTCTTCTGCGTGACTCACCGAGCGGCTCTACACTGTGGCGGCTCATTATTTCACAGCCGGCTGGTACATAAACATTCAACTGACACTCATTTACAGGAAAGGAGATTACTCTGTAATTGTTAACATGAGTCGCTGCCTAGTATCTGTATGTGTGTGTGTGATGGTGATGCATTTGATCTAGAAAACACTTTCCCTCTCTCACGCACAGCAGCCAAACAGATAGAGAGGTGGACATGTGACGCAGACACCAGGATGGTCAGGCACTGATGTTGTTCGTGCAGATCAAACCACAAAGAAAGTTGTTAAAACAAGTCTCCTGCTGCTCCGACTGTGTTTCCTCTGGTTGAATACAAGTGACCGCGCTGTGGGATGATGTGGCTTTCAGTCGCTGTCAAAGGCAAAAGCAAACACCTTTACTGGTGTAGGTCCAGGTCAGGATCGGATGCACAAGAATTTTCCAACTGGACAATTTTCTTTGAAATTGAAGACACTTTTTTTCACACTTCATGAGGGGTCACTGCATCAGTACAGAATCCTGACAAAGCTTTCTGTCCATCCACTGAGCTACAATGTAGAGCAGCAGGGCATCAGGATCATCGGGTTAAAGATGTGAGTACTCACACCCAGGGTTATTAAGGCCACTGTGCTCCTGGGAAAACTCAGAGCTATACAAATGATTTCATAGCCCTGCCCTGATCTTTGCCTCGTCACAGTTTCATCACAGAGAGACTTCCTTGGACTTCTAGTCTTTGTTTTTATCCTGAGAGTGGAATTACAGGACCATGCGTAGCCCACACAAGCGTGTGTCTTTCTGTGGTATGACGTCCATTGGATTTAATTTGCCACAGGTGAGCCCCAGTGGTTTCATGCAGAAACGCTGGAGAGGGGGAAAGTGTGGGCTGATGGGACAGTTGTGACCCATATCTGAAGTAAACAAACACAGCTGTAAAAGTAAAACAAAAGGGATGAGGAGGAGAGGTTGAGAAAAACAACATGTTAGAAAAGGATGAAGATGGAAAGACATGTTTTCTAATAAGTCAGAAGATAGAAATGTACTGCATGTTGTACAGCATATTAAAAGTCGTGGATAGCTACAGTACTGTCATGTGCATTGCATTACAAGTTTCATTTCAAAACTTTCAGCATCCCTTGGAAGTGCAGGTGAGTGAGACTCCGTCACACAGATCCTCTAAGCAGCTGACAGTTACTTATGGTACTGTGCACATGACAGTATATTTTGGGGAATCTTTTTTTTTTCTTAAAAATTTGACAAATTCCCTGCTGGTATTTTCCAACCACTTCTCTCACTTCCCAGCACCATGTCACGCAACAGCATGGCTCTGTTTGTCTTTAACATAGCCCAAGTGCATTCGCATGCATACTCACACAAGCGCGTACACTGGCAGACACACACACACACACAGAAGCCCTGCCTCCATTCAGTTATGTAACAAGGATTAGGTTTCACTATTCTGTGGCCCCAACAGTCAAAACTACGTGAGCTATTTTTAACCCCGCACCCCAATATAATATCAACAGAGGCGTCCCGTATTAACAGTCATCGCTGCCCCCACTGACATGTCCTCCTGACACTGATACTCACTGCATGGGCCTCCCACAACAACGCCAGTTACTGTTGTCGCCCTGTGAACACTTCCTCTGAGGACACAGCAAAAAGTTTTGTAACCTGGGACTAGTTTAACTACAATAGTACGAATCTATGCAACATTAATAAGTGTTGAGAAGTGGTGGAGCGTTGCTGACGTAAATGCAACAGATACACTCGATGCATTAATGAAATTCATGATGTTACATTTTTTTTAACATGGGAAGCACAGCACGTCTTCAAGTGAGAAAAGTGTTGCTAGTTGACTAAGAACAGACAGAGGTACCAGATCTGTGAAGAGAAGAAAAAGTTGCTTTAACATTATGGAAACTATGAACTCTGAGATATCAGGAGGTGTTTGCTACCAAGTCAAACCATGTCAGGAGGTTGTTCAAACTCACTTTATGTGAAGGCAATAAAAACAGCTTGGATTCAACACTGACAGTTAATGAGTGTCATCCAGAACCTGTTGAGCCAGAGGACAACATTTTAGATATGTTGGAGACAGGATGGGATTAGAGATGCAAAGTATGTATGTAAGGATGCCAAACATTTTTCACCTGCAACACACACACACACACACACACACACACACACACTGTTCACTAGTTCCATAGTATAGAGAGTTTGTTTGAAGTGGTTCTTGTCACATTCCACAAACTTATTCCTCTGGGATTTTGGTCATTACGATGGGAAAACCAGAGGAAGCACTAAATCTGTTACAGTGACTTCACACACACACACACACACACACACACCTGCTGTTACATACTGTGACAGTCTCTGTTACAGTTCCTACAGAAGTCAGACTCACACAGAGACATATTTCTTTATAACACTGGCAAAATCTACCACATACTGCATGTACACACACACACACACACACACACACACACGCATACACACCAGTGCATAATGCACAGAGCACAGTTCCGGTTCATGGGCGTCTAATTGCAGGCTTGTGTCCAGCCAGGACTTGATGTCCTGAGGATCCAGGGTCATTTCTCCACAGGCATCTAAAAGGGGGTACCACGCTGTCAGGGCCAATCACCTGAGAGCTGAGAGCAAGTGCTGCCTTAATACACCCACATACACATGTATAGTACACACACTATATACAGTACGTGTGGTGTATGTACTTCAGAGGGCTCACACACATTTTCATGCAAATACACACACATGCAGACAATGTAATGACCCACACATTACAACGACGTGCATACAAAGTCACGTACAAATGCAGTAACACAGAGGTGGAAAAATGTTCACTAGAAGCTGCTGGGGTAATTAAAATGGTCAGGTTGTCATGGTAATGTCTGAAAAGGTCAGAAGGGATCACACTTCACTTTAGAGTGAAGTTAGAATTACTTCCTAAATCTACACTCTTTATCTCCTCGTCTCAGTATATCAGGCCTTTGTCGAGTTCCCTCTAACTTTAGTTTCACTCATCGCTGCGTTACGTGCACGAACACGGAGCTTGATCTGAACTTAAACTGCTGAATAAATAGTCTATAAAAATATCACTGATTCCATTTCATGGCTGGAAGGTATAAGTCAGCTTTACTAATTAAAACGTTTTATTATTAGAATGAGTGGATAGAAACTGTGTGTCTGAGTGTTTCAACAGTGGTATATAAATGGGTACAAATACAGCTGCACACTATTAAAACTTCGCTGTTGTTCCTTCTTTGTTCGTTTGATAATTAAAAGTCTCCACGATACCTCAGGTTTCATGATCCCAAAATTGTAAAGCTAACAACACCTGATATAATAATACTGTCTCAGCAGCATCTTGTTGAGTTTTTGTTGAAACAAGATTTACTTTCATAACTAGAAAATATTTACATTTGAATTATTTTTACCCTTCAGACAGACGGCATAACAATGATAATAGATGATGGGAAAATAAGATGAAATGAGAGTGCTATATTTGGTCGCTGCTGCGTAAATTGACTGTGACTAAGTATCGGCATCATTGATTATCATACAACAGACTGACTGCAATCATTGAGCAATCAATTTCTAAATTAGCTGCTGCAGCACTAGACACAACTCAGGGATACACAGACACACAGGCACATAAACCACATCTGAAATAATATTTATATCAAGTGTTAGTCATCTGTACTTTTTCTTTTTTTTTTTTGGCTCTGAGGACCACCCTGTGAGGAGAAGACTTGGAAATCAACTGACGAGTAGAGAATATAGAAATATTTACATACTGCATATTTGAATCGGCAAAAAGCGATGAACCATTTTCAACTGACTAATTTCAGGGACTAAAAATATGAGGCAGTGTCATGGTGAAAAAAGGGAGTTTACATTAGAGATTTGTGCCTCAGGACCTGTGAGCTGAAGTTATGAGTTTTTAAATAAACTAAGAGCCCAGTGAACGAATGAGGAACAGCTAAATCCTTTTTATGTGTTTGTACTTAAAATAGATTTCACTTAATGCGTTGAAGTGAACTTTTAAAGTGTTTCAGTCCCAACTTTATTTTATACATCCCATACACTGTGCATAGGAAATACTAAAGAGTTTGGGTAAGATGTGCTTCCGAATGTGATGTCCTCTCTGTCTAGTGATGGTCAGATTGTAGTAAAGTGTGCTCACACTGCACAAGAGAAGATTTTCATTCTAGACAAACCAGCAAACCAGCAGAAGTAGGTCTGCAGAGAGTAGCTCTGTGACTGTAACCACCGAAGAGCTCTTGTCTCCTTGCAGGTATTCTCGCTTCTTCACTGATGACACATTTTTGTATTTCAGCAGCTGAAACTTGCAAACACACTGGAGTGGTCCTCAACGTGATCTTAGATTTCTCAAGGATTCGTCATCACTGTGTGAGAGATGTGAAGGAGTGTGTGTCTCCACTAAGCAGCAGACAGGTGAGCTGAGACACACAAACACTACTTGTGCATGTTAATTAGGGAGACAGACATCACACACACACGCACACAGTCTCTATCTTTAGCTGTACAAGGAGGCGTGTAATTAATGTTCAGATATGGAAGTCGTGAGGTGGAAACATGAACATTTAAACAACTATTAATTTCTCATCAGGAGCCGAAAGACAGAGAGAGAAGAGGGAGAGGAGAAAGAAAAGAAGACCAATGGGGCATGAGAGATGGATGATACCAGACCACAGTTCATTATTGTCTGTCGGCTCATAAAAAGCAGTGTTTTCTCTTTCAATGCTTTGAAAGGTGACCCCCCAGAAAACAGCTGAAGATAACTTTGTTCTTCAATTGAATGTTCAGCATTAGTACACCTTCATTAGCTCGATCGCTCGGTGAGAAGCAGACTGTGATTCATCCCTTTGATTGTTTCAGTCACCACACACAGCACAGAGCACTCCACAGTCTTTACCTAAGAAAATCCCCAACTTCAGTTTAAGTCAAACTGGAGAGTGATTTTCTGCAGACTAGCCATCACTGGAAACTTTTCTGTATATATATTCTCCATTTATATGAACTATATGTATTTCTGCAGTCTCCTCAGTGCTCAGACACCCGTCACACCTCACACCTGCTTCGTCTTCCTGGTCACCTCCTCTGCACAGGTGCTGCTGTAATAGAAACAAACATGCATGTGTGTGGGACTATGAACATCTGAGCTGAATGAGCAGCTGACTGATTAAATATCTGTCTGTTTTTCTTCCAGTGATGTTTATACATCTTCTCGTCATGACTGGAAGTGATTAAGACCATTAAAAAAAAATCTGCATTGAAGCTGTGCCCATGGCAATGTGGATCATATGCATCACTGAGCAAATAAGACGTCTTGCAGAGAACGAGTGTGATAATGAATCTGCTTTGTGTTCACTCGGTGAGTTTAAAGCACCTGTGCTGGTTAAACATTAAGAGAGCGTTTCTGTCACATGGGTCTTGTGCTACAGTATAAACAGTATAATCACACTTGGACCATTTATGGGTTATTTTGTTTTCCAGTGGAAAATGCAGCAGGACAATCTCCATTCCCATCTAAAGGTCAAATACTGCATATCTCAGGTCCTCACCAGTATTGTCCCTATAGAAAACGTAGTGAGCAAGACTTACTTAAACATCATGGGGAACATAATGAAGTCATCCCAGTTATTGTTTTTATCAGTTAAGTAGCAGGAAAATGTTGGCCTGGATCCATGTGTTGATATCAGAAATCAAACACTGGCTCTGTGCTGCAGAACGAGTGTTACAGATAAACCTTAGGGGAGAGAAATCAGAGAAATCAGAGCTCCGCTGCACAAATTTGATTTTGTATATGGATTTAATCATTAAATATTAAAATGAAACGATATGATACGTGATGGAGGGAAACTCACTCAGTCGGACAGTTGAAGCACTGTTGATAACTGATTATTTTAATGAAATGTAAAAAAAAAAAAAAAAACTACACTGAGTCCACTTCATTTCCCAAAAACAGATAAATACACAATAAGCCAAAGTTAACAATGAATGTGGCTGATAGCATCATTTCATTTCTCAACAGTTAATGTTATTATTATGTCTTTTGACCGTGATAATGTGCAGGTCAGTGAAAATCTGACATCATGACAGGCTTAGTTCATTCATTTAAACAACCCATGTGAAGGGCTGGCAGGTGCACGTGCATCATAATCATGAAGGTATCATAAGATAAAGAAGTGAAGAGTGACTGAGCATCAGAAAACCTTGGACTTATAAGAGATGGCATGATAACACTTGGAGGATGTTGTCTCCTCTGGACCACGTGTCTCTTGAACTGTCCTAACTCACCTCTAGTGAAGTCAGATCACTACACATTTAGATGGCCTCGCCTCTGTAAGCTGTGGATGTTCTCCCTTGGTTCCCTGGTGTGGGAACCACCGCCCTACATGCTCTGCACCTCCACCCCTTCCCTGCTGTTATCTCCACCCCTGTCCCCCTCCTCCTCCTCCTCCTCCCCCCTTTGGTCATATCCCACCGCTGCACCGGTGCGCTCATAAACCCAGAGCGCAACCGGAGCGCAGTGGGAGCGTGGGAGAGCTGGGCAGAGGAGAAAGACCACAGACATCTCTTTGGTCGTGACACGCGGAGGCAGCAGAAGAAGTGCCTCAGCGCAGCATCAGCGGTGAAAGTAGAGGAGAGGAGAAGAAGAAACACGGAGCGCCTGATCTTTCAGCCCCGCAGGGAGGAGACACGCAGAGGAGGAAAGATTCCCCGCAACGCAGTGAGGGCGTCGGATGAGGAGAAGAGGAGAGCGGAGGGCATCGGATAGGCAACAACAAGGAGTGAGTAGGAGACCAGTCAGTGTTTGTAGGAGACAGAAAGAGAGCTCGTCCTGAAACTCACTGCAGGCTGTGAATAAGTTTTCAACTCTGCTCACACTGGCTGCATCGTTTTCAGAATAAACTATAGAGCATTGAATCACAGTACAATAGCAATAACACGTTTCACATAGAAGTTCATGAGAATAAAAATGAACAAAAATGTTCCTTCCACAGTGTGAGTTATTTTATAAACCTGATTTCTGACATTGCTTAAGTTCTTGTCATTTAAAGGATATTAACTAAAGTTGGAGGAGTGATGGACTGCACTGATCACACAGCAGCAGCAGCAGCAGCAGCACAGAGGGCTGACTCTGAGCTGGCCCTGATTATAAGATATTATTTTATCTAAATGGCCAACTCATAGTTTATATGTGATGAGTATACAAACCTGTTGGTGGGAGGAAATCAGCCAGAGAGTTTAGCCTTTGTACTGTCTCAACATGGACTCAGCTCATTTGCCATTTCTTTCACTTTGTGCTTGTTTTGTGACATTATGAAGATACGACAGTTCAAAGTATTTTTAATATTTAAAAAGAAATCAGGATTGTGCCATACAGTTGGATTGAAATCCAGTCCATTGTTCAATTCCACAACTTGAATTTGGAGTAGAAAACAGAGATGTGATGTGTCGTATCCTCAGCGTAAAAGATCATATGCTTTTATTAATTTTCTGTCCGGTCTGAGTCATCCTGACCAGACTCCACCTCCAGACCCTCCCATACCTTCTCCTCCTCTGTTCAGTTACTTCATGCAAACACACATTCATACTCCTGCTGCACAGTATGGGTGGAAAAGACATTATATCATAGTAGTTCAAAATGCTTAAGTGATCTCTGGCCGTATTTAGTTGTTATGTTTGAGATCACATTAACGTAAAGTCTGTGGTTTAACTGTAATGTTTGCTATTCAAATACAGTCTATTTTGTGATTTTAGGATTTCTGAACTGACTTTGTTAAATATGATGTTGTTACAGAAAAGTCACAGTACATCATCAAGCCCTAATACATGTCTCCCCTCAGCCCATCTACTGATTTGATTTTGATAAACAGGATGCATGAGCAGAGCTGAACTGTGAATATGTCTAAATGGAGGATCTTTGTTGTGTGTAGAGCCAGTGTGAGCAGATACAACGACTGTAACACTCCTCAACCTTATACATGCCCTTCTTTCTCAGCATGACTTTACTGTGCTGTGCCTTAAAAGCAGGAACCCACAGTAATACACAGCTAAACCACTGTGCAACATGAACAGGAGGACTAAATGCACGTGCTTGACTCTTGGCAGTGTTAGGATTTAGAGGCCATTTAAGGGATGATGAAGGTGATTTATTTATGAAGGCTTCTAAAATTAACAGCTAAATGTGTCGACTGAAGCAGGTTAGAAAAGACAGGAAGAGGAAAGAAGTCTGAGGGGGAAAAAGATTCATTGGCAATTTTCTTTTTCTTATTTCACCTGACAGTGGCAGCTCCAGACTTATTGGACCCTAAATCCGCCACTCACAACACCAAGCCCCGCCTCTCCTTCTCCACAAAGCCAATCACACTGACTCCCCGGGAGGAGAGTGAGGTGAGAGAGAAAAGAGAGAAGTCCAGACTTTAAAAGTAATTATTTTTGTCACAGCGACTCTTACACAGTCTCTGTAAAACAGGCTTTTTTGCCACCATCATAGGTTATTTCAGGGAGGAGTGAATGCAGGTTGATTGATCAGTTGTGTTGCAGGTGGTTGCCACGGTGATGAAATGGAAGACGGTGACTGCCATCTTTCTTTTGGTGGTTCTGTACCTGGTGATGGGAGCAGCAGTCTTCAGATCCCTGGAGCAGCCTCATGAGAGGTAGGCGAGTTGAAAGTGTCAGAGGAGCCGCCTTCCTATCTACCCATTCATTTAGTAATCAGACTCCTGCTGTGGTCCTCCTGCCTACTACTTCTGCTGCCACATATTTCCTCTGTGCCGCTGAAAACTGCAGGTTTAAAGCCCCTTCAAAACAGTGCAGAGTGGATCGTTTGAAATGAAATCATTACCAACATATTTCTAAATGTTCTCATATTGTGAATATATTAAAGGACGTCTTTCAAAGTCTTCAACTTGATTTTAAAGGAAATTTTCTTTTTCTAAACCCGAGACCTCTGTGATGAATCTTCTAAATGGTATTTGTTCATTAATATTGAACTGTGTTGGCTCAAGTTGTAGAGGTCAGAGGTTATTTTGTTGTATGTAGTGTGCTTAATGTCACAATGTCCATCAGCTATGCAGATGACACCCATATACCAGTCTCTCTCTCTCTCTCCCAGTGCCCAGCGTTTGGCCATTCTGTCCCAGAAGCTGGAGTTCCTGTCCAGACACTCCTGTGTGAACCAGACCCAGCTGGAGGAGCTGGTGAAGGTGAGACTGACTTAACATTTACCAAAGATGTAATGATTAAATACTGAAATGTATTGTTTCCCCTATAACACACACACACACAGCTGTGATTGAGCTTATGTAGCTGCAGCAGCTTCAGCACCATGGACAGTTCCTTCAGCTCCACTTTAAAGGAGTGGAAGTTTTTAGTCCTGTTCTCAGTCCAGATCCAATATCTGTCAGAGTATCTCGCTTTAATTCATTAGACAGGCAAGCAAACAAACACACGTTCCTGGCTGACATTATCACTTTAATAACAGCTGTTTTGAACACAGATCTCACTCTTTTTCTTTTTGCAGCAAGTTGTGTCTGCTATCCGTTCAGGAGTGAACCCTGCAGGGACCCTGACCAACCACAGCAGTCTGTGGGACCTGAACTCTGCCTTTTTCTTTGCTGGGACTGTCATCACAACCATTGGTACTCTACACACACACACACACACAGAGAAACACACACACAGAAATGATTAGAGAAAAACAAATCCAATTGTATTATGTGAGTGTTTTCTGTGCACATTCTCTTGACTGTCGCTGTTGTGGTCAGTTATGTAACATGATTTACCACTGTGGGAAGTGGAGGAGTTTCTTTTGTCATTAAATCTACATCTGCTTTCTTAATATAATCAAACTGTCCACATTATCATACCAATGCACGTTTGCACTGTATGTCTGTGAATGTTCTCATTCATCCAGGTCATTGTTATCTCTCTCTCAAATTGAATCGAAGGCAACTGGACTTGTATTTGTCTGTGGAAGACGTTTCGCCTCTTATCCAAGAGGCTTCATCAGTTCTTATGCATTGGTCTCTCTAGTCCGCACTAGTCTGACTAGTTGCCTTTGATTCAATTTGAGAGAGAGATTTGCACTGTATAAGCATATATAGTGTGTGAGTTCGTCAGCTGCTTTAGTTCAGATGCCAGGTTGAACAGAAATGAGAACATTACAAACTAGGAATCTAAGTACTATAAACCAATTCACAAAATATATGATCTGTTGATTGCTGTAATTCCCATTTGAAGGAAAACTGCATTTGAACACATTGTCTGGTCAGTCACTGCAAAATGAATTAATGAATAAATGAGCAATGAAAGCCTCCTATTAACTGTTGAGATCAATTTAAGGGGATCCCACATCCTGTGTGTGTGTGTGTGTGTGTGTGTGTGTGTGTGTGTGTGTGTGTGTGTGTGACATACTAGCTATGTGATGTGCAGAGTAGGAAACAAACATGAAGACACCACAACAGACCAAACAGACCGCTGTGCTCGTCTCAAAGCTTTGGGAGCACTGGTGATTGATTCCTTGTTTCAGCTTCTTTCTGTCTTCTCTCCAGGTTTTGGGAACATCTCTCCCCACACAGAGGGCGGACGAATATTCTGCATTGTCTATGCGCTGCTAGGGATCCCTCTGTTCGGTTTTCTCCTGGCTGGTGTAGGAGATCAGCTCGGCACCATATTCGGCAAAGGCATTGCCAGAGTGGAGAAAATGTTTGTGGTGAGTCTGGAGATATGGGCGTAACACTCATGACATACACACAGGTACTGGGGAACAGTATTTCTCACACACACAGGAGAGTTCACACAAGTTCATGAATGGCAGGCAGAAACTTTATATAGGCAAACATGAATAATTCATAATATAGCACTCTTGACAACATCCTTACCCACAGCAGCTCTTTTAGTTCATATTTAACACAGCAAGACATGTGGGAAGGCAGGGTGACTTATAGGCAGCATAAGGAACTTGATATTATGTTTTGTATTATTATAATTACATGATATATACAAATATAATGAAAATATACATACAATGTACAATATTACTATAAAGAATTCCTCATTGATATACAAAGTTAGCTGACATTCACATTCACATATATTTAGATGTAGACAAGAAATAAGCATATCGAGAATTTTTCATGGTATAGATAATCCTTCAGTGAGCACACTCTGTATAAACTGGCAGCTTTTATTGTGGAGTAAAAATGGCTGAACCAGTTAAGGTGGACTTTTGTTTAGCCCTTTATTTCATTAATCTTACAGAGATTACAGAGTTTACAGTGTGTGTGCTATGTGTGTATAAATGATCCATGTGCCTGCTCCCTTAAACACATTTGCCCTTCATTTACATTTTAATGAGTCATTCTCCAGCTGAGTGGATTTCTGTACGTCAGCCTAAACTGCTGTTGTTTGGCAGATTAAAACCTGAATCCAGATGTGAAGTTACGGAAAGATAGTCTTTAAACAGTAAATAAATAAAAGTCTGTCATCCCGGTTTCACAAACTAAAATGCTAAATCTGATTGAATAAGAAGCAGATCACGTATCTTCTGTTAGACAGTAAAATTTTATATTGATCTTTATCATATATTTTGATTTTGCCAACATGATTGATACCTGCATTAATGTGTCCTAACTCTGCAGATGCCAACTAAGTGAAATACAGTCTGCGTTAAGGTTTTTAAAGTTGAAGTTGCCGTACATTTTGCTTTCTAGTCTTGAATGAGATGAACCAGGAATCTGAATCCAGAATGTGTAATTGAGAGAGATTTCCTCCTGCTGCTGCTCTCAGAGCACCTGAGGGACTCAGTAATGAATATTATGATTAAGGGCGAGGACAGAGGGACAAAAGTTCATTGTATTAGTGTGTGTGTGTGTGTGTGTGTGTGTGTGTGTGTGTGTCTTTGTAAAAGCCTTATTGCTCTGTGCAACTTGTGTCTGAATGTAAGCATTATCCTCGGTGAACACTGTGAATGGCTTTTGTTTTTACTGTACCCAAAGGACCAATTTACAGAATAAGGCTATTACCACTAACAGCATCAGGCTCTTTCACTGTTTCATTCCCAAAACTGTTTTTTCCTGAGCAACCTGCTGCATCTGTGATGGTTGTTCACTCTTCCTGAACAACTACTGGATGGACTGACATGAAACCTGGTGCAGAGACATTCACTGTCTCCAGAGGATGAATCCTAATCTCATTCACACACCCACTCTTTGCCTCTTTGACAGTTTCAGCATAAAATGAAGTGACTTAAGGTCAACTCTTTCATACTTGCATAAACACTAAAACAATGAGAAGCTTCATGTATGTTTGCAGAGTTCACAAACAGATCAGCTGTACCTGTCAGACACAGAGTTGAAGTTCACTGTTATACCGTCTCTTTCTCTGTCTCCCCTGCAGCACTGGGACATCAGTCAGACTAAGATCCGAGTGATCTCCACCCTGCTGTTTGTGCTGTTTGGCTGCCTGCTGTTCGTGGCACTCCCAGCAGCCATCTTTAAATACATCGAAGGTTGGTCTGCACTGGAGTCCCTTTACTTTGTGGTCATCACCCTGACTACCATTGGTTTTGGGGACTTTGTTGCAGGTACAGACACTTTAACTCTGAAAAAAGAGCTGTTTCACTGCAGTGTACAGATCTGTGTTACATCAGGTGTTGTAAAAACTCAACATCTCTTTGTCTCTGTGTGTAGGAGGGTCAGAAATAGAGTATTTAGATTATTATAAACCAGTTGTATGGTTCTGGATTCTGGTGGGACTGGCCTACTTTGCTGCCATCCTCAGCATGATAGGAGACTGGCTGAGAGTCATCTCCAGGAGGACGAAAGAAGAGGTATGACTTTCTCTCTCTCTGCTCGTCTGTTAATGTGTGTGTGTGTGTCCACAATTTATATCTCTTTCACCACAGTGAAACACAGGTTATGCAAGCTCCTTGTTTGCCGAGCTGTGTCCCCGCCTCAACTTTTGCCCTCTGCTTAACTTCATTTCAATGATAAGACTGTTTTCTAATCGAATTTACTGTCTGCCATCCAAACGCATCGTCTGAGGCTATTACAGTGTTCATGTCCAGAGAGAGAGAGAGAGAGAGATTACCTGGACAATGTGTGATGATGTCCTTATCGAGAATTGTCTGACTACTAAATATAACACAATAACATCACTTGTAATCTCTGATAGTTTTCACACAATGAAATACCTGAAATGGTTTAAATGGCTTTTTAGTTAGACTTTTGGTTTCAGGGTTAGAATTAGGTTTTAGGGTTAGGCTTTTGGATGTAGTATGACAAGGTGTGTGTGTGTGTGTGTGTGTGTGTGTGCGTGTGTGTGTGTACTGGGATGCCACATCCTATTACTGGTGTGTTAACATGTGTGTTATTATCATCAGGCTGTGTAACAGCATTAGACATAGACACATTATATGAGGAGCTTACACAGGGTTCATTTTCGGCCCGAAGGGACCCTGGCTGGCAATATAACTGCCCCACTGCCCTCTGATGAGATATTAGGACAAAACTGCAGCAGGTTAGTGTCCCATTGAGCAGTCTAAATATCTAGGTTATGCAAAGATGTTGGCACAATGCTCTGTCTGAATCTGCTTTTTGTTGTCTGTCTACTCCATGTGGTGCTGCAGAGTAAATCTCTTATCAGATTGTGTGGTTCTCTGAAGATGAGGCATAATGAGGTGTTTAATTAATTTCAATTGAGATGAGCAAACAGAATTGAATTAGACTCAGCGTGGCAGAACGCTCTGTTCTTAGAGATTATGACTTTCTCTCTGCTCCATGGCTGAATTCATTTTTCAGTATTCAAATATTTCCACTGTCATATGTCTCTGCTGTAACATCATGCTCCACTCCACTAGAAATACACACATCATTGCTACTCTGATATTTAAAGATGTGTTCAGCTGTTCAGTCCTGTTTAGTTGCTTCAAAGTAACTGAGTCCTGGTCAGTAACACTGTCACACTCCACTTCTCTTGCACAGTTTCATTCTTAAAGGCTATAAAATCTGATCCAATCTCCAATGGAAAAGTTATCCTGTTTCTACTAAATCATTAAAAGACAATACAGTAAATTTGAACATGATACTTAGGATACCAGAAAAAAGGGTTAATGTGATTTGTTCATTTACTGGCAAGTCTTGGATGTCGATGTGCTCCTAAATGTATCAACAAGTAAAGTTTTCAGAGCAGATTTCACAGACTGCGTGATAATTAGAAAGTTAAGAAAATTTCAACTATAGTTAGTCTTTGAATGGTCACTTATTATATTATAGCAAATTGAATGGAGAGGTAGCTGCTGAGAAATCTAGTGATATAAATGGTGTAATACTGTGATTAAATGATGATGATTAAGCCGGATTTCATATGTTTAAGTCTAGCATTTATCTACCTTCAAATGCACCACGTTATATCATTTCCTGCTGCAGTGGTATGTTGTGACATAGTGTGGGATCATCTTTTTATTAGGAGCGATGGGTCACTTTTCCAAAACGCTTCCATTAAACACACTGAATAAAACTGTGTCATTTTGAATATCAGTGTTTCTCTAACACTGTTAAGTGGACACAGGAAATATTGTTTGGTTCTGAGCTGCCACTAAAATTATCGATTTCTCTTGTTTTGAAAAAAAAGAGAAAAAAAAGAGACATTTTTGATCAAAAACTCAACAACATTGTATAACAGTTCTTGTCAATTTTAGACATTTTAATGCAGAAATGTTACATATTACAACTTAAACTATCGTCCATCCGTCCTGTTCACTCATCTCTGTCCTTCCCTCTTTCTTCTTGCAGGTGGGTGAGATCCGTGCCCATGCTGCAGAGTGGACAGCCAACGTCTCAGCAGAGTTCAAAGAAACTCGTCGACGTGTCAGTGTTGAGATCTACGATAAGTTCCAGCGAGCAGCTTCAATAAAACGCAAACTTTCCACGGACCTGGGATTCAGCCCTGCCCCTGAACTCACCCTGCCCAAGAAGACCATGTCGGTCAACTTCAATGACGAGCGGGACAAGAATGAGAAGGAGGCTGGGCTGCAGGGCCTGACCACACCTCTAGCCAGAAACGGCAGTTTGTCGATGAACGGTTTGGACCCAGAGAGAGGAGATATCTCAATCATTGAACACCTCAAGTAGAGAGAGGAAGGCCAGAGGCCAACACCTTTCAAGATCCTTCCACGGCCTCTGTGTTTGTTTATCATCATTGACAGCGTCAGTGTTGAGATCAGAGTTTCTTGAGCTGTTTCTATCCAAAAATCAAATAATAGTGTGAATGTGGTATTGTGTGACCCCAGCAGGGACACAGCCCCCCCCCCCTTCAGGGAGGCTGGAGTGAAAACCTTCACTCCATTGAACTGCTGACATTGGGACACTTTTCTCAAATTCTCGCCACCTTCGTCCCAACAATGACGCAAAGATCAAGATGAAGAGCACGGTGCATGAGTTGACCTTGTCCAAAACTCTGTGTTCACTGGGTGTCTGTCAATTACGTCTCACTCATATCTGGGAGAAAAAAAAAAGCCAAGTTGTCATGTAGCGGTCAAAACTTGAAATGACTAGTTACCAGAATGTCCAAGGTGCCTGTAGGATACATTTTTTACTACACAGCTTTACAACCTGTGAACATTTTTTTTTTCTTTTTTTTTAATTGTTTTTCCTATTTTGGATGGGGGTTCAGTCCTTTCTTTGATTGACAGATGATAGGATAGAGACAGATAGGAGAAACAGAGGAGCTATGACATGGAACAAAGACTGACATCAGATCATAAATGGAGCAGTTGTCTGACCATGTGTCTTCACAGGGACGCTGCTCTTTGTCGTCTGAATGCAGGAGAACATTGATAACATTGACAGTAGGATGTTAACCTCATATGTCAGATCAATGACATGTAAGCAAGGCACATGTATGATTGGATGTGGTGATGCCAGAACTGTTAAGTGAGAGGTGGTGACGTCTGAACTACAAAGATGGAGGACGTTGACCAAAGTACAAATTGGATCTCTGTAGACACATCAGAGCGTTAAAGCTCATTTTTAAACAAAACTTGAAAGATTTTCTGGATTTAAACTTAAAACCCTTCCAACAGTTGAATTGGCTGAATTAAGCAAATGTTGTTGTTGTTTTGTTTTTTTTACTGTAGCTTTTTCCAACACTTTTTACTTGATCAGTGTTGTCATCTGTGTGCTACTGGTTTGCCAACAGATATTACTGCTACTGCAAACCACTGAAATATTACATGGTTGTTTTTCTTCCACAGTTTGTTGGTAAATGTTTTGGTCTGCAGATTTTTAATTGTCACTGTTACAAACAAGCATAAGCCATGACTTTTTCCTGTCACTGCTGCCAAATATTATTTATACTTCATCGTAAAACTTATTTCCCACTTTTCAAGCTGTCAAGTAACAAAGTCATCTAGTTACCTGTAGTTTGTATTGAATCAGGGGCTGAGTCGCTTCTGATGAGAGAGACTACTCTTGTTTCAGTCGTACAATCCTGTTGTTCAGAGTTCAGTACATCTTTGCTATAACTTTTGTCGTCTGAACGTTTTCATGTTAACAGAGGGCGTCATTACAGACTCTCTAAGTTTCAGATCATTTGGATGTAGTTTTAAAAGACCTGAGAGCGCTGATTGGCTCTGTGAGATTAGTCAAACTATTCCTGTGCCTTAAACTTTGCCTGTAAGGTTGAGCACAACTCACTGATGTTCTTTGCATCACAGTGAGTAACAATCTGGTTGAATTCAGCTGAGTATCACGGCTCCACTCTAACAAATACAAATATCTGTTGTTTACTCTTGTGATGATGATCGTATTTATCCAGTATTTTGTGTTTTCTATGACAATAATCATTTGTGTGGATCAGTGGATCGCTGGTCAGTAGACTGTTGCAGGCTTGACTGTTTTATTTCCACAGCAGCTGGGAGCAGAAAATAAATGCGGTAGATCCAGTGGGTCAGACATTAAAAAGTTCATCTATGTGAACTTTTTAATAATTTATGACTCTATAATGTCTATAATAATCAGACAGTGACTCTCTGCTGAGCAGCCCAGAGCTGCTATAATCGATAACAATGACAATCTGAGTTGTAAAATCACATGCAACATTATAGAGAAATCAAACCTTATTGTTTGAATGAGCTGTGGTTTGATTGACGATTCACAGATACAGATAATTAAAACGCAAGGATCATTTTTTTTTATTGCCCATCTTTTAGACACACACACATACTGAGGGTTTTCTTCCATGTGTATGCCTGCCGTTGAAAATGCACTTTGATTTAACAGCCTTTAAACTTAACAACACGCTGCGGCTCCTGCAGCTCACCAGTCCATCCAGTCACAAGGCTTCAATTTTGTTGTTATGTGGCATTAGTGGCGAGTACATGGTTTAACACACACACTTTGAACCCTTACTTTACTGCCCACCTACACAGGGAGCTTGAAACCACCTTATATCTGGCCCTCTCACAATTTCCTCAAATGGGTCTCAATTTATCTAATGAATGTAATGATGAAGGAAATTAGAAGTAAGTCGATGGTGCAGCCTGGAGATTTAAATGGTTCCAACAAGTTTCAGAGAGCAGCACAAAAGAAGTTCATACTTGAACCAGAATGAATCAGAAACATTTTAAGGTCCAGGTGTTTGACGTGTTTTCCGGACTGACTGATATCAGTGAGAAGTGATACAGACTCTTATCACTGGTTGTACTGTGTCTAGTCTAGAGATCCTAACTCAACTGACTTCCTCTCATGTGTTGACTTTTACTCTATGAGTGTTTTTTAGCTCAGCATTAACTCTATGGGTCTGTATGGTTCAGTACTAACACTGAATGGAAAGAGTAGTGGTATTACACTGTGCTGGTCTGACTTTGCCTTCTCTCTCAGTTAACAAACACAATCGTCTTTTTTTTTTTTTTTTTTTTAGCTAAAATGAAACTAACTGAGACTTTTTCTTTTTCTGCTAATGTATTAGACACTGTGTATTTTCTAAACTGTTTCTACACTGATGTGAGTCTGAGAGGACACGTTGTAATAATAATAATAATAATAATAATAATAATAATAATAATAATAATGATAATGTCTGTAGAATCTAAACACAATGTAACAAAGGTTTTGTACAATATATGACTTGAAAATAAACCAAATTTCAATTATTTCACTGTTTGCTGTGTTGTTCAAAGTGCTCAACCTTCTCTGTTCTGCCATAACAACATCACAACATACATCATATAATTAGTTATGTACCCTGTATGAAATGTCACATTGTTTTAGTTTTCTGCAGATTTAAAGTGATTCAGTGATAGTTTGTATTTGCACGGGAGGAGCTGTTAAAAGCTGATTTGGCAGCTTTTATATGGAGATTTTTTTTGTTGTTGTTGTTGTTTGGACATTTAAACAGCACAAAAGAGTTTGATTTGCCTTTTTAAAGACCCTGAACACATTTTTTATTCAGCTTCTTTATGTGAACAACTGGATTGCTCACGCAAGAGGTTGTTTGCAGCACTTTCATTGTAACATTTGAATGTATACACGAGGACAGGATCATTTTGGTGACTGTCGGAGTAAAACGAAAGTAAAAATCTAACGACGGTTGATTCTCACCACTCCAAGTATTTGGAAGTGCATTAGTCAATTTGTGCTCTTCTCTCACACAGTTCACAGCCACTGAACCACCGAGTAGTTATTCATGTTTAAACTTCCTGGATGAGAGTGGTCTGATGGGAGTGACTGGCCAACAGGCAGCTGGTCTTATGATGCGTGAGGTAAAGTTATCAAAGCAGGAAGTACAGACCAGAGTCAACAGCACACAGTGAGGCAGATACAGTAGACCGGCTCATTTCACCACGACAGTTTCTATATTTTCAGAGCCGGTTCAGTCGGCCACAGCCCAGAGGAGACAAGACAAAGTGTTTGTTTGTGGTGAGGCCTGTTAACGCTGGTTGATCTTGCTTTTGGTTGGAGGGTGCTTGGATTTCAGGGGGTGAAAAAAAGGGTCACCTCACCCAAGTTAAACACCAATGAATAAATGACTGAGCTGTTTTCAGTGTTCATGTGTTCTGTCTAAAATTATCAGAACGGAGGTCCTGTCCCTCAAGTTTTACAATTTTGGACACAAATAAAAACATTTCAACACCAGAAAATAAAATGAAAACTATCCTCAGTTCAGTTGTTTGGTCATTAGACAGAAACAGAAAAACGTGATTTTTGTAATTTAGATGAAATGACTCTGGTCCACAACCTCACTGGTCTGTAGTTCATTTTGCTGCATCAAGAGTTTGGGTACAGAGAGTATATATCTATTATTATCTATTAAGATATCTATTGATTTTGTTGGAATAACATCACTGTAGCCATAATTCACTGGGTATATGCTACAACAAGGAGTTATTTCTATTGTAAGATTGTTTTTTCAGCTTGTACAGTGTGTATCTGTGGTGAGGCCCAGGTCTACTGAGGGTTTGGAGCAGAGCGCTGCTGCTACTTTTACCATGGCTCTTCATTAATACCCCCGAGACCCTCCCTCCTCCACAGTCATGTCCTTGTTCAATAGTCTTTGAAAGTTATTTCCCTGAGGGGGGGCTTGTGTTTTAAAACACTGTAACTACAGAGGTCACATGACCTGAAGCCTCCAGTGGCCTTTATGTTCATAATCTAATGGTTTCTATTTATAGTTCTGTGCATGTAGAGGCAATTCTTTGCTAGAAAGGTGCTGTAAAGAGAAATAAAGCCTGAGGATAGCGGTTGTTAAAAATAGCTCCCCATCTTTGTTAACTGAGCATGATATGAGCATCCAGGAGAAGGCAGTGAGTGTAGAGTCAGACACAGTCAGGTGTTCAGGCAGACTTTTCCCTCCACTCTAAAACATGTATTCTGACTTTAGTCTAGAAATTTCCATATATATATGTATATATATATGTATATATATATATATATATATATATATATATATGTATATATATACACACACACACACATACACGTCTGAAGTTATGCTCTCCCTTCTGTGGCAGGTGGCCCCTGAACCACAGTCTTTTTTTCCCCATCACTTCAACAGGACGTGTGCCTCAGTGAACCCTCCACAAATGCCAGGCGCTGGTGCGGCTTCGAGCATTTCTGACAACAGAGCAGAAAATTTCAAAATGTTAAGGTCTTCAAAGAATTACATTGGTGCTTTAAAAGGGCACTCCATACTTTTTCAATTTACTCGTCATAAAAAAAAGACAGCTTTGAGTTTTCTGTGACTAGTTCTACACACCTATGGAAACATAAAGTGTAGCTTATGTGCTTCTAAAAGAAAGTCCTGTGTAAAGTTCAATGAAGAGAGGATAAAAAACTGAACATCTCATTAGTTATTTTAGATACAAGTTAATTTATCAGCAGGTTTCTTACTAATTTTATTGGCATATTTATTGCTGAACATCAAATGATAATTTTATATATGATATGATACAAGTTAATTTTTCCTCCCTTCCTCATATGTAATATGTTTTGGTGCCACTTTTATAGAGGATTTACTGGTACTAACAAATGGCTTCATTAATGGTCAGTTAATAATTAACTTATTAAATAATGTTTGGGTTGCCAGGTTGTACATCGTTCATTGATTGTACAGTCTACCTGATAAACAGACAAGGTGGGTTCACAGCTCGCAGGTGATATTGTAACAGATTGTAAATTACAACATGTCGTGAAATGACTGAGATGTGCTACAATCTCTTCCCCTCTGTCCTGTTCACACAATCTGGTCGACACTTCCTGTCGGTGACTCTCCTCTGGCCCTGAGAACTCCTGCTTACACAGTGTTGCCGGGTAAAGAATGGGACAAATCATGCATACAGTGGGGGATTGACAGTCAGTCAGTCTGTCAGTTACACAGACAGACACACTCTCTCTCCAGTCTGAGTGCCAGTGATAACATAGCTCAGTGGACCCATCTCCTCATTTCCCGTGTCCTCGGCCAGAGTTGGTTCTGGCACTGCAGCTTCCGCTAAAAGCTCCAGCCAGAGACATCAGAGCAGGACTGCATCCGCTCTGAGGTGTGTGTGACTGCGTCCTCTCCCCTCAGTTCCCACAACCCAGCATGCCCTGCTGCCTGCTCACCCACTGCCAGGAGGGGAGAGAGACACAGGAATGTAGAAGAATGAATGAGCAAAACCAGGTACACCCAGCTTTTCCTTGAAGCTTCAACAAGACAGATGTGTCCTCACCACCAGACTGTTAGAATAAGAAGGGTCAAAAGGTCGCCACACATCAATACTTCTAATTTTATGGTCTGTGCACCAGAAGAGAAAATCAATGTTCACAGATCCTGATCAGTTTTTTTCAGACACACAGAACTTAAAAAAACCTCCTGATCATTTTTGACATTTTACAACATCGGCCACTGGTCCCACGTGTTTGTACTGCTGCATCCTGTCGGCATGAAAAACACTTCATGGTACAATAAGCTGTGGGAATCTTGTGTTTAATTTTAGGGATCCACCATACCTACCAGTACAGATAATTATCAGCATGATATTGGCCAATTATTATCAGCAAAATACACAGATACATTAGATGATTCTTTTTTTTTTTTTTTTTTTGTCGCTCATTAGATCTGCCTTGGTTTCACTCATAAATCAGTCCATTTGCCCCCCAAGTTGATTAGAAACAACAATAAATGTTGATTTTTGAAGAGTCATAACTGTTCTTATTTTTGTTGTGATTACAGTAGTGATGTCGGTTATATAATTTGGTTAAATCAGATGCAGAGCTATAATGTTATATTAATCATTACTCACTACATCTTAGCCTTATCAGTTATCGTTATTGGTCATCAGCGTCAGTGAAAAAAAAAGCAGTTATCGTGCATCCCTATTTAATTTAGTGGAAGGTGGATAATATATTGATTAAATGAAAATACTGAAACTTCAGTGAGTAAATATGGAAAACTGAGACAAATTAGATTTTATTTGCTGGCAGAAATGTGAGATGCAGTGTCTCTGAAGTTATAAAGTTGTAGTATGGGAATAAATCTAATTTAAATGTGATATATATATATATATATATATATAATATATATATATATATATATAACCATCATGATGTGCTTCCCTCCCTCTTATCATCAAATTAGATTCTTTTCCAATTGTCTCTTGTAGAGCTGCACAGTACTCCAGTGTCACCAGGTTGTAATGAAGTGTGCTTTAAAAGTCGGTGTCTAAATCTACTTTGCCATTATTAAAAAACTTACCAACTTACCACCTCCACCAGATGATGTAGTGAGTGGAGACCAGATCGAAGTGGAACCATAAACAGCTTTTATGTTACTTAGAGACAAATCTGACTTTTGATTGGTGCATCCTGCTCGCTGCACTCACTGCACTCACTGCCAGCAGCTCACACCCTGCCCTGCACACTGCTGCACTCCACACCCTCATCCAGCATCTGTTCTCCACGTGGCTCAGGTCCTCCACCCTGTGGTGGCAAAGTGCAACGCTCCACAGCTCCACATAAACTCCTCTGTTGACACTGACGTGATTAATGTTTTCAAGTTACCAACAAATATCAGCAGCAAAGACGAGACAAACCAGACCACAAACCAGTTACGAAGCAGTAAAAAGGTTTAGTAAAACAAAAAGTCATTTTGAACTATTTGCTTTTGTTGTCTATTTACAATAATCAACAGCATGAATCTATAACTAAATAAAAACAGACACTGATGAAATACAGACATGCTATCAGCATTTGCTACAAAGAAAGAAGACTGAACAAATAACAGTTTCATCAGGACTGCCGTCTTGACTTCAACAATTAAAATAACTAAAAAATAATAAAACTGCAGAAAATCTACACAACTAGCTGCCATTAGTATTTAGCTGATACGTTACAGGAAGTATAGATGAAGCAGAGCAAAATTCAAAATACACCAATGAGACCAGAACAGTACAAAAGAGAATATAGTACAACCAGTGAGTCAGTGGTAAAGATGAACAAACAGAAGAGATGAAGATACATTCAGTGACATTAGAGAACATTATGTATCTGACATTTGAAAGACACAATTTCAGTCAAAACAGATTATCATAAAAAAAATAGTGCTGTGAAGAAAATTGGCTGCCTTATCACTTTACATGGGTTAGTGACTTCTTTTATTTCAGCAATAAATGGGCTGGAAATCAAAGGTCAAGTGCAGTTGTGGCTTTTGCAGTCACACACAGGTCCCCTACCACTTCCAAACAGAAAGGAAAAAAGGTGCATTGTGAGTGTTAAACACACTTAGATTGAATATTACTTTTAAAAGAGGTTTTTAATTTCAAGTTCAATACGTCTTAATTAAAAGTGAAAAAGTGGAGTGTTAATCTGTTGATGTGTATCTAAGTATTTGTGTCTATACATTTAAACAAATACATCACAAGTGCAAGACTGGGTGTATGTGTGTGTACATGATCTACTGAACGTGACAGTTGTCTCTACCCTGCTCTGGTGATTTCGGTAAGCTCAGTGACTGACACACAGGTTTCTCCTCACCACTGGAGGCATCTGGAGAGGGACTCTGGAGTGGAGACACAAAAAGAAAAGAGATGATCAGAGAGAAAGACACAAAAAATGTAGGAAGTGGAGCATTTGTGGATGAATGAATAACATTCATTTGTCAACAACATTTCAGTGTAAGTGGTCACATTGCAGTGGGAGTTCGGTCTAGCAGGTGACTGTGAGGCATTCTTTCCTCTGGACCTCTTTGACCTGAAACCTCCACATCCTTTAAATCCACGGCTGCTTCCTTTCAGATGGCCTGACACAATAAGACACTGACCTGGACCGACTTAAATGTATAAGGGGTCCGGAAACCCTGCAGACATATTAGGGGCCTCACACATGCACACTGATATAGTTGAAGAGCTCAGTTTCCGCAATCTATAATCTCTTTTCTCCTTTACTGCCCTCTGGCTGAGGTCAGGGCCCACTGTTCACTGCACTGTCCAGTACCATTTAAGAAGTACATAACACATTGCTACATGATTCCTATTTTTGAAGTTCTTACTGTTTATGTTGATCAGTATATGTAATAAAGTGGCCACTGAGTTGTAATGTTGCATTGTGAATGTGGGTCAGAGAGAGACATAGCTGCTCACCTTGCCATCAGTCGCAGATGTAAGAACAGCCTGCCTGGCTGCGAGCCGAGGACTGCAGCGCTTCACTGTGGTTCTCCTCATGATGAATGGACTCATCTCCCCAAGAGGAATATCAGCGAAGCCTGAGGGAGTACAAATGACAGCAGTGTTCTCACTTCAGAGAATAAAGGTCATGAGTGAAAGTTTTGTGCACTGCTCTGCTAACTAGCATGGCACCCATGTCTGTACATCTGTACCTGTGTCTTTGCAGCTAATTTTAGACACTTCTGTGATTCAGAAGTGTAGAAATTTCAAAATAGAAATGTAAAAGGCCTTGAGGCATAAAGCATTTCAAACCAACAGAAATGTGGTAGAAAACAACAATACTATTTGTGATACTTTCATGATCACAGAGCTTTAACAGACGCAG